>CM051489.1:272500-1472500 GCA_028015225.1 Carex myosuroides | reverse complement strand
GGTTTTGCAGAACAGCCCCAAGTTGCCCCTTCCCCTGTCCCCACCAGCTCTCCAGCCAACTCAAACAACCATCTCGCATGCATTTGATACTGGTGCTGTATTACTTGAGGAGACGTCGCGCGGCATCCCTGTGGGAGCTGCGTACCCTGCCAAGAGCCAGTGTGCATATCTCCCAGCAGAGTCAGAGGAAGATTCTTTTAACCATGGAGAGTTTTTGTCAGGACAAGGGGGCGTATCTGGTGTTGGTTCAGGATTTGAGGATTTTCTACAGGAGCCATTGCCTCTTGAGGATGAGTTTGAGTCATATGGGTTAATTGATAAGAAGCCTAAACTGGAACCTGTAACTGAGACTGAGATCAGACCTGAGCTTGGTCTTGAACCGGAGTCGGAGCGCATAGCTGACCCTGATTCTGAAACCGAGACTGAGACAGAAGCATCACCAAGTGGCTCGTCAGAAGAGACGGATACTGACGTGGAGGGTGGGCCTGAATTTTTACTAGGTAATCAATCTATCAGTAACGTGCTTAATCAGGATTAAGCTGTAATCAGTTGGTATTGTTGAAATTTTAGCTGGTCCCCAGCATGACCAATACAATTAAGCCTCAATATGAGCGAATAATTACTTCTCGGCTGTTCAATTAAGCCGCAATTAAATTAAACTTTCCTTCAAAGCCTCAACTAAATGTGTAATTGAACAACTACGGAACTGGGTAAAAATGACAGAAACTGAGAGCAATTAATTTTGGTTCAAGCTAGGTAGTGATCTTTAAGCACCAAAATCTTCATTGTGAACCCTGAAGTTAGTGATTTTTGCTGTTTTATCTTGTTTGTAAGACAGCACTTACATTTTGTTATTAAGTATTTCTTTTATTGGCAAATACAGATACTAGACAGAAGGCCATGCAAGAAATGGAGAAAGATCTTCCACCTTTTCAGTTTTCCAACAACTACCCAAATACAGTGAGTGATACATCTCCACAGTACGACACCCAACCCAACCCAAACCAAGAGGCCAGTGTATCCAAGTGGAACATCAAAGGCAAGCGCAACATCAGAAACACAGCCAAGCGTCCATCAGAATTGATTGCTGATAGTGGGTCAGTGTGGCCTGATAGGTGCAATGGTAGTGGATCATATAGGGAGTCCACCTGTCAGCTGAAAGATACCACTACAAGTCAAGGAATTTACCAACCGAAAGAGGAGTTTGATGATGATTTGGCAGGATTTGTTGATAGCCAGCATGATTACCGCTCAAACCAAAGCTTGTGTTGGAATGGATATTATGAGAATGCCACAATCAGAAGGGGTAATGTTGAGCCTGTTTTGATTGACGTGGACCTACAGGTTAAGGCAAGTTACCAGGGGGAGCGGGTCCCACTCGTCTCTCTCATGAGCCGGCTGAATGGTAAGGCAATCGTGGGCCACCCAGTACAGATTGAGATTGTAGGAGATGGGTCAACTTCTGTGTTTCTACCTGATTTGGATTCAGGACCTGACGACAGCTCTGGCCTTCCTCCTGTCTGGCGTACTGGCCGACGAACCGTCATGCAAAGAGTTCCCCGATCCATGATAGATCATCCAATAAAGAAGAAGCCAGTACCAGGCAAGTCACATAAGAAGTCCTCAAAAAAGGTGAATGCCCGCCAGAAATCAAAATCAAAAACGAAAACGAAAGCAATATCATCACTTGGTGAAAGTGGTATTCTGGGTGGATTGATCAAGCCGGATGGAGGTGTGCCATTGGTCACCTGTGTACCAGTCAAAATTGTTTTTAGTAGAATTTTGGAGGCAGTTGGTAGGCCTTCGCTGCATCGAGTCAGGATGCCTAGTCCTGCTGTTCGTGACCCACCATAAATAAGCCGATTTGGTGTCATCTCAACTTTGATTGTTTCAAATGAGGTGCTTATTGATATTGGGATAATTCCTGCATTTACCGGCATAGGTGGGATTTGTCGGATCATGTAAAGTACTAACTGCTATTGTTAGTTTGTTACTTTGTTTAGTTAGTCTGAAAGTTCTTTTTTCTTTCTTTTTTTTTATCTTTTTCTTATTTGGCGGGATTAGATATTTACAGACTTTTTCTTTAGGTGTCAGGTACTGGGGGTAATTATCGTGGGTACTTGGGTCACAGTGTATTATGTGAAATAATGAAAGTATAACAATGAGAAAGCTGTTTAGTGTATATTTATTATTGAAAGTGGAAAAGAAACAAAGAAAGCTGATGATATATTTTTTATTTGTGTTGTTCATCTTTTCCAATAATATTAGAAAAAAATGTTGGTCTACAATCTGATGTCTTGAATTTTTTATAGCTTAAGGTATTCAGGTTATATTATTTCTTACTGAATTTTGCGCGGAAATGTCCTTGAAATGTTTTTACTTTTCAGCCTTTTGTCATTTGTGAAGATCTTATTAGAAATCATGAAAAGTGTTTTGCACCATTATATTTACATGTTATCATAGACTCATCGTGCAATGAAGCATTTAATATTACTAGAAATATTTTCCTTCGAGGGGTTTGCTAATATATATATTCTTTGTATATCTACTAAAATGTGTGTTGTTTAGGGGCTAAAATAAAGTTGTTGCATTTGTATTTAGTTACTGTGCTTAGTGACCGTTGTATTTCATCTACAAAAAACATACCTCGAGTTATCATTTATTTAGAGAAATGAGAAATATAGTTCAGAGAGCAATTGCTTACCGCTCATCTGAACGTTAGCCCAACAATTAATGTGTACTGTAGATTCGTGCGCATGAATTTGATGCATTGATAAAAAGATGAATCATCTACAGGTTTAAAGTTGAACATGATTTACCAGTTTCGACCCATTAAAATTTTAGATAAGAGTTAATACTTATCTTGCTAAAAAAATACTACAAAGGGTTACCAATATACCATGCTTTTTAATTCTGCACGCACGGATTTTAAAATTTTATTGCATTGAAATAGTTTTAAAATTTTATAAAAAGTGTAATGCGGTGAAAGCCGACATTTTTATTAATATCCAAAGTTTAATACAAATTATTAATTATACCCAGAATCTCATCTGATTTCGAAATATACCCAAGCCGGCCATTTTATGGCCGGCTATGTACCTTTTTTTTTTTTTCCCCGCATTTCACCCTTTATATACCCCTTTTTCTCTCTCTCCTCTCACAATTCTCCCATCTTCAACCGAATTCTCTCTTCTTTAAGGTAAATTTGTTTTATCTAATTTAATTTTTAATTTATTTATTTTAGGGTTTAGGATTTAGGTTTTAGGTGTTATAATTTAGATTATGTTGTTGTAATTTAGTGTAATTAGCTAAGTTAACCAATA
This sequence comes from Carex myosuroides, assembly GCA_028015225.1. Taxonomy (NCBI): domain Eukaryota; kingdom Viridiplantae; phylum Streptophyta; class Magnoliopsida; order Poales; family Cyperaceae; genus Carex; species Carex myosuroides. Next base: position 1,469,177 of record CM051489.1, on the reverse strand, counting down.
TTTAGTGTAATTAGCACGTTTGACCAATATTTAGGGTATTTTGGTCTTTTTTACCATAATTATGCTGATTAAGCGTAATTTTACCGAAATTAGCGCGTTTGACCAATATTTAGGGTATTTTGATCTTTTTTACCATAATTAGGCTAATTAAGCGCAATTTAGTGTAATTAGTACAGATGACCAATATTTAGGGTATTTTGGACTTTTTTACAATAGTTATGCTTATTAAGCGTAATTTTACCGAAATTAGCACGTTTGACCAATATTTAGGATATTTTGGCATTTTTTACCATAGTTATGCTGATTAAGCGTAATTTTACCGAAATTAGCACGTTTGACCAAATCATATTACTTGATAGTTTTTTATTGCAACTAACGTCTTCTTTACAGCGTTACCCACCGAGGGCGACTGGATAAGGACTGGAGCACCCATTTCGATCCATACTACAAGACGGCCCAGGATCCTCAGTATACAGACCTCTATCACGAGCCAGATGTGATTCAGCAGACCCAGGGGGATCCCCAGTTGAGGTACGATGTATGGTACACGCAGGTCTGCATGGCGAGTGTCTATCTGCAGGGTGATTACGGTGCCCATCTCCGCGACAGGATCAAAACGGATGATGGTTACCATCCCAACGGTCGTGGATGGGCTCGCCAGGTAAAGCACCTACAACCACAAGGCTTTATCTAACTTAGTAATACATCAAGGTTTGATCTGACATGCTAAATTTTTTTCAGCTTTTGGCCGCGATCAAGGAGTGCGGGCATGGGATCCGCATGCTGGGAAAGAAGAACTGGAGACGGCTTGGGTACCGCACCCTCAAGAAGAATGCGAATGTGGTTGAGGATGCCGGGCACGGTGGAAAGATCATCGGTATGCTGCGAGACGCCAGAGAGAACATCAACTGGCGTGAGATAGATCCGTAGGAGCCCGATCCGAGCCCGGTTCTGTTAGATGATATGCCATCTTCCCCCGATTCACATCCAGAGTGGGACTACCATCGTTGGATATTGTCCGACATTGGGTGGACGGCATGGTACGACGAGCATGGACGTCCGGTGCAGCCTCATGTATGTCATACTTCAGTATCTGTCAGGTTTTAATAAATTTCTTCATTCAGATCAAATTTAATAATTTATGTGTATGATTGCAGGGTTCAGCAGAGATGCCACCACAGCCACCACCTGCGGAGACCGATACTTCTGAGTACAAGTCCCTCTCGTGCAGTCTCCAGGACTTCGGGGTATTCGATGACAGTTTCATGTCAGCACCGGCATGGCCCCGATATGGCACAGAGATGCCGCATGATGGAGAGGCTAGTGGTAGCGGGTCTCATACTCAGCCTGACTTTGGGACTGGGTTTGCCGCATCTACCTTCGCTACACCTCCGCCAGTACCGACAGTCTCCACGGGCGATGCCATATGGGATAGTGCCGACCAGATACTCAGGTCTGCCGATGCTAGTGGGGAGGCCGAGAGAGAGAGAGCCTGGCTGCGCTGGCGCCGGGCGAACGCCGGAGTACCGCCTCAGCGATATTCCCCATCTCCGTTTTAGTTGTATTTTTACTAGTTTTGTACTATTTTATTTCATATACTATTTATGTTTGGTATATTTGGATTATCCTATATTTCGATTCTTGTGTATGTGTGCTTTTATGGTACTATTTTTATATTTTACAGATCAAAATAAATTATCATGATAATGCTAAACAGAAAATATTACAACATTAAAATAGTAGCACAACATAAAAAATAATATAGCGTATTTTAACGTAATTTAATGTAATTTAACGTAATTTAACATAATTTAGTATTATTCAACATAATTTCAATTAATCTATCGTATTTTAGTATAAATATGCTAATTATACATCAAAAAAGTAATATAACAAATAATTTAAACAAAAATTTCAAATTTTCAGAGTTAGATTTCAATATTTTGATCTTCATAGTGTCTCTCTAAAAAAAAAAAAAAAAAAAAAAAGGTACATAGCCAGCCATAAAATGGCCGGCTTGGGTATATTTCGAAATCAGATGGGATTCTGGGTATAATTAATAATTTGTATTAAACTTTGGATATTAATAAAAATGTCGGCAATGAAAGTGAGCCCTATATTTTAATACATACAGAGTTAATTCTCAAGGTTAAATGCATTTATAAGAGATAGATATTAGATGTGTACATCACCATAAGACAAAACTGTAATATCTAAATCAACATAATATTTGCATCACTCATATAAAAATTTAGTTTGATGCATATTTTACTGTTTGAGCGAGGCATAGCATGAATTGGTCCGTACTACAAATTAATATTTTTGTTTTAAAATTCTAACGGTCGATCCAAACCGTACAACATGATTTTCATATGAATATGTACTTGTAAACTAAATTTTACATTTTTTTTAAATCGTTTTACTATTTTTTTTAAATGAGTAGAAAATCACTGTTTTTTGGATGGTCTCAGTATCAACGATTTACATATATTATAAATTTCAATTTCAAATGATAATGAAAGAAGTATGATCAAAATAGAGAATTTGGATCCCCTAACTAAAGTAACTTAACATTTTATTTAGGGTAAATTTCGTCAGAGGTCACTAAACTTTGTCCTTTGTCACGAATTGGTCACTCAACTTTAATTTGTTCCTCCATAGCCACTGAATTTTTAATTTGTTCCAATCAAGTCACCCTATAATTTTTCCATCCAAAATTTTAACGGAATATAACTTTTCCGTTAGTATTTTGGACGGAATGAGCATATTCCGTTAAAATTTTGGACGGAATAAGCATATTCTGTTATTTTTTGGATGGAAAAGTTATAGGGTGACTTGATTGGGACAAATTAAAAGTTCAATGGCTATGGAGGGACAAATCAAAATTGAGTGACCAATTTGTGACAAAGAACAAAGTTTAGTGACCTCCAGTGAAATTTACCCTTTTATTTAAGAACTGGGAGTAGGTCCGATGGGCATCGGACCTACCTCGGTTCGACGGGTTTAATCACCATCAATTTTCTTTTAGATTCGTGCGAAATGCTTTAAAACCCGTGCGTTTATATTTCAATTTTCGTGCGCACAAATTATTACATTATTCTACGGTAGATCTGCCCATCGGAACCAAACAAGGTCCAATGGGCATCGGACTTACACCCAGTTCTTTATTTAACTTTGATTCCGTAGTCCGTACCCCATAATAGAACAATAAAGAACATTTTCCTCGTAATTGGGAAGCGTGAAGTAACAACCATGCGTACCAACTACTCATTTTTATTCCCTAACCCACGTGATATCTCATCCTCTCACCTTTCCGAAATTTTTATTAATAAAAAATAAAATTAAAAAATATCGATATTGAAAAACGTTTTCGCTGAAATTCGAGATGTAGTAAAAATGTGATGGTCCGTAACATTCAGGGTATTGTAACTGGATATTATGGTCGATAATGTCCAGTTAATCTGATCGCTAATGATCTCTAATTAACAAAAAACACTGTACCTGAACGTTATGGTCCATAACGTGCAGCTACAGTGTTTTTTTTTTTGCTTCAGTTTACGGTTTTTTTGAAAAAAAAACCACTGTAGCTGGACGTTCTAGACCATAACGTCCAGATACAGTGTTTTTTGTTAATTAGATATCATTAGCGATCAGAATAACTTGACGTTATGGTTTATAACGCACAGCTACAGTGCCCTGCATGTTATGGACCATCACGTTTTTGCTATATCTCGAATTCCAGCGAAAACGTTCTTCAATCCCGATATTTTTTATTTTATTTTCTATTAATAAAAATTTCGGCTCACCTTCCGTGAAGATTTTTTATAGAAGAGCATAATGCTATTGGATCACGCCCATTTGCAGCTTGTTGTAGCTCGGATTAAGCTAACTTTAAATTCATATTGTGATTTAGACATGTTGTGGTTCATCTGTTCACCTTACTAGAATAGAAATTAATATCATCTAAGGTACCTCATTTTTTTTTATTTTGAATCGATATATACTAGCAGGAATATTAAAATAATTATTATATATTTGAGTCGAATTGACTCAAATTATAATTAGATGGTTGAAGTGAAACTCAAATGATATATTGCTGGATAGAATCTGAACTCTCTGAAGCAGTGCCATATATTCGCTATACTGTAGTTGGAAGTTTATCAAAACATCACCTGGCACTATGTTTGGTTCACAAGTAGGGGTGTCAATGGTACCTTTTAAGTCATTTATCCGATTCGTATCGTAATCGATAAGGTAGGGCAGGTATAGATAAGATTTTTTTTTCGTTAGCTTATTGGATACGGGTATGAGTACGAATTTTTTTTATTAACTAAATAGGTAAGGGTATGGGTGATGACTATTTCGTACCCATTATCCTATAGGGTAATTATAAAATCTAAAATTATATATATTTAATTCAATTTCCAGCGCATCTAGATTTATTTTTCCATTTCCGTGCCCTAAACTGCGTATTTCTATTCCAACGCACCAAGTTTGTATCTATGATATTTTTTTTTTTTCCCTCTTCGTTTTCGAGTTCAAATTTTGCAGTGCAAAATTATAATGAGTGAAATGTAATATAAAAGGAGAATGTGTACGAATGAGAATGTGTACGAATATAAAAGGAGCTCCGTGAATTTTATCTTTGACTGAATTCGATCCGAATTCTGATCGAATGGTCCGGATTCAAACTTAAATTTTGAGTTAGAATCCGGTCCGTGGGCTCCCGTACCATCCTGCACGAGAAATACATTTCCTTAATTTATACTCTTTTTTATCAAATGGGTTGTGTTATGCTAGTTTTCTAGTTTGGGCTTTGTATCTACTGGAGAAGCCCATAAATCCCAGAATAATCAAGTTAATCTTGGTTAGAATAGTCCTTCATTTGAAAAGAAGACCCACTCGAGCCCAGTATGTGCCAAAAGCTCGCCGACTCCCAGCCCAAAATATAATTGAAGCATAAAATTTTCTAATCTAGATGATTCACCACCAGCTACCAGTCTACCACTGCTCATTCATCATCCCATCTTTGTATAGCTTTATTGGCGCTCATCAAGTCCACATCCTCCATGTACCTAGTTCAGACTTCAGAGGGAAATAAATCTGCTGTTATTCATTTGGAAAAAAATGAATATGTTATTCTGATCTCCACCATTGGTTTCATTGAGATTCGTGCATGAAAAACTTACTTCTTTGAAATTCGCGCACTGAAAAGTTTGAACGGCTGAAATCGAAATAACAGGTTTAACACTCACCGTTGGTCTTCCTTAACACTACTTGACAAAGTTTAACGCTGATGAGTAGGGTGAAAACAGATCGGATATGGATCAGATAGTAGTAAAACCATATCTCTATTTATTTTTTTCCATATACGGATACATATGAATACGAATCGGATATTTATAGATATATATATAAATATTTTCATAATATATATTAAACTATATGATATATATATATAGAGAGAGAGAGGTTGGCTAATATCAAAACGTTTGTTCTTAGACTGTGGAACAAATGCTTCAGTTTTTGCATTTTCAAAATTCAAACCGTTGATCCAAACCGTTCAACATTCAATCTATAATAATATGTGCTTGGAGACTAAATTTTACATTTTTTTAGAAATTTTTTACTATTTATTAAGTCAGTTTTAAAATCGTTGTTTTCAATGGTCCCGAAATTTTTTACTGTTTATTAAAATTAAAACTGGCGAATTAAAATTCAAAAACCTTTTAAAGTCGAAGAAATGGCGAATTTTAATTTTGGAACCCGTTAACATCTTCTGTCAGTATTTTTTATTTCTTTTATTGTCGGTTGTATCAGAAAATATCAGTAGGAACTAAAGAAATTTCTTTTTTCAATCTTTTAATATATAACTTTCGAATTTCTAGAGATTTAATTCCAAAATTAATTACTAACTTTAAAGAAGTTCGGTATATTACAACAAAGCTTTGTCCTAAATGAGCATTTTCCCATCCGATTCAGTGCAAACTTTATAAATAAATTAGAGAGAGAGAGCTTGTCGAACTTCTTTAGTTAGTATTTAGAACAAAAAAAAAATTCAAATTAACATGAAATTGAATTTTTTTTTTGGAGTTTCTGCATATTAAATTTGTGTGTTCCTCTAAACATATACGCAAATTAAATTTACATCCACCATTATTAGACAGTAATCATGCTTCTAATTGTTATTATGCAGATAACACAATTATATTTTTAAAAGAAGAGGGTACTAATATAGAGAATTAACAGTGGGTTCTTCTGGCATCTGAGGCTCTTTCTGGTATAAAATGAATTATTCTAAAACATTCATGTACCCTATCAATACAAATCATATAGATGAATTAGCTACTCATTTTAGATGTCAGGCATCTTATTTCCCATTACAATACTCAGGACTACCCTTACATACAGTGACGTAGCCAGAAATTTCATCGGGGTTAGACAAAAAATAAACTACTATTAAATATTATTATTTTTATTATTTAATTTATTATTATCTTTTTTATAAAATTAAATTGTTAACACATCCTTTCTTAAAAATAAAGATATTTTTTATTTTAAACAATATAGTAAAAAGATCATGTTAAAATAACTTTCATACTAGCTAGCATAAAAGTTAATTTGTATTAAAGGAAACAAATTGTAAAAAGTTAATTTGTATTAAAATAGAAACAAATTGTAAAAAGTTAATTTGTATAAAAAAGAATGTTAGGACAAACATATATTACTAAAGTTTACTACATTTACAAGTTAACCCTGCATAATATATATGATATATTTTTAACTTTAAATGAAAATGTGTGAAAACATTAAATCATAATTGTAAAAAATAATAATTAAATTTTTCATTATAATTTGTGATTTAGACAAACTTTTTTAAAACTTAAAAATTAAATTGACTCACTACATGTTAAAAACGTTCAAATAACAAAACACAATTGTCTTGATTGATGTCAGGGCCCAAATAACCTCTCATGGCCCAAATAACTTCTCATGACTCTGGTTCACTGTGAACCAATTATTATTTTTAATGTTAATGAACCTTTCTTCTCCACAGACCTCCATTATTTTCATTTCTTCCCAAATCAACGAAATTGGTAAATTCATATTGATGCACAAAAAAGGCTGAATCAGACCACATCTAGAGAGAATCATGATAGGGGTAGGCAATGAATCGAAATAGAGGTAGGCAATAATCTAATTTTATTCAGATTTACAAGTATTTTTCAAAATCTAGGGAAGACAGTTGCCTACCCATGACACATACTAGCTCCGCCTATGCTTACATATACAAAAAATAACTAAAGTAGATTGGCAATTTCTCATAGATAAAGTAGAAAAGAAATTACAAAAGTGGCAAGACAGTTTGCTATCTCTTGGAGGTAGACTTACTTTATTAAATTCAGTATTGTCTGATGTACCATTATATGCACTATCAATATTCAAAATACCTATGCATGTCACTAAGAGAATTGATCAAATCAGGAGGAGATTCTTATGGCAAGGGTCTAGTTCCAATAAAAAGAAATACACTCTGATTAGCTGGCAAATATCCTGTTTTGCCAAGGAATATGGGGTTTAGGGATTTTAGACTGGAAACAAATTAACTTCTCAGTACTAATGAAGTGGTGGTGGAAATAGAGGGATCATAATTACCACAGTAATTGGAAACATGTCATAACAACTAGTATTGTACAGGACCACACAGAATGCAACCATTAGCATTTTGGTTTGTTGTAATGTCTCTAGGAAATTTAGGCAAGATAAGTACAACATACACACCAGGTGTTACCACTTCAGTATTGTTCTGCAAGAATATTTGATACCAATCTTGTTCTATAGCCTCCAGATTTCCCCAATTATTTTCTATATGTATAAACTCTAACATACAATTGCAGGAGGTTATCAACTCACAAGGGGTTGTCAGTTTTAGAAGAAATCTTACTTAAATGCAAGTTCATGAATGGTTGACAGTGTTAAACATAATTAGTCATATATCATACACTCATGCACTAGATCAACTGAGTTGGAAGTGAAACCCACAGAAAAATTTACAGTTAAGTTCTTATTATACAAATTTCTTAATTTTAGAGGATTATTACCTCCTCTATTATGATGATCTATACTAATACTATTGAAAATAAGAATCTTCATGTGACTCGCAAATAAACAGAAAATTCTTAAAAAACTAAACTTGCTAAAAAAGAATGGCAAGACAAGATCAAATGTCACTTATGTAACCACACAAAATAATTTTGTATATTAATTTTATATGATCCTTAGCCAATAATTTTGTAATATTTTTATATCATTGTTAGATAACCACAAAATAAAACTCATTATATTTGTTAATACATGATAATATTTTTGTATCCCTTAAGACGGACCGGATAAATAATAAAACCTCGTATTCCGTTGCTAATGATTTGTTACGAAATACAACAGAGAAATTGAAATAGAGAATCCGGACTCCAAGAGACTTTGACTTGACTAGTTGGCTCCAGCCTCCAGCTACCGAAATTTTTATTAATAAAAAATAAAATAAATAAATATCGACATTGAACAACGATTTGGTGGAAATTCGAGATATAAGAAAGACGTTATGGTCCATATGGACGTTATGGACTATCATGGCCAGATTAGCATATAACTACCTGCGTTAGTATAACAAAACCAGGCTGTTATGGTCCATAACGTCCAGCTACATTGATTTTTTTTTAAAAAAAAATGCAAACTGAAGCAAGTAAGCAAAAAAAAAGAAAGAAAGAAACAACACTGTAGCTGTCCGATTCGAATCAGCGAAAATCCATCCGCGAAATGAGCGCACACATCCCGACGACGAATTCGAATTTGACGGTCTCAATCCAAAACCCAAAGATTGAGTTACTTTAGGGGATCCGGACCCCTTTGCACCCCCTAGTTTCCCCTCTCTATCATCAAACAGTTTGTCCATTGTAGAGTTTTATAAAAATTCCGAGAGCATCCAAACCAGCGTGACACATCTTGCCAAAGGTGAGGTGACATCTTCTTTAGAAGAAGGGAAGAGTCCACTGAAAACAAAGGGAAAAAAAATGAATGGCAAGGAAGAAGAAGGTAGTAAAATCTGAAGGCGTGGTTGGATTAATTAATATTTGTGGATTAGAAATTCAAGCCAAAAAGTGGGAGGGAATAATAGGGATATCAATTTCAGTAGGTTACTAAAATTAGGAACGTGTGAAACATCAAGAACAGAGAAGTAATAAAAGTACTTCCTTGTAAAAAATTGGAGAATGAAAATTTGTGCGAGGTATATATAATATACAAGTATGTTCTAAATTATGTATCATAACTAATTTGTTCAATTTGAACAATGCAAAAGATATCAACTGAATACACTATAAAAATTGGATGTAGGCCAAAATTACTCAAAATAAAAATATTTTTCTAGTGTTATATGTTAGGCATTGTTTTGGAAGTGAAATAAAATATATAAAGTTTAGAAATAAAAAGTAATTCTTTCACTATTATAAGAAATATAAGTTACTATTTAACTTTCACTTTTTCTATAACTCTTATAAAAAAATTATAAAAAAAAAAAAAAAAAAACTGGATGTTGATGTTAGTATATAAGTATAATTATTTCTTATATTGTCCGGAGTCCGGACAATGATATGTTTGACTAGTAGGACGAGAACGACTCCAAGTCTTTGCAAGATTTTGACTTTTTGAGGCACTCTACAAGTACCAAACTATAGAACGGATCGAGTGTAAAGTTCAAGGGACATGAGACCGAGTAAAGGTAACAGCTTGCTACATGTTTTGGTTTACGAAAAATGATGCAGAAGACTACTACTAGTCTCAATCTAATTTTCTGGGATCGGTGACGGAAATTTTTTATTGGTAGTAATTAATAGAAAAGAAGAGAGACAAATAGTAAGAGTATAATAATATTTATATTGGTAGTAAGATCGGTAGAAATTTTACTGATTTTAAAAATAAAAAAATTTAGATCGGTAGAAATTTTACCGATCTAAACCAGTTTTTTTTCCTTTTAATTTTTTTCTAGCAAAATATTTTTTCTAAAATAGATAAAGTACCTTAATATTTAGATATATAAAAACATTCTATCTATTTTGAATTTTTTTTCATATTTTACTAGAAATTAAATATAAGAATTCTCTCCATCTATACATCAGATTAAAAAAAAATTAAAATCGGTAGAATTTCTACAGATCTTACTATCAAATACCAATATAAATATTACTGTACTCTTACTATTTGTCTCTCTTCTTTTCTATTAGTTACTACTAATAAAAAAATTCCATCAGTGACGGTGATCCCATTCTTTAATTTGAGAAATGAAATACATATCAGAGACTACAGAGCACTTGAAACATATATGCAGTAGTAACCTAGCTTAGTAAGACAACTATGCACCCCCTTGGATTTCCATTTTTCTATCACACTGTCTCACCTCTGTATCTTTGCAACTCAGTTCCATACCCCTTTGGAGCACCAGGTGTTGCGTTAAAAGGTTTTGATGTCGTTTGCACAAGCGCCCGAACAGGAAATCGCACTATCTATCATGAGCCTTTTGGGAATTTGATGCAAGGCAATCTATATCCCTCGCTTCAGTTACCTGATAGATATAATTAAAATAATAACGTGTTTTGCAATTAGAACACAAACAATTCAGAATCCGTAAATTCAAAATAAAATAGCAAGTGCAATTTAAATTTTACAGTTTTGGAATGACGACATCGTTAAGCGGAAGCGTAAATACTGACAATTAATGGTTTTCCTCAGACGTGATGATGAAAACCTTAGGCGTTTTTTTTTTACTTCTCTATTTATTTTTATGGACGAAATTTTTAGAATGAAATGCGTCCAAATAAGATAAAAAATATTTAATAACTCTCAGGCAACCTTTAGGACTGCTTGACCATGTGCTAAATATTCATTTTTTTTTTAAATGATGAAAAATGAATACATAAAACAATTTAAAAAATAACTTATAAAATGTTCATTTTTTTTTATTGCTTGACCATGTGCTAAATGAATTCGAAACTTTAAAATTTTTGCATGTACATGCATCACTCACGAAGTATATTAATTTAAACAGTTTAAATTCGTCGTTGAAAGTCAATCTGATAGTCTTTTGGAGTGTGCTCACCACCTCTTGATGAACACATCACACTCTAGTTTTACTCTATTAATTATTAAGAGGATTGATCATTTAATATCAAATTTAAATAAAATTTCATGCAAATTTAAGTTATATTTGATGCGCCTAATTAACTTCGGACCGTTAAATGTATGATAATATATACATCAAATTTTTCATTATTTTTTTCAACGTGATATATGCTTAGTTAATATATATCATCATGATATATGCATAGTTAATACATATATCATCTTTATAATGCCGAATATAAATTTGAAGTTTAAAATAAAAATAAAAATTTCAAGTAATATTTTATTAAAGTATCCAGATTGGTCGATGTAAGTCAGGCACAAGAATATTCTCCTTCTTTTGTTATGTTTATTGATGGATGCAATTTTATAATTTTAAATGCTCGTTAGATGTTATTTCATCTCACCACGAAAGAGACATCTTAACGGATCAGGTTGGGACTTGGGAGACTCAGGACTCAGGAGTCATGGTCCGATATTAGATTGGACCAGTTGGCTTAAAGGAACAAGACATATATCCTATACTATATACTTAATTCTTAGAGCATCTCCATCTCAATAATTAAAATTAGTTTCTAATCTGATGAAAAAAGTTTAGAAATTAAAATCAAATTAATTTCTAATTTTCTACATTTGATGCAATCACTTTAAATTTCTTTACGCGTCCTCCACAGCGATATATTTTTTTTTATTTCTTTTTCTCTGACCCTTTCTCTCTGTTGGCTTCTTCACAGAGCACAAGAGTGACCTTTTTTTTCTTGTGTCTTTTCTTTACATCTATGACTTCATATAATTTATCAACACATTATTTTTTCAGATCAATCTTTTGATAAACAAACCATAAACAAAATTATTTGGTTTAAGAAAAACAATAATAAAAAAATAAAATAAGCTTTTCGTGCCTTTTCTTCGCATCTAGTGGTATCAGCTTGAATACCAAATACCTTCCCAACTAGCAGTATAGCTAAAATCCAAGGATGCAATTAATAGTAGTATAATACAGAGGTGTAGTCAGGACCAAGACCTCATGCATTTGAGTTCCTTCAACTTGTTTGTTGCCTCCGCCGCGAGCAGGGGCGGATGCAGGATTTTCACCAGGGTAGGGTAAGAAATTATCGAATCGGGTATAAATAGCTAATCGGGTTCAAACACATTTTATACTAGAAATTATTAATGGAAAAGATTAATAATTCATGTACCACTTAGTAGTTTCTAAGATCTAATAATTCAATATACCAATTAATTAGAGTTCTAAGACGTGATAATTCAATATTACTAAGCACAAATTCAATCTCTAATTAGAGAGAGAGGAGAGCTCCGAGAATTAGAGAGAGAGCAGCGTTATTTTTTTTCGTTTCTTCTTTCTGGATCAGTGACAGCGCACATATTATAATTATAATTTGTTGGGCTATCCATTTATTTTGTTGGACTATCTAAAACATATCAGATTGTTGGGCTCACATCAAGGCTCAGGGTAGGGCAATCTTAATTTCTAAGATAGGGCAAAGGCCCAAAACTCAGTTCTTGTAAAGTAGTTTTGAATTTTCAGGGTAGGGCAGTTGCCCTACCCTGGATTTAACTGGATCCGCCCCTGGCCGCGAGCACCCTCGATTTCATCGTCATCTTAGCGGAGAACTCTGACGAGAGGAGGCGCAAGGCGCCCTGCGTCAGGTCCTAAGAACGCTTCGCTGCCTCTTTGAAGAACTCCTCATATTTCTTCACGGCTTCCTCTACAATGGCTCGAGACAAGGAACGAGATTAGACCAATTAGACCACAACAAGGATTTCCTCCAAGAGAAGATCGATGGTCGGGACTTACAGAAAAACTGAGACAATTGAGATCTCAAAATGTGAAACATAAAAAGACGAATCAATTGAAACTATCGGAAAAGCCAAAGACGGTTAGAGGCGAAAGGAAAAAAATGAAAGAGAATTTTTTTCTGTTGGATTACGAAGAGACAAAAAAAGAAATAAAGAGAGAGCAGAAAATTTTAACCAATGAAAATTAAATATTTCGCCAGCGCATTTTTAGAAAACAATTTCTTATTAAGCAATTTTCCGAATAATTGCTAAATAAGTAATCATCGTACAACTCAAAAATTGAATTACAAATTACCATGTAGGATTTAGCAATCAGAAGAAAAAAGCACCGATACAGATGCTCTTAATCCAGCATCTACACTGTGAATTAATCACAGCTCCTTTTATATATCACTTTTGAATTGTTAGCTTCCAATATTACATGAGTTTCAAATAATACTGACAGTTGGCAATGGTGTCAAGTGCCTCCATTGGAAGTAGCTATTTCACTAATTAGCTGTTATACATTTAGCGCGATTGCTTAATCTGAATTTTAAAAAGTATTGGTCTCTTATGTGATTTGTGTACCATTTAAGTTGCTATAAAGCTCACACTTGGCTTTTTGTGATAGTGTGCCTATTGTTTTTGTTCTCTCAATTAGATCATTTGAGCATTTTTAAAAATAATTTGTTTTTGAGGACGGATTTGATAATTTTTTTTTTTTTAGTATTAGTCAAAATGCCGGCAACCATTACTTTTACCGTTAAAAATTAAAATTGAAGGCTCCGTCTCTTCTCTCCCTTTGTCCCGTCGCTCTCTTATAGTTGCTCCTTGTCCCTTACTCCTCTTCCTCTTCGATTAATCGAAGCCTCATATCCTATTGAATCCTCTTCCACAACGGATGGGCTTCAGTTTGTTTCTTCCACAGCGGGTGGTCTGCCTCTCTCTCATCCCTTACCTCATTTTTTATGCGTCCCAAGTCCCAATTCCCAAACTAACCCTGAATCGGGAAAAGTCCGGACGAAAACTCAACATTCAATAATGTGTAATTTCTAATTTTCACTTGGAAGTCGTCACATTAACAAGAGGAGGGTTCTTCATTTTTTGTGTCTTCATCGTGCCTTCATTTCTAAAAACTTTTATAACTCAAATTTTAAAATTTCAAAGTCAAAATAAAACCGTTAGATATGAACTACATCATTTTATCTATTGTCATCAAGAGCTTGTAAAAATGTGCTAATATGGATAATTTAACGATTTTATTTTAACCTTTATGTTTTAAATTTTGAGCTATTAACGTTTTAAAAAATAGAGACACGATGAAGGTATTAGAACCCTCCTCTATTAACAATATTATTTTTTTTACTAACATAACATTATCTAAATATATTAATATATAGACAATTTTATCATGCATTAATTATTTTTTATAAAAAACACTTCTCTCTCATACATTATTTATAAGATTTTCTCTCGTTAAAAGCTTCATTTTTTAAATAAATTGTTTTTTTAAAAGATACTTTTCAACTTTCTTCAAAAGTTAAATTTGTAAATAAATTAATATTCCGCGATATTCAATATTGCATTTCGTCACATCTTTATTTTTGAGAATTTCTGTAAATGAAAAACGTTAATAGTCAGAGAACGAGCGGGAAAGAGAAAGTTAGAAGATAGAGAGATTTTTCCAAAAGAAAATTATTCTCTTCTTCTTTTTCCCCGATATTTTTATTAAAACCCAAAAAAAAAAACAAATTATCAAATCTGCTCTCACTCCAAAGTTATAATTATTTCTACCCTAATCGCCCGTCGACTGGGCGGTCCACTTTTCCCACCAGACCGCCCAACTACTGGGCGGTTCACTTTTCAAACTTGACCGCCCAGGGGCTGGGCGGTCCACTTTCAATCCTGACCGCCCAGGGGCTGGGCGGTCCACTATTAAAGTTTTTTTTTTATAAGCAGTCCGCTGGGAGCAGACCGCTCCCCCATCTCTCTCTTTCGTCTCTGCCTCCAGCCGCCCGAACCACCGCCGATCGGCCAACCCCCATCCCTCTCTCCCTCTCTTCCTCTCTCTCTAGAGCTCTCTCTCTCTCTCCCTCTCTTCCTCTCTCTCTCTTCCTCTCTCTCTCTCCCTCTCTTCCTCTCTCTCTCTTCAAATCTGCCATTAGAGCTCTCTCTCTTCCTCTCCCTCTTCCTCTCTCTCTCTCTCTCTCACCCGAATCCTAATTTTTGGCCATCTCGGCGACAATCCGATTATTTTCGGGTAAGTTTTTAAATAAATTTTTGAATTTATATTTTCTATCTTGTATTGGCATTGGAACGATTGGTAGAATTTGAATTGTTAATTATCTTGTGCGGGTTGTTGATTTTCCCGACACGATTGAATTGTTAAATTATGGTTGAATTGTTAAATTAGGGTTTATGATTGAATTGTTTAAATTAGGGTTGAATTGTTAAATTAGGATTTAGGGTTGAATTGTTTAAATTATTTTGAATTGTTAAATTAGGGTTGAATTGTTAAATTAGGGTTTAGTGTTGAATTGTTAATTTAGGGTTTAGGGGTTAAATTAGGGTTTAGGGTTAAATTGTTTAAATTAGGTTGAATTGTTAAATTAGGGTTGAATTGTTAAATTAGGGTTTAGTGTTGAATTGTTAATTTAGGGTTTAGGGGTTAAATTAGGGTTTATGGTTGAATTGTTAGATAAGGGTTGAATTGTTAAATTAGGGTTTAGGGTTGACAGAATTGGAGTTTATAAGTTAGGGTTTATAAATCAGGATTTATAAGATAGAATCTTCTGTTTATTAAAATGTAGTATGGTCAGAACTAGACGGGGACGTGCATGGGATGCCCCTCTGGAGACGGGAGAGAGTTCACATGATCACGATGCAGCGGCATCCGGTGCAGAGGCATCCGGTGCAGAGGCATCCGGTGCAGAGACGTCCGGTGCAGATGCTCCCTTTGGAGATTATCCCCCTCACCATCCTGACACATTTAGTCCTCTTCTGTGGACCCCACATGTCAGGCACCGTGTCTCACTTGCATCTATGGAGGTACGTTGGTTTTGTATTCCTAATTTAAATAGCATTATTTAATTAGACGTTTATATTGAAATTATTGTAAAATGCAGGACACGACGATGCTGACAGTGAGACATCGCACCCCCGAGATACGATACGTCCGTCACCCGTTGATGGAGCAGTGCATCATGCATCTCGGGTTGTATCAGCTGGCCACTATGACTCACTGCGATATTAACCAGGCTCTCGTTTACGGTCTAGTGGAGAGATGGCGACCGGAGACGCATACATTTCACCTTCCGATTGGGGAGATGACAGTCACACTAGGTGACGTCAGCGCCTTGTGGGGTTTACGGATAGACGGCGACCCCATCGGTGGTGTCTCAGACCATCCAGACCTGATGCACATGATACCGGAGCTGCTGGGGGCTGCTCCGACGGACTTGCAAAAGAAGAAGAAGAAGAAGAAAGGAGATGAGGAGGAGGAGTACCGGTATTCACAGTACTGCATCAGTCTTGCGGCGCTCCGCAGTTACTTCCACCGGCGTAGGATCACCCCCGAGACACGTGACGAGCAGACCGTTCTGAGGTAAACACAAACAGTTACTTCCACCGGCCGTCGAAGTGGAATTGGGGTGGAGCCGTGCTCGCCCACTTATACCGAGGCTTGTGTCATGCTTGTCTGGTAAGTTTGTACAAATATTTTAATATTTTTATTATATATATTAGGGTTCCATATTTACCAGAAATGCATCGCATGCCCAAAATTTAGGCGACGAACAAGCAGATTGCTGGACCGCTTCTACTCCAGCAGTGGTCCTGGTCACACATACCAGTGTGTCGGCCTGTTCCTCCAGCTCAGCCTGGGTTATGGACGGGAGATGACCCCGAGAGACGTCCGGGGTACGGTGCCATATGGGCTCCTCCCCACACATACGAGGACACGGGCAGGGGGAGGACCGTGGGGATTTCATATGTCCGGGGTCAGCTCCAGATGCTTCACGAGGCGAGCATCACCTGGTACCCCTATCGTCTGTTCTACGATCGGGGCCTTCTGTGCCCGCTGACATTAGAGCAGAGATACCTCTCGTTTTATCGGGGGCCGTGCGTATGCTTCTGGATAGTTGAGTATCACTATCCTGATCGAGTGCCCCGTCAGTTTGGCTTGGATGCCTATGTCCCGGATTTTCCAGAGTTGGGCGAGCAGCAGACCACCCAGCTGCACAGGTAAGTACCCACTGCCTTATCCTTTGTTTATTTTATTACTTGTTCAACCATACACGTTACTAATTAATTTATATTGCAGCACTAAACACAACAAGCCCAAAGTCGACTGGAGCACGCGTTTCTTGGAGCATTACCAGCGTGCTGCATCACCCTAGTTTCACTTATGGACACCGCCTCCAGCTCCAGATGCCCCTATGCCGGTCGGGCCTTGGAGATTGCGATATTTAGTCTGGCACCAGAGATGGGGCATGCCGACGGTTTATCTACAGGGGGACTATGGTGATGCTCTTCAACGGAGACTCACGAGTGACGGATCTCGGACTTACTTGCCTTTCGGCCCGATCCATGCTCGTTCGGTATGTTTAAATGAAACTGACATGCTCTAAAAATTGTAGTTATTTATTCATCTTCCAATAATAATAATAATAAAAATACATTGTGTGCAGATTTTGACCGCTATTAGAGGAGTGGCACACAGCTTGGTGTGCATGGCGAGAAAAAGTTGGAGAGCGATAGGATGTCAAATGCTCCAACACAGTGCACCGATCGTGGAGGACTCTGGCTGGGACGGGCGCCTCGTTGGTATGTTGCACGATGCTGGAGATGACATCAATTGGCGCGAGATAAAGGCCCCACCACCAGATCCGGAGCAGCCTGGAGACCCTATCTACGCTGCGGAGATGCCGCCACCTCCTGCAGGTAATAATATGTCATACAAATAATTATTATTAAGTGTATCTCTAAAAGATCATTCTTATTAATTTATCTTCATTTCTGCAGAAGATGACTCGGGTTGGGCGATCCACCAATGGGTGTTGAACAACAATGCGTGGAACGCGTACTACAACGAGCATGGAGTTCCAGTGCAGCTTACCGAGGTAGCAAAAGTTCATTATTTAATTAATTTACTCGTTACTTCTATGTCTTTAATTTAACATTGTTTACATGCAGGATGAAGCTGTCGCCGCCGCCTCATTCTCATTGGATGACCTCACTGGAGATGAGGGCGGATGGGAGCCAGCTAGCCCCCACCGACCGCAGTATATGGAGCCCAGACAACACGACGGCGAGGCCAGTGGGAGTGGGGCACAGACTGCAGATGGCTTTGCCGCTGCTATATTTGGCACACCGCCTCCGGCCACGTATCCTCCTACTTGGGAGGCCGATCCGTGGGTGTTGCGTACACAGGCGGGGATCCATGGGGAGCATGCATTACACCTGGGGGCGGACCCATGGGCGCGCGAGGCCGTACACGATGACATGCAGGTGGATGAGGTTCCCCAGAGGCGTCCGCCGTCGCAGAGGGACCGCCATGCACCTACTAGGTTGGAGCTCTCCGGACCTCGCCCTCGTCATCGCCGTTAGGGTTTTTATATTTTTTTTAGTTTGATAGGTTTCTAGTATTTTAGTTTGGATTATTATATTTCGTGTTTGGACTGTTATGTTTCATTTTTAGACTTATCATTTAGATTACTACTTTTGTTGTTTAGACTTACCATTTCGATTACCATTTAGAAACATTTAAACATTAACAAAACTTAATATAAAACTAATCAATTATATTAAAGCTAGACAATTACATAACATATAAAACTAATCGTCAATTATAAAAATATAATCGTCAACAAATAATAAATATATATCATACAATTTAATATGAAACATTCAAACAAATCATTACAACAATTTAATATAAAACATTCAAACAAATTAAAACATAAAACTCTTATAAATAAAAAAACAATAGAAGACCGCCCAGCCCCTGGGCGGTCAAGTTTGAAAAGTAAACCGCCCAGTAGCTGGACGGTCTGGTGGGAAAAGTGGACCGCCCAGTCGACGGGCGGTTAGGGTAGAAATAATTATAACTCTGGAGTGGGAGCAGATTTGATAATTTATTTTTTTTTGGGGTTTTAATAAAAATATCGGTCTTTTTCCTTTAATTTCAAAAAAAAAAAATAATGAACGTTTACTTATGTGGGGACCTCTTTTTAGTAGTCCCCAAATTGACTCGTGCGTTATAGTTGGTCTTCCACGGAGCTTTTATTTACTTTTCAAACAACTCTATCTCTATAATCAGCTTAATTCACAAAAACCTTGCCCCCCTGCTTTCTATCACCTACTGACAGCAACTAAACCAAAACCCCAAAAAGAAGTCGCAAATGCTTCTTCTTCTCTTGCTACTTGCTCTTCTCGCTCCTTCATCCTGCATATGGCTAGACCCATCTGTATTGATTCCAGACGCGGCGAACTGTACCTACAACTTCACCATCCCCTACCCTTTTGGCATCACTGGCAAGTACAGTTCGAGTATAAAGCCCTTTAATTCTTCCTTTGGGATTATTAGCTGTGATGGCGATGGCAGTGCCCCGATGCTCTCTCTCCCCCCCGGCCAATTATACAAGATTGTCAACATCTCTCTCCCTGAAGGCACCATCACCATCCTTGGTCAAACTGTTGCATGGCGTTGTAACGTCAGCAAATTCATGAGCAGCCGGAGCATCCCGCCTCCTGACCTGGTATAATTATCAATTTATACATCGAGCTAAACAAACAAAAGTATATGGGACCAATTCTTAGGTTATATAGGGGTTTATATGAACTTTTTGCTTCCCACAGAGTGCATGTCTGGACCGGATTTAGCTTTTATTTAGGGGCTTGTATTCCCACAAAACAATACTCATGTTATATCAAGGCTTGCATCCCAATAATTTATTCATGATTGCATCTATTATCAATTATGTAACCCCCTATAATTAATGGACTCAAAATGATGTACAACCCTACGAAATCTTAAATCATTTATTTTGAATTAATAAAGTGCATTCAGCACAAATGATCTGTAAATTCTTATTTAATTGTTTCGGTCTACAAAGTTTCAGTTTCCCCACCTTTGTCCCGAACTCTCTTTTTTATGAATTATATCAAGACTAATGACTATAACTTCACCCTCAAATTATGGACTAAAATCCTAATAATTAATCACTGCTTAAGTGCAATAATAGCTTTATTGAAAGATATATTATCAAAATGGCTCATTGTGCAATACGTTTAGCTCAGAGTTTTCATTTATCCAAATCAGATGAATAATAGCATTACTACGGTGGTGATTTGTCATACTGTGCAACACTGTGATCTAGGTTAGTACTGGTTCAGTTTCCGATATAAGAAATAACCCAGTGAAACAATTAACTAGGATTTTAGCTTGGAAGAAACTCCCTTCACCTTCTCCGACACAAGAAACAAATTTACTGCAGTCGGGTGTGATGCCATGGCAATAATCCGAAATGCCAATGGCAGTTCTCTCAGTGGTTGCGCAGCCTTTTGTGTGTCAACAGACGCAATAATTGAGGGTGTGTGCACTGGTGTTGGTTGTTGCCAAGCACCAGTACCAAAAGCACTAAAAAGACTTCGTGTACACTTCAGTAGCATAACGGAAATTGGAGTGCAGCAGAATGTGACACAGAAAACTTGCAACAAGGCATTTCTAGTGGAAGAAAACAAATACGTTTTTACCTCTAAGGATTTGTTACCTAATCAGAATAATCAGAACCGAACTGTTGTGCTCGAGTGGTCTATTGGAAACCAGAGCTGTGGCGAAATGGGCAACAGAAGCACTGCGTGCCAGGCACATAGCTATTGCTACAACTCAACCAATGGGATAGGGTACCGATGCAACTGCTCTGAAGGATTTGAAGGGAATCCTTATCTCACACCAGGATGTACAGGTATGGATTTTTCATGCAGTCAGAATGTAACAATCACTAGCTAGGTATACTGGCAACCTTTGATAAAAGAAAAATACAGCAGATGAACTTTTTAAACTATTTCATTTTTTACATCATAGCATACCAAAAATTGGCACAGTCGTTCTTAATGATGCATGAAGCATCTGCACTTCATATTTAGCATGTTCCAAAAAACTGTGCAAGATTTAAGGGGATGGAACAAAAATCGTTGCAAAGATTGGCATGATAATCTTGTAGTATCCAGACAAATATTACACTTAAAGAAAAGTTCTTAGAATTTCCAGATGACCTGGCATGCATTAAAAATTTAACAAACTTGATGAATCAATTAAGTAAAAAAGAGAAATTTGGACCCCAACTATAAAAGTGAAAATTTAAGATCTGACAGAAACTAACCATTTTTTGAATTAATTAACTAGAATGTTGGACTTAGACTGATTATTTATTGCTGCCAGAATCCGTCAAATTTATGGCTAGCATTGTGGAAGCCTGAGCTTGTTAGTCCATAACAGGCCAATATTACATAGTTTGAACAGTAAGGAAAGTGCTGATATAATAATTTATCATAGTTTGGTTGAGTTCTGGACCATGATGCCTGTGATGTGATGACACTGTATCAGTCCTTTTTTCACTAGAGGTTATATCACTAATATGTATATAATACTAAATTTGTTTGCTTTTTATTGGCTTCCAGATATTAATGAGTGTGACGGGCCAAATAATCCTTGTCTTCATCCAAATGGATGCAAAAACATCATTGGAAGTTTCAAATGCACATGCCCACTTGGAATGAGCGGTGATGGCACCTTACATGGAGGCTGCAAGAAGGTCGCGCCTCTCGAACTTGCCTTAGGTAAAAATCAAATGCATTACATTCTCTTGAAAACATACTATTTAATTAGGTACCAGTAAATATAATTGTTATTTTGTTCTATTTCCTTTAATTTCTTCTTTTTTCTACATTCAAATTGAAATTGTATGAGAATTATCTAAAGTGATGCTTTAATATTCTGACTGAGGATAGGAAACTAAAGGATTCAGAATTCACTGTCACTTGTTCCTGGTTAATTATTGGATCAAGGCTAGGAAACCTCATTCCCAAGAGGCATTTCCCTTCTTCGAGGGAATTTGCATCCATAGTCCTAGCAGAGCAAATTTGTTTTTTTTTTTCCTCTTTTACAATCCAAATATTAAACCAAACTTTCCAGAAAATTGTTGATTAGCTCTCCAGTTGAATTTTCCTTGTCCAATGTTGCACATAAAGGAAACGATCTCTTACTTCCCCAGGAAAAAATAAATTAAACAATAAAGTGAGAGAGTATCAACTTTTGAATTGGGATCATGTAACAACATATTAGTTGACATTGATACTAAATAGGTTATACTGAGTCCAGCTAGTATGACATCTCAACCTAAATGACACTAACTTCAAAACCTATCGGATATGCTTCAACAACAAATCAAAACCGTTTAAACCGATCTACTTAATAAATGGTCCGTTTACATGCAAAATATATAATTTTTTGAATTAATTTAATATCAAGTCAAGTGGTCAAATGTGAGGTTTTTTAAGTTAATTTTAATGCATTCATTTTTCATCGTTTTTGACCGCTTGACTTGATATTAAAATAATTCAAAAATTTACAAAATTTGTATGTAAACGCATCACTGATTAAGTAGGTTGGTTTGAACGGTTTGGATTTGTCATTTAAAGTCTCTCCAATAGGTTTTAAAAATCGGTGTCACATGACACTAATGTCATATTAGCTTCAGTTATACTTTATACTTAATTTTTCATGAATTCTTTGTTATTATCAGAACTTCATCATTGACCCTGATTCATAATTTAGTTGTACAACAGTACTTGAGAAAAATCTAATAGTATTTTTTTTCAGATCTTTTCATCTTTCTTTTTGGAAAAGCAAAAGTTAAACAAACTCATATTACTCCAGTGTATAGAATCAAGTACATACTATTATAAAAAATAAAATAAAAAACAGAGAGAGATACAAGTACATGCGCTTTTCTGCTAACGGATGGCTTGTCTGCTAACCTTCAAAAAAAAAAAGAGTACATGTGCTTTTGTTCGAGAATTCTATATTAGTAATGGAAACCTAATTCTTTGTAGGTGTGGGACTATTTTTGTTGTTTATTTCGTTCGCACTTGTTCTTTGGACATATTGGCTTATGAAGAAACGAAGACTTGCAAGACGAAAGCAAAGGTACTTTTTCCAAAACGGTGGCTTCATGTTAAGGATACGAATTTCCTCTCAAAAGGCACCAGCAAAGATATTCAGCTCAGAAGTATTGGAAAAGGCATCAAATAATTATAGCAACGACCGTATCCTTGGGAATGGAGGATATGGCACGGTGTACAAAGGAATACTGGCAGATCATACAGTCGTCGCAATCAAGAAATCAAAATTAGTGGACCAGACACAGATCGAACAATTCATCAATGAGGTCGTTATACTCTCCCAGATAGATCATAGAAACGTTGTAAAACTCTTAGGGTGTTGCCTAGAGACAGAGGTACCATTGCTTGTTTACGAGTTTATACCAAAAGGGACTTTATTTTATCATTTGCATAATGACCGGTTGGGATCAATTTCATGGGAGAATAGACTGAGGATAGCAGTTGAAACAGCAACTGCATTGGCTCATCTCCATTCTGCTATCCAATTTCCCATCATCCATAGGTAAATTCTCCTTTATTATTTTTATATAATGTATTTTTTTTAAGGCTAATCATTTCTACTCGCCCATCCATTCATGCAATTTCCCTCTATGACCACCCCAGTGCAATGCCACTTGGTTTGAATCTCTTTCATGCATTTAAAAGAGGGGGAAAAAAAAAGAAGGGCAGGGGAACTTGCTATATACCAAAAAGGCAGAGAGTATTATGATAAGTGAAAGCAGCTTACAATTTTTAGATCCATAATGTTTATCATCATTTTTTAACCTTTCACAATCATCTTAACGCTTGACTACAAAGTGCTAGATCTAAACCAGAAATTTATAATTTACCAACCTTCTGTTAGGGATGTGAAATCATCGAATATTCTTCTAGACGAGAACTACACGGCGAAGGTGTCAGATTTTGGGGCATCAAGACTTGTCCCATACAACCAAACCCATGTGACAACTCTAGTTCAAGGTACATTAGGCTATCTGGATCCTGAGTACTTCCAGACAAGTGTACTGACAGAGAAAAGTGACGTATACAGTTTTGGGGTGGTTTTAGTTGAACTTCTGACCAGAGAAATGCCTGTATCTCATTGCCCGTCGAAGGAGTGGAAAAATCTAGCCGCTCACTTTACTACATTGGTTGAACGCAATCAATTCTTAGAGATTGTCGATCATACGGTGTTAAAGGAGGCTGGTGCAAGACATTTAAATGTGGTCACACAAATAGCACTAAATTGCCTAAGCCTGAGAAGGGAAAATAGACCTAAAATGGTAGATGTACTTGTGGAGTTGAATGCACTGATGAGGCTCCTAAAACAGCACATGATTGACCAGACCCAAGAAGAGCACCTTGGACTTTCCCCCAAAGAGACGATGCCATATGAGGGTTCAAGTTCAAATTTGATAAAACTTGACGAGGATGATGATAGCATGGAAAGTCATCTTTTACTAGGAATTTGAGATCATTGGGTTTGGAAATGGAGAAGAAGATAGACCGAGTCTTGTCTGTTTGTTGTTTTCCGCATCACTATAACTGATTATAGAATAAATTAAGTTCGTGAATCCAAAATTATACTTGTATCCTGTCATATATGCACTTGTAAATATGCATGGGTATAACTCTTCTTTGGATTGAGTAAGGATAATCATTGGGTGTTTATTAGTTTATAAGGAAAATCATTTCCTTTCGGATTTTTTTTATTTATTTTAGTAAAATGAATGGCTCATGTTTCTCTTTTCTGTGAACTCAAGCTGGAGCTTAATTTGGATTTTGTCTTTCCACACAAAGAGGAATGCTTAAGACTAACTAGGCTAGCATACTTCTTGATATCCTTTCTGTGTTAATTCTATTCCTTTGTTTTTGTTTCCATCAAGGTATCAATAATCGAATTGACCGACTGGATCTCAATAACAGTACCTATTACCTCATGTGCTAATCACATAAGAATGAAATGAGGGCTTGACCCTGATTTTTACTCCAAAAAAAAGAAACAGTACCTATTATCGTGATAACAATGTCGGATGTTACAGCTTTCGCTAATAGGCTGATACAGATTCAAAATCAAATTTTATGTGCTGATCCCTTTGCTGGCTCTGACCTGAAATAACTGCGAGTAGAGATGAAAATCAAATATTTTGCAATGCATAATTTACATTACCAGAATATGAAATTGCAGATCATGCATTGTACTGTCCTAAAATTAAGGATTTCACATTACATACTGCACATCACAGATGTTGCTTTTTGCATATTTGGAAATTCCGCTTCGGCAATTTTGAAATGTATTTGTCTCCTGTTTCTTGAGATAAAAGTTATTTTTATCATGTCGCTCAGCAACATATAATGTAATAAAGTTTCAATATACTACATTAAGTATCATCAAAGAAGGCAAAAATTTGAAATTCAATATCCACATTTGTTTTGTTTACACTCTCAAATTCATTCAAGTTGTCATCAAATACCCTATCCAAAAAATAAAAATAAAACTACCTAGTAAATACCTCCACAATATATATACAAGTAACTATACACATTCCAACAAAATAAATCGTGTCCACAATCTTCAATTCGGACCCAGCATGACTAAGAATTGTAGCATAACCAATACAAATCATAACCAATAGTACTATCAATCCAGCTAACCTGATAAGCCCCAATTTGTGTAGGCTAAATCTATCCTTCTCCGGGTCTATGGGTACTTCGGTTTGCAAGATGTCTCCTGTCAAGATGATATACATCGTCATGATTGTCGCCAATGCTTTCAGCCTATTCTGAAATATGTACAAGAAGCAGAGGTAGAAGATCGAGCTGAGAACAAAAGTGATGACAAGCAGGGCATATAAGAGTCTCTGTTTTTTCTCTAGCAATACAAATCGGTATTCCCTGATCTCCTTGGATTTGAGGGATTTTAGTTCGCTTGGTGCAGGCTGGAAACTCAAACAAAATTCCAGTAGAGATTTGCAGAAATTCATCTTCTTACAAGGAATGTAACACGCGACTGATACTTATCTTATCGAATAAATTTAAAAAAAAAAAAAGATAAAACGATTGAGATGGAGATACATGAGATGCTGGCTTTTCAAATAGTTCATTGGCTAATTTTAGTCATTTAACTATTTTTATAAGCTCGTCGGTTACTCTTTTGCAGATAAATGCCTAAATTTGCACCAGAAAGTACTAATTTATTTCCGAGTATGCATAGAGAAGACATTGCCCCCACAAAAAATATTGAGATTTTGTTAATCATGGTGCATGTCAAAATAAAGTCAAATGATACATTTGCTTGCTCTAGTAAAATATTTTCATGGAGTGCCATTAAAATTGCATTTCTATAGACAAATTGATGAAAATTTAGATATTTTATCTTACTGGCCGGATTTGTTTTCCTCATCTTCTTTTCCTCTTTTTTTTTTCCATATCTGTTGGCATTTAATCCGCGTCTGTAAGTATTGCGCCTGTGAGGTTACTTTTTGCTGTTCATTTTGCAAATGAATTGTATTACTGTTGCCTGTTGCTTTTGGATTGTCGTATCTGCATCATTTTTCCGGCGGCTGTGGCTTTCCTCTGGCTCTTATGACACCAGCCGATGCTTTCGATTTGGAATTTTGCTCACTGGCCGCTGGGTATGGTGCGTCATTTCAATGTTTGGCTGGTTGCCTATTTTCTTATCTTATTGCATTTAAATATCCGACTAGAGACATGCATCCTTTAAGGCCCTATTGGGCCGTCTCCAAATGGACCGATAAAGCGCTCATTTGTTAGTCACGATGGCCCCACACACACACACACACACACACAAGCCGCATATGATATGCCCCTCTGCAAGAATTCAGATCCAGTGCATTAACCCAATTTTTTAGTTTTGATCCAAACCGTTCAAGATGCTCTAACACGAATCTTAAAGGGCCTGGACCCCACAAATAATACTGGCCCCCTGCGCTACCACCGAATAGGCACCGGACACGTCTAAACTCAAAAATTGGGTTACTTTAGGGGATCCGGACTCCCTCTGCAAGGTATTGTAAAAACACGACGTGTCAGATACACGTGTTGACACGCACGGCTAAGGATACGAAAAAAATACGGCACAGCTTGTAAGGAGGGCCGAATTCAGAATTTCTATGAGGGTACAGCACTAATCAGGTTTAAATAACTAATTGAGTTCAAACCCATTAACTTATCGGGTACAAAATTACAACTCAGTTCCTGTAAGGCTGTAACTATATTTATTATAAAATCTGCTATAATCATAAAATCGATTGACACAACATTAAAATATTTTTTCTAAGCTAATTAAAAATTTGTTTGGCATAATTCAGAGTGGGGCTGTTCTTAGCCATTTAGCAAATTGAAGTCAAATATTAGACAAAAATTTAACCGAAATATAAGTATTGAATAATAAAAGGCCCAAAAAGTTCTGTCGGGACCATTTCCTTAATTGTAATGATATGTACTACCGTCAGACATTTTTTGTTCTCTTCTTCTCATTCATCTATTTACAAAATAGAGTATTGCAGATTCAAAATAAAAAATGAAATACGCAAAATCGATGAAAGCTCGGAAGAAAATGGTTCAAGGATCGAACTAACTCGGACCAAGGGTAGGCACTGCATCGGTCCGGTGGTAGGCACTGCATTGATCCAGAGGTAGGCACATCGAACAATTAGTACTGGATTGAAAAAAAAAAAACAATTCAGGGGTAGGCACTTGCCTACCCCTAAGACAACATGGATCTGCCCATGCTTGTGAGGCATGTCCTTCTCGTATTACGAGGAGTGTTGTGCCGAGTAGAACTAGAGTATTCTTAAGCGCATAAAGCTCTTTGGTGAGCTTAACTCCAAAGTCTATCAGATTAATTTCAAATGATGAATTTAAACCTTTGAAACTGATTAACTTGACGAGTGATACATTTACACATCAAATTTTTAAATTTTCGAATTAATTTAGTATAAAGTTTTTTTTAAGTTTGGTAGTAATTTGGTCAAAAGACGATGAAAAAATGAATGTAATAAAATTAATTCATACTCTTTTTTTTACTGCTTGATTTTATACTAAATTAATTTGAAAATTTATAAATTCACATATAAATGCATCACTCGTAGAGTGGATTGATTTCAATAGTTGAATTCGTCATGTGAAATCATGTCGATAAGTTTTGAAATCAAGCTCATCGAATAATTGGTGAGCTCAAGAAGACCCTAGTTCTACTCGTGTTGTGTCATTCGCACACGTTACTGTCTTGATACATGTATGACATGTCACGGGTAAACTTAAATGGACACGCCATTGACACTGATAAAAATGTACTTTACTTTTAGAGAAAGAGCTGCATAATTTTTCTCCGTTTTTTTTATTAATAGGACAAACAAAACAAAAATATCTACAATGAGGAACAATTTCGCTAGATTTTGAAAAATAGAAAGAATGTTATGGTTTGTAACGTCTAGGGTACTGTAACTAGACGCTATAAACCATAACGTTCAGTTAATTTGATCACTAATGATCTCTAATTAAAAAAAAATACTGTAATTGAACGTTATAGACCATAACATCGAGCTATAGTGTTTCTTTTTTTTAAATCTAACTTTCCTATAGAAAATTAAGTGTATAATTTGGTTTTCCCTCTTACTATTCTGTGCTCTTCAGAGATAAGAGATCAACAAATTTCTCCATTGTGTTGTTGGAAATGTTATAGTTGTATGGTAGAGATCCCCTTGACTTTCAAAAGGCATGGCATTTTTCAATTTTGTGCCATTGTTCGATACTTCGATTTCTTTTACAGTGTACTCCTTGGAGAGGTCCTTTGAATTATTGCTAGTAGTGATCAATCCGTCATCTTCATCTGCCGTGACAGTCGTTTCGTATTTCTTAAGATCTGAATTAGGGTTGGGATTCGAACAAAGGTTGGGGTTACCATTGCGACCAGTGAGCTCACCCTCGTAAAGCAGCTTCAGCTTTTGCAAAGCGGTTTTTGTGAAGAAAGTAGAACACAATGGAAAAAAAAAAAAAATGTAACTGGTCGTTATAGATCATAATATTCAGCTACAGTGTTTTTTTTGTTAATTAGAGATCATTAGCGATCATATTAACTGGACGTTATGGGTTATAATGTCCAGCTACAGTGCCCTGGACGCTACAAATTATAACGTTATTCTTATTTTTTAAAATCTAGCGAAACTGTTCCTCATTGTCGATATTTTTGTTTTGTTTTTCCTATTAATAAAAAAAGGTAATTTTTCTATCATTTGAATAAAAACAATAAGAGGTTGTCACATCACAACCTCTAGTGTATTGAACACGTCGTTGGATACCCGTGACGATGCGCACGACTAAGAGTACAGCATAACACAGCATGTGTTGTTTAAACGTGATATGTTAGAATATGTCTGTGTTGTGTTCAAATTTTTTAAAATTAACACGTTTTCATACGTCTAACATAACGTATCTAAGGATTGACACTATCTGGTTAAAAAAAATCCATTGATAATTCAAATCATCTATGATGGAAAATAATTGTTTGTAATATTTATACTTGATGGGTCGATTTTTTTTAATATCCAACATTAAATATAAATTAACCCGACATTTTTATTAATATCCAAAGTTTAATACAAATTATTAATTATACCCGGAACTCAACTCAATATCGATATATACCCAAGCCGGCCATTTTCTGGCCGGCTATGTTCCTTCCCTAAGCCGGCCAGAAAATGGCCGGCCATGTACCTTTTTTTTTTTTTTTAAGAGAGAGAGACTATGAAGATCAAAATATTGAAATCTAACTCTGAAATACGATAATTTTTTGTTTAAATTATTTGTTATATTACTTCTTTGATGTATAATTAGCATATTTATACTAAAATACGATAGATTAATTGAAATTATGTTGAATAACACTAAATTATGTTAAATTACGTTAAATTACATTAAATTACGTTAAAATACGGTAAATTACGCTAAAATACGATATGAATAAGGACGATATCTTCACTGAAAAGGAGAAAAACAACGATGAAACTTCAAACGGTCATAAAACGGCGCTCGAGTGTCCGATTTCAGCAAATGAGCACTTTTCGGAAAGCTTGCGAAAATGCGCATGCGTCTGTGCCCGCTACGCCGGATTCCGAAATTCAGAATCGCCAAAAAACAAAGAGAAGAGCCTCAAAACTTGAGTTGAAGTTTCCGATTAAGATTTTCATTTCTATCATTCAATCCAAGTAGCTCAGTAAATTAGTTACATAATGAACTTGCAGATTACCAATTTTTACTATTTTTGGAATTTTTTTACTATTTTTTATGATTCATGAAAGATGAGCAAAATCAGTCTACTATAGCGTAATTTTGTGTAGTTTAGTGTTTTTTTACTGTATTTCAGCATAATTAGCGAAGTTATTGTAATTTAACGTAATTTAGTATAATTGAACATAATTTATTATAATATAGTGTAATTCAACATAATTTCAAGTATTCTAGCGTATTTTAGTATAAATATGCTAATTATACATCAAAAGAAGTAGAGGAGGGATCAAGTTACAACAACTATTTTTTTCATTTTCAAAGTCCAAATCGTCGATCGAAACCGTTCAACATGATTATCTAAATAAAATGTGCTTGCAGATCAAATTTTACATTTTTTTGAATTTTTTTACTATTTATTAAGATGGGTACAAAATTCAATAGTCTGAATATGACTATTTTTTGTAAAATACTTAATAAATAGTAAACAAATTCAAAAAAATGTAAAATTTGATCTGCAAGCACAGTTTATTGTGGAAATCATGTTGAACGGTTTGGATCGACGATTTGGACTTTGAAAATAAAAAAATAATTGTTGTAATTTGATCCTTCCTCAAAGAAGTAATATAACAAATAATTTAAACAAAAAATTATCGTATTTCAGAGTTAGATTTCAATATTTTGATCTTCATAGTCTCTCTCTCTTAAAAAAAAAAAAAAAAAAAAAAAAAAAAAAAAAAAAAAAAAAGGTACATGGCCGGCCATTTTCTGGCCGGCTTAGGGAAGGAACATAGCCGGCCAGAAAATGGCCGGCTTGGGTATATATCGATATTGAGTTGAGTTCCGGGTATAATTAATAATTTGTATTAAACTTTGGATATTAATAAAAATGTCGGTAAATTAACAGATCTGACCAGTTTAGTTAAAAAATTTTAAAAATGCTCAGACCGGCTAAATTTAGGCGGAGGTATTTTCTTTTTTGTTAAATAGTATATAATATTTTTATAGGACCATCCAAAATTTCGCCGGCATGATTTTTTTATTTTTTTTATTGTATCAAAATTTTTTATTGGGCCGTCCATAAGTTTTGCCTTTCAAACTTCGTGACATCTCAGAGGATGCGAATTCCCGCGAGGGGGGACCGGGGGAGTCCGAGATTCAGAGTTTCCGGTCAAAATTTTTGGCTCTGATTTATGTACTCAATTTGCACCAAATGTATTCCAGTTATGCTACATACCCGCAATAATATATTTTCTATTTGTAAAGTACTTTTCCTGATTCAGAATAATACGGAGAAATAATCTCAGGGCATCTACCTCCCTAGTACTATTAGAGTTTCTAATACAATATGTCAGTTTCTTATCCAGTTTCAGGTATGTGGAAGAGTTTCTTATTTAAAAACTATGTAGTAAAGTTTCTTATTAAGGTTTATAAACTCTATGCTGATTAAATAATTAGCTCAAATAATTTTTTCTTTCTAATTTGTTGCTAACGTGGCTTAATAGAAACTCTAAATTTAATATCAGGGATGTGAGAGTTATAAACTTTAGAGACCTTAATTTCTAAAAAATAGTTAACAGTTATTTAGAAACTCATTTGAGTTGTTGGGATGTAGATGCTCTCATGCGCATAAATAAATGAATTTTTTTTTTGAAAAACTTATCAAACCATTTAACTTTAATTTATTTTCAATTTTATGAATATCTTACCATACTTTTTTAGACATTGTCACATATTACCAACAAATTAACAAAAAATTCACAAAAGAAAAAAGAAAGAAAAAAATGACATATATATTGAAACACGTCTTATCAAGCTGTGTCGTGCCAGTAAACATGTTGTGTTTATCTTTAATATGTCACGTGTTAAAATTTTAACTTATTAACACGGCACGACACATTTTCCGGATAGACCTTAACACAATCTGCCGCACACAACACGACACGGTTTCAATACATTATCTACAGTAAGTGACCGTGTGAGGTTAGCCAAAGTCATGTCAATCGAAATTCAAACCTATCTAAAATATAGAAAAGTTTACATATATTTTTGAGTAGAATTAGGGTGTTGTTAAGTTTATCAATTTCTTTGGTAAGTTTAATTCCAAAACTTATTAGATTGACTTCAAACGATGAATCCAAACTATTGAAATCAATCTATACGAGTGATGTGTTTACATGCAAAATTTATAATTTTCGAATTAGTTTAGTATAAAGTCAAGCTGTAAAAAACCGTAAAAAATAAACATATCAAAATTAACTTATAAACTTTTTCTTTTTATTACCACTTAATTTTATACCAAACTAATCCCAAAATTTATAAATTTAACATGTAAATGCATCACTTATAAAGTATACCGGTTTTAATGATTTAGATTTATCATTTGAAGTCATTTCAATAAATTTTAAAATTAAGCTCACTAATTATTTGATGGGCTTAATAACACCCAAATTATACTCCATATCTTTTATCTTATTCGAATTTCAACTCTTTAAGTGAAGTGCAGTACTAAATTACATTTATAATTTTGTTATTTTAATTTCGTACGTATCTACGGAAAAGTTGACCAATCAAATTGCATTAAAAGTTATAATTTTGACAATAATATCTTAAATTTAGAAGGCTAAGATTGATTAAAATCACCGACAAGAGCACACAAATGTATCGAAAATATAATTCAGAAGTAATTATTTACTCCAAATTTCTTCATGCACTTCTCTAATTAGAAGAATATCTGTCAATTAAATTTCATTCAGATAATATATTCATTTTGCAATTAGATGAAAATATTAGAAGAATATCTGTCAATTAAATTTTTCTGATTGTGTTACTTTAAATATTGTCCTGAATTGATTAAATGCACCATGATAAGCATTTATGTGATGTAAATGATACAAGTAGCATGAAATGTCAATAGATCGAATCACATATAGATCCCCCTCATGATCATACAGAGTTTGAAAAAAAAAATGTTAATATACTCATTGAAATATTCAATTTTTTTTTATCAAAATACTCATTAAAAAAATAAAATAATTATTGTCATACGTGATTTAAAATATAATTGTTAATAAATTACAAGAAAATATATTTTATCTGATGTTGTTAAAAAGATTGTAAATTTCCGAAAATGAACCCTCTCGCTTATTGTACGTCCGGATACAATCGTCCATTCTGCCGTGTTATCTCGACCCTTTATCTAAATGATTAAATGATCTCCTTTTAACGAAAACCGGAGGCTTTCCTTTGCTTCTAGAGAGCTCGAAGCCCACCTCGCACAACGTGCACTCATCTTTTTGTCCAAAACTGCACCGGAGGGAAATACCAATTCAGACCCTGATTTCAAAAAAATTCAAATTTCAGATCGTCTTTTCCTTTCCCTCTTATTTTATCCCTCCCAACTCCCCCGTCCCAAATCAAAACCCTAACCCATTTCTCCACCACTCTCCGCTCAGATCTCCGTGCACCCGCGACACAATCTCAGTGTCGTTCCGATTCTCATCGCCATGGCGACCTCCGAGATGCTCCCCCTCCAACCCACCACCGCTCACAACAAGCCAAAGAAGACAATCGAAGAGATGTACCAGAAAAAGAGCCAACTGGAGCACATCCTCCTCCGACCTGATACCTACATTGGATCTGTTGAGAAACACACCCAATCTCTCTGGGTGTATAAAGAGGGAGAGATGGTCTACGGGCCTGTGACCTATGTGCCAGGTCTATACAAAATCTTTGATGAAATTCTTGTCAATGCAGCCGACAACAAGCAGAGGGATCCCACCATGGATTTGGTCAAAGTGGAGATTGATGCTGAAGCGAATCGGATCTCTGTCTACAACAATGGAGACGGGATTCCTGTTGAGATACATGCTGAGGAGAAAGTGTACGTGCCGGAGATGATTTTCGGTCACCTCCTTACCAGTAGCAACTATGATGATAACGTGAAGAAGACCACTGGTGGGAGAAATGGTTATGGTGCGAAGCTGACCAATATTTTCTCCACGGAGTTCATAATCGAGACTGCCGATGGAAAACGGAAAAAGAAGTATAAGCAGGTCTATAGTTATTTCCTGGTTTAAGATATTGTGTAATATGATTTCTTTCTGAGGAAAGGTTGATTTGGTCCATTATTTTTGTCTAATACTGAGATTAAGTCTATTTCTTTTAGTTTAGAAGAGTTTTACTTTTAAAGTATTTTCTTGATCGTATCGAACCAACTTTGTTGTTTCTAAATACTGATAGCTCCAATTTGGCATTAAACCAAGTGCAAAATAATCAATTTAATGAGGGTTTTGTAAAACATATGTCTTCAAGTTAACCCTGACATTGAAGGTCTCTTTTTGTCACAGGTGTTCAGTGACAACATGGGTAAGAAGTCTGAGCCAACTATAACAAAGTGTAAGGAAAATGAGAACTGGACACGGGTCACATTTAAGCCCGACTTGGCAAAGTTTAAGATGGACCATCTTGAAGAAGATGTGGTGGCGCTCATGAAGAAGCGTGTGGTTGATTTGGCTGGTACCCTTGGCAAGTCAGTCCAGGTTGAGCTGAATGGTCAGAGAGTCCCAATCAAGAGTTTTGCTGATTATGTCAATTTGTACCTTCAATCAGCTTCTAAGTCTCGGCCAGAGCCTCTTCCAAGGTACCTTTTGTCCCAACTAAATGCATCTTCATTTAACTTCTATTACGCTGGTAAACCCTTTAATTGACTTGTTGAATAATTGTGTTTGGTTGTACAATTGAAAGGTTTTGTCAAAGTAAAGGTCAGTGACACAAAATTAGGCCTAAATTTGTTAGTAGTAATTTAGTGTACAATCAAATCTTGACTTAATTGAGAATTCATTGTGGATTAAATTAACATTATTCTGGATAATATTTCTGGCGACATTAAGTTTATATTTTAACTTGCAGATTTACTGAGAGAGTTAACGATAGGTGGGAGATTGCAGTCAGCTTAAGTGATGGCCAGTTCCAGCAGGTATCTCTCTCTCTCTGTGTCTCTTCCTCTCCCCCTCGTCTTTATTTTTGTTGGTTTTACTTAACAAACTATACCATTATTATCCCTGTAGGTTAGTTTTGCAAATGGCATAGCAACAATAAAGGGTGGGACTCATGTAGACTATGTCACCAATCAAATAGCGAACCATGTGATGGCTGCAGTGAACAAGAAGAACAAGAATGCAAATCTCAAAGCCCATCATGTCAAGAGCCACCTGTGGGTCTTTGTTAATGCACTCATTGACAACCCGGCATTTGACTCACAGACCAAGGAGACTTTGACCACTCGTCAGAGCAGCTTTGGATCCAAATGCGAGCTTTCTGAGGATTTCCTTAAGAAAGGTGACCTGTTGTACTTTTCTGTTGATAAAATTTGGCATATAGTTTTGTCTTTTGTGGGTAACTTTATAATTTGCATTGCTGTGAGTTAGTTGAAATACACAATTTACATGTTCTTGTGCTCCCGGAAAAGTGACAAGATAAAAAATAATGTCCGGTTTTGCCAATGTTTCTCATAAAGTTACTGTTCTCCGTGAGGGCAGCGCTAGCATTGTGCATTAGTGTGTGACCTGAAACTGTTATTTTTTTGGAGCTGAATCAATACTTATCATGGTAACTTGTGCACAGTTGCTAAGTCTGGGGTTGTGAGCAACCTCCTCTCCTGGGCGGATTTCAAAGCAAGCAAAGATTTGAAAAAGACTGATGGGACAAAGCGGCAGCGCCTTACTGGCATACCCAAACTGGAGGATGCAAATGATGCTGGTGGTAGGAACTCTGAGAAGTGTACCCTCATTTTAACAGAAGGAGATTCAGCAAAGGCGCTGGCGGTGAGTGTTTATTCAATAAAGAACTTAATGTGCTTTGGTTGGGAATTAGATGGTAAAGTTCAAGTAATGGTTAACACTTGAAAGGAAGTCATAACTTTGGTGGGAATAGGGTTCGGTAAAATTTGGTGGGAATAGTTCTTCTGGTGTCCTAC
Source organism: Carex myosuroides (assembly GCA_028015225.1). Taxonomy (NCBI): domain Eukaryota; kingdom Viridiplantae; phylum Streptophyta; class Magnoliopsida; order Poales; family Cyperaceae; genus Carex; species Carex myosuroides. The sequence goes on along the minus strand of CM051489.1, from coordinate 1,432,813 downwards.
CCAATGATTATGTCCTTTTTTGGCTATTTGTGCATAATAAGTTTTGTCTTCCGAATGTTATTTCTGGTCCTTCATTCCCAAAAAAGCAGAACCCTTGTTGGAAGTTCAGGTTGTAACAGTCTTCCGCCTGTTATGTTATGATATTGTTCTTGTTATGTGCAAAATCAAGTAAGGTTTCAAGTTCTTACCATACTCTTACATTAACTCTTATTGAACAACTGTGTCTTTCCTAAACATAATAGTTCATCTGAAATTATGATATTATCACGGATGTCAATTCATGTTTGCTTGTCTATGATGGGTTCAATTCAACAGAAGTGCTGTGACCATGAAAACACTCATTAATAATAATTGATTGTTTTTTTTTTCTTTTACTTTCTGTTTTCAGATGGCAGGAATATCTATAGTGGGCAGAAACTATTATGGTGTGTTCCCTCTTAGGGGAAAGCTGTTGAATGTGAGGGAAGCAAACCATAAGCAAATTATGGATAATGCTGAGATCCAGAACATAAAACTAATTCTTGGATTGCAACATGGGAAAGAGTATGACAGCACCAAAGGGCTAAGATACGGAAGTCTCATGATCATGACTGATCAGGTACATTTGAAATTCTTGCGAAGTTGTCATGGCAGCCTATTTTTAATTTTTGAGGATTAAAAATTACTGATATTTTTTTAATGTTTGAAGGATCATGATGGTTCCCACATAAAGGGGCTGCTCATCAACTTCATTCACAACTTCTGGCCTTCTCTCCTGAAAATACCGTCTTTCATGGTTGAGTTCATCACACCCATTGTTAAGGTACTACACTTCTGACATCTTATTTCTATATTATAATTATTCTTGTTATATGTTTATGCTATTAATGATTGTTGCTACATCTTTTTGTTCAGGCTACAAATACAAGGAACAAAAGTGTTGTTTCTTTCTACTCTATGCCGGAGTATGAAGCATGGAAAGAAAGTCTGGGTAGCAGTGCTAGTAGTTGGTCCATCAAGTACTATAAGGTCTAACCTTCTCAATTTCTTTACTTTTGAACTAAAGCCTGCGGAGTTAGAGGTTGAATTATTCAGATGACCATGAAGTGTGAGACTTATGTCTTAGCTCAGCTTGAGTAATGCAATCTATATCCAATTTGAACTGAATTGTAGTCTTAACTTATGCTTTGTTGTGGAATCAACAACATAACAAGATAAATAAGCAGTAAAAGGATTTAAGAAATCCACAGATATGTAATAATTCTTTCTATTAGGTATAGTAGACTGAAATCAGGTATAGTCATAATTTGTAATAATTCTTTCTCTGCGATCAAATTTAACTTTAATGCAACTACACAGGGTCTGGGTACAAGTACATCAAAAGAAGGGAAAGAGTACTTCCAAGACATACACAAGCACAAGAAGGATTTCATTTGGGTCGATGAGCAGGATGGCGAGGCAATTGAATTAGCATTTAGCAAGAAAAAGATTGAAGCCAGGAAGAGCTGGCTTCGTCAATTTGAGGCATGTATTTGTTAAAATTCCCCAAAATGAAGTTCCATTTTCAGCCCAGTAGAATTTCTTTCTCCATAAAAACAATATAATTTGAAAATACCATGATTGATATATTCTACAGTGACACAATTCTGTCAACTAGACTGCTATGGTATTATACTTCCAATTGCTTGTTTATGCAGTTTTTAAGTATTCAAAGGAGTGCTAAATATCATAATACTGGTTTTAGACCAGTTAGTTTAAGCATTATTTAGCCTGAAGTTTTCAGATAACTTCCAAATTCTGCATGCATGGGATGACATTTTGTTATCCGAATGTTCCTCATTAGTAATTTAGTGCCCACTGTTTTCTTATCCCAATGTTTCTCGTTATTGATTGAGTTGTGTCTGTTGTCCCTGTGCAGCCTGGGACGTACCTTGATCAAAGTGAGAAGCTCATCAAGTACAGTGATTTTGTGAACAAGGAGCTAATTCTATACTCTATGGCTGATTTGCAACGGTCTATACCATCTATGGTTGATGGCCTCAAACCAGGCCAGAGAAAGATCCTTTTTTGCTCTTTCAAGCGTAACTTTGTGAAAGAAGCCAAGGTATGATATGAGTTTTTATGTAATTGTTTTCTTAATTTTAATTATGCTATCTAAAAAGAAACACAATATAGAGCATTTATTAGGAACTTCTTTGTTTGTATCTTATGTTTATAGTTTCTGTTGAGATTTGTATTAATTGTAGGGGTCTATTGGGAAATAGACATAATAGAGAAGTCTAGGAACTTGTTTGTTAGAATGTAAGAGGCCTATATAAGTCCAAGCTCATTAATCAATAAACAAGTTTTAAATCATTTAGTTCTTTTGTTTCTATATTTGCTGCAAATAGAGTTCTTGTTTTCGATGAAGGATTAATATAGGACTGTATGTCATGGCACAACGAGAAAAGATAATTTTGATCATATACTGTTAAAAGTATTTTACTGTGTAACAGCACTTTTTCTGGCATGCTGGGAACAGTCTTGAGAATCTATAGACCCATCTTTATATTATTTAGTGTTAAAAATATTTAGTCGGTAATGTAGGTTTAATTAAATGATAATGTGCTTATTGGGAATATATATGAAATTTATATATGCCATTGCATCACTTCTTCAATAGGTTGCACAATTCTCTGGTTATGTCTCAGAGCATTCGGCATACCACCACGGTGAACAGAGTCTGGCAAGTACAATTATTGGCATGGCCCAGGATTTTGTGGGAAGCAACAACATAAACCTTCTCCAGCCAAATGGTCAATTTGGCACCAGGCACCAGGTGAGCAACCATGATACATTTACGTTTTGCTTTAGTTAATAATGTGCCCATTTGGCACAAGGTACCTGAAATTTTAGCAACACCACTCAATTGGTATCTGTTTATGCTTATTTTTTAATAATAAGTCTTTTTTATTTTTTACTATACAGGGCGGTAAGGACCATGCAAGTGCAAGGTACGTATACACCCGCTTGTCCCCAATCACCAGGTTTTTGTTCCCAAAAGATGATGATATACTTCTAGACTACTTGAATGAGGACGGGCAGTCAATTGAGCCTACTTGGTAAGTGCTTTTGCATTTTGTGCCATTTGGGGAACCTAGCTATTTGGTTAAAAAGGTTTGTGATCATTTTTTGGTATGTGCTAATTAATTAGGTACATGCCGATCATCCCCTTGGTTTTAGTGAACGGAAGTGAAGGAATAGGTACAGGATGGAGCTCGTACATACCAAACTATAATCCAAGAGATGTTGTTGCAAATGTTAGAAGGTTGCTTAATGATGAAATGACGGAGCCTATGGATCCATGGTATAGGGGTTTCAAGGTAACTTATCTTTTCACTAATATGGAAAACTGCACATAATACATTATGAAGGAAATGTGCAGATGTTCTCCCTTGTGGTTATTACAACTCATATCAGTCCCTTCTTGTTGCAAGATTTTCATAGTTGTACAGTACATATTACATTAGTATGTATGGTTGTCTTTCAATAATTTTAATTTCCTCTTTTTGGGTTGTTGCCATTGGACTCTTTGATTTCAGGGTTCTATTGAGAAAACTAGTACGAAAGAGGCTGGATTAACATACACAGTCACTGGAGTTATTGAAGAAGTTGATAACACAACTTTGAAAATTACCGAGTTGCCGGTACGAAGATGGACTCAGGATTACAAAGAGTTTCTGGAGGGGCTAATGACTGGTACTGACAAAATTAAGGAACCGTTCATCAAGGTATCATTGACTTTTGCACTCAATCACAATAAATTATCTCTGCAATAAATGATTAAAGAACTAGTTCTTTTTGTTGATTGGACTGTCTTTTCAAAAATGATTAAAGCACACTGCTCTCTACTGTTGTAGTACGTGTACAAGCATTGTTATTGTTGTAAGACCACAATCATTCTTCTGATAGTACCTCTGATATTGCTATGTATTTACTTGGTTTACAGGATTATCGTGAGCACAATGACGATGTCAATGTACATTTTGAGGTGATTTTGTCAGAGGAAAACATGAATTTAGCTTTGCAAGAAGGGGTGGAAAAGAGGTTCAAGCTGACCACTTCTATTAGCACTACTAACATGCACTTGTTTGATGCCAAGGGTGTCATAAAGAAGTACGACACTCCTGAAAAAAGTAAGTTTGTTCTTTTGATGAATCATGTCTTTAAAAAATTGAGTTTTCTGTACTGATTAATTTTGCCTTTTTTAATGCAGTTCTCGAGGATTTCTTCCATCTAAGGCTCGAGTACTATGCCAAAAGAAAGGTCTGTTGGATTGATTTTTCATTTATTACATTCATATTGCTTCCCTAAACCAGTAAAGCGTTACAAATAACAACAGCAGCAATGACCATGATCGATAAACTCATATCTTCATTTGTTTTCAGAGAGTGTTACTAGAGAATCTTGAGTTGGACCTCCTTAAGCTTGCCAACAAAGTGAGATTCATCCTTGGTGTGGTAAATGGTGAGATCATTGTTAGCAACCGAAAGAGAGCTGAACTGTTTATGGAGCTGCAACAGAAGGGTTTCACGCCCTTCCCTAAGAAGAGTAAGGGCCCTGAAGTTGCTGTGGCAGGCGCTGAAGAAGATGGCGAAGAAGACAGCCAAAGCCCAGATGCAGAGGCACCTCTTAAGGTTGGGGTGAAGGCAAGCGACTATGAGTACCTCCTCTCACTGGCTATTGGTACCCTAACTTTGGAGAAGGTGCAGGAGTTGTGTGCCGAGAAGGATAAACTTGATAATGAGGTGGCTGAGCTAAGGAAGGCCTCACCAAAGTCCCTATGGGAAAAGGACCTTGATGCCCTGGAGAAGGAACTTGACGTAAGTTCCATCCATGGTCCTTTGATTTTCTTTCTGTTATGTTTTGATGTACAAATCTGACTTCATCTGTGGCACTACAAATGTTAATATGATTTCCTTGAAACAGGAACTTGATAAGAAAGATTCTGAAGCAGCAAAGGTCAGGAAAACAATGAGAGATAAGGCCATGGTAAATAACGCTGGAACATCTCGGCGACCCCAACCTAAGAAGACAGCTGGTAATTAACTTGTGCTTCATTATAACCTCATGTACTCAAATTTGGCTCAGTCCTTCAGTTTGAGGAATTTGTTCTAATATATTGTCCTATTCATTAAATGCTGTAGCCAAGGCTCCTAAGGAAACAAAGCCTAAAGCCACAGCCACAGAAAAGAAAGGTCCTGCTAAGAAGAAGGTAGTTTGTTGTTTATGCCGCCCAAATGGGGAATCATTTTTTTTTCCTTCATTAAGTATCAGAATGTAATGCTTTTGGCTTCAATTTCAGGCTAATGTGGTCGATACTGATGAAGAAGATGAAGTGCAAGAGCTCAAGGAACGTCTTGCTGCTTATAACCTTGATTCTTCACCGGAGCACAATTGTAAGTATTCTTATTACAATGTAACTTTCTCATTCGTTGTTTTTACCGGTTCTAACTTCTAACATCAGTTTTGTTCTTCCTCTCAGCAATGGAAACTGAACCTGTGACAGTTGAATCTGAGGAAGCTGCAAAGAAAAAACCTGCCAAGCGGGGCCAAAAGAAAGCCTTGACAGTGCATTCTGATGTTGACAACATGGATGAGCCAAGTGGTGATGAGGATTTTCAGGTGGTGAAGGAGACAAAGGGAAGGGGAAGGGGCAGGGGTAAACAGCCCCCAAAAGAGAAGGCTGTGGCTGGTACTCGTAAGCGGGGCCCTGCCGCCCAAAAGAAGCCCCCTCTTGGCCAGAAGCTAATCACTGAGGTACTCAAGCCTGATGGGGTGGCCACCAACTCCCCTGACAAAAAGGTGAGAAAAATGCGTGATTCACCATTCAACAAGAAGAGCGGGTCACTTCTTGGGAAGGGTGACAGCTTGGTAGGTGCATCTGCTTCTGCATTAATCGATGATATATTGCAAGCAGAGGAGGTTGATGTGGCGGTAAGGGATAGACCGAAGAGGGAGAGGAAGAAGGTTGCAACGGTGGTTATCGAAAGTGACTCGGAGGAGGATGTCGACGATGAGGATTTTGGTTCTGATTTTGATGATGAGGATGACGATTGATTACCTGTCTAATTCCAGTTTGTTGGTGTCATGTCTCTGGCAATTTCATATCCAGTGAACTTGTAGAGACCTAACTTTCTAAACTCTTGTACTTGTGGAACTCCTGTTTTTAAGCTGTAAATGTGACTCTTATTATGTTGTCGGTTACTAGTTCGTGTGGATTTTTCTACGTTTGACTAATGTTTGCAGTAACGGTTTAGGTGATTGAATTTGTATGACATTATTGCGTGTTCTACTAATGATGGGAATTTATTGGTGTTTGGAAAACTGTTATCCTTTCTGGTTTCTACTTGTGGTCTTTTCGTACGAAATTGATTGTGGCTTTCAATATCCTTGTTTTCAAGTGCAGATGGATTGCTTCAAATAAATTTTATGGTTTTTCATTTCATCAGGAACTGTGGAGGGTGCAAACAAATTATGTTATTTTAACTTTGTTTTGATTGTTAAAGACTTTGTAAACATATACTAATGAGAATAATTTTTATCGGAAATTTTTGCACATATTGATTTATATAAGAATAAAATTGAATAATATTAATTTTCAATGTTCATATAGACAATAATGTTAATAACATCCAATGTTTTTTAGGAAAGAAATTTTACATTTTTTATTATTGAAAAAATAATGTTAATAACATCCAATGTTTCACATTTTTGATTATTGCATGGATACGGGTACGGGTATCGTATCGGATACGATACGGATACGGCGATACGATAATTTTCAAAAATGAAGTATACGATACGGCTATTATATATATTATTTTTTATTATTTTAATTATATTATTAATTCAATACTTGTATTACAATAAGTAAAAAAATTACACTTATATTATTAATTCAACACTTGTATATATATCAAATTTTTTACTTGTAATTTACAAGTAACAAAAAAATTGATAATTTTGCCATGATATATGTATACACTACTTACATTACCTAAATTTATAATTCATCTAAAAAATACACAACATCCATAACATACATAAAATTAGATCCATAATACTCACATCACCCATAATATCCATAACATATGTAACATCCATAACATACATAAAATTAGATCCATAATACCAAACAACATAAAATTAGATCCATAATATCCATAACATACATAACATCCATTACATATTCAAATAAAATAGACTAAACACTAGTAATCTTAATTATAAAATTCAAAGTCCATAAAATTAAAAGATCCAACAAAAAACTAATTAAAAGATCCAACAAAACAAGTGAGCCTAAATCTCCAAAACAAGTTGATACTTCATCTCAAATATTACACATCATCTCCAAACACTATACTCTCAAACTCCGGCTCGTCAAGTGAAAGACTTACAATGGCAAGTTGCTCGGCACCATCAAATGGCGCATGTTAAGAGAATACAAACTAATTAAAATTTGAAAGCAACTTCATTAAATCAAAAAGGAAGAAAAAAAAAAGGTAGCAATCAAACTAGTTATGATGCTGAGGGCTGGTAAAGCTATCAGGTAATCAGATTAGAGAAGATTAGAGATCTCTAATCAGGAATTTGTCCAGCAAAAGAATAGTGAGTTATACTAATACTTAATACAGTATTGAAAAGGAATAGTAAGGTACACACTTCCTTTAGTAGCTGCTTCTCGTCTCTTTCAACATACCTGATGCAGACTTTTAGATTATATCCAGCGACTGAAATCGAAAACCTTAATTAGCTTAAGAGGCTATAGTTATATTAATGTCAGGCTATCAATTGGACAAATCTATGGAAAGCTTAAAAGGTATTAAACAATATACCCTTCGGTAATGTGATTTAAAGCTTTTCTTTGTTATGGATAATAGTAAAACTCAGATATATTGCAATAATATAAGATTGAGCAAAAGATTCAGAGAGTGGAAACTTGTTTATGACAAGTAGGCATCGAATGTAAAGATAGGTACTCGTTACAAGGGAAAAACAATGAAATCAAAACCAGTTCATGCAATTGTACTGCTTTTAAAACATATTTACAACCATAAGAACTTACTGTGTTATAAATTTAAAACTGACCACTTTACCCCTGATTCAATAACTCAATACATTCTTTAACTAATTAGACCTAAAAGACTAAACAATCCGATGAACTTGTTCAATGACTGACGGCTCCAAACAAGGATCCTTTCCACTGTTACCACTTACCATTATGTTTAGATGTTTCTTCCTTCCTTCAGTTATTGTTTTAGATCTATTACTACTTTCTTTGATCAATGCTTATTGAAGGAATGAGACCAGATGAGTACACAAGTATATCAGGAATGAGACCAGATGAGCACAAAATTACCTATTTCAGTGGAGAGAGCGGAGATGGCGGAGAGAGCGGAGTGGTTCGGAGTGGAGACCGCGGAGAGAGCGGAGCAGAGTGGTTCGGAGTGGAGAGCCGTCAGTCGCTATGCGCGCGTTTTGTTTTCTTTAGTTCGGAGCGGAGCGGAGAGGAAACCTAGTTAGACGTATCCCGCCCGTATCTCGCTGAAACAGACGTATCCCCAAAAAATCAACGCGTATCGTGACCGTATCTACCTAATTAGGATACGCCACGTATGCCGATACGCCAGCTGGCGTATCGGATACCTATCGGAACCGTATCGGACGAGTATCGGTATCTGATACGTGTCCGATACTGATACGGCACCTAAAATGAAGTATCCGTGCAACACAGGGTAGAACTATAGAAGTACGATGGAACTGGTTAAGAAATCAAGCTATAGTTGGTGACATTTTTTTATTATAATATTAAGTAAACTTCAATGTCGTTGAAAAGTCAAAACCCTCGGGTAATCGTAAGCTATTTATTAACCTAAATGTTAACGTTAATGTCAAGGTCTAAAATGCGATAATAAGGTCTCTTGATCTTGGTGTTAAGTCCTGCAAATACAAACTTGCAACCTTATCCATGTCAAATTTTTTCCTTAAGGCCTTCCTCATGTCTGAATTCAAGACGTATCATGATTTAAGAGTGAGTATATGATATTATGCATAGCACGGATTGGTCAGTACTACGGATTAATATTTTCATTTTCAAAATTCTAACGGTCGATCCGAACTGTTCAACATGATTTCCATATGAGAATATATACTTGTGGACTAAATTTTTTATTTTTTAGAATTTTGTTACTACTTTTAGATAGGTAGAAAATCACTTTTTTCTGGATGGTCGAGAATTTTCAGATCAAGTGATTTTCTACCTATCTCAAAATATAGTAAAAAAATTCAAAAAATATAAAATTTAGTCTGCAAATACATTGAACAGTTCCGATCGACCATTAGAATTTTCAAAATGAAAATATGACTCTGTAGTACAGACTAATCCGTGCTATGCATAGTACCATATACTCTCAATGATGCGGTTTTTGTAGATCTTGTCCAGCCCAATTCGACCTGAGTTAAATGAGTCGTCGATAATCCTACGTCCAAACATTTTTTTTTTTTTAAGTCTAACAAAAGAATTTCAAACGAAATTGATATCCGAATTTGTTACTATTGATATTTTCCTTCAAAGAATTAACGACTATGATTAATTCGAACAAAACTTCTACTGCAAACTTTGTTCCATATACTACAGCATTCACACCCATCAGCGACCGGCCAAATTAGTCGCTGATGGGTATTTCGCCGGTCGCTGATGGGCTCAGCGGTCGCTGAAGACCTAAATCGGTAGCAGATGAGTCGGACGCAGATGCTTCGTTGCTGATGACCACCTCGCTGACGTCACCGGTCGCTGAAGCTTCAGGCGCCGGTCGCTGATGACCCCTTTAGCGACTGATTGGTTCTGTCGCTGATGCTGCGTGCTGACGTGGCGCAAGACCATCAGAGACCGATTAGCTGGTCGCTGATAGTCCAAAATTAGTCGCAGAAGGCTGTTTGTTTTTAAGGTTTTTTTTTATTATTTTTCTTTTTTCCAATTGGTACCAACATAAAACATAAACATACAAACAAATTTAAACGTAAACATCAATATATACAATAAATAAACATACAAATCCAGATGCGTGCAAAATAAATCCAGCAATTAGAGACTAATAATGTACAACAAAGGCTGCCTCCTTGGCAACTGCTTCAATTCATTTTCACCACATGACATTATATTCACAATATTACATATGCACAGATTCCACTATAACTAAAATATCAATCAACCAACTGCTTAATGCTTCAGCACTATTACTAAAATCAACTTGAAAAGAAAAACTCAACCAATTAATACTCACAGCCTGAGAGAAATCCTGTTCTATATTTAGAGGTTTTTAGTAAGGTTGAACAGGTGATATAAACTTGGCTCCAGCATACACAGCTGCAGGACCCAGCTCCTCCTCGATCCTTAGCAACTATAAAACAAGATATATCAAAACAACAATTGAGAAAAGGACAATTAGATCTCATTATCTCAAAGTCAGTTACAACACATTACAGAGATATTTTAATGTATATACAAAAGACAAACCCACTGAAAGGGCGTAAAAACAGACTAATTTGGATCGTACATCTTAATGGGTAACTTGACTAATCTGGGCCGTCGGTAAAAGAATTTTCATGCAATTGACTTCTCAAAAATAATTTTCTCCGGGCTACCGCCCCCCCTGCCACCCCCCGCATACTCCTAGAATCAGGCCCACATACATAACAATATATACCCCAGAACAATGAGAAATATCTCATGTAACCATAAACATTGTATTACAGGGGTCTGAATGATATATCTGATTTTACATATATTACAGGGGTCTGAATGATATATCTGATTTTACAGGTATCTTTGATATTTTGAGGTTCGACCAAAGTAGATAGTGAAATTGACCCCACAAAAGAAGAGAATCCAAGATTTAAGAAGTGCACTGATAGACAGCAGACCAAGTTGAAACTTCAAAATGTACTGGTGCCTATATAATATATAGTACCTGATTATATTTGGCCAGGCGTTCAGATCGGCATGGAGCTCCAGTTTTGATCTGGCCCTGTTCAAGAAATAACAGTTTTACATGAATACTATTTCAAATTTACTCTTACAGAGAAATAATGAGACATGGATTCATTCATAGAAAGAAGGAAACAAGTCAAGGAACTTACTGTTGCCAATCCAACTGAGAGATCAGCAATGAAGGTATCCTCTGTCTCACCAGTACAAGTAGAATTAACAAACATATCAATACTGTATGTTACAGAGTTCAAATACTGCTTATGTGTGTACATATTTTAAAGATTTAGTACCTCCTGTGGCTGGCATGCTTAGACATTTTAACAGTCTCAATACTCTCAGTCACTGACCCAATTTGATTCACCTATCAGTTTGTTCACAAATATTAACCTTTTGGATGAAAGATAAAATTGAAGAGTAAAAGCACACTAGTGGTTAATTGGGTACCTCTAGCCTTGGCAACCCTCTACATGACCAAATGATATATATATATATATATATATATATATACGGAACTTGTACTGTTGAGTAGAATTAATTAATTAATTTCCAAGTTTCATGCTAAGAATTAAGACAGAACTCAGTAAATTAACCCGATCTGGCATGCTTAGCACTTACCTTAAAAGCAGGAGATGCGTCAAACAAGTGGATAACCCGATCTGAGCTCGTTGACACTGAGACTTACCTCCGCCTCGTCGGTGCACAACGCACTCCCCCAGCGCGCGGTGGCACTGCAACTCGCGCCGCCGTGAGTCGGTTCCTGATCGGCGGTGGCACTCCGTCAGCCCTCGGAATAAGCAATCACAGTTAGCCGGGAGGGGCAGAGACGACTCCTCTTCGGATTCGCTTTCTCTCTTGTCGGCTCTCATTAGTGGTGACAGCGGGTTTGATTCTTCTGTGAAGGATGGGAGTGGAGAGAAGAGAGTGACAGAGAGGGGGTAGCGGAGATCAGGCGGCAGCACAGCTAGGGGGGCTTTTGTTTTCGCTAAACCTAAAACAAATTAAACGCGGGACAGAGAGAGAAAAGAAAGACTTCGGCGGGGATTTAGGGAATACCCATCAGCGACCGGGCCAAATCGGTCGCTAAAGACTAAATTCGCCGGTCGCAGAAGAATTGGTCGCCCGATCTTTTAACTTTTTTATTTTTAATTTTTTTTTAGTGTCTTCAGCGACCGGCGACCCTACCGGTCGCTGATGCCGGTCGCTGAAGACTGATTTTGTTGTAGTGTAGCATAACGACTCTTCTTTCTCAATCAAAATATTTGGTGGTTGCTATTTTGATAAAATCCTCTTGTTCCATATTTTGTTAGTTATTATTCTTGCTAAGGTTTTCCAAAAGGATTAAGCGTTGTTGTTTAAGAGTTAGGACTACATGTTGCATATTCATTTTATTAATAATCTTGGATCACATTGCAAACAGCTTTTTACCGAGTTATGAAAACGCTGGATGATCAGTAAAATACCACTCAAAGTCAGACAACAAGTTTTATTTCATAAAGAAAATGGTGGAACACGTGGGTGCGTAGTACAATTGGTAAACTATGCACGACCGCCATCACGGAAACACGTGACCACATCATGTGGGACTGCCCCTACGCACAAAGTTTATGGGCAGGACTTCTGACTCATCATAATGTGTCCTTTCAAAGAAGGGGAAGAGCATAAAGGATATATGGCTCACAGGGCTGCATGGGCGACCACCAAATGATAGAGCACAGTGGAACATAATTTGGGCGACAGGGGCTTGGGCCTTATGGTGAGAACGGAACAGGAGGGTCTTTTCGGACAAGCATAGAGTCGTGCATCACTTGATCAATGATACAACACTTGAGAAATGTCAGTGGATGAGCTCCTTTTAGGACAACAGAGTAAATTTTATGAGTTTGTAAATTATTTCTAAATTAGAACATGTGTAAATAACTTTTTTATATTAATATATTTGTTGGCGTTCTCACCAACCATAAAAAAGAAAAGAAAATGGTGGTAGACGAGCATCAAGTAAATAAAATAGTGTTGTTCTATTTTTCTATGTTTGAGTTCATGTGAGCATTAAAAACTTGTCATTTCTTAGTCATCGTCCATTGTTTGATAATGGATATATGTCACTTGTGCTATTGCTACCTAATGTTTTCATCAATTAATTATGTTTGACTTGATGGAATATTACAACTTCAGAACTATAGTGCAGGTGAGGTGCTGAAAATATTTAAGCAAAATATGGGGAAAGATTCTTTTCCATAGGGAATAAATCCTTAATTAGCTGTGGGTACCCATAGATTGCAATTAAAGCATAGCACAACGAATTCTGGTGTCCTGGGAATGGTTGGTTTAAAAAAAAAAATTCTTTTGAAAAAAAAAGTAGAAACCGAACATGGCAAAAAAATAGTGGTACTATGTACATTAGAGTAATGCATTGAAATAGGAGTTCAATTTGGGTCCGATGCCCATCGGATTCAAAGTGAGTTTGATGACCGTCCGATCTGTTTTAAGATTCACGCCAGCAACTTTCGCATTTGTTTTAAAATTCGTGCGCACGAATCTTAAAGTGGATCGGACGGTCCCGATACCCATCGGACCTAAATTTGTGTCCGATGGGCATCATACCCAAGCTGTTCTCCTGAAATAGGGGTATTAGTCAGTCCCAATCGAAGTCTGTTTTGTATTCCTTGTAGGTGATTCGTTGTTTTTGTAATTGAACTAAAATGAACTTTGTTTCCTTGGAATAATTAACTTAAGATCTCTTAGGTGCTTCTTGCTTCCTTATGATGTCTTTACTCTTTATAGCTCTCTTTACAAGAAGAAAAAGTTTATCTGAATCTGAGCATAGGTTATGCATGCTGTGACCAAGATGTAGATCGTCAAATCTCAAGAGCGGATTACATTTGTGACCGATAAACCACATTAAGCCTCATTAAAAAAAAATCTGAACTAATAAATACACTTATTTTTTATCCACGTACCTTTCCTGTAATATAATTGCATTGGAAATTTTTTTATATTTTTTTTGTTTACTTAAACATAATTTTAAATTTTATATAGACATGCAAGCAAATTATTGCTAATATAAAAATCAGCAAAAATCGTTTACTTAAGAACAAGGTTACTTAATAAATAAGAAACGACATCACACATTGAATTTTTTTTTTTTAATAGAACTAAACAAATTGTTTAGTTCGGAACAAAACAACCACATGGTTTGGGAGTTACAAAAAACACCTCAACCGAAGAAGTAGTGGTTTGGTGGAGGGAGAAATAAGTTTTGTCCATAGAAACAGTGCTTCGGTAGCTAATTTTTGATCTGGCTAGAATAGGCGTCTTAGAAAATTGCTAATATAGCTGGCCAGAAAACACAGGCCATATGCATGTGAAAATGCAATAGTTTGACATGGGCTGCAAGGTCAAATTAAATTTGGGGTAGTAGTTCAAACTTCAGAGAAGGTTCTATTTAGGCTAGGTTCGTTGGATAAGCCGGTGGCAACATTGTCGCGTAGCTACCTCAATTGTCGTGCATATATTAATTATTTTGGATTGCGCTGTCTTCATTATCTCTCGATCTCTCCGTTTATTTAAAATTTTAAATTCAAAAGTCAATTCTGTTAATTTTGTTCCTCTCGGATTGTACTTTGTACATAAACATTTAAGTTGAAAGTTTTAAGACCGATCGATGCCGTGATTTTCCCTGACAAGGAAATGTGATGTCGGGGTTTTGAGATGACAGAGATCCATTTCTTTCTGCTATAAATCAAGAAAAATATCCATGCAGGATTTCTAAGAAAACAGTTGTTGCAAATAGACATAAAAATGAAAATAAAAAGAAGAAAAAAAAGCAAGTTTAGTAAATTTTTTTTGATAAAACAAATTACAAAATTTACATTCAGACCTCACACATTGTTAATTTCTTCAAACTAGCTCTTGAAAACTTCAATTACTACCAGTATGTGATAATGTTTCTAAATGTTTTAATTTTGTATAATAAATTTTAACAAACTTTTATTTTATTTTATATAGTTTAGCGTCCTCATAAAATACTAAATGTGTTCATATAACTTCATGGTTAAAATTTTAATTAATAATTATAAATACTTGAATTTTAATTAATCCCACTCATGCAATCATATTTTTCTTGAAAATATAATACAGCCAAGTAAATAAATTGAGATTTGACGCTCATATTTTTGCACAATTAATGATTCTTGATTTGGCTTCCTTTTCATAAATTAAGTCACTTCCGATGTTCAACTCATAATCTAATCTCCTTCCATGAAACCCAATCCTCTATGATTGGTATATAAACCTCCCAACGGTATGAAGAATCTCTGAAAAGGGGGACCCGCTACACAGTATCTCAGTAGTGGGTGCCACCTACCAATCAACAATTTGAATTCTCTTTCCGACCTTCCAAAAAGTTAATCTGTCAGAAAATGTTGTCAAATGTCAATATAAGACTGCATTAATGATTTTATCTTTTGTATTGTGCTTCCTTTGCCCGTAGGCTATTACATGATCCAATTAGATGAGAATTCTGATCGAAATAGAGAAAGTCAGTCAGAAAATTTATTCTTTGTTTGAACTACTTTTCTCTCTCGCATCTCTTTTGTAGGTTAACTAGGTCGAAAATTTCATGTTGCTTTGGCGCCTTTTACCTTTTATTTTACGATCGAGTATTATTCTTATATTTGACAACATATTATATTGTATTATAGTATTGTTAATTAGACACTTATTATGCACTTTATCCTCTATAATTGATCAATATGAATTAAACAACATTTTTTAATGCCTGAAAGCAATTCGCAGATGCTCTCCTTTTTCTAAGCACATGATGTGAATCAAACAAATTGTTTTACTGTACAATCAATGAAATTATAAATTGGTTTGTCATTGGATCAATGAAGAGTTGACATAAGTTTATACAGATCTTTTTTTACTACGTCAACAATATCAATAATAATATAAGGCAAATTCTTCTATGGACATAAGGACCTATTTGTAAAATGAGCATATTTTCATTTTCAAAGTTCAAACAGTCTATCCGACCGTTCAACATTATCTCCATATTAAAATGTACTTGGAGGTCAAATTTTACATTTTTTTTAATTTTTTTACTATTTATTAAGATGGGTACAAAATTCAATGGTCTGAATTTGACTAGTTTTGTAAAATACTTAATAAATAGTAAAAAATTCAAAAAAAATGTAAAATTTGACCTCCAAGTACATTTTAATATGGAGATAATGTTGAACGGTCGGATCGACTGTTTGAACTTTAAAAATGAAAATATGTTCATTTTACAAATAAGTCCTTATGTCCATAGAAGCATCCCTCACAATATAATACACTAGGAAGAATCAAATGTCTCTATTTTTTTACCTCTATCATGCACTCTCTTTTTTAATTTTCCAATGACAAACTTTTTAAAACTTATGTATCAAAATAAAACCGGTATATGTGATCTATATTATTTTTTCAACATGCTCATAAAAAATTATCACTTTTCGTTTTTATTTTTATACAAATCAATAAGTTGAAAAGTCAACATCCAGAATTTATCCATATAAATGTATTTTTGCATGCTCTTAATACCAATCAAAACAAAGTTAAAGTATTGTTATTTTATATGTGCATAGAGAAAATAACATAGATCAGATTTAATTGTTTTATTGTGACATTTGAATTTTAAATTTAGGCATAATAAAGACACAAAAATAAACAAATTTAAACCCTCCTCTACTTAATCCATATGATAGCACCACTAAATAATAGATATGCATACCACACGAAATGATATAACTCAGCAATATGTTACATTGGCAACACACAAAAGAATTATAAGCATGATGTTGGAAGCATGTTTTCAAAAAGTAATACCAGAGCCGAACATTATTTTGTCTGAAATTTATTATTAGTATTATTATGGAACATAATTTATACAATAAAAGATTTATTTCGTGATACTTTCCTAATGATAATTATTATTAAAAACAACAATAAATTAAAATTAAACTATTTTTTTTTCTTATTATGATTTGTTTTCATAATATAATAATCAAATTATGGTTTATTTTGTATTAATATTATTAACAATAATGTTAATATTATTTTATAATTATATTATTGTTATTAGGTATTTGTAGGATTCTATTTGTTGTTATTATTCATCATGTAATTGTAATTGTAATTGTAATTGTCATGATATAATTTAGGGTAAATTTTGCTAGAGGTCACTAAACTTTGTCATTTGTCACGAATTGGTCACTCAAGTTTGATTTGTTTCTTTTTCGTCACTTAACTTTGTCATTTGTCCCAATCAAGTCACTCTATACTTTTCCGTCCAAAATCTTAACGGAATATTCCCATTCCGTCCAAACTATTAACGGAATATACTCATTCCGTCCAAAATACTAACGGAATAAGCATTTCCGTTAGCATTTTGGACGAAAAAGTATAGAGTGACTTAATTGGAACAAATAACAAAGTTGAGTGATTAAAAAGGAACAACTCAAACTTGAGTGACTAATTCGTGACAAATGACAAAGTTTAGTGACCTGCAGCGAAATTTACCCTATAATTTAGTATGATCTGATCTGATGGCTTTTTAATATTGTTATAGGAACACAATAAGTTACTCCTTTTGCTCCGCAAAGGACCTGGATATCTGTTCGAACGAATATTCTTAAAATTATGCGTTTCATGTCACGTGAGAGAGTACCTAAAGGGCTTGAGGATTTCTTTGGCGGCATTTGTTGAACAAATGGATTAGACGAAGAATTCAAACGAGTTATAAAAACAAATGGAAGGGCTTAGGAGATAACAAAAGTTAGCACAAGTGCATAACTGCAAAAATTTCCTATTGAACCAAAGATTGCAAAAGAGGTCCTTCGTCTTTAGAAAATACAAAATAGAGGAATGTTCAAATACCTCATGCCTTTCATGTCTTATCATTCTTCATATTCTAAATTTATATTTTCAAAATTCAAATTGTTGATCGGAACCACTCAACATGATCTCCATATTAAAATATGCTTGGAGACCAAATGTTTTAGTTTTTTTTTTTTTTTTTACTATTTTTTAAGATAAGTACAAAAATATTGTTTTTTTATGGTCCAGAAACAACGATTTTATACATATATTAAAAAATAGTAAAAAGTTCCAAATTTAAAAAAAAAAAATTGGTCTCCAGGTAAATTTTAATATGGAGGTCATGTTGAGCGGTTCGGATCGAAGGTTTGAACTTTGAAAATGAGATATAGAATGTGAGGCACAATGCGACATGAAAAACATGAGGCATTTGAACCCTCATCTTCAAAATATATTGCAGTAATATCACGTTATTAAATTTGTTTGACTTTAATTGAGATTAATCCCATCATTAGTATGAAAATAATATAGATGTTTTAAATCACAAGAAAAGAGTGAGAGAGAGAGAGAGAGAGTTGTGTGGAGTATGAGTTTTTATTTGGCAATTAATTTTTTATAACTTCGCATATACTTATAAGTTAAAGTACATTAAGAGATTTTATTGAAAATGATTATGGATTCTTTTTCGCATTTCACAAGAATAGAAGCTTGTTTGATAATTTAACTGTTAAGCAAGGGCATTGCTGAAAAAAATATTTTCGGGTACCTTTTTAGATTTCAGGTCACAATAATGAAAGATTGTTTCGGAATTTAACTGTTAAGCAAGGGCATAGCTGCACAAATTATTATTCTTATTCCAAAGAACTGAGAGAAGGGTAGGTACTGAGGCACTTCTTTATTTATTAAAAAGAGAGATATGATCTTCCGGATCTTTTGTAACTAAAACAACTAATAATGCAAATGCTCCTCGGAGTTGGTTGGTTATTAGTTAAAGACAGATTGTTTTTGAAAAGAATGCTTAGTCTTTCTTTGTCTAAGATATCTACAAAGAATGAAAATGAGTCATATAATTACAAAAATTTATAAATTTTATGTTGTAAAATATGTGTTGAATAAGCTGTTGTAAGTTTCTTATAATTACACTAATATGCTTTACAAATTATGCTGTAATTAAAAAAAGATTTATATTTTTGACTATTCATACTTATCCTCATACTACAAACTTGTATTTAAAATATCATTAATTATTTTCACTCTTTCCTTTAATATGATTAGCGAGATATATTATAATGCATATAATTTATATACAATGTATTAGTTTGATACTTTTGACAAAAATTTCCGAATTATCAAGTAAAAACAAAATTGAAATTAAAAAAATTATTTGTAATTGTAGAGATGTTATTAGCTTTACAAATTTGTCATACATAAATTTTAGTACTCAAGTACTATTTAAAGTTTTATATAAGATGGTTAAATAAATTACTATAAAATTTGAACTTATTTGATAAATTGTAAAACTTGAACAGCATACAGATTACCTTATAAATTTCAGATTCAAATGGAGACTTTGGTCTTTGTATTGAACCTTTCCATATGGACCCGTTCGACACGGTTCGACACGGTTCTGTGAACAACCTATCCGCAGAAGATCCAAATTTCAAGCACGCGCGATCGAGCGAGCGAAACAGAGGAGCTGGTCTATATATACCGAGCATAACCAGATAGAAAGACGCTCGTATATTTTGGTTCCTTCATCCAAAACCCCTTTGTTTCTCAAACCTGCACACAGTATAGCCTTTATTCCTCTTTCTTTCCTTCATACCTACCTATTTCAGTATTTCATGGCAGCCAATTCAAAGGGTCGAACGATCGCTGGCACCATTGGAAAGCGATTTGTGAACCAGATCCTGTCTCCTGCCCCGGCTGTACCGATCTCTGCTTCTAGGTACCGAATTTGCCTGCGCTTTTTGTGTGTGTGTGTGTGTGTGTGTAGTGTATACTGTATATAACTCTTATGGAGATGTGATTTGGTGTATACCTTTTGCATCTATAATTTTTTTTATCAAGAGCATTATAATATCTTATATTTGCATGAGATCCTTGTGACTGAGTAATTGATCTGTCCTAACTTAATTATCATGCATTTTTAAGTTGATTCCCTTGTTACTTCCCTTGTTACATGAAAATAAACTTGAAGTTGCTAGTGATGATCTGATCTGGAAGCATGAGAAGTTATTTAGTTTATCTTCCCAGCCTCTTCTATTCTTCTGGATTGGAAACTGTTCTTGATTACGAGTACATTTAATTTGCATTACTTCTTTTTGTATTTTAACTATTTTGGGGGTAGGTACATCTTTAGAAACTCTTTTTACTCCTCCATTTTATCGCGAGAAGATCCTTCTCCATTGACCATTACTGTAACCGTACAGTCGTGCACCTAGATGTGTACCCTTTCCAGTCCATTTGTCGTCTTCTGCTGTCTTCCTCAAAATTATCGATAAAAATGGACACCTCCAGTTCTGTTAACTCAAAGATTGCATTTGATAATAGTAGAACTGGGTTGAGCAACTTTTTAAGAACTGGTGGGAATGATGACATGGACGGTTGGACTCGAGTGCGAGACAGAGTGCTCATCCAATAACAGTAAACCTTTCTGTTCAGGTGGGCCATCCTGTCCGTACACTCTCTTGTTCTTCATTCAATCAACCATATCTAAACCGTTGGATCAAAGCTCCCCACCTCGCTTATTCCAGCCCAGCAAGGGCCCTAATTGGCTTTTAACTTTTTTATTGTTACCGGATGACTCCCATTTTTCGGGAACGGACTCTGCTGCTCTTTCGATCTCAACCATTTAAAATTGTTGAGATCTGTGCATGAAAAAGTTCTTTTATCGAGATACGTAAATGAAAATTTTTGAATGGTTGAGATTGAAAGAGCAGCAGAGTCCGATCCCATTTTTCGGCAGGTGGTGTACTGACAACATCAGGTGGCTGATGCGAGCGCGAGGGTTTGATCTTATCCAACTCGATCTCTGTTGCCAATTTACCTCAACAGGGAACAGCACCGCGTTGCACAAAGTTGTGCTGTTTTGATGCCACGTGTGCCAAACTTTTTTTTTTCTTTTTGTATTGGTTGATTGATTCGGTATAAAATTTATCAACTAAAAAAATAATGTTTGCATGATTATTTTTCATATCCAATCACAGTATTTCTGTAAAAAATAACCATATATTATATATTTTTTGAGATTTTATTCATGATTTTATCCATTTTTTTAAGTAAAAGATAATACTAAATAATTTATACATTCCAGATCATATTCATTTAATTCTTCTTTTATATTCTTATAATATGCTTTAACTTCTAATTAAAAAAGTAATATAATAAAAGAATTAATGGAACGGACGAAAGCAACATGAGTTTTAAATGAAAGAATCTAAAACGGTTGAGTGTGAGTGATGAGAGTTTGTTAGGAACTTTGGATAAAGATTGTGGTGCTGACGTGGCATCATCCCACGTAACTTCTAAACTAATTTGTAAAACAGAATTGTTCGTTCGAGAAAAAGAAACGAAAAGAGTGTGTGCATGTAAAGAGGTTATGCTTTGCTTTATTTCGCTCCTGGTGTATAAATTATTTTGTTTGTTAGACAAGAAAGTATAAAGGAAATGCATCAACACATGAACAATAGTTTTGTAATTTGTTGAGAATCAATTTTTGATCTAGTGTAAAAAATAATACTATTTGTGTGAGATGTTGCAGATTCAAAGCTCCTATAAAAATAGCTGGGGGTTGCTTGATTTTCAATTTTTACTTAAAAAAAATTAGCTGCAACTTGTTAAGAGTTGGTCTGTTAGAATACTTTCCTGTGTTAGTGTTACCTAAAACAAAACAAAACCGCTTAATAACTTGAAGATATTTAATGCAATTATATTTAAGTCCAGTAAATTGGTATTAAGTAAATATATAGTTCACCAAATTAAAATATTGCAAACTTCGCTCCGACTAATACATCACTATAGTTCAGCGAAATAATGCTTTATGAAATTTGTGTTTTATCCCGAGTTTAGTATCAATTATTAAGTTTCAGTTCACCAGAATTAGGTTACTAGTTATCATTTGATCAAGTCCAATTTCGCATTAAGCTCCTCTTAAGTGCCAAATCAATATTGCAATTAATTAGAATTGGATATGTTGATAATGAGTTTTCAAACTCAATTATTTGCTCTAAATAACTAATACATACAGGAGGAATGTGCATGCTTCAACCTACGACAAGGACATAGACGAGCACTTGAGGCCGAATGTGGTCCCTGACGAGGTGATCGCCGCCAATTCTGACAAGTACTGGGGTCCAAACCCCAAGACCGGTGTCTTTGGCCCGGCAAATCCATCCGATAGTGCAAGACCTGCTGGCCATGCCGGAGACGGTACCAGTTCGGTGCTTGATCAGAAGGTGTGGTTTCGCCCCTCAGAGGATTTAAATTGAGGCTAAATTTGAGACTGTAACTGGAACCGACTGTGTGCTTTTTACCATTCCTTTTGTCAGGTTCCAGGTGTTAATTTCTAGTATTTACTATATGCTAATAGAGGTTGTGGTAGAACTAAGTAGCAGTGATGTATCATGTATGTCTATGTAGTTGTGTTAAGTATGATAACAGAGGTCGTGGTATGATGTATAATGCATATCACGTTGGCTGTATCAGTACAACTAAAAAAATGCCCTTTTTTAAGTGAGGTATTCACCGACAAATTTCAATCTCGAAATGTGTTTTTTCTTGTACTTTTGTTTTTTATGGTGGTCGGATTGAAATCTTTAGAGTTGTATTATTCTAATTTGATCGATGAACTTCAATGTTTGACGGATCAGTTATGAATTTTTTTTTTTGTTGATAAAAGGCTACTGCCCGTTTCATTTAAGTAACATAGTAACACCGGTTACATCAAAGGAAGATTGTGTAATAAAGCCACAACCTTACACCAATGTTCAAACAGTGCTCAAAATTAAACTAAAGCTACTACAAACTAACCAGTTCAAGACGGGAGAATTTCTAACCCAAAAACCAGTTGAAAATTAAGTATTTTTCTCAATAAAATTCATAATATCATATTTTCTCCTTATAAATTAAAAAAAATTACAAAATTTACAGATTTACTCAATTTATTGATTTTTCTTTTAAAACTCATTTTCAACTGGCTTTTATTGCACAACAAGTGATAATTAGAAACACCGATCTCTTTTAATCAACGCTATGAACCATTTTTTATTATAATTTTGCAAGAAAAACCAGTTGAAAATTCTGCCTTCTGTCGGTGCAGTGATCTTTTGCATATTTTGAAGTTGTGGAGGGTTTGTGTTATAAAATATTATTTTGCTATGCATTTATAATGTATAATATAATATTGAATTTGGATGTGGAATTCAAGATCTTGTTCGTTTTTATTAAAAAAAAAATGCATTTGCAGATTCATTTATTTTATAGCATCTTCGTATTGTTTCAAACGAACTTACTTTTTTTTTTCTTTTCAAAAGTAGTAGCATCCAGAACCGAAATTTTTATTTTTATCATCTTAAAAAATTAGTTAAATCATATAATCACGATTTGATCAGAATTCCATTTTTTAATATGGCCACAATTTCAATCTACGGATAGAAATTGAATATGTTCTTTTTTTGTGGTCAATCCAAAACAAATCTATAGCACCAAGATCAAATAATTTTCTTGGTCAAAGCCACTGAAAACCAAAATTTTGAGACACCAAATTTCTGTTCGCAGTTTAACTGCGGCCGTGTGAAAAATAAAATTTATCAGAATTCGTAGTTATTTAATTTAACTTTTTTTTTAAGATAGTAAAAATAAAAATTTCAGCATCCAGAACCATCATTTTCATTGAAGAAACTAACCCCTCCCGATTTCATATCACCTGAGAGTTACAAATGATTTCTGTTAGATTTAGACTATCTAATTAGAATCTGTACAATATTAAAGAAGAGTGAGGCTACGGTACTATGCATAGTACGGATTGGTCTATGCTACGGCTTAATATTTGAGTTTTCAAAATTCTAACGGTCGATCCAAACCCGTTCAACATGATTATAAAATGAATATGTACTTGCAAACCAAATTTTACATTTTTTCGATTTTTTTACTATTTTTTTAGATAGGTAGAAAATTACTGTTTTTGGATGGTCCATAATTTTCAGGTCAAGTGATTTTCTACCTATCTAAAAAAATAGTAAAAAAAATTCGAAAAAATGTAAAATTTGATTTACAAGTACATATTCATTTTTATAATCATGTTGAACGGTTCGGATCGACCGTTAGAATTTTGAAAACTCAAATATTGAGCCGTAGCACGGACCAAACCATGCTATGCATAGTACCGTAGCCTCACTCATTAAAGAAACTCTCTAAGGTTACAATTATTTATGTATTTCATTTCGGACTGATTGATCCGAATTATAAAATCTGAAAAGTCCGAATGTAAACATAAAAGAAGAGAGTATAAATCCCCCTGTCCAGTACATAAAAGAAGAAAGTATTAGTGCTGAAGACTATTAGCATCTTTCTTTAATCAAACTATTATGAAATGTCACTTGGTTCCTTTCGGGCTTGACTATACAAAAATAAAATATACAAGTACAAACCTTGCTTTATTTTTTGGGATTCCATTTGTTTCTTCCTCTAAGCAAAATGAGCACCCATTGTAACCATTCCATCAAAGACGGAAAAAGATATAGGAAAAAAGATGCCAAGTACTCCCTGACTAAATTTTCCATTTTTTATTTTTTAAATTTTTTAACTTTGCAAAAATTATTATTAGTAGCCTTCCTCGTAACATAAAATTACCTGACTTATTCATTCAGTCTTTTAATTTTAAGTTTTGATTTTGCTTCTGCATTCCTCCAATCCTTTTTCATAGGAGTAGAACTAGGGTGTTCTTAAGTTCACCAAGCCTCTTTGCGAGCTTTACTAAAAAACCCATCGAATTGGTTTCAAGCGACGCATCCAAACCGTTGAAACCGATCTACTTCACGAGTGATGAATTTAGATGTCAATTTTTAAAATTTTCGAACTAATTTAATATAAAGTCAAGTAGTCAAAAAATATAATGAACACATTAAAATTAACTTATAAACCATCTTTTTTTGACCGCTTGAATTTATACTAAATTAGTTCGGAAATTTATAAATTTGACATGTAAATGCATCACTCGTGAAGTAGATCGGTTTTAATGGTTTGGATGCGTCGTTTGAAACCAATTCGATGAGTTTTTGAGTTAAGCTCACAAAGGGACTCTTAAGAACACCCTAATTCTACTCTATATATATATATATATAGATCCTTGTCAAATCATATTCATCTAGTAAGATAGAATAAACTCTTTAGCTTGAAGGGCACTTGACAATTAAAAAGTTGGATCCAAAGTTTTTATCTTCTATAATTTAGAAAATTATAGAGTAACACAATAAAGGTTATCAGATTAGCCACATCCCATCTCCACCAAATGACTTAAACAAATGCCTGTCCCCATATATGCTCCTTTCTTAAACAAATGTCTTTCTAACTAATTACGGCAATATTTTGCTAATTAATAATCCTATGCCACTATACCATAAAAATATTGTCTCAATTCTATCGATTTCTTTGATAATCCAAACATGACAGGAAGCATGAATAGTAAGTAATTTAGAGAATAGGTTCTCTCAATCCAGTTTCCTGAGTTCTTTTTCAATAGAGAGAGAGATCGATCCAAATAGATAAAAGGAAGAGAATCAAATTTACACCTTGAAACATTTGCAAACTGGTGCTTATCAAAACAAGAGATGATCAAGGGTATCAAATCTTAATTATAAGCAAAATTAATCTTCAGTTCAGAGACCCTCTCAACCCCCTCAAACAAACTTAATTATAAAATTATAAATTTCCATGTAGACGTATCTCTCGTGATCGATAAAGAACAATATCAATTTACGTTGTAAATTCGACGTTTGTATTTCAAATTTTAAAACACATGCAAGTGGACAATAGAGATTGTGGCGTCCTAAACATTAAGGTTGTTCTAGCATGCATGTATCCATGTGTTGCTTTGAAAGCATGAAATGAGATGAGAGACAGGTAGTTCTAGCATGTATTCATGCATGCATGGTGCTAGCTGTTGTAGAATTTGTATGGATGTTTTGCGTGTGACCCTGTCTCTTCATTATAAATAAATATATCTGCCACTGGCAGCCTCTGCCTGATTTTGCTAATTAAAAAACAAAAGCATGTATCCATGTTATGATACATTTTTCTAATTTTTTAGATAATATTATCTAATGAATATGATTAATATGGTAATTATATTTCTATTCTATCATTTAGATAGGAATGTATTAGAATTGAGTAAATTTTGAATTTAATTTGTCATATAAAAATGTGCTATTACAAATATGTAGGAAGTTTTAAGTAATTACCAGCTGCAAGATTACAATGTTTAATTTGTGTGCATATCTCGTTATTTTTTTCATCTCTAAGATAAATAACATTGAAGAATTAATTTTTTTTTTTTTGCTACCCTTTGAATTTCTCTGTTTTTTTTTCTTGTTCACAATTCAAAATCACAATTGTAGATTCTTCTCTTTTCTTTCATAGATGGACATCTGTCTATGCTAGTTGTAGGCGTATGGTTGCTCAATGCAAAATTTAAATAAATATCCTTTTAAAATAATATCCAATATAGGATGTTATATTGGATGGGGAAGTAGATATTTGTAATCTTATCTCGGTTGGACAATGAATATAACGGATAGATAAATATATGTACCTCCACCAGAAAATTATAAATGATTATGATACAGTTTATCTGTGTCAAACTGGCACGCCTCATCTATTTATAGTAGGGTTCTAAATAGTTAGCTACAGCTATTCTGCGTTATAGCTTTTTCAGACCTCAAAAGCTATAATGTTATTAACAGTTTTTCTTTTATAATAATTCTAAATAGCTATCTATGATTGCGCTATAGCTTTTTTGGACCTTAAAAGCTATAACGCTATAATCGCTATTTAGAACCTTGATTTATACTTCCAAAACTTATATTGCTCATGTGGTGTAATCTCAATTTTTAACGGACATGACAGTATATTATTCAAATTTATTTTTTGTCTGGTTTCCAGAATCCATATTCTCTGCATTAACTCAAAATTTAAGTTAATGCATCTCAATTGTCCGATTATAATTTAAACCAATCCAGTCCAAGATGGAAAGCACAGGGCTCTTTAATATTCATGTCAACACTGATCGGACGGTTCTGATTAACTCTGCATTAACTCAAATTTTGACTTAATGCACATGATACAAATTCCGGTTTCTATGGGATTAGTTGAATTCATATCATCTAAGGTACTTCATCGTTTGAGCTTGAATCTGGTCAGTTTATTATATACTAGTACAAATTTTAAAGGACTCTCGTACATTACAGGTTTGAACTGGAATGATATGGATTATGATCGGACGGTTAGAATTTAAACTCAAACGGTGAGGTAACGGAGAGGATCGGGATTGGTGAATGACGAAAGGCAGAAATGGATTTCCAAACAGAGCAAAATTGGATATAACTTAAATATTCTAACTTTTATGGACCTGACTAGCTAGGACATGCTTTGATGTTGTCTTTCTCATATAATATACAAATGCAAGAGGGCTGTATTATTGAGATGATGAGAGGATTTTTATCCTCTCCGCAACTTTATGCATCTTTTATCGTCATTCAATCTTCTAGAAAGAAAAGAGTTTGTTCCAATTTCAACAAGTATGCATCAGGAAGCAACTTTTTAAGTTTGCGCTGCGCAAAAATGAACAAGTTTGAATCAATATAAACATTACTTTTTGTAATCACATGCATGCACATATCCATAAATCTAATGTTAAATTTTGCAAATGTTCATCAACTCGTATCACCATCCGTACATAACTATCACGCGAATTCCGAAGTTAATATCATCAGCATCAAACATATATTTAAATAATTGATTTTATTTACATGATCATGCACTTTATAATGATACAGATGCTACTAATAATTTTCATCCATTTTGGATACATTGGCACAAATAAAGAATACCAATGATCAAGTTAAAATTTTAAAGAACCAGCCTTTGGTCTAGTGGCAAAGAGAAATACCTGTGTGAGAGGACGTGGACTCGCAATCCGGATAGAATTTTTTATGAACATTAAATATAAGTTGATAAGCTAGACCTCCATATTTTATATAAAAAAAAATTAAAATTTAAGAACTCTATTGTGAGTTGTGAGTTCCAAGTACTACTATCAAGTACGAAAGTTCCTTCCCTCAAAAAAGAAAAAAAAAAAAAGAGTACGAAAGTTCCCAACGAGGGATGGAGACTAAAATACGGAGCCGGTTGAATGATAGAGAAATTGAATGTGATTCGAGGGAAGCGGATGCTTTAATATATTTATAAGTAGAGGTGCTATCGGGTTGGGTAGGGTCCGGATACTATTATATTTGGACCCGTACTCTAAAAGTGTTCAGGTCAGAATTTTGATCCATATACTTATTTGTTTTAAATCGGATCGGTCCGGATCCGGATATCTATCTACCCGTAGATATTTCGGGTCCAGTCTTTCAATTCCGGGCAGATATATACCCATAATAACTTGTTTATGAATTATCGGGTCCGATTCGGATCTGGGGCGGGTCCGGATCCGAAGCGGCTACATGTTGCAACTCACAAGCATTTGAGGAATATTTTACGTTTAAATATAATTATAATTTTTTAAACAACTCACATAATATATTATTATAATATAAATTAAAATCGGCTCTAAAATATTAAAGGTGAAATAATTTTAGAAAGTAGAATATTGGAGATGATGATTTCATTATATGGTTCCAAAAATCCAGAAATAAAATATTAATATCAATTTGTTTCAATCAACGAAGAGAGCAATAAATTTCAATAATCCGTGCAGAAATATAGATACATGGTAGATAAAGAGATCAATAAAGGAATTAATTAGTTTTGAAAATTTATAGGCAAAAGGTGAATATGACATTTGATTTCAATAATCTGTGCAAAAAGAGCAATAAATTAAGTAGCACCTCTATTTTCAAGATTTGACGCTGATATTTTGAAATTTGAGGCAGCTTCCTTTGCCAAAAATTAATTGTAAATTGGCACATGTAGCTTTTAATCTACGTGCATGTTCATCACATTTCAAACATTAGTGCATGTGACAGAATCTTTTGAATATATAATGTACTGCTATTTTGTAAAAAAAAAAATGGTGTGCACCCAAAGCTGGGGTATCAAGTCGTATCTTTTTTTCATTCCGCGCATCAAATTGGTACTCTTTCTCAGAATGCGCACCAGCTAGGTTTGGTGCACGGACTGAGAGAGCGTGGATGGTAATTTTTGAATTGTGTTGATTAGAGTGGTGTTTAATTAATTCTGAACTAATGATCAAGTGGTAACTAAAAAAATTTCGGCTTCCTTTGCATGGTCGAATTTTTTTCGCTGCTCAAGAAAAAATTAATTGTAAATTGGTATTTTAACAAAGAAGTAATTTGGTAAAATCGATAATCACAAAAAGGAAATTATTAATTTTGAAATTTGACCGTTGGATTGTGATCTATACAATATTTATATTGTGCACGTGAAATTGATTTAGTCTGATATTTAATTCTACCGTTCATTTAATAGCTTGAAATATATAATGATCTATATTTTAATGATTTTTGATTAAATATAAAATAACACTCAAATTATATTAACTTTGATATATAACTAATTCATAAAATAAAAATGTAAATAATTTGTAAATATCTAATTAATGTGCCGCTATACAATACTTGTAATCACACCATCACAGTACAAATGTAGGTAATTTGAGATGGCTAATCTCTCATTAGCTAAGTGTTGATTGTTGTCCATGATTCATGTTTTTTTTATTTGGGTCGAAAATGGAGCGGCCAATCAAACGAAGAATATTAAAAAGAAGGAAAAGAAAGCAGAGAACCATATTCTCTGTTCCACCTATTTTAGCCCCGGCATCTCTTCTATCTGCATCTCTCTTTTATTTTCCCTTCAAGGGTGAAGGGTGAATTTGATTTATAGCCCTTCTCAGCGATAGTGCTAAGTGGTGGTTGGGAATTACTCACATTTATGTAATAACTTTTATACATATATCATAAAGTTCAATATTTGTTTTGCTTTTTGTACCCATATTTATATTTGTACAGGGGTGAATCTACAACCTCCATTTTAATCAAGTATATTGAAATTTAATTGATTTTTTTTAAGTTCTTATATAGTTCAGCCTCCATTTTATTCCAAATATGTATTTGTAACTAGCGGTGTGTTTGGATCATGTTTGGATCATAGAGGAATAGCGCTAACTCAGGTTAGCGAGCTATTTGAAACTCTATTCCGTGTTTGGATAGGTGAATAGTTGTTTGGGATAGTCGCTAATCCCTACTATTCCGCTATTCCAATGAAAGAGTGAGTTAGTAGTTGCCCTGAATTCTTAAATTAGCAGTTAAGCTTGCTAACTCTACATCCATTCCAACACACTAGTTAGAGTTTTACTATGTGGTTGGTTTGAAGACTTAAATTTAAATTCTGAAAGTGCATGTATTCGCGGAAGTTTAAACATGTAATCTCTTGAATGATAATACTTTCAATTCTTAATTAATCAATTAAGCTTGAAACTATTTCATATTTATACTTTTAGCAATTGAATTTCATGAATTTTACAATGGACTAACATCAATTTTAATATAATAACAAAACTAATTAACTTTGGTTTAATGAAACATACATAAATTAAATCAAAACAATTTAAAAATTGAGTCAATGTACTTTTTTTTTTGGAAAATAATAAAACGTAAATGAACCTTAATCAACTAGTACGATTAAATTTCTATTAAATTTACAATTTCGAATTTGAAAGTCAAGCACAATGGCGATTGTATTATATGAGGCTCTTGAAGAAAAAAGGTGAAATATATCATTGATTTAAACTTATCCATATAGATCGGATCGGATTTTATTCAATATTTTTCTAACACAATTCATACTGAACAATTTTTTTTTTTTTTGGATTAATCAAAATAGTAAAACATCACCTAAAAAAATCTTTCCTATTTCATTCAAAAAATTAAAAACCTTTTCATTATTCCAACCCCCCCTGAAATTAAATAAGCAAAGCAACCTTACCATTTCTCCATTCTAGTGCTCTTTGTTCATTATTTTTTGGTTGGAATAGGGAACTTATTCTAAGATTTTCCACTAAACAGGCTAAGTCGAACAACCACTAAAAGAAATAGGAATATTTGATTAGTGGTTGTTTTGATCATGTCGTGTTTTATATAACCATAAATATTGTGCACAAGGTCGCTTTTGTTCTTGTATGTCTCACTTAAAACATGTGAAGAAAAAGAAAAGAAATAATTGATTTAATTCAATTAAAAGCTCATTGGAGCAAACTCAGTTTTTTTTCTTATTTTATTTTTGTAACTTCGATGATCTTATTAACATAAAAAAACAAAAAAAATCCTGGTTAACTGAAATTATTGTCTAACAAAAAAATAAAAAAATAAAAATCCTGGTACACCCTTTTAGGATAATTTTTTTAATATTTCCAGGAGATAAATGAAAAACCTTGCTAGTTACAAAATCTGCAAGAACACTATTTTAGGAAAGCAAACACGAATATTTAATCTTGCGCCAATCAAAATGTTACTATTTCAGATTCCTGCTGTAAGTCTTGTACCTGAAGCGATAATTATATTGCTCAACACTAAGTTTTGAATTTTGATATCTACAAAATTGGATATATTTTGTTGGCTATTATCGTGACATGTATGTGTTTATTATTCCACTGAACCATGAAAAGTTGAAAACAAAGCTAGGCAATCTAGTTGGCTACCTTATTCCATCCAAACAGTACAACTTTTATCAGACGATTTTCTGTCATTTTTATAACAATTTCAGTCAAATGATTTCTTCCGTTGTATCATATTAAAAGCTGAAGATGGGGTTAAGAATTTAAAGTAGCAGTTTTTACTACATGCAGTGCACAGACTATAGAATTCAAACAGCACTGCATAAGTTCGTGCACTGTATAAAGTCAAAACTGCTCTGTTTTAAATAGTTCAATTTACAAGCTTTTTGGGCGGACTGTAGCGACCTCATTTGGGCCCAAGCGCCCTAACTTCTTAGGTTTGCGTTTAAATGTAATATAATATTACTTTAATATTAGATTAGTATTAAATAAACTACTAGATTAAATATAATATAATATTATATTACTTTAAATATTAAATATAATATAATATAATATTACTTTAATTAAATGTAATATAATATTACTTTAAATATTATGTGTATTAAATAAAATATTAGTTAAATATAATATAATATTAGTTTAAATATTAAATGTAATATAATATTAGTTTAAATGCTAAATGTAATATAATATTTTAGTTTAAATATTATATTAGTATTAAATAAAATATTTGATTAGTATTAAATAAATATAATATTAGATTAGAATCGATTAGTATTAAATAAAATATTAAATTAGTATTGAAAAATATTAGTTTAATGTAATATAATATTAATTTAAATATTAATGTAAAAATAGTAGATTAGTTTAATCAATATTTTATTCATTCTCTCCATTTCTATTCCAAATATTCAATTCAAACGACATTTTTACTAATCCGAATAGTTCAATGTTAGCACTATTCTCAAACGACTCGGGTTAGCACTATTCTCAACCACTAACCCAAAAATCGCTATTCTTGCACTAATCCTTGCACGATCCAAACGTACCCTTAGTAAGTTAAATTTGTAATTTCAATAAGCTTAAATTTAAACTTCAACATTATAAGCATAATTTATATATTTACATATTATATTTATTACAAATGATGAGGATTTATGTATACTTCATCCTACACTAATTGTTTTAAAATTTCAGCTATTCGAAATTAACAGTTCTGGATGCATTATCAAAACATACTTATTAAAGATATGAAATTTAACTATTAGTTTATTTATTCCAATAATATATATATATATATATATATATATATATATAGTTTTTTCTATTTTCAATTTTTTTTTATTAAATTCATTGTTATGCCTTCCTCGTATTAATGATATGTAAAACTTTAGAGTCTGTGTCCCCCCAGGTTCCTGAGGTGTAATTAAAAAAACGGACGGTCTAAACTCAATCCCTTGCTTATTGAGACTGTAGGGAGCTGCTTTGAGATTAGTGACAAGTTAAAAAAACGGTTCGGATTTATCACTTACACCTCAGGTACTTGAGGTGATACGGATTAAAAAAATTATGAAGGAGAAATGGTTGTCAGGTTTACAGGAATTTTGATGAATTTGTAGGAGATAACACAAATCTCAAAGCATCCTCTGTCATCTTATTGGCACTGCTTATTCATATTATTCACATTAACAATTATAAAAAAAAATTGATTTGTATCACAATAAATGTGAAAAATCGACTGTGCATATTTATCAGCTTCTTAATTTTATACAAAACGAACTTCGAATTTTACAATTTTTTACAAGAGTTTATTACTTTGGAAATAAAACAAGATTAACTTTCACATTTCTTGTTTGAATTTTTAGATTATAAATTATTAACAAAAAGATTTATAGTTATCTATGGGAAATAAAAAGCATGACCATCGATCCTTCCTCTTTAGTTTGACAATTGTGATAATATATAAATACTTTTTTTTTCATTTAGATATGTCATATATCAAATTTATTGCAATTTGAAAAAGTTTGGTCGCTATTTAAAAGCCAATAAGCTAAGACGTTATACTTTTAAATTGAATGATATTTTGTTCAAACATAAATTCGGAAAACTCAACATTTTCATTTTAATATATTTACATAAAATCTCTATTTGTAATATTTAATAAAGTTGAGGACTAATTTGAAAAATTGCATACTAAATTAATCTAACAAAACAATAAAGAGATGCTTTTAGCATCTCCTCGTTTCAGCACGCCTTTTGGCTCTTTCTCATTTTGAACAATTAGATGTGCCCCTCTCATAAAATTTCAATGCTGCATCCGTAGAAATAAAAAAAGAGTGAGTCTATTGGTCTGTAATACGGAGTAATATTTTCGTTTTCAAGATTCTAACAGTCGATTCAAGCCATTCAATATGATTCTCATATAAATATGTACTTATAGACCGAATTTTATATATATTTTTTAAAACTTTTTACTATTTTTTAACTTGATCTGAAAATGATTTTCTACCTATCTTAAAAAATAGTGAAAAGTATCTAAAATATATAAATTTATGTCTGCAAGTACATATTCATATAGAGATCATGTTGAACAGTTCAAATTGACCATTAATCTGTATTAAGAATCAATTCGTATTATGCATAGTAGCATAGACTCACTCAATAAAAAATATCTTTCCATTCTCTTTGAATTCTCCTAGAAAACCAAGAAAAATTCTCATTGTATTAAGTATCTCATTCATCATCTAATAATCTTCCAATTGATTTAACTGCATACTATATATTACGAAATTATCGTTACTTGTTTTTATAGTCATGTCTTAAGAAGCAACAATTGCAAATCATTTTAATGATAATTTTAAATTTTACACGACAGAAATCGAATACGCTTAATGACATTATTTCACACAATTTAAATAATATTGTTTTAATTTGATTTATTGATGATTACTTTCTTAACTACCCAAAATTTCTAAATTATTATTCCAACATACAGATTTAATCCCATCCATTAAAAGAGACATCACTGTCAAAAAAATCCAAGTTGAAAGTGTTAGATGGAAAAAAAAAAAAATCAGAATGGGAAAAGAAAACACTGGTCTATAAATACCGGGGCACATAGTGCTACTTTCATTTCCTTCGTACCAGCCCCGTTCTCTCTCACACCAAGAAGAGAACACACTATAGCCTCTCTCTCTCCCTCTCTTCTCTATTGGATGGCAGTGAATTCAAAGGGGCGAACGATCGCTGGAATCGTTGGAAAGCAATTTACGAATCAGATCCTCTCTCCTTTCCGGGCCATACCACTTTCTGCCTCGAGGTACTAAACTAGTACCAACTCTTTCTTTTCTGCGCTTAATTTCTTCTCATTTCCTTGTGTTGTCGATTGATGGATTCATCAATGTCTCAAATATATCCATGATATACTTATAATTTGTTTAATGTTTTTCTATAATGACTTCTTTTAGAAATTTCCAGAAATTATCAAAATACTTATCGCAATTATACCCATTTTTATTTTTCCCGTATTTATCACGACCGCCGTATATCATATCGAATTATTAATACATGCCTTTCACTTCGAACTGGATTGGTCTGGATTCTAATTGGGCAGTTTAAATTTAAACTCATCAGAGAATGCAGGCTCCTTTTTTTGTTTATCCGATTTTCAAAAAATTTAAATAATAATATCTTTTGACTTAATAAACTCTGGTATTAAGTATGTTGTCTATGGACTTCAAAAAAATTAAATTTTTTTTTTATTTAATCAAAACTGTTGATCAAACTCACAAGCCGTGTGTTTAGTCTATTATTTCTAGATTTAAAATAATGAAGTATTTTTTAGCTGAACCTATGTCAGTCAAAACTACTAATTATATACCTTCAGATATTAGTACAAAATTGTCTAATAGAACTAGATTTTTTTTTTTCTTTAAACATTGTTGTTTAAAGATTAAAAAACTGGAATAGACAAAAATAATTCGGAATGGAGATCATCCAGTGCTCAGCAAAATGCATCCAATTGCAATAAAACACCTTCCATGCCCAAGGGCTTCATCTTCCAAAAAAAAAAAAAAAAAACACCATTCTGTTCAAGTGGGCCACCACCAGATCCGTACATTCAATTCCATCCGTCCCTTCAACCATCTCCCTACCGTTACATCAATGTTCCACGATTCTCTTTCTATTCCATTTTTCTCCTCTCTTTTATGCGAAGAAAAAAATTCCACGATTCGCTTGCTTACGAAGCAAACGCCGCATCGAGCATTTGAGATTTGAGAACTGAGATAGAGTGGGGGTATTTTGGTCTTTCGACGAACTGCTAGTAAGTTATACCTCGCTTTTCGTGCCCCTGCCCATTGGAATGACACGTGTACCGCTAGCCGGTTCGTAATTCTTCCTGTTTTGGTAATTTTCATCCAATCCTGAGAAATAGATAATTTGGGGAAAAACTGGTTACATGACAAATTGGGGATGAATAATTTTAAAGAAAATTATACTATTTCACTCTGTTTCTCCTCATAACCTTTATTATCTTCTAAATTAGAATTTGATAATAAAGATAACTTTTTGGTCCCTCTCCTTTTACTTCAATTCTCTTCACCTCTTTTTACCTAATTTGGAGCAAATGGTATTAAGGTTGAGATCACTGATGTAGGTGGCATCGGTTCGTATGAAATGCAGCAAATGTGGAATTGCTTTGTCAAAATGACATTGCTAAGATTAAGACACAATTATTGCTGCTTGTTTTCGTTATAACCAACTAAACCAGGTCTACATATTATTGTAGTAATCAAGGGTAAAATACAAGGCATTGCATTTTGTGCAGCTAATGGTATAGTCTAAGCAATTACGGTGACAAACTGGTTTCTCAAATCTGTATTTCATCCTGAATCAAACTTCAGTTGACCGTCAATTGCACAACTAATCTTTAGAATGTGTTCGGCAAGTTGGGTAGGCTTACATTTTAAGCTCCACTAAGGAAGAGGTGTTTTTCAAGAGAAATTTAAGAAAAATGAGTATTTAACTTTTTTAAGGAGGCTCAATTGCTTAAGCTATATAAAATGGTGGCTTAAAATTGGGGCAACCTTAAGAAAGTGGGCAAAAGAAGGTTTAAGAAAGTGATTTTAAATTTTGCAAAGGAGCAAGTGTTTGGCAAACTTAAGACTCCTTAGTCCCCTAAAGAGCTCCAAGGAGCTCTAAGGAGGGTGTGCCAAACACTACCTAAGCCTATTTCAATTTCCCAAGCAAAAGAACTAGGGCGAAGGAGGAGATTTAGTGCTCAACCTGTTGAAACTGTACCTAAAGGACAACATTACCATCTTGATGAAGTTTTAATTAAATAAATAACTCGTTGATTTTATTTAATTTGTAAAACACAGGAGAAATGTGCACGCTTCAACCTACGACAAAAACATAGATGATCTCAGGCCGAGTGTGGTGCCGGATTATGTGATTGACACTAATTCTGACAAGTACTGGGGCCCAAATCCAAAGACCGGTGTATTTGGCCCAGCCAACGCTTCTGTCAGTGGTGGAACAACTGACCAGAACCAGTCTGCAAACAGTACCAGTTCGGTGCTTGACCAGAAGGTGTGGTTCCGCTTCTCAGAGGATTCGATATAAAAGTCTAACCTGAAATTGAAACTGGGTGCCTGAGAGTATTATTAATTCCATAGTTTATAGTAATAATACAATAAACCATTGATGTATGTCTATGTATGTCTATGCATCTGGTGATGTATGTAAATGTGAAATGAAGTATTGTATCATGATCAATAACTTTATTGCCTTTGGACGGTACCGGTTTATATGGAGAAAAATACGGCTTCATTTTCTATCCTTTCCGGTTTATATGGAGAAAAATACCGGTCAGTCTAAGAAGTGCGCGTGTCAGTCAAGTATGTTTGTGCAAACAACTAGACGGTATCCTTTCTAAAATGGTTCAAATTAACAAAGACATGAGAATAAGTTAAATAATTACCTTGGCCACCTAGGTTGCCATGATCATTACCCTTTGTCCATTAATAGATATAACGCAGCGGTATATTCTTCTAATTTAATTAACTACATTTGTTGGCCCATCTAGGCTAGATCTCCATCTTTCTATCTCAAAAGAACTTCTCATATGAAAAGGAGCACTGACCAATTTTTCTGAAATGTTATTCTTAGATTATAATGATTGTTTTATCTGATGCCAGAAACCAGAAAATTGTCATCATATCTTGCAAGTTGGAAGTGGTTAGGGGGGGTTGCAATTTTAAGAGAGCACGTTTGCGCTGTAAGGTGTTTGCAGAAGAGTTCTTTTTCTCAATTCAAGAGATAAGGCGATACTAAAAAGGGAATCTGAAAGGGTGTATCTCTTGATCGCTTGTTACATCCTTCAATTATTGAAAAGTAAGCCAGCAATAAATATCCAAAAGGATTCCACAATTTTTGTCACAAGGGTCATGGAAATTGCTGTTTTCTTTCAACAAAGATTTTTGTTTCTCATCATACCTACAATTTTATTTTAGTGCTAGTTAAACCAAATATTCTTACCCCGAAAGAAACAAATATTTCCAGCCTACATACGGCCCAGAAATATATTCAATTGAAAAAAGACACGAAACAAGTTTTGTTGAATTTGCAATCCGTCCAATTAAAAAAGCAATTGTTGAAAGGAAAAATAGTAGAAAGAGATGTTGTTTCTACTAACTCTCACAACACAAACATACAAATCCAACAAACATCAACAGTCTTGGAGGAACCATGATCTCATGGCCCATCTTCTCTAGAGGCAACAAGCTTGCTTATTTTTTTAGTTTACTAAAATTATTTCCATTGGACAATCAAACGAGAAGATTTTCATCCAACTTTCCTAGAGGCAACCTGTTCCCGTCATCTTCAACGATCTAAAACAAAAAGGTTATTATTCAATCATCAGATACAAAAACTTAGATAGATTTCATTCACAACAAGGTCACTTTTTATACCAATAGTAAAATAAATAATTGAGTAAAGATTACCTTTTTAGAGTTCATTTCATTTAGGCGGTCCTTGTACAAAGCTTTAAGCTTCCTCAAGCTCATACTTTTCAAATCCACCCTTTCCTTATCTGCATTTTCATTCTGCACCAATTCAGATCCATCATCACTTACAACCTTGTCAGTCACCTCTTTTTGGACCACAGAAGCATCAATCATCTTAGTATTAGAACTGAGTCGAGCATTAGCAAAGTGTCTCACAACTGAGTCAAGCATCTTCTCAACCCCTTCGTCAGCTGGTGCTCTGATAGGAGATGAGAGGCACAAGCCAGATGGGGCATTTTGGAGAGCAAGGGTGATGATGTCAGAAGAAGGGGCATTTTGGAGATCAAGGGTGATGATGTCAGAAGAGGGGGCACTTTGGAGATCAAGGGTGATGATGTCAGAAGAGGGGGCACTTTGAAGATCAAGGGTGATGATGTCAGAAGAGGGGACACTTTGAAGATCAAGGGTGATGATGTCAGAAGAGGGGAAATTTTGGAGATCAAGAGTGATGATGTCAGAAGAGAGGGTGTTTTGGAGATCTGAATTGTTTTCTTGCATGATCTCTGATACAAGCCCCATAATCGGTGAATCAGCTAGAGTGGTCTGATTTCCATCAGAAGAGGGGGCATTTTGGAGATCTGAAATGGAAATTTCGAAGATGAGAAAAAACTAATAACAGCATGAGAAAGAAGACGGACAAATAAAAAAAATGATCTTTGATACCTTGTCCTTCTGAGATAACTGCTGCATTATCCTCTTCCACTAGTTTGTCGATGGATACATTATCTTTGTGTCCATCACATAAAAGAGATGCAACTGCAATACAAGCAATACAAGCAACTGCTGCATTATCCTCTTCCACTAGTTTGTCGATGGATACATTATCTTTGTGTCCATCACATAAAAGAGATGCAACTGCAATACAAGCAAAGACACACTTAGAGACAAATTCTGGGCCAAGGGGTAATTAATTCATAGAGGTATAAAGAGATTTATCACCTTTCTCTTCCTCAGACACATTGCTGTTCAACTGTTCCTCTACAGCTTCTTCAACTTTCTCAGTTATAATTTCTAAATCAACCACAAAAGAAACTATTTTAGAAATGGCTACAAAAAGAATACATCAAAATGGGAGAATTTAAAGATGTCAAATAGGTTTCTTTACCAAATTTACAGTTTTTTATTACACAATTACATTTATTACCTTTCGCTTCCTCAGACACATTGCTGTTCAACTGTTCTTCCACGGCTTCAAATTCAGTTAAAATTTCTGAATTGACCACAAAAGAAACTATTTAGAAAGTGGCTACTATGGCATATAGCAAAATGGGAGAATTCAATGATATCAAATAGGAACCTCTTCTTTAGCCAATTTACAGTTTTTTAATACACAATTAAACTCTGTTTGAAGAAAGAGAGAAAATTATGGAGATAGGAAAAAAACATAGTGGATAAATTTCTAACCTTTCTGCTCAGACGTTTTGCTGCTCAACTCTTCGTGTGTGCTTTCCTCAGTGTCAGTATTGGACTTCTCTTGGGGAATTTCTAAAGTGACGAACGTAATAAGACACTATTAGAAAAGGCTCTTATTTTGAAAGGTAGAGGCAGTTTCACTTAAACAAGACCAGAAATCATAGAAAAAGAATGGAACTTTAATTATGCCAATTAGATAAACCAATCCTTAAAGGTATGTTTTGTACCATCTTTTGCAACTGTGAAATAACAATTATTTGGTCAACAAAAAATAAATAATAGAACTTCAATTATTTGGTCATCCTCTTTCACTAGATCAACATCCTCTGATGCATTCAAAAGATAAATAGTTCAGTACCAATCAGAATATCAGTCGAATTTTATAATGTCAACAAGAGAATATCAGTCGAATTTTATATATCAATTTTGGTCGCAAACCTACCGGTTTGCTCTTCTGCCTCTTCAGCTTGTTCAGCCTCTTCTGATACTTCATTGACTGCAGATTAAAAAACCTCAAATCAGAAACTAAACCAAGAGCCTTATATAAAAAGGAGAAAAAAATGGTAGGTTTATCAGATGCACTAACGGTTTTGATCTGCCATTTCTTCGACTTCCAACTTGTCAGCAGGTTTAGGTTCAGTGGCTCGTCCCAGTTCAATAACATCTGCAAATGAAAATATTAAAATGTATAAACACCTTATCAAGGAGTTGGAAAACTTTTGCCCATTTAAAATAAATTTGTTTGGACAATGAACGCACCAGTTTCAGCTTCCTTGTCATCAGCTGGATCAAGGGCCAATTTGGTCAAGGTTCTTGTAACCCTTGTACCTTCCGTGCTCTCAGCCAACCTCCTAGTGGATTGCCTCGTAGGGCGTGCAGACGATCTGGGAACCACACCCTGAGCGGGTGTCTCCACAGCCTTTCTTCGGCCACGCTGTGGAGCTGGTGTCTCTACCACCACTGTATCAACCGCCTCAGCTGGTGCCTCTTCTTTCTTCCCTATCCTTGTCCTTGTACCAACTGTACAGGTACCCATACCAGTAGGACGTGCAGATGATCTGGAGACCACACCCTGAGCGGGTGTCTCCACAGCCTTTCTTCGGCCACGCTGTGGAGCTGGTGTCTCTACCACCACCGAATCAACTGCCTCAGCTGGTGCCTCTTCTTTCTTCCCTTTCCCTGTCCTTGTACCAGCTGTACAGGTACCCATACCAGAAGCGGCAGTGCTGGTTCCTTCACGGGTTCTTGTACTCATGGAACTCTGAATCCTTCGGCTCCGACGAACTGCTGTTGATGGGGTTTGGTTTGCCTCAATTAAGGCTTCTTTCTTCATTTCCTGCTCCTTATCATTTATTTCACCCATAGAAAAACCTGAGATATCGCTGGATATTGCGGCCACCCTTCGAGATCTCGGAAGGGGGCTGCCATGCTGTTCAAATGCCTCAGATTGAGGCATAAGTTTTTGTTTGATCTCCTCAACCCATTCAATCTGAAAACGAATTGAGAAGAACAGAAAATCAAAACCATATACGCTATGAATTAGTATATCTGCCTCTTATTTTCATTTCCCTCAAATGCCTCTTACTTTTATTCAATTTCCTCCAATCATAAAAAAATTAAAATTGAAAGAGAACAATTATATCAGATGGGGTATCTTTTTGTAAGTTTCAAAACAACATTCTTTATCTCTAAGTCTATAAGAAAAATCAGCATTCTTACTAAAACAAACCAAATCAGCATTAAAGCCTATAAGAAAAATCAGCATTCTTTATCTCTAAGTCTATAAGAAAAATCAGCATTCTTACTAAAACAAACCAAATCAGCATTAAAGCCTACCTATAACATATCAAAGCAGCAGATCCTTCTAGCTGTAAATTTAATTCTGTCTAACAAAAACAGTTTCCCCATCAAAACATCTTTCAACCTCGCACTACTTTTTGTATAAACCTAATCATTTGACTGACACTATTTACAGAACAAGAAAAGAATTCCTTTGATTTGCAACTCCAATATCTTGTCGAACAAAACCCTAGGCAGTAGACATGGGTTTACCATCTTGTAGGGAAATAACAGTCTCAAAAGCACCAACCAAAGCCTTAACTTAACTCTTTCTAGACTCAACAAGCTTACTCGCCGTCTCCTCTATCACATTATTAAAAATATTATTTTGCCCCTCAAAACATCTTTCAACCTTGCACCACTTTTTATATAAACCTAATCATATCAGATGGGGTATGAATTTGTACAAGATTTGAGTAACAAAATTGAGGCATAACTTAATTAATAACCAATTAATCTTAACAGAAACAGAAACATGCAAACTAATACACAAATTGGAAACAAGGAAATAAGCAAAGATCTAAAGATACGAGGGGATCAGAAAATATATTTATCTTACAGATTTGAGAGATTGAAGAGCATCAGCCATGGCTGCGTTGGTCAAGTTCGCTGGGATTTTGTTATTCTTGCACATCGCCTGGAGGTCCTTCCTTGCAAGGCTATGAAAATCCATTGCTAGAGTTTCTTGAGAATTCACGGGAAGAAAGAGAAAATAGAGATGAGATGGGAAATGAATGAACTAGGGTTTCTGAGCTTTGCTTATATAGAGCGGCGGGTCGGTGGGGAGCGTCTGGAGAGTGTTTCCTTTTTTGTTTCAAAATTTGAAAATTGACCGTTGGTGGAACAAATCCATATTCTGTAATATTTTTATTGAGTTAAATAGTGTAGCGGGTCGAAGCAAGAATTATGACTACTCGTTTTAGTAAGATCTTGGAAAACAATTTATGGTAAACCCACACAGATCTCTATATGTTCTGTTGAAGAGCTGGAGCGGTTCGACAGGAGATCTGCGCTGTCTATTTTATATCAGACGATTTGTATCTGGTATGACTTATCGGGGCAAAATGGGCCGGTAGAAAAAGGCCTGCGGTCTATTTATGTTTAAAAGGCAGCGCCGAACAACACAGAGGAAATCAAAACCCAGAAGTCCAAAACACACAATTTCTCATCAAAACCCAGACATGCAGAATATCTTAGCGTTTTGTTCCGAATCGTACGGTTAATTTTGGCCGAAATTTTTATTTATAACATTTTTCAAAAATAAATTAATAAAATAACCACCGTTTTTGGTCAATTCTAAATCTAACACGGCCGCAGAATGCCGGAGCGGACCCGTTTTTGAAAAATGTTATAAATAAAAATTACCGAGACAACATGCTCCTACAGCCACGCCATACGAGATGTCTCAGTACATCGAGACAGCATTGGCGGATGTTCCGGGTATCCGGAGTCGCACCGACAGGGTCAGCGACTTCTTGTGGTATCCGAATGCGGAGCATCGGATTTTAGAGGCTGCCACTGGGGTAAGTAAATTTGTCATATTTATAAATTTGTCATTCCGAATTTTTGATGAATGAACTTGATCTGATTATTTAATTAAATGCAGGGTTTGGATGCGGTTACGGTTCGTCACAACCGCCAGCATCTACGGTACCAGCCGGCGTACGGGGGGATTTTACGCTCGATGGGATTGTACCAGATATCCCAGATGGCCGAGGAGAATGCTGACGAGGGTTTATCTTCTGGCCTCGTTGAGCGATGGCGTCCCGAGACGCACAGCTTTCATCTCCCCCATGCTGAGATGACAGTCACTCTACAGGACGTCAGTTGCCTGTGGGGTATGACCATTATTGGGGAGCCGATCACGGGTGTCGAGTACGGAGATTTTCGTGCATTGTGCTTGGAGCTATTGGGTATCCCGCACGAGGATCTCCAGAAAGAGAAGAAGAGAGGTGAGAAGACTGTGGTCTCGCCCAGCTGCATCAGCTTGGCAAAGCTGCGGGCGAGATTCCAGGTCTTTCCGGATCGACCAA
Organism: Carex myosuroides; assembly: GCA_028015225.1. NCBI lineage: Eukaryota > Viridiplantae > Streptophyta > Magnoliopsida > Poales > Cyperaceae > Carex > Carex myosuroides. The sequence goes on along the minus strand of CM051489.1, from coordinate 1,388,800 downwards.
ATCAGGTATTTGCTTGTACAAGATTTAATTTAAATAGTATTATATTTATTTTCTTGTAAGTAATGTTCTAATTTAAATCTATAACAGGTGGTTATTGACCGATATCTACGCGCTTATATTTTGGAGATGATCACCTGTCGGTTGTTTCCGGATTCGCATGGAGATCAGGTGCGGCTGTGTTACCTCGAGCTTCTGCGCGACCTGTCCACTGTGGGCAGGTTCAACTGGGGAGGTGCCACGCTGGCGTGCCTATATAGGTAAGAAACACCTTCTTATAAATATTTTCAAATAGTATACATCGCGCCAGTGTAAGAATTTTTATTATTAATTCAAAACTTCAATTATAGTTTTTTTATTGGAATATCTAACATTTGTTGTAATTCGTACAGACCTTACAGAGATTGGTACCAGGATCATGGCGCGTACACCATATTTCTCGAGGGATGCATCGGCGACAACCCACATGAGCGGGTACCGAAGCCGAGGGATCGTATGGGACGGATCCACGGTATTATCCCCGCCGGCGCACCTTTCGCAGCCACGGTATTTTTAATTTGAAGTTTCAAATTCAAAACTATTAATATTTACAATTGTACAACTACTTCATAATTTTTTCAATTTTCAGGCATTATATCTTGTCAAGAGTTGCGTCATAGGGGCTACGATGGCCGTCACTAGGGGATGGAAGAGGCTCGGGAAGGTCATTCTCAAGCACAACGTACCTGCGGTGTGCCAGTGTGGGTACAGGGCGCGCCTCGACTCTCTACTGAGGTGCGCTGGCTTGGGCGGTGTTGATGCAGTGGACGACATATCTGACGAGCCCGATGTCTATGTCCCCTACACTGGTGATGAGGACGTGTTTGCACCCGTCCACGACGCTGAGACGGTCGGTCAGGCGTTCGACCGAGGTGCCGAGTTGATGCGCCGAGCCGCACAGGACGCCATGGGATCCCAGGCTAGGATGCCTACCGAGGTATAATTTAAATTAAAATACATAACTGTGATTTTTTTCTTATTCAATACATTATCTAATTTGTAAGTTACTACAGGGTGGACACGAGGAGGACCTAGGCTTCGATATCTCCGCTGATTATGGCACAGAGGGAGATGGACTGTATTCCCCGGGTTACAGTCCCACTCAGACTGCACCTCCTGCCTATCAGCCAGGGTATGTTCAAACAGAGCCCATCCCGCCGTTCCCTGGCCAGTCCTCACCGCAGGTACCTCACCCTTCCCTCCACGATGACCCCATTGCCAGACAGGCGTTTTTATTCACGCAGGCTGAGTCTGGACAGAACACAGTTTTTGGTCCTGGGGTCCAGCAGACATCCGAGATTGAGGAGGTTCGCCAGGAGCCGGTTCAGTCTACGGATGTCCAGGCAGACGACTCTGCATCCTCCGCAGATACTGACGAGACGCCACTCTACAGGCGGGGTCGGGGGTATAGGAAGAAGAAGGCGAGGACGGTGTTTAGTCCAGAGCCGTAGATTTTCATTTGTTGTACTGTTAGATGTTTTGTTAGATTCTTATTTGTAGTATTGGTAGATGTTTTGTCAGATACTTATTTATTTAGTTGATTAGTTTCTTGTTTGTTTGATTTTATTGTTATTTATTTATTTTGTTGATTTCATTATCTCAGAGTACACAAAAGAATTTCAAAGAAACCACATATCTAAAATATCTAAAATATTTCAAACCAACGACATATCTAAAATACGATACGACCAAAATCAATTTAAACAACATTCGAAACTAAATTACAATTTTGTATTTCTAAAATTAAAAATAAAGGGTCCGCTCCGGTATTCTGCGGACCCGAGTCCGCTCCGGCATTCTGCGGCCGTGTTAGATTTAGAATTGACCAAAAACGATGGTTATTTTATTAATTTATTTTTGAAAAATGTTATAAATAAAAATTTCGGCGAAATTAACAAACACAAGATTATAAATTGCACTTCTCTCTTCTGCATTTTCCCTTCTGATTTCACATTCATTCTCTTTTTTATCCTTGGAAAAACAAACACAACACGAGAGATTGAAGTACTTTTTTTTATTCACAACCTAGTTTCTTAACCTTAGTGTTTTAGTCTTTTTCCAAACCAATGACTTTGTATCTTACAAGACTTCATTGTTTGGAACATAATGTGTTGCATTATCAGAACTCCTATAATAGCACGTTGAAATATAGGGGACTGAAGGGTGTATCTGTCCAGAGGAAATCTCAGCCGTCCATCCAGCAGATCCAACGATTCAGAATATTCTGTTGAATATGAGATATTATGCATATATTTTATATATCTATTTGTGTACAAGACTAAAATTAGATATAAATCAACTTGCTACGTACAAGACCACAAAGATTTTTCCTTCACCAGCGAATACGGATCTCCTCTCTTCCTCCGTCTTTCGGCTCTTCGCTCCCTCCCTCTTTTCTCTTTTCTCTCTTCGCTCCTCCCTCTTTCCTTTTCTCTCTTCGCTGGCCGGCATTCCGCCAGATGGCTCCCTCCCTCTTTCCTTTTCTCTCTTCGCTTCTTCCCAAGGCGAATACGCCTCCGCCAGATAATCTCGCTTTCCTCTCTTTCGTTCCACCTTCGTCCAGAATACGCATTTCTCCTTTCTCTTTACTCTTTCCTTTTTTTCAAAATTCCCGTGCAGCAGCACCGACTCTAGACTGCATCTCCTCTTTTAAATCCAGCACCATGAAAACTACATCTCCTTTCTTTGTCCGATCGCACCCAATCCCTTCACCCTTCTCCTCCTCCGCCCAGCCACCCGTCGCGCGCCACGCCTTTCTCCTCCGCCGAGCCACGCCTCTTCTCCTCCGCTGAGCCACACCTTGCTCCCATGCCTCTCCTCTCCTCCTCTCTAGCCCATCAATCCTCGATTCAATAATCACAACTCGCAACTCCGCCTGTTAAAAGAGATAAAAGAGAAGAGAGATGATGGAAGAGAAAGAATCAGAGCAGTAGTAACTCGATCTCTCTCTCTAAAATCAGCTATACCTCACAACAGGTACCAGATGCTCTCTCTCTCTCTCGCTGCTTTTGAGTAGATCTTCCAATTTTTAGCTGCTAGAACAGATAATTAGTCTCCAATTTTGGATATTGGTCAAGTTTTGTAATCTACTGTACTTAAAATTAGAAAATTAGAGCTGCTAATCATGTGATCACTTGAAGAGAAGCTTCAAATTTAGTAATTTTAAGTATAAATTATTTGTTTTAGTTGTAGTTCAATAGAAGAACCTTTTTAATTTGATGTATTTGTACAAAACTTATTTCAGAGTAGAGATTTGTCACTGCAGTGAGATTAATAGGGGATTTATTTTCTTTATCTAGAATTAGTTCTTATTCCGTTAGATTAATGCTATGTTAAATGTTAATTGGAGACTTAACATTAGAAACCTGTGCAGACAGAAAAAATGAAAATGAAGTAAAAGGCAAGATAATCTTCGAGTGAAATATTCAGTGATCAAGAGACAGTCCAATTTTGATCCCAATATGCTTTGCACAGGTTCCTCTACTCGACCAACAACATCCGTTTGGTTGAAAAGCCAGTGGCCACACGGAGCGCTGACGTCACTTGACGAACTGTCCGGCGTGTCTGGTCGCATGTACTTGAACGGAGCAAGTAAGGTTGCGGCGTTATATACTCAGCAAGGGAAGAAAGGGACTAATCTAGATGCCATGATAGTTTGTGAGGTATTGATATTAATTACTTGACAATTTTAATTTCTTCTGGACATTTTCTTGACATAGGATTTGATTTTTATCATTGTATTATGTATATTTTCTCCCATGTTTACGAACAAGGCCAGCCAGTAATAAGAGTGTCACAACTGTTAGGAGCTTAGAGATAGGTTAACATATTTCCCATTTATATATGCTATTTTTCTAAGTCAATAGTTAGACGAAAAAAAGATCATATTTTGTGCGATATGTTGTTTCAAGGTTAGATTATTTTTTGACTATTTGATTGCTACTGTGATTCTTTCCGGACGGATAAAACTATTCACAAAATTTAATACTGAAGTCCAATATTTGTGTGTGTTTGTGGTCAGGGAGAGGGGGCAGGAGGGCGATGATCTGCTCATTTTTTTAGGTTTACAATATCTCATTTGTAGTTTGTTTCGATAAAAGCAGATCTCTTTGGTTGTCAAAAATGAGAGAATACCAGTACAACACAACAATCATTAAATTCCACAACACAAAGTTTATGGCTATTTAATTATGAACAATGTGCAATTCAGTGGCCCCAATAAATTTGGCCAGACAAGATCCAGTATGTTAATTAGCTATTAATAATAATAATAACAATAATATTGTATTAAATTGAGAATTGATTTGCATAAGTTACTTTTCTTATCTCGTGAACTGACAACACCAATTTTTTCTGTATATAGAAATCTATCATTCAAAATATGAAAATGTGTACTTTTGTCTGACAGTGTTACCTTATTTTTTATAATTAACTATCTTAATATGATACTTGTACATATTCTTGGTTATTCTTTGAAGTTTGAAGCCTTATAATTTATGTAATATCATTGCATCATTAACTTTTTCTTCTTCTTTTTCTCTTTTGTACATAAGAATTTCAATTGGGATTTGGAGACTGTATTTTGTGGAGTATTTGATGGACATGGTCCATACGGCCACCTCGTGGCAAAGAAGGTCAGAGACTTTCTTCCTCTCAAGTTATGCACCGAATGGAGAGCTCTTGTCACATGCAAACCCCATGAAAATGGAAAATGGAAATGCGAATACCTTGCTCTCTATTTCTGGAAGTACGGATTTAGAAGAAATGGAATGCATAAATCCTGATGATGAATTAAGCGAGTCAAATGCTGAGGCAGACGAGGTTGGCAAGAAGCTTCCAGAGATGTTCATGCCTCTTAAAGAGTCATTTTTGAAGGCTTTTAAGTTGATGGATTGGGACTTGAAGAAATATCAGAGCATTGATTGCTTCTGTAGCGGTACCACAGCTGTCACATTGGTAAAGAAGGTATTTCAATTTCACACTACTTTTTATTGAGTTGAAGACAAATTTGATAATGTCAAAGGAATTTGAATTAAGCTAAAAAAATGATGAACAAAAAAATAGAAATTTGTTCATTATGATGCACATGCAGTAAAATCTTATTATTCGTGACTGAGACTCCAAGTATAGCAATCCTTGTTAGAGCAACAATGCATTGTGACTCCAAATATGATAAAGAATTTGGAATAAATCCTAGCTTACCAAACTATGAAGCCAGATTTGCACATTGGTCATGATGCTAATTATTATTTTTTTCCTAGGGTTTTGGATCTTGTAGTTAGAAATCTCGAGAACTTGAGAGCTGTGCTGGGTACTAGAGATGCTGACAACATTTTAATTGCTGAACAACTCACTATTGATCTTAAACCTGACCTTCCAAGTATGGTCTCTTCATCTCTCTCTCTCTCCGAATTCGTATCCTCTGCATTAACGGAACGTGCATTAGTAGATCTGGACCGTCTGATTGAGATCCGCACTAATATTAAAGGGCCCCATCCTGATCAGAGCGCTGACGTCACTTGACGTGTTCCAGGATGTTGATTCTGAGAAAAGAAAGGTAGATAACTATCTATACCAATATGGTGTCTTTTTGTAATTAGTTGTAGCTTTGTTAAATAAAACATCTTGTGATTTAGATTTAACAAAAAAATAAAATAGTAATAATGGAAGAGAACTTGAAATGAGAATATTTTGCTGAATTTAAAATGAAATAATTTTATGGTTACTATAGCATTCTTTATTAATGGCTCTGTCATGATAAAAAATCTAGAGTTTCTTACATTTTCTCCCTTGAATCTAGATGTTCATTGAAGAAGTGATGGAGCTTGTTGAGCTCAAACCCCTGAGAGACTCACTTGTGGGACTACCTGGTGTAAATGGTTTATCAACTGAGCAAAGGAAGAGGCTAACTATTGCAGTTGAGCTCGTTGCAAACCCTTCTATCATTTTCATGGATGAGCCAACTTCTGGGCTTGATGCTCGTGCTGCAACCATTGTTAAAAGAGAAGTTAGAAATACTGTCAACACAGGAAGAACTGTTGTATGCACAATTCACCAACCTAGCATTGATATCTTTGAAGCTTTTGATAAGGTACTTAATTGCTTTTATATTTGTTGCTAATTATTTTTTCTAAGTTTTAATTTTACGATGTTATAGGGGTGACGATGATTAAATACTTATATATGATCCTTCACAGCTTTTCCTGTTAAAGTGAGGACAAGAAGAAATCTATGTAGGTCCTTTGGGACGCAATTATTCAGAATTAGTCAAGTATTTTGAGGTAATATTAAACTCATAACACAAATGAGTGCTATTTAATCTCTAGCATATACAAATTCCTAATATGTAATCTTTATATCTTATGTGTACTTCTTTTTGTTAAGGCTGTTCCTGGTGCACCAAAGATAAGAGATGGCTACAATCCTGCCACATGGATGCTGGAGGTAACTACAAGGGCACAAGAAGAGGCCCTTGGTGGACTTTGCTCAATTTGTACAAGAACTCCGAACTATACAGGTGATTGACTTGTTTCCCGAAACAAATGAATGATCCTTCTTTTAATATTATATATTTTATACTCTTGAAAAAAAGGAGTATAACAAAAGTACTCTTATAAAAGTATAATTTGATTGGTCAATTTCAGGAGAAACAAGGCTTTGATCAAGGATCTAAGTGTCCCACCGCCTGGATCGAGTGACCTTCACTTCCCAACTCAGTACTCGCAACCTTTTTCGGCGCAATGCATGGCTTGTTTATGGAAGCAACACTTGTCGTACTGGAGGAACCCTCCTTATACTGCTATGCGCTTCTTCTTCACTCTTATTGTGGCTCTGTTGTTGGGGAGTATATTCTGGTAGCTTGGCTCTAAAAGGCAAGTGAACTTTTCTCATTTTATAAATTAAATGCTGCTGATATAAACTCAACTGAACAGGCGCAAAAGTAAAAAAAAGATTTTGTGCATTAATGAAACTTAGTTTCTGTATAGTACAATACTCTGGCTCTTAGTAAATTTTTTTTAATTGGAATTGCTATGTGCTCTGTACCACTGGCTTTTATCAAATAGTTGATACACTCTAAACTGGGGACAAAGTGATACTGAAAGCGGATGCCATATTCTTTGTCAAAATTGCATTTAAGTTCCTGTTTGATTGCATTCTCTAATAGTATGTATGTTTTATTATGACAGATATAAACAACAAGATCTATTGAATTCCATGGGAGCTTTGTATGCTGTTACTATGTTACTCGGTGTGCAAAATTCGACATCAGTCATGCCTGTTGTGTCCATTGAACAAACTGTCTTTTACAGAGAGAGAGCTACCGGAATGTACTCAGCTTTGCCATATGCATTTGGACAGGTATAGTGGATAAAACTTGTTTTTTTTTTTCATTTTTCATAATAATACGTCCAAGTCATCTATGCTTAAGATGCAATTAATTTCCATCATGTACGATTTTTCTTTTTCATTAATGTCATATGCATGTATTTGTTAGTCGTAAATGATTATTCCTTTCTCAAACCCCATGCAAATGCACATCTGTTTTCCTTGCAGAAATTTAGACCATGACAACATAATATCTTTTTTCTATTTATTGTAGGTTTTCATTGAAATACCTTACATCTTAATTCAATCTGTGATATACTGTGTGATTGTGTATGCCATGATCGGCTTTGAATGGACAGCTGCAAAGTTCTTCTGGTACCTGTTCTTTGGTTCACATTGCTTTACTTCACCTTTTATGGCATGATGTCAGTTGGTGTGACCCCGAACTACGATGTGGCCTCCATCGTTTGGTATAGTGTATGGGTGATGGTAAGTTCTACACAGAAGCAATTGTTCAGTTCTTATTTCGAGCTTTCATGAAAATGTTTTGATTTCTGTTTACTCTATCTTCATGTTGGGTTTTATCTGCATTGGCCAGGGCAGCGCGAATAAATCAGAACTCATGTGAAGGATGTACTTACCCAACAGTGTTACCAATTTAAAGTTGCACTACACCTGATTCTCATCTTTTTCTTTTAAGTTATTTGTAGCAATATTTCATCTCTGGTCTGCGCTTTTTTATTTCCCCCCTTCTTTTCTATATTTCCTATGGACTGTATATATTTTTTCTGCTGTTGAGTTTCAGGTCTAGGTGTTTTTTTTTTTGCATTTTACGAGAGTACCATGTATGTATAATTCTCAGTTATGTATAGTTCTCACTTTTTATGTTTTTGTAAATTAGATCTGGTCTATGTTATACGGAGGGTTACAATAGCTGCAAAGCTATATTTGGAGTTTACAGGGTGGCCAGGACAGCTGTGATACTTGTTGGTACAACTACTGGTATAGGACAGGGTCACAAACTTTATCCAATTTATTGCCTCTTCCGTTAAAACTCATTTTAAATTTAAAAAAGTTTTAATTTTACCTTCTATATAAAAAGTAAAAAATATGTAAAAGTTTAGTCTTCTAATTAGTTGGTTTGGGAAGCAAATAATTACAATTGTACATTTAATCTAACATCCATTTAATTTAGAAGCAATAAGTAGTGGTATGGGTTTTCACAAACCATTTACACAAGCATACAACAAGTAATTAAGTGATAAAAACAATCAGCACCGAGTCGTTCAACAATCAAAATAAATGCAGGTGATCGTGATAAATAATGTATATTTCATTCTCATTTTTGAAACCATTACACATCAGGATACTAGGAAAGCATATTAGTCCAAGAAATCTATGAGACAAACTAAAACCCTAAATCAATAGAAATTCTGAATTAAAGTTAGAATTGAAGCTATAAATCAAACTTAAATAACAAATAATATAGTTTACACTTTTTTTCAGAAAATATAATTGATACGGTTAAACAACAAAACTTAAATCTAACAACCCTTAAACAACGTGACTTAAAAATCAAATAAACAGGCAATTTATATCAAGTTCTCTTTGTTGCTGACTTGATCAATCTCTTACTTTTTCTTCCCCTTAGCTGTCTCTCACAAGCACTGAAATGGGTTAAATCAGCAAAGTTTGTTATAAACAAACATGATCAAATTGATTAAGTTAATTTTCAAAAAGAAAAGAAGTTGCAACAATAATCCTTAAAGGCTAAAATCCTTAAGTCAATTTGATTTTCATCTCAAGAAAAATTCATCAGCAAACTATTCGTGTAATTGACTAATACATAATTATGCAATCAATTCTTAAATTAATTATATTTAAAAAAAAGTGATCAAAACATACTTTCATTATCCAGAGGCGATCTCAGTATGCTGTATGAAGGAACATTATCATAGATGCATTTTTGATAAATTATTTGTCAGAATTGACTTAACATCAAATGGGCTCCTTCCACTTTTATTGCCAACGATGGTCATTATATTAGGAGCAACATGATTTCTACACTTGCTTCCTTTAAATTGATATGTGGGTCTTATATTCAAATTCACACCTCTAAGCAATTCATTTAAAAGCATCTATTTTACATTGTTTATTAAACATGATTTGATGCTTTTCTGGACGTTGAAAAACAGACAGGAGAATTAATTGGTTGATCAGTAGATTGAAAGACTTATGTTCAAACTTGTTTTTTAATCTGTAGTTTTCCATTTAAGGTTATTACCAAGCATTTTGTTTCTATTGTGAAGTTTGTAGAAAGGAAAAGAAAAATAGCATTTGACATCAGGTTTTTCATTTCCTCAATTTCAAAATTTGATTTTTTATAGGAACTTTGAGAAGTAGGACCTTCAAAGTGTTAGCCACTTTCTTTGGTTATGCTGATAGAGTTTCTTTCTGTACAGCTTTGATTTTGATGGTGGACCCAAGGCTGCTGACTTTATCAAGGTAACAATCACCTGGTTTTAACATTTTGGCTACCAGTATTAATAAAACTATAGTAATTAAGATAGTTCATTATATTAATTAATCAAACTTCTGTCTGTATCAGTGGGGCTGCTGGAGGGTCGAGCATGAACTTAAAAACCCTTCAATAAATTTTTTGTTTCCCACCATTGATCGAGTCAGAACTGGAGTTTGTGGAGTCCATCTATCCAGATACCTACTTTGCCTGTCAGAGGTGAATTCTTATGTTTCATTAGCTCAAAATTATAGGTAATGTTTATTGGAATAGATAGTGGCTGTTGGAAAGGTGAATTTTTCCAAAGAGTATTTATGTAAATGGGCAATTATGGAATAGATGAGGGACCTACATGTAAGATGTGCACTCTATATAACCTTTTGGGTGAATTCAAGAAATTAACCTTTTTGCCTAAATTCAAGTGTAGTTGACTGCTGTTTGTTGCAAGAGATGTTTTAGGGGATGAATTTTCCAAAGATGTAATGCGGTGATGAAAAGAATAGAGTTGTTTAGTCTACTAATGACTAAATTATTTTAAATGCGGATAGATGATTTTTGGTTAGTATTTATATGAATTCATTTCCTTTTTGTTTATTTGATATAACATAAAACATGGCAAAGACTGAGACCTGCAGTATATACCAAGATGCAATTCCATATCCATCTGATAGAATCGGATATCCTATGCATGTCAAGGTATAAAATATCTTACCACTTGCCAAAGATATTTTTTGTCACTTCGTGATTTCAGTGAAAATTTTCCTTTACTTTAAAAAGTACTTGCCCTCATCATAATGAAATTAGTACTGGTACGGTGGCTACTGGTTGCTTCCTCGAAATCAATTTTTCCCAATATTTAGCCTCAGTTCAATCCACAATTATGCCTCAATTTCACCCTATTCTGGCTAAAAGTGCAAGTTGTGCAAAAACCCCAGTCACACAGTATCGAAGTTGCCGATGCAGTCATTAATTTTGGTCATAAAATACTTTCTTAATTTCAGTCCATGCTTAATTGAGGAGACCAGTGCAGGAAAAGGAAGAAGTATCTTATCCATACATTTATGATTCGGTGTAATTCATATATAATTTGAAAATAATTGTCTTTGATTTAATTAATAGTATTTGAAAATATACAAATTCTTAATTTTATGTACATAACACCAAGTACATTTACAATTTGCACAATGATTTTTGTGTCACGATTAACTATAAGGAGAGAAGTGAGAAAAAAACATCACACGTGAGATAATTAACAAAACACCTACAACGGTACAAATTTCACAGTAACACAATTAAATTTAACAAAGTATCCACTGGTACAGTTCAAACATCACATTTAAAGAAAGTGATCAAAACAAATTTACAGTTTCCACGGCAACGCGTGGCTGGCACTTGCTAGTTTTCACAAAATAGGCCTTAAAAAATATTTGACTTGTATTATCCAATTGTAATGTGTTTTTCTTAAGGTAATATTTCATACAAATAATAATAAAATATAGAGAAAAACGAAACAAAATAAAATTGAAAGAACCATGTACAAGTCATATATACATAATATATATTTAGTAGATCATGAGACAGCCCTGTACAACCTTTTAATTTGTTACCATCCTAATTTTTTTTTTTTCAAAATAAACTGTACAAAAATCTGTATAAAGAAAAAGAGGGCTTTACGACCTCACTTCAACAATATCACCGTCTTTTAATTCAGTATGGGGCAAGACGAGCTGGCCATTGACTAAAACCATCCGCCCTTCAAGCCCCATTCTCCTAGCAGCATCAGCTGCAGTGCTGCCAGATTGAAATCTCACGATCTTACCGTGCGGCCAGCAAATGATCGCCACTTCTGCAAGATCAGAATGTTTCTTTAATTGTGCTTCTGTAGTTCTTTGGCTGTATGTTCTTTGACTAAAGGATGTGCCACGCCGAACCTCTTCCTCCCACTGAAGCATTGTCCTGAGCAGATTTACCTAAAACTCCAAAATTCAGAACAGATCATTTGACCTTCTGATATGACTTCAAAAGTACACAGAAGTGACTGCAATCAGGTAACCAGCAAACCCCAATTTAAACAAATTTGCCAAAATTTATCAAGTAACAATAATAACAATCAATGGATAAATATTATTTAACTTAGCAGTCAAGCCAAGAGGAAAATTACACTAGCTGAAACTAAGTTCCCATTTATATTGCCATATTGGTTCCCACAAATTCCCATTTTGGTCTAAACAAATACCAATTCATATCAGTTTGGTCCCTACTGTCATGTTCAGGTAAGAGTGGTTACAAGTTCTAGTCAGCATTGGCTGAAACAAGTCCTGCAAAAAGTCTATAATGTTAGAGACGTACTAGTATTTTCATAATATGACTGCAATGGTAAAATACAAAATGTTTAGCATCCAAAATCGAAATTTAAAAAAAAAAATTTCTTCAGACAGAATCAGGAAACAGGTTTTACTAATGACTGTTTCATCTTGATACAAATCAAGGTGAGTACCTTACCATAACGCCAGTACACCATGGTAACTACCCAAAACAAAAACAAAAAATACTGAAACCCTCGTTCAAAAAAAAATATTTTCTCATTCAAAAAATACTGAAACCCCATGTAGTAAGAGCGTGAGAGAGAACCTTGTTATTGATGGGATCAGTAGCTGGAGTAGGGCCCCCAGCATACTTTAAACTGGCAGGAACAGTTATGATTTCTTTGCCTTCAAAAACAGCAGATACAACCATCCAGTACTCAGATTCCTCCTCCTCAGTCAGATCTATTACTTGTATGAATGTTGGTAAAAGTCTCTCAAATTGATCTTGCTGTGGCAACAAGACAGGGAAAAATTAGTACTAAGTTACCAAGAACCTAAAAAAAGTGTCACCGGAACGAAGAATAATAGAACAAAGACATGCACCCAAATCATACCTTATGAAATATGCCATCTTGGCAGAGTATATATTTCTCCAGGTTTGTTGACCAATCACCATGTCCAGGTGCAGACCACCACTTTTCTGACACCTAAAATCAAATTACTCCGCTTTAGGACTACAACTGAAAAATGTAGAAATAAAAGAAAAGAAAAGAATCTTCATAATGCCCTATAATTCAATATGATTAGTTCAATGTGGTTGTTGTCCAGCTCCTCCCTTGCTCTCTCTACAATAGTCATATAAAAAACTGCAATTGAAGAAGAAAACTTCCGCACTAGTACCTTCTTATAAAGTCTGGCATAAGCTTCCCAACGGGTTGTTTGAAATGAAGATCTCCTCTCAGCCACAGCTTCAGAAGCTTCCAGACCAAAGCTCACAGCCACTAGCAGTTCTCTGCCTCCCTTGTCCACTCTACAAGTATGGAACCATAAATCCATAATATATACTCAGTATATCAGCAGTGCATCATAACTGATGATTTTTGGAAGTCAAGTCCAAATTAGCCTATAAAATATTGTCAAAATTCTACCCTAAAGTTTTGGTCTAGCTCACAAATCTCGTAGGTAACTCCAGCTCATAATGAGGTTTATGTATTTAGTGGATTCTCAAGTGTAGGACAGACGCTGGAGAAGGAACAGTTTAAACTCTTTCAAACTCAAAACTATAGCCTCTGCATTTTTATATTACACGGGTTCAACTACTTCAACTCTTATTAGTGAGGCTTTCCTTTTAAATTTGTTCTTTTGCAAAGTTCCACTTATTTTTTGAAGCATTATGAATAAACAAACACACACACACATCTGTGCTTGTAGTGAATCTACAGAACCAAACTGGCTAGCAATGCTTCCTTGATTGTTTAGAACATTTATACACATTATTTGAAAAAGACACCTGACGACAACAGCTGCAAGCAGATGGCTTCCATCAACTCTCAGCACAGGATGGCCCACCCTGATGGAACTGTACTTCCACGGTATATCATCTTGCATGTAGCCTTCATCTTCCAAGAAATTTGATTGCTTGTATGTCATCTCAGTTGCATTAGGAGCATTGCTTGTTGTTTCATCTGTCTTCTTTTCTTTGTATAGCCAGTGTGCGGCGAGCCCAGATTCCGCATAGTCATGCATCCTCTGGTGGTGATACCAAATCCAATAAAAATAAATATAATTTTCAGAGAGAGAACAATGTCTAATTATGAGAAACCAATTTCATTGCAATAAAATAAATTAAGCCAGCAAAAAAATAAGTCAATAAAAGAATTGAGATGAGGATTTACACGTGTTCTTATTTGAACTTCCAAAGGAGAGCTGTCTGGGCCAAGAACTGCTGTGTGAAGCGACTGCATCATGGCAATGCATATGAAATAAGAAATGGGATTAACATTGACTTAACATGCTTTGTCATTCCATATTCTTGTGAACTAAACAAATGAATGAATAAATAAAATCAACTGATGATCCCTACGAGGCATTGGCATACATGTATAGCTATAATGTTACTTAATTTGTTTCGTGATATCTTAGTGTACTAACTTGAGCATGCAAGTCACTTCCTAATGAGCATATGATGGTACTTTATTGCAATAAAATTATCATGCAATAATGACCACCATTATGAAGAATAAGACTGAATTACATAACTATGACCCTGCGAATAACATTTTTCTCAGGTCCAAGAATTCTGGGACAAAAGAGAACAAGAAGATTGCACAAACCTGATAACCGCTAGGCTTAGGATTGACGATATAGTCATCAAACTCCCCATCAATTGGTGTCCACAGCCTAAAACCAGGTGCAATGTGACACAGTAACAAAAATAAAATGCACTTCACTGCGCCGTAATTTATGTAGCTTGATTAATTTACACGTGAGCCTCAAGTGTGCATCTAAACTTTGTGCAAATTAACATCAACTAAGTCTCCACTGCTCAATTAAATCCTCAACTCACCAACAATTTTGCAGTTAAACATTATCCATGAGAAAATTTAAACAGTAAGAGGAGCAACAGATGTAACTAACTATTATGGTAAATGACAATGCAAGCTGCCACTGCACCAACATGTGTTAAATTAAACCATCATTTACCTTCTTTCATTGGAGACGAAAAGATGTGAATGATTATACTTGCTAAGATATAAGAGTCTATACCACTATGAAACATCACTTCAGGTAAAAGAAACAAAAATCCAAAAGTTATCAACAGAAATAACAGCATCTGTTTGATAATCATTGGGGACATAATAGCAGACTTCATACCAAGCAGATTATAAGAAAAACAACATAGAAATATTAAAAGAAAGTAAGATCAGTATAAGAAGAGGATGTACCTATGTACGATGTCGAGGACACTATAGCAGCCTTGGACAGCAGGCCCATGTAAGGATCCTTCTTTGTCCCCGACAATCACTCTCAAGGCACGTGCATCATACACTTGTCTTATCCCAACATCTTTCCTTTTCATCTGTTTCCAAACAGATCATCATACATAAATAATAATAAAATGAAGACAAAAAGATGTAGGTTTTATCAGGAAATTGAGCTAAAGCAATCTACAACTAATTTTGCTATTTACAAAATGCGAGCTTTGAAAAACAATAGACCACTTAGCTCTTACTTCAATAATCCCAACATAAATACAACCTCATAATACTTTAATTTCTACCCTATTTTAGTTTATTGTTATCTAAAACCTTGAACACGGAGACTCTTTAAAAGAAGAAATTTTGGATAAAACAATGATTCTTGCTCAGGCAATTGAAAGAGGCAAACTTTTCCACGAATGAAATACCTAGACAGACAGACATTAGAAGTTAAGTTTTCATGTTCAATTAAAAATCTTGTCTAGAAAGTGCCAAAATTCACAGGCATGTTCTGCAAATAATGAGAATCTACCAACAATCCTTATTTTTACTAAAAAGCAGGGAAAGTACCTTGCAAGAAATACTGTACAAGCTCTTTAGTCGGCTTGATAATTGCACTTCCATCCCCGGTATGTACCTAAAAATGCAGACAAGTAATTTTGCAAATTAAATTTTCAGCTATATTTCGAATATTTTAGCAGGTTAATTATTGGTGCCATTTCCAGTTACTTTAATGGTCCCATTAGGCCACATGTCAATTAGCCTCCCATAAGAGATTAATCAACAAAAGGAAATTGTGTTATATGCAGATATAATATTGCAAACTTAAGTAATGTATTCTTACGAAGTTGATATAATTAATTCACGCTCAAGTGCCTCCTCACAAGCAGCTAAAGTAGCTAATGCAATGCCAGCATCACTGACAATCTTAGGTGGTTTTGAGGAGCTTTTCAAACACTTCTCAAGATTATTCAGAAAATAATTGCGTTTCCTGCGCTCTTGCAACAGATCAAAGGGAAGCACCGCTTGCAAAAGATCCTACATGAAATTGCCACAAAAATGTCAGGATATAGATATATCTCATGTGTACCACTGCACAATGTCAACAGATCACTGCTAGCCCTATAAAAAAGTGTAAACTAGGATCCCTAGCATCCCCAATTACTGCAAAATATGCCCAAACAACCCCATTTTCTCATGGATTATCTCTACATAACTGACGGCGAAAAGAGGGCGGATTTTGGTATTTTGAAACACATTTAAAGAGGTGGGATATATGTGATATATAAGAAAGTAAGCAGGTTTCTGAAATACTTCTCATTTTGTAAAGGTAAGTAATAGGAATTGATGTTTCGTAGGACACATGTGAAATTATTCTCAAGGCCATGGTACTGATTACCATTGCATTTTAAAAGATATTGAAAGAAGAAATGAAGGAAGCCAAATAACAGCCCCAGAAAATTTGCATTTTTTTCATTACGGCTCCTGAACATTAAGTCAAGGGGATTTAATTGCACTGAAGAGCATTTGACATGACAGTGGACAACAGTTCTAATTTCACATGCCAAGGGGATTTAATTGCACTGTAATATAAAAAGCATAGACAAATTAAAAGCTAAAGTTCTGGTAGCCATATGAACAAATTAACATCTCATTTTTTGATATTTCTACCAAAAATATAAGTAAAAATCACAAATACATCCTCTGGTGACAAGATACAAATGAATACAAAAACTAATTTTGAAATCTGACCATAAGTTCAGTACACAAAATTTACTTTTTCTGTCGCAATGTTCAACTACTAAACAACATGCAATATGCTGTGCTTTAACACATAATATACATTGGCATATTCTCAAGTGTTTTTATATTTTGATCTAGAATAGTTATCTTGACTTTTTTTTTATGTTCTGGCAATCCCTGGCTATTATTCTTTATGGGGTCAATTCAGCTGTCAAATCTTAAGTGTTATTTTTACAAGATCATGAAATTCACTATAGAAGTAAATCTGACCCGCACATCAGAACCCCCATTTGATGGCATGGACCAACCATAATCTGATGGGGCACTGCTATTGTTGTGGGGGGCAAGAAAGCTGGTTTTCATTAACGACCTCCTCACACTTCTTGCTTTGGAGCTATCCTTTGGACTCCACATGGATGCCAGATCAGCACGCATTTTTTTAAATATTTCTGGCTGTCCAAGTTTCACAGAATTAACAAAGTTGAATCAGCTTCTTCAGTCTATCAGGTAAACCAAAATCAGTACAATTTAAATGCAAGAAACCAGGAGGGGAAAAAATGTTCAAGCATACCTCTGATTATGCACTTATCCTATTACCTTTTACTCAAATCCTGAATACTTAAAACAAATAATAAAAAGAATTTTCAAGCAATACCTCAAGAACAGCAAAGCAAAGATCTTCGAGCTCTGCTTTTAAGGCCCAAACACCTAGTCTAGAGGCTAAGGAGCACCAGACTGCAAGTGTTTCCTGGGCTACAGCCTGAGCTTTTGGCATCGGCAGCGCATAGCTAGAAAAATAAAAGTAAAAAGGATATTACAGATTCAGCGCACCCACATGAATTCTCAAGAAATCACATTTTTAGGAAATTTACTGATAATTAGTAATTAGTTCAGCCATGCTTTCAGTTCCATATTAGTAATGATCTTTACTGAACCGTTATGCATTTGCCATGAGATGGTACCAGTACTGTAAATTTCCAAGCAATAAGGCAACATCCTTGATATCAATTAATCTTTAATTTGGATTTTTCATTATATGTCAGTTTTCTCTTTTGAAATTCGATGTTCTTTTTATTCTATAATTTCTTTCTTGGAAATTGCTTAATTGTATACAAATTACCAACCACTGAACCAACAGGTTAATGGGCCGGGTTCAAGTTCAGAAAACACCCGTCAAGGTTGAGTGGGGTGCAAATCAACAGGGCATGGTCAGGTCCAACCCGTTCCCTGCTGTCTGTACGAGTTGGTAGTAATTATAATGGCCCAATTCTGTTGGGATCTGAAGCGGAGCAAAATTCTAAATAATATTCAGGATGGATTTGAAATTTACAGCCTTCCAGTCCACAAGTACTGCCATAACAACTGGGCGGCTACTTAATCTTAGTATTAAATAATAAAATATATTATGTGTCAGTTGTGGGTTCAGAACTCGCAACCAGTCCACTTGTATAAAGGAAATAGTAAATAGTTACTGACCTGACGGATTCCAACCCCTAGTCAATGTCGACAACAATACTGGTATGGCTATTTTTGGTGAGAATTACAACCCCTTCTTGCATCTCTTACTAAACTAGTGTTCGTACATCTATATGTTTAGATATCAAATTTGAATATATGAACAATAAAGCATACTTACATAGTCCGCATGTTGTGCAACCGGTCAGCTAACTTTATAAGAACCACACGAGGATCATCAACCATGCCTAACAGCATTATGCGCAAATTATTTGCCTATTATTCAAACATAACAATTAGTTGGCACTTAGCAACCAAGTTAACTTTCTACAGTAATTTTAATCTCAGACAACAATCCTTTTTGATACAGATATGTATTGGTGAAATTTAATGTTTGTTTGTTGCTTTTCAGTTCCTTTGGTGTTGAGGAGTTTAATTGAGAAACCAGGCACTTTTAAAAGCTTGATAACTTGCAAGATGTCAACATTGGCCTTGTGACTACAAACTATGACATTCAAACATACCTCCTCAGAAGTGAGAGAGTTTTCATCTAAACTTCTCCTCCTGTGTCGTCTCAGCAACTACATAACACGTCTCAAAATTGTAACTCCATTAGTTGAAAAATTGACGACAACAAGCGCACTAAAATAAAGTAAAATGTTAAATCATAGTGATGCAGTATTACTACAGATATAATATTTCTGACAAGTCCTATTTCTTTTTTATGTGATATTCATTACCCAAGCTCTCTCAATAAAAATATGTAACGACAGTGACTGACAGATCCATAATTCAAGCAAATTCACCATAGACCACAAACTTCATAAAGAGACACACAGAAAAATGAGAATTACTTTTGTTTAATTTAATAGGGTGTTTTAGTACTCCTAGCATATATGATGGAGTTCTTCAACTAAGTTGTCCAATAAACTCATGAGTTGAGATATTATACTATACATTTACTAATCTTGCTACGTAATCTGCAACTGAAAAAAAAAATTAATTTTGGAAACATTATACAAATAGCAAATACCTGGTTAATATAACTTAACTTGGAAACACCAGCCACTAGATGTGCAACATCTTCACCGAATTCTTCTTCTATGTGGCTGAGGGTCTCGGTCGTATCATCTACCACATCATGAAGTATTCCAGCTATTACCGTATTTACAGCCTAAGAAAAAGAGAAACAGAAAAGGAAAACAATAGAACTTGATCAAACTGTTTAAAAGAGTAGATCTAGCCTGGCAATTTTATTATTACAAGTCGGGAAGTAGTATGGCATCTGAAGTCATGCAATATCCATTATGTTTTATGCTTTTAAGGACCATTAATAACATTTTCTAACTTAAAGAGGAGAGAATATTAGAACATGTTCCAATTAATTTTAATATACAAACTGGCTGGTATGTGAAACTCACAAACCTTGTGTGATAACCACACAAAACATTAAATCCAAAAACTCACAAAAGTTATGTGAAATCTTAAAAAACTTCAATATATGTACCCAGAAAAGTCCCAAGAAACATAATAACATCTTTATGCCCTATACAGCAAAAATTACATTCAATTTCCTTCAAAACAGACCTCTACTACCCCCTCTTGCCAACTATTTCTCTCACTCTCCAACCCTCTAGTCCCAGTCTTTCTCTATGTTCCTTTTCTTTCAATTGTTAACTCACACCTTGTTTGGATGGAGAGTAGAGGAAGGGAGGGAATGGAAAGAAAAGAAAACTTTCCGTCGAATCGTGTTTGGCTGACAAAATTATGTCGGAGGTGAAGGGTATAGGAGGTGAAAGGTTTAATCTTGTATCATTATAATCAATTGAATCGGTTTCCCTCCCGATTTGGGGTGTAACGGATGGAAAGAAATTTTGTTGTAAATATTTTTAGAACAAAAAACACAAATGCCCAACTCTATATCTTACCTGTATAATTCTCATACAAGTTTTTTGTCACAATCCTACAACAACCACCGAATTTCTCATTAACCTTCTAAATTTTAATCAACCAAACAAAAAATAAAACGGAAAGAAAGTTAAATTTATTTTCCCTCATTAATCATCCAAACACAAAGAAGTTAAATATGTTAATCTTCCTTTCTATGCCATTCCATTCCCTTTTATTCTTCTCATCCCCTTCCTTCCTCTACTCTCCATCCAAACAAGGTGTCAGTTGTCTAAACTCTAGCTTTCATGACTTATTGAGATGCACAAAAAACAGAATAAACCAATTATTCTATTCAGAGGTTAGAACATTGGAAAGTATGTCACAAAAATCACTCTAGAGTCAAATGGAGCAATTTGCTTAATCATCGCTTCTCCATCTAGTTTTGGATATTGTAAATCAAATACCGAAATTTTTGTGTGCTGTTTCGGAAATACTCAGATGGGACATGCTTTTCTGCAAAACAGAACCCTTCAAATAAATAGTACAGCTTGTATAAGTTGTATAGGTATAGACTCATACCCGTTTGCCAGTCGACGGTACCAAAGCAGCTAAAATTTTGCCAGTATGAATGCAATGTGTAACATAAGGCTCGCTTGTTTTCCTGAATTGACCTAAATGAGCGCTGCTTGCAAAGGATATGGCTTTTTGCACCTACACCAAGAGTTAATTCTACGGGGATAAGATAAGACGCATTTGAGGATGATTAATATAGTACAAATCAGCCAAGTCCAACAATGGTTCTTGTAGAAGCTATTAGATACATAAAACACTATTAATTACAGTTTGTTATCAAGTTTGCTTCATATTTTTTATGAATTACGATGCATAATCTCAAATTAGCACCAAACCCTATGTAAAAGCTAACTTAGATAGTAAACATAATATGCCATGAGAACCACCAAAACACAAAATATCTAAATTGAGACCGGACTACAGTCAACTATAACATCAACATTCATATCGCTAACACTTCAATATAAACAGAAGTACCTCTGGATCATGAAAAATGGGGTATCCTGTCACATCTACCCCTTCAAGCACAAGAACATCTGCAAACAAGCATGAATTGCTGTCAATATTTACAAATCTAGTTTCACAAATAATCAACATAGTGATAATAATAGGCCTAAGGATTGCAATTTTGAGTCTGTATATCATTATGTTGGTACTGGCCCCCCAAATCATGGTAGTCAGTTTTCAGTGGCGAAAGCCTACTTGACATCTTAAATGGACCCGGATCCACAATTTTATAAATATTAGCCAGAATCAAGCCTCAAGGTAAATTAAAACTAAAAAGATTTTGATTATAGCCAGTAAAAAAATTTCACCTTTTCAGACAATTATATGCACCTCTACATACAGATAGCATAATACTACTTCATATAGCGTAGACAGACAGGAAGTAATTAAGTAAATAATAAAAATGGAACACCTAACCTGGCTGGTTTTCAGGTTGAGGCCAGAGAAAATCCACCTTTGTCGAGAGACAGGCGCCAGATGCTATAGCGACCGCCGTGACCGCCACTTGTGCGAGCGTGTTCGTCACGGCTGCGTGCGTTGCCGCCGCGGTGCCTCCTCCTCCGGCAGCGGCGGCGGCGATGACGTTCGCCGCGGCGCCAAGAGAGTAACATACGGGCGACCTCGACGCTTCGCGGCCGAGTACACGGCGGACTGCCCTTGAGGCGGGTAAAAGAAGGCGCGAAGCTCTTTGGCTGAGCATGGTGGTGTTTCCACAAGACGAAGAGGAAGTCATAGTATGATTGGTTGCAGTTTTGATTTTCGTGGACTGTTTGCTTTCTCACATTTTGGTTAGGAAGGCAGGAGAACGGAGGGGAAGAACGGTGAGAGGAGCGTGTGTGGTGGAAACTGAGTGTGTTCTTTTTTTGCCCCTTTCTTTTTGGAGTCCGCATCCTCTGAACTCTGAAGTAACTCAGATATTGAGTATTGATCAGAACCGTCCAATCAGAATCCTGGCCAATCTGGTCCGAGGTGGAATACACGATCCCTTTGATAATCGTGCCAAAACAGATCTGACGGTCCGGATCTAAACTAAAAAATTGAGTTACTTTGGTGATATGACTTCTCCGTTTTGTCGGTTTCTTATGTCATGGACCACTTGAGAGTAGGTCCGATGGGCATCGGACTTACTCTGGTTTGATGGTTTAATCACCGTTGATTTACTTTTAAGACTCGTGCGGAATGCTTTAAAAGTCGTGCGCATCTGTTTAAATTTTCGTGTGCACAATCTTAAATTAAATCGGACGGTCATCATGCTCGTTGAACCTAAAAGTAGGTCCGATGGGCATCGGACCTACTCCGTTCTCGTCATCGACAGCTTACGCCGAAATTTTTATTTATACCATTTTTGAAAAAATAATAAACCAAATAACCATCGTTTTCTGACAATTATAAATCTAGCACGGCCGCAGAACACCGGAGCGGACCCATATCAGGGAGGCCGCAGAATGCCGGAGCGGACCCTCATATGGGGCCGCAGAATGCCGCAGAGGTCCCTGGGGCCTCAGAATGCCGTAGAGGTCCCTGGGCCTCAGAATGCCGTAGAGGACCCTTTATTTTTTTATTTTAAAAATACGAAATTGTAATTTGTTAAGAGTTATTTATTTAATTTTGAATGTGGTTTAAATTGATTTTTGGTCGTATCGTATTCGTTTGGAATATTTCGGTAGAAAATTGGTGATTTGGATTTATAATTGTCAGAAAACGATGGTTTGGTTTATTATTTTTTCAAAAATGGTAGAAATAAAAATTTCAGTAGAAAATTGGTGATGCAAGAATAGGGGTGAAAAAGGTATGGATAATATCCAATACGTATTCGATCCGTATTTGAAGAATTAGATAAATTAGATGTGGATATCTGATATCTGAATATTCGTGTGAATATGGATACTGATATGGTTTTACGTTTCAATTATCCGTATCGTATCCGATAGTAGATATATATTATATATTTTAATATATATTATGAAAAATATTGTTATTCATCATTAAAATTAGATATATATATATTATGAACTTTGATATTTTTTTAATATTATTTTAATAAATATCCGATCCGATCTGATCCGTATCCAGCTGATATCCAATCCGTATCCGTATCTGAAAAATTAAAAAGAGATATGGATATAGTTTTACCATTATCCACTCCGAATTCGCTCTGTTTCCACCCCTATGCAAGATACAAGGAAATTTCCTCAACATAAATATATATATTGTAAATGCAAATAGACCCGTTTTCATATATTCATTTGATTATAATTAATTAATAAATTGAATAATGACCAGCAAGGCTCAAACCACACGGATTACAGAGAATTTTTTTCTGGAGAAATTAAGAGAAAGAAAGAGAGAGAAATGAAAAGAATGCATCAGGTTTTTTGATTGATAGAAAAATCGGAAGGATTTCTACCGATTTTAAAAACAAAAAAGTTAGAATCATTAGGAATTCTACATATCCCAACTAATTTTTCTTTTTTTTCTTTTAATTTTCTCTAGCAATGTAAAAAAGATTTTATGAAAATAGATAGAGTATCATAAAATTTAGATATAATAGAAACATTCCATCTAATTTTTTAAAGACTTTTTATATTTTACTAGAGATCTAATAGAAGAATTTTCTCCATCTATATATCAAATTAAAAA
Organism: Carex myosuroides; assembly: GCA_028015225.1. Taxonomy (NCBI): domain Eukaryota; kingdom Viridiplantae; phylum Streptophyta; class Magnoliopsida; order Poales; family Cyperaceae; genus Carex; species Carex myosuroides. The sequence continues at coordinate 1,364,828 of CM051489.1, read as the reverse complement.
ATAATTTCAAAGAAACCACATATCTAAAATAATTTCAGAGCACACAAAATAATTTCAAAGAAACCACATATCTAAAATATCGAAAATATTCCAAACGAATACGATACTACCAAAAATCAATTTAAACCACATTTGAAATTAAATAAATAACTCTTAAAAAATTACAATTTCGTATTTTTAAAATAAAAAAATAAAGGGTCCTCTACGGAATTCTGAGGCCCCAGGGACCTCTACGGCATTCTGAGGCCCCAGGGACCTCTACGGCATTCTGCGGCCCCATATGAGGGTCCGCTCCGGTATTATGCGGCCTCCCTCATATGGGTCCGCTCCGGTGTTCTGCAGCCGTGTTAGATTTAGAATTGTCAGAAAACCGTGGTTATTTGGTTAATTGATTTTCTTAAAATGGTATAAATAAAAATTTCGGCAGCTTACGCATTAGTAACTTACCCGGTTTAGATAATTGTTCGTGTTTTGGTGGATCATGAGTGGTTTTCTTTCCGGTATTTGTTTGTTTTTATTCATCTTCTCTATTCTTCGATTATTTTTTAAAATTCTTTTCTTTCATTTTTTAAAAGATTTGATAGGAACGTCTACGTTTTGGCATTGCCAATAATAATATAATTAGCTAGTGCGTTATTGGTAGTACAGTGAGTCAGTGACATGCCGCCGACATTTTTATTAATATCCAAAGTTTAATACAAATTATTAATTATACCCGGAACTCAACTCAATATCGATATATACCCAAGCCGGCCATTTTCTGGCCGGCTATGTTCCTTCCCTAAGCCGGCCAGAAAATGGCCGGCCATGTACCTTTTTTTTTTTTTTTTTTTAGAGAGAGACTATGAAGATCAAAATATTGAAATCTAACTCTGAAATACGATAAATTTTTGTTTAAATTATTTGTTATATTACTTCTTTGAGGAGGGATCAAATTACAACAATTATTTTTTTTTATTTTCAAAGTCCAAATCGTCGATCCAAACCGTTCAACATGATTTCCACAATAAACTGTGCTTGCAAAGATCAAATTTTACATTTTTTTGAATTTGTTTACTATTTATTAAGTATTTTACAAAAAATAGTCATATTCAGACTATTGAATTTTGTACCCATCTTAATAAATAGTAAAAAAATTCAAAAAAATATAAAATTTGATCTGCAAGCACATTTTATTTAGATAATCATGTTGAACGGTTTGGATCGACGATTTGGACTTTGAAAATGAAAAAAATAGTTGTTGTAACTTGATCCCTCCTCTACTTCTTTTGATGTATAATTAACATATTTATACTAAAATACGCTAGAATACTTGAAATTATGTTGAATTACACTATATTATAATAAATTATGTTCAATTATACTAAATTACGTTAAATTACAATAACTTCGCTAATTATGCTGAAATATAGTAAAAAAAACACTAAACTACACAAAATTACGCTATAGTAGACTGATTTTGCTCATCTTTCATTAATCATAAAAAATAGTAAAAAAAGTCCAAAAATAGTAAAAATTGGTAATCTGCAAGTTCATTATGTAACTAATTTACTGAGCTACTTGGATTGAATGATAGAAATGAAAATCTTAATCGGAAACTTCAACTCAAGTTTTGAGGCACTTCTCTTTGTTTTTTGGCGATTTTGAATTTCGAAATCCGATGTAGCGGGCACAGACGCATGCGCATTTTCGCAAGCTTTCCGAAAAGTGCTCATTTGCTGAAATCGGACACTCGAGCGCCGTTTTATGACCGTTTGAAGTTTCATCGTTGTTTTTCTCCTTTTCAGTGAAGATATTGTCCTTATTCATATCGTATTTTAGCGTAATTTACCGTATTTTAACGTAATTTAATGTAATTTAACGTAATTTAACATAATTTAGTGTTATTCAACATAATTTCAATTAATCTATCGTATTTTAGTATAAATATGCTAATTATACATCAAAGAAGTAATATAACAAATAATTTAAACAAAAATTTATCGTATTTCAGAGTTAGATTTCAATATTTTGATCTTCATAGTCTCTCTCTCTAAAAAAAAAAAAAAAGGTACATGGCCGGCCATTTTCTGGCCGGCTTAGGGAAGGAACATAGTCGGCCAGAAAATGGCCGGCTTGGGTATATATCGATATTGAGTTGAGTTCCGGGTATAAATAATAATTTGTATTAAACTTTGGATATTAATAAAAATGTCGGGACATGCCGGATTAAGATTTAGAAAATTTATTGAATATATTTTCAACGAGAAACTATTGAAACTGGTTTACTTTATGAGCGAATCATTTACACATTAAATATATAAAATTAGAAGGCCAAAAATAATAAAAAAAGAATGTATTAAAGTTCACATGTAATTCTCTATTTTTTTTACCGCTTAACATTATAATATTACTAAATGAATTTGAAATTTGATATATTTAATATGTAAACAAACTACTTGTAAAGTATATCGGTTTCAGTAGTTTAGATTCATCGTTTGTAACATATTCGATAGATTTTTGAAGCTATAGCACGATATATCGCTATACTATCAATAACACGCTGGCCAACTCCAAGAATAATGTTTTTTTTTCTTTTGTGCTTCATAATCATTTTTAAAATATTTTTATTCTTACAAGACACTTTAATCTCACTTTGTGAAACGTGTGAAATATTTTGATATATATTTTTGTAATTTATCATTTGAAACTAAAATATTAACACTTAAAAAAAATTACAAATGTCAACGTGAAACTTTAAAAGACCGTTAATTTGACAATCTTTCTATATTTACAATTATTTACAATTTATGTAATTAAAATTACAGTTGTTGTTTTGTAACTTTTTATAAGTAGGATATGAATGCTCTAATATTTCCATTCACTTCCATTTTTAAAAAGATTGTCAGTGATGCATCAGCACATTAAGATAATTTTATTGTCAATGATTCTCTATGTTACTTTGAGCGAGTTTTTGGTACTATGCATAGCACGGATTAGTCCGTACTACGGAGTTATATTTTCATTTTGAAAATTCTAATGGTCGATCCGAACCGTTCAACGTGATCTCTACATGAATATGTATTTGCAGACTAAATTTTATATTTTTTTCTAATTTTTTTACTATATTTCAAGATAGGTAGAAAATCACTTGATCTGAAAATTCTGGACCATCCAAAAACAGTGATTTTCTACCTATCTAAAAAAATATTAAAAAAATTTTAAAAAATAAAAAATTTAGTCCACAAGTATATTCTCATATGAAAATCATGTTGAACGTTCGGATCGACTGTTAGAATTTTGAAAACGAAAATATTGATATGTAGTACGGACCAATCCGTGCTATGCATAGTACCATAGACTCACTCTGTTACTTCTGTATAACGGTAAATGTTGAAGCTCGCATTTAGTTGATTCTCTCTTTTGCACCACACAGGGCTGCAAAGATAACACCTCTAGTTGTCAATTTTTTTAATTTGATAACTATCAGACTTTTAATTTTGTGACAATTAGTGACGAAAACCAAACCTATTCGGACTCGGACTCGGACTTGGACTCAACCTCGGTACAGGTGAATTGCTCTTCAATCTTCTTGAATGGCTAAGCACAAGTATCAAGAAGGGGTCCCACTAGTTCATCATTTCCTATGATGATTAATTATGATTTTTAAATTATGTTGTGTTTTCTATGAGACTTTATTATGTTACTATTTTCTAGGTTTGACTATTTATATTTTCTATGTCATTTTTAATTATGTTAGAGTTTCCAAGAGTTGGTTAGAATTTCTAAGTTCATTATGTGGTGTTAGTTTCTAAATTGGACTTTTAGTTTTTCTAAGTTATTTATTATAATATATGTATTATAAGAAGAGATGGCATGTCATCTTTTTCTTTAGACTTGATTAATATATGAAATTTTCTTATCTTCTCTCTTGTGATTTTCTCTCTTCTTGTCTAAATTCTCTTCCCAAATTGTTCAATATCTCACTAAACCAAACAAAACCTGTACACGCGGAGTAGAGTTTGGGACGTGCCGTCGTCAAGTGGTATCAGAGCCAGGTTCGACAACCACCTTCGCGCTTGCGTGAAGTTGTATCCCCGACATCCACCCAGTTCGACAACCATCTTCATCAACTGTTCTATTCAACAATGGCCGACCCAAACCTTATCGCCATCATTGAACAAATGCAGCGGGTGCAAACCGAGATACTCGAGCGAATGGATAACAATCAAACCCAACTTATCACCACCCTCATGGAACAATTAAACCCGAACAACAACAACAACCGAGAAGAAGAAAGGCGACAAAACCGAGACCAAAATCCTCCAGTTCGTGAACGGGATCGAAATTGGGATGGTGGTCTTCGAGTAGAGATTCCGGATTTCTCGGGAAGTCTTAAACCCGAGGAGTTCCTTGATTGGACCAATACCGTGGAAGAAGTCTTCGAGTTGAAAGAAATACCTCCCGACAAGCGAGTCCCAATGGTGACCATTCGTTTCAAAGAACGGGCAGCGGCTTGGTGGCAGAACTTTAAATACCGTCGCTACCTTAACAATCTTCCTCTTCTCAATGATTGGAATGAATTGAAGCGTGAGATGACTACCGAATTTTTACCACTCAACTACGGACAAACTATCTATCGACAATTTCAATCTCTCACGCAAGGGTCAAGAAGTGTTGATGATTATACACTTGAGTTTTATAAGCTCGAAGCCCGCAATCAACTTAATGAGACGGAGGACCAAAGAGTTGCACGGTATCTTAACGGTCTTCGCATTTCTATTCAAGATGCGCTAATTGTGCACTCTTTCAACAGTGTATCGGAAGCACAGTCCAAGGCCAAAGCCATAGAACAACAACAGTCTTGAAGTCGAAATTTTAATCCGAGAAATAATCCTCTTCAAAGCCGAACCCAAACCGAGCAAACTTCTATCCCAAGCTAATTTATACCGAAATCAAACGCAAACCCTTCATCTTCTCAAAACCTTACACCTCCCCTCCTTCCAACTCCAAATAATCTAACCCCACCAAATAATCGCAAGGCCAACATTCGATGCCACCGATGTCATAATTTGGGCCACTACACGAATGAATGCCCACAAACTCGAGCCCAATTCTTGACCGAACAAGGGTACGAAGATGATGGAGAAGGAGATTGGTATGAAAATGAGAATAATGAGATTTATGAAGCTAATCCTGACGATGTGTCCGGTGAAAGTCTAGTCACGAGGCGACTTTGTCTTGCTCCACCAAGCAAAGAAAATTGGAAGCGACACGCTATTTTCAAGACATTGTGCACTATTAGTGGAAAGAAATGCCATGTCATAATCGACTCAGGTAGCTGGGAAAATATCATATCCGAAGAAGCCGTCAATAAGCTCAACCTCGAGACAACCAATCACCCTCACCCTTACAAATTGGGTTGGGTTAGCAAAGATGCCGAGATACAAGTCGAAAAGCGGTGTCAACTTGAGTTTTCAATTGGGCCGAACTACACCAACACCATTCGCGCCGATGTTGTGCCAATGGATGCTTCTCATCTCTTATTAGGCCGACCTTGGCAATTTGATAATAAGGCAACTTACGATGGACGAAACCACACCTATACCGTACAATTTGAAAGAAAGAAGGTACTGTTAACCCCAATCCAAAAAGATTTTTCTAAGAAAGCGGGATTTTGCGTACCGTTGGAAGAGTTTGAGCAAGAGTTTCAAGAAGAAGGGGTGTGTTTTGCTTTGGCTTCAACAACTTTTGCTAAAACCGAGCAAGGCCCAGATGATCATGGTTTGGTCGGACCTATTTTGGCCACCTACCAAGATGTGTTAAGTGATGATTTACCTAATGAGCTTCCACCTCTTCGCGACATACAACATCAAATTGATTTAATGCCCGGCTCAAGTCTCCCGAACAAGGCCCATTACCGCATGTCGCCACAACAACACGAGGAATTAAGGCGTCAAGTGCAAGAACTCCTCGACAAAGGGTTTGTGCGTGAAATCATAAGTCCTTGTGCTGTGCCCGCGTTGCTAGTACCAAAGAAGGATGGAACTTTTCGCATGTGTGTTGATAGCCGAGCCATAAACCGGATTACTATCAAATACCGGTTTCCGATACCGCGCCTCGACGATATGCTTGATCAACTAAGTGGTGCCACAGTCTTTTCTAAAGTGGATCTTAAAAGCGGATATCATCAAATCCGTATCAAACCCGGTGATGAATGGAAGACGGCATTCAAGACAAAAGAGGGACTTTTTGAGTGGGTTGTGATGCCATTCGGTCTGTCAAACGCACCAAGCACATTTATGCGAGTCATGAACCAAGTTCTCCGACCATTTCTCAACAAGTTCGTTGTCGTGTACTTCGACGACATTCTCATCTATAGCCGGAGACGAATTGATCACGTGCACCACTTACGGGAAGTTCTCAAAACACTTCGCGACAATCAACTTTTTGCAAATCCGAAGAAATGTTCATGGATGACTTCGACCCTTGTCTTTTTGGGTTACGTTGTCTCGGTTCAAGGAATTAGCCCCGACAAAGACAAAATTTATGCAATCCAAAGCTGGCCAAGCCCCACCACTATCACCGAGGTTCGTTCTTTTCTCGGACTTGCGGGTTTCTATCGACGATTTATTCGAGGCTATAGCACAATCACCGCGCCAATCACCGAACTTCTCAAAAATAAAATATTTTCTTGGCCGAAAGAAGCACAAGCAGCGTTCGAACAACTCAAAACCTTACTCACACATGCCCCAGTTCTCACGTTACCAAATTTTGACAAGGTGTTTGAAATTGAGTGTGATGCTTCGAAAGTCGGAATTGGAGCTGTTTTATCACAAGAAAAGAGGCCGGTTGCATACTTCAGTGAAAAACTTGGTGGGTCGCGCCTTAAGTATTCGGTGTATGATCTTGAATTTTATGCCATTGTCAAGGCACTACAACATTGGCGACATTATCTGTTGCAAAAAGAATTCGTGCTCTACACCGACCACCAAGCTTTAAAATTTGTGCACGAACAAAACAAGCTAAGTACGCGTCACGCCAAATGGGTCATGTCGCTCCAAGAGTTCACATTTACCATAGTGCACAAATCTGGAACAAGCAATAAGGTGGCCGACGCGTTGAGCCGGCGATACAATCTGCTCACGGCCATGAAGACCATTGTGATCGGGTTTGAAGAATTGCCAAGAGCGTTGCGAGAAGACTTGGAATTTGGGCCCATTATGGAAGCCGTTGAAACTAAGTCCCGAGATGACTATTTATTACAAGACGGGTATTTGTTCCACGGAAAATTGCTTTGCATTCCGAACACGTCGCTTCGCTTTCTAATTGTGCAAGAGATTCACAAGCAAGGACACTTTGGTTTCGAGAAGACTTTACACCTAATTCGAGAAAAGTTCTTTTGGCCAAAAATGGTGAAAGATGTGAAGCTCTTCGTGAAACGGTGCCAAGTGTGTCAAGCTGCAAAAGGTACTGATACTAACCAAGGTTTGTATACTCCACTTCCGATTCCAACCGAACCATGGCGTGACATTTCCATGGACTTTGTGGTGGGTTTACCGATGACTCGCAAGAAAAATGATAGCATTTTCGTGGTCGTTGATCGGTTTAGCAAAATGGCCGTGTTCGCGGCATGCAAAACAACCATAGATGCTATTAAAGTGGCCGAACTATTTTTTGCGGAAGTAGTGCGTCATCATGGGTTGCCTAACTCAATTGTTTCCGATCGCGACGTAAAGTTCATGAGTCTTTTTTGGAAGGAAGTGTGGGCACGATTGGGAACAACGCTGAAATTTAGCACAACTTGTCATCCGCAAACTGACGGTCAAACCGAAGCAGTCAACCGTAGCCTTGCAAACATGTTACGAGCCCAAGTAACTTCATTCGGAACTTGGGATATAATATTGCCAAAAATTGAGTTTGAGTACAACCGCTCGATTAATCGCTCTTCGGGATTCGCTCCATTCTTTGTGCTATATGGTTATCTTCCCCGAGGGCCCTTCGATTTACTTCCTTTTGATGGACCAAACGCTAAGAACAAGGCTGCTAAGGACCATTTGCAAAATTTAAAAGAAATTCATGAAAAGGTTCGTGAAAATCTGGAACGGACCTACAAGAAGTACAAGGAACAAACAGATTCGAGAAAACGCAAAGTCATTTTTGAAATTGGAGAACTCGTGTGGGTTTATCTTTCTCGGGAACGCTATCCACGTGGAGATTACAACAAGCTCACTAGACGTAAATTTGGGCCGTATGAAATTCTTGAGAAATTTGGCGAAAATGCGTATCGGGTCAAGCTACCGGATGATATGCACATTTCAAATGTTTTCAATGTTCGACATCTTCACAAATATCATGGTGAAAATACAAGCTTGAGGTCAAGCTTACATCAACCGGGGGAGCATGACGAAAACCAAACCTATTCGGACTCGGACTCAGACTCGGACTCGGACTTGGACTCAACCTCGGTACAGGTGAATTGCTCTTCAATCTTCTTGAATGGCTAAGCACAAGTATCAAGAAGGGGTCCCACTAGTTCATCATTTCCTATGATGATTAATTATGATTTTTAAATTATGTTGTGTTTTCTATGAGACTTTATTATGTTACTATTTTCTATGTTTGACTATTTATATTTTCTATGTCATTTTTAATTATGTTAGAGTTTCCAAGAGTTGGTTAGAATTTCTAAGTTCATTATGTGGTGTTAGTTTCTAAATTGGACTTTTAGTTTTTCTAAGTTATTTATTATAATATATGTATTATAAGAAGAGATGGCATGTCATCTTTTTCTTTAGACTTGATTAATATATGAAATTTTCTTATCTTCTCTCTTGTGATTTTCTCTCTTCTTGTCTAAATTCTCTTCCCAAATTGTTCAATATCTCACTAAACCAAACAAAACCTGTACACGCGGAGTAGAGTTTGGGACGTGCCGTCGTCAATTAGCTTCCAAATGTTAAATTGAAGGGAAATGTTTTGGTCTTCTGAGCCCTCATACTCAAGCGCGCTTTCTAACTAATTTAACAGAAAAAATCTTTCAATTTTGCTAACTTTTATTTCTAGCGCTTCTATCCAAGTTTTTAAAGTTTTGTTTATAACTTTTTACAATACTACTCGCAAAACATTTAAATCTATATCTGCAAGCATTTAAATTTCAAATTTCTGTAGTTTTAATTCCTAACTATTTTTGTTTCCAAGCCAAAAAAGGAAAGATTATTTTCACCCACTCTTTTTTTATTTTTTCTCTGATCATTCTCGTCCCTTTTTCTGACGATCCGTGATGAATTTTACGAATCTAAAAATACGAATGTTTTGTACTTGATTTTCTCTTTCAAATAAAATCCATGAAGAAATACTTTTGAGTTATTTTCAAATTGTTTGTTTATTTTTTAAATAAAATCTCATGAGCACTTTAAATTTTCAAGCTTTTAAATCTCAGTCTACAACTATTTAAACCTCTGATGTCTACCACTTAAACTACTATGTTCAAGTGTTTAAACCTCTGATGTCGATCATATAGTATCAAGCATTTAAAGTAGTTGTGTCAAACATTTTTTTAAATAGTTTCCATGTTAGGTTTAAAAAGTTGTAGACTGAGATTTAAAAGCTTGAGAATTTAAAATGTTAATGGGTTTTATTTTCAAAAAAATAAAAACAACGATGTGAAAAAACTCAAAGGTATTTCTTCATGGATCTCATTTGAAAGAGAAAATCGAGTAAAAAATATTTGTATTTTTAAATTCACAAAATTCATCACGGATCGTCGAAAAAATAGACGAGAATGATCAGAGGAAAAAAAAGAGTGGGTGAAAGGAATTTTTTTTTTTGGTTTGAAGAAAAAAATAGTTAGGAGTTAAATTATTCAGATTTAAGATTTAAATGTTTGCAGATAGAGTTTTAAATATTTACGGGTAGCATTGTAAAATGTTATAAATAGAGTTTTAAAAAGTTAAATATAAGCGCTGAAAATAAAAATTAGATATTAAATAAGAACGCGCTCCGGATTTATTTGGGGGACGGCCGGACGGGGATTCTAGCGGGAAATGTTTCCTGATCGTCGTCTTCTCTGCAGTGCTAACAGGAATGGATGACTCCCGTGGTTGTCCAATATAACAGGAACGGGGCCTGCTTGTAACGCAACTCTCTGATTCCAGAATTTGCACATGATTGATTTAACGCAAAATTTTCAGTTTCTGTGCTATAACGCAACTGCTACATGCAAGAGCTACTTGACAAAATCCAAAATCTAATAATGAATTTTGACTTTTGACAATTCAACATTTAAAAATCTGATAGTTAGTGCACATTTTAAGTCGTGCAATTCCGTTGTAACGAAAACTCTTAAATAATAATTACATTAATAATACAAAATCCAACAGATAGTATCTCAGGTTGGAAAGAACGCTTCCGTGTTGGGGCTTTTCTCCAGCTTAAGGGAGTAGGAATTTGTGTAATTCTACAGCCGATGACTCAATTTGAACTAAAATTAAAATTTTGATATCAGATAAATCGAAATTAATTGACTTCCTGTCAAATCTGGCCAAACAACCACTTTTGTTTAGAAACAAATTTCATATTGATTGAAACATACCATCACCTATTTGGATATTTACATTAGCAAAAACACAATGTTAGAAAAAAAAAAGTTAAAAATAACAATCTCTTGTTTTATCATAAGAAATATGTTTTGCTCTACCAAGCTTCTTTAGCAGCAGCATCCTTTCGTTTCATCCAACTTACGTAATATCAAATTATCAACCGATGTTGCACACCTAAGCAACAACAAGAAAAGAATAGGTTAAAATAAAATATTTGTATGTCCTATATGTTCCTGTAAAGCGAGGCATGTACATAAAACACTGGTTTCCCTAATCCACAGCTCTGATTACACTGATGTGCAGTTATGCAGCAAATATTACTCAATTTTAGCCAATACAATACAAAACCAAAAAAAAAAAAAATTTGAAGACTGATTAACATGAATCCCAAATCCAGTATGCACATAATAAGTGTGTGTGTGTGTGTGAGGGAGAGAGCACATCTTCAGAACCCTATACAATTTTTTCAGTATGGTAGCCAAAGCTTTTAGTGAACAAAAATGAAGAGGGATCAAATTTACCCACAACAGCACCCAACAAATAGACCCGTAATTAACCTGATCGACCCGAACCAAAAATTTGTAATCAAATAGAGAAAGAAACTCAGATAAGAATGTATATACAAAAAAAATATTTTATTTTCCTGGGTGGCCAAAATGAGTTAGGGTTATGAACTTATAAATCGGGGGGGGGGGGGGGGGGGGTGGGGGGGTGGGGAGCACAGAGATATTTGTAACCTGAAGCACGCATTTCATTAAGACTAGTGGCGAGCCAATCTAAGCCCTCATAAAGGCCATCACCTTTGAGGGCGCATGTGCCTTGTACATGCCACGTGCGATTCCTCAGATCATAAACCCCCAAACCCTCACATACTTCTGCTGGTGTCATTGCTCCTTTCTGAATAAAAAAAGGGGAGAGCAGAAGAGAGTTGAGAAGAGCAATCACTACCAACAAATATCAGAAATCATTTTAAACTTGTCTATTGTATTTGCCAGCAGCTGTATTTTGGCTAATAACAGTCAGATAAGTGCCTGCTCGTACAGCTTTTAGCATGAGATTTGGTAGTAATATGGAGAGATAAACAGTAACTCAGTTACAAGAAAAATGAGAAAGATTACCATGTCTTGCTTGTTTGCAAAGACCAAAATCACACTATTAAGCATCAACGGATCATTTACTATGGTCTGCAAAAGGAAACACGGAGAATAATATCAGCACAAAAGAGTAATAGCTATCATAATTACTAACAGATTTACAAAAAGTAAAATGAAACCTGAAACTCTGCCTTAGCCTTCCCAATTCTTTCTCTGTCCAATGAATCAACCACATAGATCTACAAAGACACAAATAAACTATAATCAAGATTTGTACTTGCATTAAATGGCCCATACACTTGCCAGGTATCTAACAAAACTGTCACCCATGGTACCGGTACTGCTATGAATTAACTGGGCTACATACCAGTACCAAATGCTAATTAGTAATTTAGATCCAAAGGAATCAGTCAGGCCCTTTACTGGTAGAACCAGATAAAATTGAAATCATGTAAATTGTAACCACCACAAAGAAAGGCATCCGATGAACAAAAAGTATGAGATAATAATTTTGTATACCAATCCATCGGTATTAGAGAAGTAATGCCTCCAAAGAGGCCTGAGTTTCTCTTGCCCCCCTACATCCCAGACTGTGAAAATCACATTCTTATACTGCACTTTCTCTACATTAAAACCTGAATGCAGAAACAATAATCGATCAATACTAAGTCATAATGTTTGCTAATTTTAGTTTATCCTATAAAAGAAATTGGGATTCAATGAGAAGCTTCATAATAATTACATCTCCAAAGTAAGGGGCACTGGTTTCTTATTTGGTTTACAATTTCAATTTCTTTTGTGTGCAAGAAGAAAGTAAACATGAAAAAGGGGGAAAAACATTAACATCCTTAAAATAGGATAAAAGGGTTTAGGAATAAAAAAAAAACATTAACATCCTTAAAATAAGAAAAAACATGAAAAAGGGTTTAGAAGTGCCTACCTATTGTAGGCACAGTGGATAGAACTTCTCCAATGTGCAACTTGTACAAAATAGTGGTTTTACCAGCAGCATCCAAACCAAGCATCACGACCTATAGTTCAAACTATCATTAGTCAAATTATTGGATCCATAAAATGCTATTTTATAGCATGCAAGAAGGAGGCATATTTGTGGTTAAGTGGAAATAGACTTGGATGCTGGGGGCAAATGTGCAATTCCAAGGGGAGTTCTCATCTGTAACCCTGTGCAAAATGTGAATTACTGTGAAGCCCATCACAAGAAATCTCAGGCACTAGTACCCTCTCCTTAGACCTTAGCAGAGTTACTCTCTACAGTGTAGATTAATCAAGAGGGATGTAGGTCACATTTCAGATGATGTGCATGAAAGTACTCATTTTTCAAGGGTGCATGCTATCTTTCTAAGAATTGCAACATAAAAATTCTTCTTCCTTGAGTAACAACCTCAATCGGAACCTAGATTGCAAATATTAAGAAACAATTCCTAAAATTTAAAAATCTCACAATTTCTAAAAATAGTAAAAAAAAACAACAGCAAAAATGTTTCTAACCCCTCCTCCTGAATAACAGAATCAAACTTGCACATTCTTTTTTCTCTATGATACAGCATTTAAGGGTTACAAAAACAATTGCTGGAAGAAAACGCAAAAAAGAAAAAGATAAACAAACTACAAAAAAGGGACTAGAATAGAGAGGAGAAGAACAATACCCTCATATCTCGCGTGCCAGACAAGGCGTCCAGAAGTTTCCTAAAGACCTGCCCCATTTTTCTTCTAAGTCAACAAAATCTCTAATTCGAATTAGAACTTGCAAATTTTAAATGGATGCTGGAAATTTAAGCTATCTTTCTTTCTCTTGTTCTCTCTATATGCGTGGAAACAGCCAAGAGAGGTGCGTGGGTTCGTATATGCGCAGCTGGTGGTTCTACCAAACTACCAAACTAAACAGTTGGACCCAAGTGTCGGCGAGAGAAATAATACTTTTCTATGATATTCTAAAGTTCACCCAGTAAATTACTATATTTATTTGAGTCCCAAACCTTTTTATTTTTTATTTTTGTTGCCGTAGGTCCGACATTTTTATTAATATCCAAAGTTAATTACAGATTAATAATCCAGAATTTTTTTGTTTTTCGAAAAATGACCAAACCGGCCAGATTCTAGCCGATTTCTCCTCTCCCAGAAATCAGTCTGAATCTGGCCGATTTCTCCTTTTTTTTTTAGAGACACTATGAAGAGCAAAATAATGAAATCTAACATTGAAAATTCGAATTTTTGTTTAAATTATTTGTTAGATTACTTTTTTTGATGTATAATTAGCATATTTATACTAAAATACGCTAAATTACTTGAAATTATGTTGAATTACATTAAATTACACTAAATTACTTGAAATTATGTTGAATTATACTAAATTACATTAAATTACGCTAAATTACACTAATATCGCTAATTATAATGAAATACGGTAAATTACGCTAAACTACGCAAAATTATGCTAAATTAGGCTGATTTTGTGTCATCTTTCATAAATCATAAAAAATAGTAAAAAAAATTCCAAAAATAGTAAAAATTGGTATTCTACAAGTTCATTATATAACTAATTTACTGAGCTACTTAGATTGAATAATAGAAATGAAAACTTAATCAGAAACTTCAACTCAAGTTTTGAGGCTCTTCTATTTGTTTTTTGGCAATTCTGAAATTTAAACTCGCCGGCACTGACACATGCGTATTTTCGCAAGCTTTCCAAAAAGTGGTCATTTCCAGAATCTTGCCGGTTTGGATATTTTTCGAAAAACCAAGAAATTTTGGGTATATTTATTAATTTGTAATTAACTTTGGATATTAATAAAAATGTCGGCCGTAGGTAGGCCCAAATTTTTATTTTTAAAAATATACATTTTCTGTAATTTTCTGTGACTAGATTGGTATAATTGTTAGGGACTTTCCATTGCATAAAAAATTCAATTTCTTTTCTTAAAATTTAATTTTTATATTTCTATATACAAAAGTTTTGGCCGTAGGCTACCACAAACTAACAATTTTTTGTCCAAACAGCTAATTAATTTCGACCATATTCCATAAGTGATATAAAAGTAATAGCTTTCGGTTTTATTTTATTTTTGGTGATTCGAAAAGATAAAGTTTATATTCTTTTCTTTATATTTATTTATTTGAGATATGCTGAGGGCTGACGGGATCTTTCTCTTTCAAAAAACATAAAATAAATAAGAGGGATGCTTCTATGGGCATAAGGACCTATTTGTAAAATGAACATATTTTTATTTTCAAAGTTCAAACAGTCGATCCGACCGTTCAACATTATCTCCATATTAAAATGTACTTGGACGTCGAATTTTACATTTTTTTGAATTGTTTTACTATTTATTAAGTATTTTACAAAACTAGTCAAATTCAGACCATTGAATTTTGTACCCATCTTAATAAATAGTAAAAAAATTCAAAAAAATGTAAAATTTGACCTCCAAGTACATTGTAATATGGAGATAATGTTGAAAGGTCGGATCGACTGTTTGAACTTTGAAAATGAAAATATGTTCATTTTACAAATAGGTCCTTATGCCCATAGAAGAATTTGCCAATAAATAAACGTCCATCTTTCTTTCTTAACAAAAAAAATTATTAAATAATATTATTCGGTAACCCGTCTAGGATGTATGCTATTATATATGCAATAATCTTCCCCATATGCTAGCGGATTATGCACGACATCTAAGAAACTGTTTATGACTAACATGATGCCAGATAGATAAATAACCCTTGTTTATGTGTCAATATACAACTATAATGCCAATCCGACCTAACTCGATCCGGTTCAATCAATGAACAACCCTATAGTCCATATATTCCATTTTGTGTTGTTGTCAATATTCATAGTATATTTATATAAATGGGCCTCGGCCTCTTTTAAAAAAAAAAAAATAGTATATTTATATTTGTTGCAAACAAGTTGAAACGATTTTGACTAGAAAAAAGAATCTCATCTTTAATGATTGGGGGAATTTCATGTATACCCCTCAAAAGCTTCGAAATTACGTATTTCCCCCTCTGAAATTCATAATATCATATTTACCCTACTAAATTTCAAAAACTCACAACTTTATTCATTTTATCATGACTGAAATTAATTATATTTAATATTCTCTAAATTATAATTAATCACTTAATCCCTTCCTTTCTCTTCTGCCCGTGGCCATTGCGAATGGAGATGTTCTCCTTCTCTCTCGCTCTAATCTCATCGCAACATACCTGGGCCAGCTGCGCAATTCCCTGGCCCTCTCTATCCCCGTGCCGTATCTACCACCCCTCCTCTTTGGAACGAAAAAAATATTTCATCCGACGAGTACAGATAAGCTTGTACATGGGCAACCCAACCAAAAAATTTAAAAAAGGTCAATTATTATTCACTAATAACTACAAACAAACAGAAAAATAGAAAATATTTTTCTTTTTTTTACAAAGCCCTTCCAGTAATTTTATTCCTTTGTACCTTCCTTTTTTTTATTACCCTGTACAAAAAAATTATCCTCTTTTAATATATCACAAATTTCTCTAATTGGGGTATGTTCTTCCATATATGGATCTCTCGAAGTCGCTCCCTTTGCAACTTCGTCAGCAGCTTGGTTGAACTCTCTATGCACGTGAATTACCTCCACCTCACGTTTTTCTTTCTAAAGAGATTGATGCATTACCCAATTTACCTTCATCTATCCATGGAACAAGCTTGGCAGCAACTCTACATCTGTTGACCAGCTCACATTCAATTGCAACCTTCTCCCCACAACTTATTATTGAATTTTCAATTTTGAAATTAAATATAAATTATAACATTCAGGCCGATTAAGTAATATTTTTTTTAAAAATGGTATTGTTGATTTTCTCTAATATCTCAATAACAATCATTATCGAGAGCAAGTATCTTATTCAGATATACACTTCAATTTCTTTTTTCTGTATGTATCATTATTTTTTATCAATAGATGTAAGATGTAATAATTATTAAGTTTCAAGTCATGCAAATAGTGATTGGTAGTCACATTTAAATTATGAAGAAAGCAATACACTTGTAATATCATAGCTAGGTTATTTTTTTTAACATAATTTAGTATGAAATACACAATCACAAATTTACTTTCGTTATCAGAATAAAAATTCTGGAAAGTTATGTTTTACTTAACTGAAAAAGATAACCATTTGTAAATTTAGATATGAAATACTTACATGTTAAGTATATCTTTTTTAAAAAAAAATTAAATAAGATGCAAAAATAATTTCTCATAAATAATTAATATATTAAAAAATTTAAATCAGTTTCTGTAAAACTCTCTAGATTTGCATTTGAAAAAATCTACTAATAAATTTTAATAATGTGTAGTGTAACTTTAAAAAATGATAATTTTTTGTTTAAAGTTAGTGGTTTTAAATGCACACTAACAATTTCATTGATAAAAAAACGGACTTACAACGGGTCAAATGATCATCTTTCTTAGATCTAAACTCATTTATTCTCATGAAATCACGTAAACTACTGTAATTAACTAATCATACTTATCTACTCTAAAAAACACCCTATTACATCTTTCTCCATATCTATCTACGACCGGATCCGCTTTCGTCCGATAGCCGCTGCGCTCTGACGGCCGGATTGCTCACTGCCGCGCTCCGATCAAGATGGGGATAAAGACTACACTTCGAGCTCCGATGATACCGCACTCTCGGCTCCACTCCCTCCCCTCTCCCTCATTCTCTTCTCCGTTTGAAGAGACAGATACGAGAGAGAGGAAAGGATATCGCTATGCTACAGAAGAAAACTAGAAGGAGTGGGAGGAGTAGAATGGAGAGGTGGAGGAGGAAGAAGGGAGTGGCGGCGACAGCTAGAGTTTCTCCTTTTTTTCTTCTTGAGCGAAAAAAGCAAAAAATAAAAAACGAACCTGATAATCTTAAAACTATGAATAATCTATCTTAGAGTAATCTAGAATCAGAAACTACAGACTACTTTTAACAGATAACTCAAAATGCCCTTTTTTGTGTCTTTACTTCTAAAATTAAATAAATTAAAATTTTAATATCTATGAAGTTCTTCCTATTATTAAATTTAAAATTATAGCATTTTGACCTCAAAATGATGGTATTAAAGTTAAGGAAAAAAAACATGCATATATTGTCAGTGTCAATAGACAATACATAGCCATAATTTTTTAAATGTAAAAATTGAAACATTTGAATGCAAATTATTATTCAAGTGTAATGTATATGGCTTCTTAATTTTATCACGAAGTAATTTTAATAAACTTACATATTTCCTTAAATGATATTGCTTGACAATGTCACATATTTCGCTTCGCACTCAAAATCAAGTTACATATCATCAAAATTAAGCTAAAAATCGTTTTTGAATAAATCAGGTTTATTTTATAATAAGCACACAGCTTTAGTTGTTTCATCTCTTTCCAAGGAGAGAGAACTAATTAAAGCAAAATCCAGATGAGATCCAGGAGACATGGTCTAGCCACCAAACTGAACACAGTGGAACAAACAATGACAAGAGAAAAGATGGTGGGGATACACAGGAAAAAGGTTCTACCCTTTTTGGGACCGTGTTAATTCTAAGAAATTTTCATCAGCCTTTAAGTTTATTTGTTTATTTTTGGTAGAATAGGCCTGTCTAAAAAAAGTCACAAAATCATATTTAAATTTCTAATTTGAAGCGTATGGCTATTTACCTTGGTTTTGAATCAATCATTTCATCCGGTCCCTAAAGTGTGTGCCTAAACTCAAAATCATATTTAAATTTCATCCGGTCCCTAAACTCAAAATCATATTTAAATTTCTAATGTAGCGTCCATCGATCATTTCATCCGGTCCCTAAACCCAATCATGAATGGTGCACTGTTTCACCAAAAGTGTGCTTGCCATATACTAAACCTTACCGTAAAAGATGGTCCTAAGGTAGAAGCCGTAAAGGACTTAATAATTAAATTCAAGGGAGGTCTTGCCCATATTTATTCAAACCAAGAAAGAAAACAAAATTTCGCCGCTTTGTGCGAAAGAATAGGTTTGGGCAAAATGAGGATACCTTGGGATATAGACACCCGTTGGAATTCCACCTACATGATGCTCAACCGATGCATTCCTTACAAGGCGGCTATAGGGGAGATGTTGAGATCGACGGACGAAGGAGTTGCTTTGGAACTCACCGACCCCGAATGGTAGCGAATAATACAGCTTACACAATTCCTTAAAACCTTTTTCACCGCAACCGTGAAATTATCTTGCTCGTACACACCGACGGCACATGAGTTGCTGCACCATCTCTACTACATTTCGAAGGTGTACCGTGATATGGAAGATAGGGATAGTGAGGATTCCCCTCTCCATCCGATCGTAGCAGCCATGAAGAAAAAAATTCTTAAATATTGGGAAGAGGTACCCCTCTTGACCGTTCTCGCAAACTGCCTCCATCCGGCATACAAGAAGAAGTTCACGGTAAAAATACTCGTAGCCTACAAGAAAAATCTAAAATTAAGTTGGAGGGACGAGGAGCCCCGCGTAACACGGGCATTGGAGGACATGTTTGCCATATACAGCGAAAGAAGAAATGCCGACCAACCGGCTTCGACCGCTGGCGTGAGGTATGAATATAAATATACATATGTCTTTAATATTCATTATTTATAATATCTACATTATTTGTGCACTAATTTTTTCTATTGTTTTAATAGTCTATCCACACACAGCAGTACTGGATTGTTAGGCGATTTCCAGGATGATGACGACCCGACGGGATCCCAAGGTGACACGAACGAGTTAATCAGCTACAATTTGGGGACCACCGAAATTGAAGGAGTTGACTTCATGGATTGGTGGAGGAGGAATGCAACTGCCTATCCAACACTGGCGATGATGGCCCGCGACATATTTGCCGTGCCCGTGTCAACCGTCCCTTCCGAATCCTGTTTTAGCTCGGCGAACAGGATCCTCACCGATAAACGAAGTAAGCTGGGTGCACATGTTTTCGAGAGGCTTGTGTGCTTGAAAGACTGGATTGATGCTGAAAATCGCATGCAACATGGCATGAGATTGGAAGCGTCATCATCCGGTGTCGACACTCAAGAAAGCGGTACCGAGGGACCTGAGCCTAACGAAGATTCGGACGGTGAGCAAGAGAGCGACCTATGGTATATGCACAACAACTACTAGATAGGTAGTGTCGGTATAAAATTCTATCCTCTTTTAATTTTTATTTACATTTTTTTAAATTATAATTTCTAAATATTTCAATTGTTTTATTTTAAAGAATAATTACTAACAAAAAAAAAGTTAGAACTCCGCCTATGTTATTTTACATAGCCGGTCCCAAGCCCGGAATAAAGGAGGAGGGTAACTTTTGTTTTTAAATCTATTGTTTTAAAATAATTCGATTTTAAAGATAAAAAATAATTCGGTTTTAAACTAATTCGGTATTTCGGTATATCTCGGTTTTAGAATAATTTGATTTTAACAAAATTCGGTTTTAACTTAATTTGATTTTGTTATAAGTTATAACAAAAAATATATTGAGTTAAAATAAAATAAAAAGAAAAAAAAAATGCAAAAAAAAAAAAATCTGCCGCTGGCCCTCTGTCTGCCCCTCTCTGCCTCTCTGGAAACAGAAAAAAAAAAACAGAAAACGAAAAAAAAAAAAAAAACCAAACCGGACCGGACCAACCCGGACCGGACCGACCCCCGACCCGATCTAACCCGCCCCGTCCTAACCCGCCGGGTTTAGACCGGGTTAGGTTCGGCCGAGTCAGACCCCAACCCGCCCCCCCTACCCGACTCAACCCGTTGACCCGGGCTAACCCGTGCCCGAGTCAACCCGGGGACCGGGCGGGTTTGGACCGGCCCGGACCGAACCGGACCCTTTTCAAGCCACTAGCTATTTGTGGGTTGATCTGTTCCTTGTCTGTCTTTTTGCCTGTTTAATCAAATGCACTATTATAACTGTGAGATTGTGCTAACTGGTTCCTTTTTCCTCAATTATATTTTTGTCTTGGACAGTTTTGGTTTACTGAAAAATTGTTAATCCGTCAAAAACTGCCGAGTAGGACGACCACGGATCCGTATCCTCCCGGTACCCTAACCTAACCTGTACAATGGGCAGAAATATGAACTGTTCTTCTAATCCAGCGGCTTGGATTCCCTAATTTATATAAAAAAAAAAAACACTGTCCGCTGCTTGACCGCTGACCAACTTTCTCTCTCTTTTCGTCACCGTAAGAACATCTTCTCTCTCTCTTTAAAATGTTGGCAGCAGCTGCCAAAATATATATTGAAATTTGAGAAAATAAATACATCAGTTCTGGAAATTAATAAAAATAGGAAAATCCAACCACACTATCTGGACTTGATCTCTCTCTCTCTCTCTCTCTCTCCTCTCAATACCTTCTACGCCCAGCTCGACTCGGCCTTTCCCTGGATTTCCTTTTCCTCTCTCCCTCGCCCAGCTCGACTCCTCATCAGTATGTTTAAAGTATTGAACGTTGTTTGATATTTATAGAAATTAATTATCAATGATACACTTGATACCGTGAACAAGCTTCAAACTGCTTTTCTTCTCGCTGAAGTTTCTGTAAGCGGGCTTCCAAGAAATACACCTTTTCAGAAATTTGAGGAGAGGTACTTTTCTATATTGGATGAGAGCTACAAAATCATATCATATCAGCTTTTATGTCATAGAACAAAAGTAAAGTTGATACTATTTTATCAGAACTGTCAAACTACACAAAAGTGCTTAACAACTTGATAACTTGTCTTTAATGTTTTGAAGAAAATACTTCACAAATTAAACCATTATTTCGTAAATGGTACTGTGTATAAGATTTTTCTTGCTAACACATGAAACATACAAACATTAAATTTGAGACTAATACCAGTTTTCTGGTAGCGGGGTACAGTCTGTACCAGTGTTGTGTCGCATACTGGAGTGAACTTTTGAAGAATAACCTCAACTATGCTTGATTTGTCCTTAATTTGAGCCTAAATTGACCTCATTTTAGCTTCATTTATGCAATTAAGTGTATTTTATTCCCATTCTCACATACAGTACTTGAAAACACAACAGGTCCTTCAGGTTGAACCCCAAAACAAGGTAAATACACCAGTAGATTTTCTCTTCTAAATTCTTTTAAAATGCTCAGACCAGCCCATTCTTGTCAGTAAACATATTTCAGGTTCCCTTTTAACCATTTCAATCATTCCACTTGCTAAATTATTGCACTTACTATAGATGTGTGATGTGTAAAAAGAAGAGGAATTAGTGGTGCGTTTCTCAAAATGTCAAACAGTAGAAAGCTTCAACTCGACGGTGTTAAACAGGTTTTCAATACCGCAAGGAGTGCTTCACCAATTTCAGAACAATGTGAGCAAAACTGCAAGCTGAGCGGATTCTCCTCTGGTTTCAGTTAGAAAAAAAAAATTGTTTCACTTCTGCTTTTGTGGTTATGACTGATTTGGGTTCTTATGTTTGCTTCTTCTTTTTTGTTTATTTCTTTGTTCAATTTTAATGAATTTTTCTTTCTGTTTTACTTTTCTGCAAATGTTTTTTTTTGGGAGTTGGGTTACAGACGAGGAAGGAATTCGAGATATATTTATCAATTATTTAAAAGGAGTTTACATGAAGGAAAATATAAAGCCTATTTTTGATATTTATCCTCATGATGTGTTCCAAGAGGTTACGGGAATTCCAGCGTTGGCGCATGACTCTCTTGATTCTATGTCCTCACTTCTCAGATCAAGAAATATTTCGGGCCCTTATGACTCTGGGACCCAATAAAGCTGTAGGCCCCGACGGCTTCAATGCGGGCCATTGTGGGCCATCAATTCTGAATGAAGTCCGGTCTAATCTGGTGCTTATACCAAAAAAGGAGGATGCAGTCAAAGTCGTTTATTTTCGTTCCATATCGGTTTGCAATGTGCTTTGTAAATTAATCTCTAAAATTCTAACTTTGAGGTTGAAACCGTTTATTGGATTGTGTATTTCAAGGGCCCAATGTGCTTTTCTGCCGGGTCGTGAGATTTCGGAGAATGTCATTCTATTAAGAAATAAGGAATTTTGTCTCAAGTGGATTTTTCAAAAGCTTTTGATAGAATGGATTGGAAGTACATTAAAAATCTGATGCCAATTTATAATTTTCCTCCAAGATTCGCGCATTGGATTATGGGTTGCGTTACTTCAGCTCAATTCACAATTGTTTTAAATGGTAAAGGAGATGAATTCTTTAAACCTCAGAGTGGATTACGACAAGGATGCTCGCTCTCACCGTACTTGCAAGAAGTTTAGCGTACCAAGTAAAAACTAGGGAGTTGAGAGGGGTACGCATAGCTCCGTCGGCCGAACCTCTAATTGACTGTTTGTATGTTGATGACCTACTTATTTTTGGAGCGGCTAATATGGCGGAAGCACTGAAGATCATGAATTCTATACAAGACTTCTCGGAAGTATCCGGGCAAAGGGTGGGGCCGCAGAAAAGTTCTATTTGGTATGATACCCTCCTCTTATTAATAGACGTTGAATACTTATGTTAAAAATTACTTACAGAATAAGTAATTAAAAAATTTACTGAATAAATGTCTACAAAATATGCATCCCTTGCCTATTTGACCCAGCTACCTTGTAAACAAACAACGCTCCGCGCCTTGACTTGTTGACCGCTGCGCGCCTATGCCTACTACATAAATCATTTATAATAATCTCTTTTCTTAGTAATCATAAGAACATTCAAATTAAAAACTTGATTAAATAGCTAAAAATATTGCTTTGAAGTTTTTATTCTAGTAACGTCGTAATGTATCATTAGTATAAATTTTTTATAAAAATATAAATACATCAGTGCAGATAATTAAAGTGTGTAAATATTATCACTCTTTTTTTTAACTTATATTTGTTTTTCTTAAAAACAAATTATTTATGTTTGTTCGAGGTAAATTTGATGATATAGCTCCAGTAAAATAGTTCATTTTTATTGTGCCAAGAAGAAAGAGAAAAGAATCCTGCATGCGTTTCTGCAGCCTGGAAAATTTACGTGAAGCCGACTCAGTCCCTACGTCATCCTTTTTTTCTTTCACCAAACTTCAAAAATATTAACTTTTAATTCTTTTTAGTTCGGTTCTTCTGTGGCGTGATCACGGGTTCCAGATCTCGGGTATGTTTGGATATGTCGAGAATACGATCAATTCGAGAATAGAGACTATTTGGAATATTTTTGTTATTCAGAATAGTTAGACAGTTGTTATTTTTTATTTCTTGTAAATGTTAGAATAGTTACTATTCTGAAATGTGAAGAGAGAGAAATGCTTTATTTTTGAATTTCCGCCAATACAGTTCCAAAATAACTAAATTGATGCCACTTCTATAATCTCCACGTTGTGAAAATTTATTTGACACTCCACTTGCATATCTTTTATCTTAATTAACACGTTATTAACACTATTATTTCTCGGTTACAGCTATTTACTATTCCAAATATACAATCCAAACAACATTTTTACTAATACGAATAATATTATTTTCACACAAATATAAAAATCACTATTTTTTCTCTATTCTCATCTACTAATCTCAACTTTTACAATTCTAGATATTCTAACTTCGATCCATTCGATGAAAAAAATAGTACATCTACATTTAGGAAAAGCCGCGTATTTACTTTCTGACTTTCCACTTTAAGTATTGCTAGAAAATAGAAGGCTTTATCTTCCTTTTGGATCTGTTCGGCTGGAGAAAAAAAACGAAAAATTGATTAAAATAAGAGTTTTCATTTTGAATAATAACAGAAGATCAGAATTCAAATGTTTTAATTTTTGTTTTTGTTTTCATTGTACCTTTATTTTTAAAATTACAATAACTTAAAATTTAAAATTTTAAGGTAAAAATAAAATTGTTGGATATAGTCTATATCATTTTTCTTTATGCACATGTATAAGATCATGACATTTTGATATTGTTGTGATTAGTATCAAAAGTTTGCAAAAATACACCGATGTGGATAAATTCTGGACGTTGATTTTTTCAAATTATTGATTTATATAAAACCTAAATTCTAGACGTTGATTTTTTTCAAATCATTGATAATTTTTTATGTGTATGTATAGAAAGATAATATTGATCACATCTAATGCTTTATTTTGACATAAAAATTTTAATTTTTTTTTGTTATTAGAAAAATATAAAGTAGAGACATGATGAAGACATGTGGACGTCTCATAATATAATTGAATAAAATTGTAAAAATAAAATTGAGTTTAAATTAACTTTTACTGGCAAATTCTTGTTTTTTACAAGTTGGTTCCTCTATTCCATCAATTTTTTGTAGGTGGTGGAATAGAAAAATTGCATTTTGTTGACTGATTCATCGATACTTTCCACTCTTTCACTATTCCGCTTTTTCCACCTTCAACCAAACACCATAAAAATAGTGTCAAATAAAAACCTAGTCTAAATTCCAATTTCCCTCTATTATTTCATTATTCTATCCATAACCAAACATGTCCTTTGCAGGTTTGCTAATTAAAAAGATTGAATGGACAATATTACATATACTTACAAATCAAGCTAATCTGGCTCTTTGACAAAACATCTAGTTCGGACTAATTATTAATTTTATATTTGTGTCCTCAATACAAGTTTTAGTAGCTTAAAATTTAAATTTGACTCATTATTTCTGTTGCTTCTTATATGTCTTACTTCAAATCGGGAATTCCGGATTAAGACCTAATCAATCCTCGCCTCGTGTTTATTAAATCAGTAAACAAGCAAGGCTAAATAATTAAACACAAATAATAATGTAAATGCGGAAGCATGATAATCATAACAAAAGCACAATTCATAGTATCGATAAATAAACATACACATATAGTGTCCATACAACCCACTCCATAATAATGTAAAACATAATATAAGGAAGAGGGTACATGATCTAACGAGTCTGATATACAAACAAAAGTATCAGAGTTCGTATCACTTAATCAAAAGCCCTATAAAGAATAAATCAACTACGTGGTCATCGGGGACAGCTCCTGGCCAATCTTGCTGCTGAGCACCAATCTCTGTACCTAAAAACCCACGAAACAACTTGTGGGTGAGCGACTAATCGCCAAGTATGTGACCCAGAATTATCCCTTCAGGAATCCTCTACGGTCAAAGCACTTTTAATTATATCTACGTACAACTTTTATAACTTTTAAATGTGTATGCCAATACAATAAAATACCATATTTTATTAACTATTAAAAAGAAAAATACATATAATAGATGCTGTTGTCCAATGCAATTATTCTAATATGCCAACATGCAAAGATACCCAAAAACAAAACTTCAAAGAGAGTATTATATTTATATTCAAATCGGAGTCCAATACCTAAGTCCGTGTGTAGAAATCTAATATAATAATACAGACAAAATAAGTACCTTGGCCGTGCCAATCGGACCAAAGTCTCAAAAGATATTAGTCCAAGTACTGCGAGCAGGGAGCCAATGATACACGTTGCCTAGTGATATCGAGCATTGACCCACAAGAATACATAGCACGCTAGCAGATGGATATATCTCAATCTCGTGTTTCTTACACCAAATCGATTCTTCACAAACATATAAAATAGGAGAAAACTATAAGCATGACGTAAAAATAATTAATCTCTGTCCCTCATGAGTAGAAAGAGAACTCCATTCGTCCTGCCAGACTAGTGGGAAACCATACGCCACAGACTCTAACCGTTCACGTATGCAGACCTCCGGGACTCGAACCCAGGATCCAACTGCTATGGTCCCTGACCGTGCAGCACATCTCAGACCTGCCACAAACTCATGATCGGAATCATAGCTGTATAGTCTCGTATATGGCGAGTAGCTTCTAATCTTGGGGGAAACTCCTGAATCGATTTTGTACCCGAACTCAAACCGGTGCACGTAAATATAAAATAAAATGAATTTTATATAACCAACTATACAAATAGTATTCCTAAAAGGGCCGGTCTCCTGAGGGATCAAGTGATCTCTCAGCTCAGTGGCTATCAGGCCGACTCGTTCCATTCCAATAAGCCGAAACGAAGTCACTCGGTCCTTCTCTCAATGCTCACCAGTGCATATGTACGACTATAGTATAATATATTATTCTCTACGAGAAGAGAACAACTAATAGCCTAATGCAATATAATATATATCTTTAAATTAACCTACTCCTAAAATAAAGTAAATTGTGGCTTTTCAGGGTTTATGCAATTCTTATCTACAGTACAGAAAGGATAAATATGCTCTACAGTTTCAATGCAACTATTTAATTTAAATAAAGATGACAAGTCAGATGGGTTGACTCGTAAGAGGACACCACAAAAAGAATAATTCAGATATCCCACACCTGAATAGTAGGCTGAAAGCGTGCGCAAGCGCTAATCACCTCCGTAATCTGCAGGATCCTCTCCTGCTTAGATGTAATCGTCCGTGGGATCAGACCACAAATCAGAACCGTGATAGGTCTGATGACATGTAATTCGTAACGTAAATTAAATTAATTAAAATCTAAACTAAGCATTTGTAACCCTTTTCTCTGTTTTAATATATTTTTAATTAATCGTTCGAATTTATTTGTTTAACTACGGTTCATAGTACTCAATCGATTTAGCCAGTTTGACTCGGTCTTGATTGAACGTGAGTAATTAGGTCTAATTTAGTTTAATTTACTTTAATGCAAATATTTATTATATTTTAATTTGAAGATAAACTGTTCCTATAATATTTAACGGCTCTACTATTTATTTATACGATAAAATATGTTTACTAAGTAATTACCCTAATAACTAATTAAATTTATTTCTAAGTACGTATAAAATAAAGTACGTCGTTAATCAATTGTCCTAATTAATTAACAACTTATGACTTTAGAGTTTTAATTAAAATTCCGTAAGTATTAATTTATTTAAGTATAAAATATAGTACATTGATTAGCAATTTAGCATACTACTCTAATTATTATAACTTTAACTAATTTAACGATGCATAAAAAATTGTAAATTTTAATTAGTAGCTTTAATTAATTAATTTAAAATTTTCGGAATATAACATTATATGCATGTTTACAAAATGGCCTTTTATGTGAGAAACTATTAATATTGTGGTAAAATAAATATAGTTGACTAGTTCGATACAAAAATTAAATATATCATATATTCTGTATATCACTTAAAAATATGCTCATAGAAAAAGCCAAAGGAAAACTTTACTCAACATTTATTGGCCGGAGAGCCATTAATTTCAGCACAAATTGACCAGTGATAAATACAATACAAAACAAAACCGATATCCAACATTGTAATAAATTTACATCTTGCTAATTACCATCGTGACATCAATTAAAGCATGCTACTCTTGAATTAAAAAATGTTTCAATTTGTATATATAAGAATGAGTGAGTCTATGTTACTATGCATAGCACGGATTAGTCCGTACTACGGAGTCATATTTTCATATTGAAAATTCTAATGGTCGATCCAAACCGTTCAACGTGATCTCCACATGAATATGTACTTGCAGACTAAATTTTATATTTTTTCGAACTTTTTTACTATATTTTAAGATAGGTAGAAAATCACTTGATCTGAAAATTCTGGACCATCCAAAAACAGTGATTTCTACCTATCTAAAAAAATAGTAAAAAATTCTAAAAAATAAAAAATTAGCTCACAAGTATATTCTCATATGAAAATCATGTTGAACGGTTCGGAAAGACCGGTAGAATTTTAAAAAACAAAAATATTGATCCGTAGTACAAACCAATCCGTGCTATGTATAATACCATAGACTCACTCTATAAGAATTAACTGTATATAGAGCTCTACCACCAGCACCAGAGAAGATTCTGGTTCCTTTATGATAATTAAAATTATGGCACCAGGTCACCAGCTACTTCAAAGAAACAAAATAAGTAATAGTATTATTTGCTTATCAATTGTATTGTTGATATACATCAGAACTTAAGGCCATGATTTTTTTCTCAAAAGAAGATATTTCGGTGTCAGAAACCGCAGCAGTAAGACAAAGATTTCCTCTGCTGCATCAAAAGATAGAATTAAAGGATAAATGGTACATGAGGCATGCATGCATTCATGTATAGAAAGAATATTTAACATGAGATAATGTTAAGTCTTTGTAGAATTATTGTGCGACAAATCTTGTTGTTTATTATTATACACTTGTTCCATATTTTAAAAATAGGAATGCTTCTATGGACATAAGGATTTATTTGTAAAATGAACATATTTTCATTTTCAAAGTTCAAACAGTCGATCCGACCGTTCAACATTATCTCCATATTAAAATGTACTTGGAGGTCAAATTTTACATTTTTTTGAATTTTTTTTTATTTATTAAGTATTTTACAAAACTAGACCATTGAATTTTGTACCCATCTTAATAAATAGTAAAAAAATTCAAAAAAAATGTAAAATTTGACCTCCAAGTAGGTACATTTTAATATGGAGATAATGTTGAACGGTCGGATCGACTGTTTGAACTTTGAAAATAAAAATATGCTCATTTTACAAATAGGTCCTTATGTCCATAGAAGAATTTGCCTTTTAAAAATATGTATTTGTGTCTAAAATCTTTTGAATGCACACTTTTAATGTAGAAAATGTCTTATTTTAAAAATTAGTTATTTTGTGATGGATATTTGTTCCGAAGCGCAGCCCGAAAAAAGAAATTCTAATGACATTAATTTTGGTACTTCACAATGACCGCAAATGTATTTTTTGGTTGAATTGATAGCATTGCCTAGGCAGTGCAACATTTTTTTTTAATCTGTTATTATTGTGAATATTTTTTAATTCAAATTAATTTTTCTTCGTAGTACGTAATTTGCATTTAACATATGCAAAAGTTTGATATAAAGCGAGTGTTATTCTTTCGGAAGCGCATCTGCTGAAATCCGAGACCAGTTACTGTTCACTCTGAAATCCCTGCAATCCGAATCCAGCTGTCGAACTGTTCTGAGATGCGTGCAAAGAAAAATAAATTATTTCGAGATGCATTCTCAAAAACAAGTTCGATGGCTGAATTCGGATTGCAGAGATTTCAGGGTTACTGTTCATTAGTTTCGGAATTTCAGCTGATCCGAATCCTATTATTTCATCGCGAGCGCAGTTAGTATGCTGGTGGTGACGTGGTGCATGTACGAACAGATAATTTTTATTTATTTTTTAATTAAAATAACACAAATTTTGAAGTAATTTGATATTTTAAATACCATGCTGGAACGTGATGGGCGGCGGAGATGATTCAACGTTGATATATATAAACCATGTTTGGTTAATGTTAATTAAGAATCAATATTTAGTCTAGTGGTAAATAATAATACTCTCTTCTGTGTAGGAGATCGTGGGTTCAAAATCCGGACAGAAAGTTCTTTATGGACATAAAATAGAAGTTGATTGACTAGACCATGGCCTCCATCTTTCTATAAAAAATAATATTAATTTGGTTGAGATTTTTTAAGAAATTATATGGGGTTTAGGCCTCAATTCAGCACAAAAATGTAGAATAATTATAGAATAATTAGGCCGTCTAACTAGGCAAAAGCCTAAAGTTAGGCTGACCTAACTTAACGAGTTAGTTCTAGGAGTGGAATAAACTTAAGCCACGTCTCTAGATGGTTTAAATTTATTCCGCATCAAGGTCTAACTTATGTTTTTCTGATTTTCTATTGATATATTTTTTTATTATGTTTTTCTGATTTTCTATTGATATATTTTTTTTTTACTGCAACATCTTTTAAGTAAGCAGACTATACTTTTATAAATTAATTTCAGATATCTGATTAATTTTGAAAATATAAATTATCTGTTTTTGTTATGGTTAATATTTTTTATGCTTTTAATTTCACTATTATTAGCAATGAGTGTAATTAATTAAGCAATAATTTTATTCTCTTAATACAATATCTGTTTTGGGAATATAAATTATTCTTTTGCGAACACCTTGGTATGTCCAAATACTTGTTTTTATTTCATTCTTCATTGGATGACAGTAGGGTGAGTAAATTGCTCATAATTCGTAACTCGCTCATAACTCGCTTGCTAAATTCTCATTAATAACTCGCTCATTATCAACTCGTTATAACTCGCTTATTAACAACTCGCTCATAACTCGCTTATTAAGAACTGAGTTACATAAATCCTGCCACATCTAATCCACTTCTCTAATAGCTGTTAGTATATCTAGAAAAATAATATTAAGAATTTGCATATTTTCCTAAAACAAGCAAAATTACAATTCCCATTCAATGCACTATTCCTTAATTTTCTTTGGTTTCGGGCCATACTCATCAATACACTAGTCTCAAAATATAACCCAAAATTTGATCACAAAAAATTTGATCATTAATACACCGTTCTGGATTTGTATAGTTCTGAATTTGTATATTTCTAAATTCTACATTTATATTATTGTTTTGATAATATAAATTTGTAGGTATGTGACAAGGAGATAGCTTTGAGTATGTGACATGTAGGGCCGTGAGAACGACAAAAAGATAGTTGTTTGATTTTGTTAAATTTGTTTATGGACAATTTTTTGTTAAATTATGTACTGTATAATTAGGTTGGATTGTGACAATTTGTTAAATTCTATAAATGAAAATTAGTTTTTGAATGATGTATTTTAAATAACTCGCTCATTATCAACATACTCATTAACAACTCGTCCTAACTCGCTCATTAACAACCCACTCATTAAGCTAATGAGCTGAGCATGAGCATACCCAACTTGCTCATGCTCGCTCATTAATCACCCTTAGATGACACCACGAGCTTTGATTTTTTTTTGAAAGAAAATAAAGGTCGTGCCCCTATTTGTTGTATTGATTTCAGTAAAGTAAGTTAGGTCTTAATGAAAGACCTGTTACAGGTTTGAAAATAAAGGAAAGGTTGTTCAATATCTTGGATGCCAGAAAATAAAATTTTAAAAATAAAATCAAAATAAAATCGACACCAGTAGGTAGTAGCCGTGGCCAGATCCAGTCCTTTCCTCCTTAGGCTGGTCTCCTCTTTGCAATATTTGCCATTGTTCTTGAGCTTTAACCTTTAATTCATTCACCAGTGCCAGAAGCTCCTTCCTCCGATCATTGAACACTATTGCACACCTTTCCCAACACACCACAAATTGTGAGATCAGTATTATCTCCCTCGTTTTTGTGTCGACGGCCGTTGATGTTGCAGAGTACTCCACAGAGTTTATATTCTGTACCTGTATTGATAAGGCTTGTAGTACCCCTCGGTATACTGAGAAGGTTACCGGGCAGTCTTGGAATAGGTGGGTTGCGCTGTCTCCGATTCTGCTTTGCACAAGTAGCCAATGCTCGGCAATTGCCATCCTCTTTTCTTCAGGTTTTCGATTATTAGGATTTATTGAGCAACATTACCCAAGCAAATATCTTCACTCGTGGTAGGACGTTTAATTTTCAAATTCGGTGTCCCGTCGTTGGTCTCCGTCCATTTTTTAAGGCACCAGTATGCTGTTTTAACCGCACGTAAACGTACCTGATTTTTCTGGTAGCCATAGCGGCGTGTCATGCTATGCGGACACCACGAGCTTAGATTATCCAGGAGGGACTTATTTCATTTTATAGGACCCTTTGTGAAGACAAAAGCAATGTAGAAATTAGATTTTCTTGCAATATATGGTATATTTCAATGTTTGATTTTGATTATTCTCATATCTAAGTATAGTGTTTGCTAAATTATAAACAGCTATTTCTTATTTCAATTTGATTGTCAATTTAGTTTTAAATTATGTGCTGATATCTTTAAGTTTCTAATTAAAAGGTCATTTATTTTTTGTTCATATTATGTAATGTTATCTTTAATTAATTAGGTTATCCTATTTTAAATTACTTTTAATTAGGACTTAAGAAATAACCTAAACCACAAATTTCAATCAAACTAACAATAAAAAACTTAGATTGGCTTAGATTAAAATTTAATTTACATCTTCTTAATATTAATTTTAGATCTCAATCAAACATCCACCGAAAGAGAAATACGTGCACATGTCAAGTTTGATTTCTAAAATAGCCAACACAGATTAGTTCCATCGACCGTAACAACAATAATTATTATATATGTCCGGACAACAAAGTAAAAACAATTGGGAAGAGATGGGGCAAGAGGTACCATGGTACAGATGCCTCTACAGCAGAAAATGGTACATGTCAACAGTTTCCCTAGCTTTCCTCTTGCATTGTACCATTGTCTTTCGTACCCATGGATCCGTGAGATGATAAGTCGTCAAACAAATCTTGACTCCTCCAATTCAACTATTCTACAATCATTCTTCGTTGAATTTATCTGGACTCTTTTAGTTTTAGAGCGTTCTCAGCTGCGATCGAACAGCTCACAAAAAGAAAGGAAAGAGAAAGAAGAGGAGAACGGCAGAAAGTTCACCTCCTCTTCTCTTTTTTTTTTTCCTACGTTCACCTCCAAAATTTACTGTTCTCGAGCAAGTAACAGGCTCTGTCAGATCTGGTCATACCTTCTTATAGAGCACACCCTTAATTCCTCATGTGATTGGATAATAAGCGCGCTCATGATTTGAACTGAGAAATATTATTATAATTATAAATGCATCACGTTACGTGATCCATAATAACATGACAAATCAATATATTAATTTTTTTTATCAAGAATAAATTTGTCAACAATGTTTTTTATTTAAAAAAAAATTATGATTTTTTTCAATGAGTTAACTTTAAATATGAAAAAACTTTAAATATGATCATTAGTGTGATAGTAATTATTTTTCACTATTTTGATCATTATCTTTCTCTATTTTAAACATGTCACATCACGTAAAACAATTGTTAATCACATCATATCATATCATATAATCAAATCATAATATGTTATTCATGTCATGTCACATCACATCACATTGTACATCAATACAATGTGAATATCTTTTAACAATTAACAAAAATTATATATATATATCTTTCATTCAAAAATAAGTTAACGGTTACTTTGTACCTTTTGTAATTATTGTGCTCCGAAAATCTTATATAGCAGCAATAACAGTCTGTTTAATACTATATCTCTTTTCTCTTTCTTATATTAAATACGTAGATGTTCTGATTCATCAACGGCGGCTGTGATTAAAAGATAAAATTTTGAATTGAATATCAGTTCTCCAATCAAATAGTCTGTATTTAATACTATATCTCTTTTCTCTTTCTTATATTAAGTATGTAGATGTCCTGATTCATCAACGGATGTGATTAAAGATAAAATTTCGAATTGAATATCAGTTCTCCAATCAAATAGTCTGCCATATTTTGATTATATGTATCTTGTTTTATGTGTTTTTACGTGTAGATGTCTAACTTTATTTAGATACGTACTCGCTATACGTACTTGCCACAAGTTTATTTAGTTTGTCTTCTTTTGGTCATGATTTCTTTTCATTTTTTAAATTTCATTTTAACAAATTTTCGGATTGATTGATAATTGTTTGGTCATGTCTTCATTTCCTTTCAATTTTTTTATACAATATAAGGAATGTTATTTATTATTTAATGATCTCATTCAAGTAAACATCATTTAAGTACACAAATGCATATAAATTCTAGATGAGATAGCCCTTGTAACAATAATAAGAGACATAATATAACAATGTACGGTGCCATTAATGACAACAACAAATAATTCAACTTATTTTGATTAACCTTTTTTTCTCTTATTTCCCCATTAAGCAACATAGCCAAAAAGAAATTATTATGTACTAGTAAAAACAAAACTTACAGGTATGTCACTAAAGAGTAAAGAATGAGCTTTACATTAATTTGTATGACAATATATTGATATTTTTTTATTGTTGAATAATTATTTTTTTCGTTAGTCTATGTTTTTTAAAATATGTTCTTTTGTATAAAAATATTTTTGTTCTCTTATAATATGTTCCCTTTGCAACGTGCTGATACAATACTATATGCTTATATATAAACAAATTGGTTATCTCATATAAATAAGTTGTTTCCGCTATGCGGCGAGATTCAATTTTTCAATTACCAAATTGTGAACTTTTAGTACTGCTCAAATGCAGATATTTGCATGTAGAAGAATTCCAGAGCATACAGACCCACAAAACCCCCCCAAGCCCACAACGGCACAACCCCATCCCCTCAGGACTGAAGTAAAACAGCAAAAAAAAGTCTGACAGATCTCTTCCCAATTAGAGAAGAGAGAGAGAGGCTATATAAACAGTTGTCTATGTTTTCATTTCTACATGTTAAAGCCCACAGAAAAGCATAAAAGAGATGCTTAGTACTGCCCCCAAAATAAATAAGAACCGAAACCTCACAGCTTTACCTTCACACAAATCCTTGCAATAATTAGCGCTTCAATTTCAGGTGTCTCTGTTCATGTACAGAAAACTCATTGAATGCAACTAGTCCGTTGCATCTATAATTCTGTATTGTTATTCATTAAGGTACCCAAAACAATAAGAACCATCCGCTCTAATTCTGATCACACCATAAATAGTATCGGTCAATTTGGCAATATATATAACTACAAAAATCTGTCACTATCCGTGAGAGTACAAGTATTTTTTTCTGACGGTGTTTTCGCGGATACTCATAAGTAATACCGATACATTCGAAAATAATAATTTATGTCGGTGTACTCTAGGCAATAATCACTTTTTACCCTGGCGGATCATAGTGGCATATTTTTGTAGTAATGCATGTGTAAAGTTATTGGCAGAGCTATTTTAATTTTAGATAGTGGAAGATCAGTAGAAACAAAATGAAAAAATATATAGCTAGTGCGCTGCATGAAGTCAAATCAGCTTTGTCAATATCTTTACCTGCAATGTGGGTGTTGCATTTGAGCTGAGTTCTTTTACAATTGTACGACCAATCGGAGTGACCCAATACAAAGTTCAGGCTGTAACACATGCAATTGTACTAGATTACTCTAATCAGAGCATTATTATGGCTAGTTGAGACAAAGAAATGTGACCCATGTATGGGCTATTTAATTTGATTCAGACCTCTTAACTACTATTGTCTGGGATGCATCCAGTTGATGAACAGAGGTATGAACGTACTAGTCTGTTGTGTTGTGAGACCTGGTTGCTTGCAGCACCTATTTGGACTATAATGATTTAATGCAAACCTAAACATATATGCATGATGAATTAATACTAAATATGACGAATTTTGATTCTACAATGCAATGGGAACTAACTCAGGTATAACAACACACTACTACAAAAAAAACACTTCACTGTCGGGCGAAATCGCTATCCGCAATCGGATTCCGTACCGATGGCTATCGTTCCGATAGAGAAGGTATGCACATATTTCATCGGCTAGAACTGATGGCGTTCAGCTCCAACCCCATCGGTTGAAAATAAAGGACAGATGGGAATAATAGTTTTTTCGGTCGTTAAAGTAGCCGTTTAATATAGAAACGCCATCGGATCTACTTTTTAATGAACCGATGGGGATCCTACATACGGTGTTCGATATTTGACACCGTTGATCCTTCAATGCCATCTCTTGCGTTGTTCAACCGATGGCAGATGTCATTTACACTATCTGTTTTACTGTGTAGGCATTTGGCAGGGTCTCTTGCTATGCCATCTGTTACTAATTTTGAGTCATTGGTAATTTATGTGAATATATATATATATATATATATATATATAGAGAGAGAGAGAGAGAGAGAGAGAGAGTGGCTAAGATCAAAGTGGTATGACCAAGGCCTTTGATGCTACCAAGTCGTTTTTGAATTTTCAAAGTCCAAACGGTCGATCTAAACCGTTAGATGTGATCTCTATATTAAAATCTGCTTGGAGACCAAATTATACATTTTTTTGGAATTTTTTTACTATTTTTTAAGCCACTTTGAAAATTGCTGATCACATGGTCCAGAATTTAGTTGCACTGTTTTTACTGTTCACCCGGATCTACCATTTTCAAAGTGGCTTAAAAAATAGTAAAAAAATTCCAAAAAATGTAAAATTTGGTCTCCAAGAAGATTTTAATATAGAGATCACATCTAACGGTTTAGATCGACCGTTTGGACTTTGAAAATTCAAAAACGACTTGGTAGCATCAAAGGCCTTGGTCATACCACTTTGACCTTAGCCACTCTCTATATATATATATTATTCATCCATTTATATTAAAATACCAACAAATAATATAGAACCATGCAAGCTAATATGAATAGACAATACAAACAGAAACAACTAATTGTACTCAAATCATACAATAGTTACAAAAGGATCCCCTAGAGATCACTGATAACAAAATCCAAAACAGTGTTGTTTTTCCTAAACAAACACAGATTAATCATCCTCTCGTGCTTCCTCCTTTGCAAAATATAAATATATAACATCAAATATACCATAAATTATTCATATCAAACGTAATTTACTAAATAAGGGACAGAACAAGTATAGCTAAACTTGTGGCGAAGGGAAGTTCACCTGTCGGCAGCTTGAGTGTTTTGTTGCGGCGTTCAGTCTCTTCATCCTTCCCCAGCCTGTCTTTGTGCTTCATCAAACTCGTTCAGTACAGGAGTTACCAATAGGTTGATAAATAGGAAATACATCGCTGGGCCTCATCATATGGTCCTCTCTTAGAATGATCTCCTTCACTACTAGTAGCTGGAGCTTTAACTGAAATTGGAACAAAATACGAGTGCATGCATTATTATTAAGTGACAGTGAATATTTCTCTAAAATTGAAACAAAATACAAATGTTTGGCTTTGCTACCTTTTGGACATGCATCCTTGGTTTTTTCCTCCAATATCACATTGAAGTTCTCCATATTAGGCACTAACAAATCATTAATTAACAAGCATTACCATATTGTTATAATTTAGATGAACAAATGATTGGCTTTACTACCGTGAGAAGGAGATACACATGCCAGAAATGAAGCAATTCACATGTGAAGTCCAGATGTAGGTTATCAATTATATCACATCACTCGTCTTGATAGATGAGCTCCGAAGACAGCGGCTCATCTTGATACATAAGCGATCTGACATAATTGATAAACCTAAATCAAAATTCCATTTGTTAACCGTGAAATGATTGTCAAAGTTGATCATAAGCGATCTGTAATTCAACATGCACCAAACCACGCACCGGTCTTTCTCTTTTCCCATGGTTATACAGGAGAACATTAACCTTTCCATTTACTGGATTGATGAAACACACCCCAGTGATCCAATATTTATAAAATGGATATAAATGTCCTATTATTACAAAGGGATCACAGGACCCTGTTATTCCTATCCTAACAAGATGTTTTCTTGCACATGAATCTCGACGAAGGTCAACGGCTGGGATCTGAATAACAGGGTCTTGTTATTTATTTGGAATAACAGCAGATTTATTTCCTTATAAAATAAGGAAATTGTGGTAGCACCGTCATCGGCTCGAGATTCAAACCAATGGCGTTAAGTAACGCCATCGGTTGGACCGATGGCGATGTTAAACGAAAAGTCGGGTAGAGTCTCAAAAGTCGAATCCTTCAATTTTAATAAAGTTGATGCATACCGTAGTAGGGAATCTTTTACAATTACTGGATCTGTACCGTTCTTTTGAACTTGGCACTGATCTCAAAGCCCAATAATACTGCCTCTTACGCTAGCCCGAATCTTGATGCGGCTGAGAGTTAATCTCGGACCGTAATGTGAAAGGGATTATTTTACAATATTGGAGAGGATACTTGTCCCTTAATAAATACCCGCCGGATTAAAGCATGTACGTATATATGCTTTTAATATGTCTCGGATTCTAAATTTAAACTTTATAATTTTTAAAGCACCGTAATTAATATGTACATGCATGTACTTAATTAATTAACAGATCATGGGTAGATGCATGTACTTATTAAATACGCACCGGATTAAAGCATTACTTGTGTGTGTGTGTGTGTGTGTGTGTGTGTGTGTGTTGTGTGTGTTGTGTGTATATATAATGAATAATTAGAAAATCTAATTAAGCGATCTGAAATCATCTATTACAATTCAGCGTTTTTACTACTTGTCTTAGTCTAGTCATCACTTCCACTTACACAATGATGTTTGGTTTACTAAGTAATTTGTCCGATGATGTACTTCTCATTATCTTAGGGCTACTCATTAAAGATGTTGAAATTCTGGAGTTTTACCTCAGGTGCCATCTCAGCCTGGTATGCACCTAGCTTAATCGTATCATTTTACTGTATACTGCGCATGCATGCATACATCAACTGACCCCTGGCCATCAATTGATCAACCCATCTTTAAATTGATCAATTAATTGATATGCATGCATGCACACAAACATGATCAATAAAAACATCTGCTGTGAGAAATAATTAAATTGACCCACTATCAAGTTTACAATATAATGTTGATTAGACGTAGATTTCTTTGGCAAGGTAGTGATAATATATAGTAGGAAAAGATACCCTTTAATTCAATGGCCCATAGTATACATGTAGCAAGCTCTGTTGATACTTGATGGTATGGTTTGTAATTTAACTATGTTTCGTAATGAAACTGGGCTCCGGCCTTTTTAACCAAAAAAAAATATAATGTTGAGGGTACTGTACGTAATTATATATATATATAGTTTATTTTGACTTGTGTTTAATGGTATATATATATATTATTTTCTTAAACATGTATGTCTTGGCACTGTATTTAGATGAGTGGATGCTTGTTCACCCCAGATTTGAAAACTTGATGGTTCTCACTGTTTCCCTCTGTTCTTACTCAAATTTGGATATGCAAACTTGGATCATCGAGAGTTGTCCAAAGTTGACAAAGTTTACAGTAGTACAACATCAGTTTTGTGTAAGTTTTATTTCCAAATACATATATAGCTTCTCTTCATTTTTAATTTGTTATTTTTTTAAGAAAGTTTCAAGT
Organism: Carex myosuroides; assembly: GCA_028015225.1. Taxonomy (NCBI): domain Eukaryota; kingdom Viridiplantae; phylum Streptophyta; class Magnoliopsida; order Poales; family Cyperaceae; genus Carex; species Carex myosuroides. The sequence continues at coordinate 1,325,210 of CM051489.1, read as the reverse complement.
AAAGATCTAGTTATAAATTGATCAATTATTTGTTACAGTTTTGTGATCACGATAATGAATACTTGCAAAGACCTGTAGTTCCAGTCTCGCTAGTTGAAGCATCTGACATAAGAAATCTCACCAAGGTTTCTGTTAAATTTTGGAGGTTTGATACCATGGTTAAACAAGTGATACAATATCTCATGTTTGGCAAAGGGGAATTGAGAAATTTTAGGAAATATGCTACAAAGATCACTTGTAATGGTCACTTCTTTGGAGTGCAGTTTCGAACAAGGGGATTGGCAAACTGTAGACATGATATTTGGTAATAATTGTTACTTAGGTGGTCAGTTTACTTTGGAGTTATTCTAGCTATATCTAGTTTATATATGGATGTTTCAACATATTTTGTGTATGGATGTTTTGTAATATATATTGGGATCTATTTTGGATGTTAATTTGGTAATATTAATATATACCACGTACTAGGTACATTGGTTATGTTACTCTTGGTTATTTGTTGGATCTGTTTTAATTCCTTGGATCTGATTTATTTATTGCAGTTTCATGATCGGCATTGTGAATGGTACCGAAAACATGTAATTCCAGTCCCAGCATCTGACAGAAGAAATCTCGATATGGTTCAGGTTAAATTTTGGACGTTTGATACCATGGTACGACGAGCGATACAGTATCTCATGTTTGGTAAAGGGGAATTGAGAAATTTTACGAACTTTGCTACAACTCTCACTTGTTCTCATCATGGGCATTACATAATGTATCCAACAGAAAATGTTTCGGGTTATAACCATCGGGAATGGTGTTTTATAAACGTTTATTTTGAGCAATATGGTGAAATTTGTTGTCTGAAGACTTTGGAGTTATACTAACTATAGCTAGTTTATATGTGGATGTTTCAACATATTTTGTGTATGGATGTTTTGTAATATATATTGGGATCTAATTTGGTAATATTAATATATACCACGTACTAGGTACATTAATTCCTTGGATCAGTTTTAATTTAACTTTCTTATATAGTTTTGTTACTCTTGGTTTTGAACTTATGATATCAATGAGTAGTCATGATTGAGCTCAGTATTCTCTAGTAAGCTAGTGATATGTTACTCTTGTTTATATATGAACTTTTTCTGTTAAAAAATTATTACACAAAAATTTCAGGAGCTAGTTAATCCTAATTAGTTAATTAGATATTATTGAGTTGGTATTATGTATGTTATTAAATAATTATCTCATTATAATTGCACATTATAGCTCCAAACTTACTTACATAATACATCACAATCAATTAATTGAATACATGAGAGCGTGGTTAATTAATTTATACCAAAATCTAGGTTCTAATTAAGTATTTACAGCGTTGCCCTTTAGAACATCCCCATCGATTAAAAAAAAGACCAGAGTTGGTATTGATCAAACTAATACTGACGGCTCATCTACATCACGGATGGTAAAGATCACCACATCTACACCATCGGTACAATAACCCAACTGATATCACAGAGACACTTAAAACCAACGGTTGGATATAAAAAATTAATGGATGGCAAAGGAGGGGGCCATCAACACCATCGGTTGGTTAGACCGAACAATCGGTAAAAATTCAAATTAATTACAGCGTTGTCACTGGTTACAGACACCATCCGTGCGGAAGGACACCCGATGATAAAGGGGCGATAGTAAATGTGTTTTTTGTAGTAGTGACATACGTAGGTGTTTTATAATAGTTACAATAACCCCTAGCCTGGCAAGGATATGTATATGGAAAATTACATATATGATGCCCTTAATTCAGCTTCCTGAACTCTTGGTGCGTTGGCATCTCAATATAAAGTTTAAATTAATTCTCTCTTTTGAACTGCCCGAATTATCTTTTTGCTGCTGGTTTTTCAGGTTTGGTTTGCATTTGTGTTTTATGTATAGATGGCAGGTTTGATCCTTCCGGTCTCGTGGTGAAAGGTTTTTCTTGTATCTGGATATAGTAAACCTATCACTTATTTCTTTTATAATAAGTATATAATTATTTAAAGAGGAGGGTTAAAATGCACCCTCTTTTTGTGCTCTTAATTTTCAAAGTTCAAATAGTCGATTATTCAAAAATGCACTCTCTTTTTGTGCTCTTAATTATTTAAAGAGGAGGGTTAAAATGCACCCTCATATCTTCATTTTCAAAGTTCAAATAATTGATTCGAACCTTCCAACGTGTTCTTCATATTAAAATGTGCTTGGAGACCAAATTTTACATTTTTTGGAAATGTTTTACTATTTTTTCAGAATTTTTGAAAATCATCACTTTGCTGAATTTTTTATTATTGTTTAGTTTAATCAAAAATTCTGAAAAAATAGTAAAAATTTTCCAAAAAATGTAAAATTTGGTCTCCAAGCACATTTTAATATGAAGAACACGTTGGAAGGTTCGAATCGACTATTTGAACTTTGAAAATGAAGATATGAGGGGAGGGTGCACGTTAGGAGCACAAAAGGGAGGGTGCATTTCAACCCTCCTCTTATTTAAAATACTGAGAGGGAAAGCATTTGGTTATATATTAGACACGTTGTTATTGGTTCCGTCACGAGTAAGACATAATAAGTCACGCCACATCAAGTGTTGGTCACGTGAGGTGACTCACGTGTCGCATGACGAGTCCATTTACGAATGTTAAATAAATCCGCAGACATTTTTTTTTATTGAACCCAACAAATATGAAAAATTTAAAACCCGCAAAAACTTCTCCAACACATATTTATGTAATACTAGTCATATCATATAGAGGGTATTATAGTCACTTCTCAAACCTATTTTACATACCGTTAATTATTACTATCCAAAACATTAATTGCATGCATTTACATCATCATATGAACCGCATGTGTATATAGAACGTACTGCTTTATCAGTACATTATGGTACTGCTTTTAATTTGTTTTGCTTATTGGTAACAGTCCCACAATATATATTTTTTTCCTCTGTACGTCTCTCTCTACGAAGTTAGATTGAACACGTATATTGTTACCAAGAGCATCTACATCTCTGGTATTATGTGAGTTTTTAATCTGATGTGGCAGTTTATAATTCAGTTTCAGAGAGGTGGAAGAGTTTCTTATTTAGAAACTATGCAAAAAAAATTCTTATTTATTAGAAACTGTTTACAAACTCCACGCTGGCCAAATGATTGGCTTAAATTATTTCTCATTTTTAATTTATTGCTGACGTGGCTTAATAGAAACTCTAAAATTAATTTCAGGAATGTAAGAGTTAAAAACTTTAGAGACCTCAATTTCTAAAAAGTGATTAACAGTTATTTAGAAACTCATTTGAGTTGCTGGGATGTAGATGCTCTAAGTACTGACTATATACGTATCTAATCTAACTTTGTAAAGAGACACGTACGTCCAGATAATTATGTAAATCTTTGCTTAGACATATAATTAGCTCTCACATTGTAGACTTTTGCACATTATTTAGCTTGTTAATTAGTAGAGTATGACCTTTATATATATTTTATTTATAAATATAGTGTTTTAATTTGGTCTTCAAATAAAATATTAGAATTTGAGTAAAGTTTAATTATCATACAATTAAATCTGTGGAAGGTAAATCAAAGTACTTTCACCCTTACAAAAAAATATATATAATTTTCTTTATATAAAAATTTGGCATCTCTTATATGTATTTTTAGGCCACGCAATCAATATTTAAAAGGGAACAAAATACCTACAGAACTTTCTTTTGGTATATATAAAAGGAAAACAAATATTAAATACGCTCCATATATATAGATGATCAAGGTAGTATATAAATTCTAAAAAAAAATTAGTTCCAGTACGCATCAAGTTTTATATACAGCTTTTTTAAATATACATCATATGACAAATTTTCTAACTTAATTTGGATATGTAATAATTTTCTTTTATTTAAAAAAAAATAATTTCGTTAGATTTATTTATTACAGCAAGGGCAAAGAAAATTGTTTCATTAATGTATAACTTTGGAGATCAAAGATTTAAATAACTTTTTCATTTATAAAGACACTCAATTTGATACTATTATTCATAATTATTTTTTTCCATTTAAAAATTAAAAGCTATATATCATTATTATTAAACATTAAGGACGTTGTTTTTAGCATGTATATATATGATAGAGTCCATATCCTCTGAGGGTGCGTTTGGGTGCCAAGAAATAGCAGGGTTAGTTGGGTTAGCGACTATTCCAAATTCGGGTTAGTGACTATTCCACGTTTGGGGTGAAAAAATAGCTATTCTCAACACTTGGGTTAGTCACTATTCGCTAACCCATTGAAATGTTGGGTTAGCGGCTATTCCGAATTCGGGGTTAGCACGCTATTCTCACTAACCTCACTCTCAATCCAAACGTACCCTCAGGTAATAGTATATTTCTGTTTAGATCCGGACCGTCCAATCAGAATTCGGACCAATTCTGCCTAAGGTACTGTAAAATGCACGTTGCCCCCATAATATTTGTGCGGATTCTGATCGGACGGTCCAGATCTAAACATAAATATTCTAATTGTTACCTTAGGTAAAATGAATTATGTATGATAAGGGTCAAAGTCCAGATCAAAACCGGTACTCACCCTCATCAATGAGACGGTAATGGATGTCAAACAGTGGGAGCAACACTGTTAGAAGAGCATTTAGGACAATGTAAATTGAGATACATAGTTAGCTAAATACAAGGATGTAAATTATAGTTGAGACATGCCCACTTGGGCTACTGTAAATAACTTTCTTATCAATGAAAATGTAGGATGGCAAGTTGCCACCTACCATCAAAAAAAAAAAAAAAAGTCCCTCCACTTCGAGCACTGGGATCTAAACCTGATTGTATCAACAAATCTGTATACGTTCTAGAGATTATGATGAAGTTATGATGGGCATATATCTAATTTCTCTATGAGAAAAAAAAAAAGAACATGAGAAAAGGGTCGTAGGGAAAGAGGGAGGTCAGTAAAAAATTTAGACGGCTTGTTGTTTGAATTGGTAAAAGCTAGCATTGAGTTTATGATAGGCGCCCCCAATGAGAGCCGTCTGTATATGGACTAGCATTTATTTTTCTTCTTTTCTTCTTACCTAGGAAACTCTAATAGTATTTACTGAAATTTTGCATCAATTCAGAGAATATCAGGATATATATAAATAAGTCATGCATCACTAGCTGAGAGCATTTAATTTCCCACCTAGGGTAGAAATTGATACCTTTGCGTGAAGAGAAAGTGCTAGTACAGGTTGAAGGTCTGTCCTGATCATGCCTTGAAAGATGGGATGCAGTAATTACTCATGTCGGCTAATATAATAACTAAACTGTTGTTCTTTTGATTGCATGATTAATTGTTAGCTAGTCCTCATTTCTGGATTTTTCGCTGGCCACATGATCTGCTCAAGCTCTGGGTACCATGCATGCATAGAATTCCTATCACCTTACTTATAAGGTATTATTATATTATTCCTAAAATAAAGGTAATAATATTATATTTCTGTTTAGATCTCAACCGTTTGATCGGAATCCACACAAATTTTAAAAGGACTCTGTGTATTTCACTTCCGGATCAGGAGGTCCGGATATAAACAGAAATATTTAGTTATCTCAGATTTTTTTTTTTTTGCATGGGATTTATTTGCCCATGCAAATATTTTTACTTACTCATGCTAATAATGCTACACATATATACAAACATTATTAGTTACCCATGCTAATAATGCAAATTTTAGTAGTGGTCGACAAAGTTATTTCGGTTTCACGCAGTGCACGATCAATACAGAGAAAGAAAAAATATATATGTTTAGTGCGATGTGTGAAATCAAAATAGCTTTTGTCAATATCTTTTTATCCATACATGTATCTATCTTGCTATCCACCCACGACAGAGAAGTATGTGATGTTGCAAATTAATTGTAAATGGTATATTAATTGAGAAGATTGCGCTTAATTTTATGTATAATTAAAATTTATATTTATAAAACAACCATGCCCTGCGCTGTGATTAATTAATTATATACTTCCACCATTTAATTAATTAGTTCTTACACCATATATATCAATAGTTTTGTTATCATAAGATAAGTACTTAATTTTCGGTATGTTCAATTTTTTTTTAGAATAAATAGAGGTCATGCTCCTATTTAATTATTGTATGTATAACATTAATTTGCTTATTCGCCGACCTTTGATGTATTTAAAGGAAAATATCATTCAAAAATGTAATTGTAGGTAGGCATTGATTATTTTGGATGATGTCTTTTCCTTTTTATATATGAAAACGATTAACAGTTTAACACGAGTCCAATTCAAGAGCAAGTACGCAACAAAACACACCTCAAAAATTGTCTTTTTTGCTCGAAATAGTCAACAGTGTATGAACTATTTAACCCACTTATTACTATTTAAGAGAGAGGTAGTACTATCTAATCAAAACTTGCTTTTTTAGTGTCCCATCCATCATCCATGGCATATGCATTTGCCATCAACTTCATCAACAGTTGATATGATATAGCTTTTTCATAACCCAGCTTTTTGTCACATCCCTTTTAACTATCAACCTATGCCTTTGCCACTTTCCTTGGTCTTACTTACACTCCTGTTCTTGTATACTAGACTAGGTAGAATTTCTTGATTTTACCCTTAACTTTTGCAACGAACTGGTTTTACCAATGAGAATTTAAATAATTAATTAATGCAACGTGCAAGCTAGATATTTTACTGTAAGCTACTAATTATATCAGAATGATTGCCAGATCAGGCGAAATCAAACTCCTGTTATTCATTTTTCTGGTAACTAACTTTGGAAGTGACAAACAAAAGAATAAATAACATAAAATGAAATGCATAACATTAATTAGAGGACATAATAACCCCTCGAACTCATTTCTAACTGCCTATTCTTTCCAAACCTACAACTAACAGAAGAAGGTTTATGACTAGACCTTGCACGGTTTCACACTTTAAATTAGGTCATTACATCATATTAGAAAAGCAACAAACTCTCTCAACCTTTTTTTTTTCCCTTTCTTTTAATCTGTTTTCATATGATCAGGTAACAAATTTTGTTATTGTATGTTGCAAGGTCTTATCATAAACCCTTCTTTGCCTCGCCATAAGAGCTCCCTCCTACACCCCAATCAAGCATATTAAATAGATCCATTGTACCCTTATTTCCTCCTTTATCATCCTGATCTGGTTTGGCCTCCATGTATTCCTTTGAGAAAATTAGGCTTATAGGGTCAGCCTCCAACTCTTGCAAATCAGCAAAAAAATCGTCTGGTTGACCCGAGTCAGGTATCATTGGCTTGTACTGATCCATTAATAATTCTTGGTCAAGTTCATCGTCTTGTGGTGAATCCAAAGACTTGCCTATATCACTCATTTCCTCTTCCTTCACTATAGATGGGTTGGGATTTAAACTTGCATTATTTGTGATCTCGTTGCTCGATTCTTCTTTGGCAGTCTCTTTTTGGTTTTGTTGTTGTCGTTGTTGTTGCTGCTGTTGTTGCTTTGGATTATTTTGAAAATTTTTGTTCGAGGATGACGAGTTGCTTTTGGCCAGCTGTGATCTTGTGGATCCTGCAAGAGCATTTCGTTGTGTTGGCCATGGGTGGTTATGCTCAGATGTGTATGTAATGACAAGCATATTTGGGTCGGTTCGACTGCGCTCAACTTGTTTCCTTGCTGAGCAACCCTTCGAACTACTACATCTATAATAACCCCTGCAGTTTTTTTTTTTTCCAAAAGGAAAGTTTAATCAATATGATATGGTGTTTATCAAACTCTTCTGGCAGAGCTATTGCTTGCCCTTAATTATGGATATAAATAAATTAAGATGAATTTGAGTATTTATGCAGCAATGTCAAGTTTATAGCAGCACATAGAATATTGATCAAATGAATGCATCAAAGGGAATTACAATATTTCGTGCCCAATTTATACATCATCTTTTGCTGTCAAGTGGATGTTTTTATTGTACAAGCAAGAAAAATGGTGTAGTAATTTAATTAATGCATCTTTTGCTAGTAAATTAATGTTATTCACAATCGTTGGTGCATTATACTAGGTAAATGTAATTATGACAACTAAATCAAATTTTCATAAAGAAAACATTTTTGTCAACTTGCAGAGAATTTCTTGCTTATGCTTCATTAAAAATTAATTAAGAATTTCTTACTTGTGTTTCATTAATAACGTAATTAATTAAAGGAAAGGAGAAGGACATTTTCTTTCTGACAAATATAAAGCAATTTCAATAAAATCAAACAAGGTTAATTGAGTGCATTCAATTTTTTTTGTTTTTTTTTAATCAACTACTACAAATTAAGTACAGAAAAAGATGTACGGCCGGAAGCGCGTTGGAAAAACATTTGATTTATTTATGCTCACCAAGAAGGCAACAGAAAGCAAAACATGTTAAAGAAAATCCCTTTGTCAAAGATGTAAGATAGTACTTTTTTCAATCCTTCATTGAATTAATATAATACTATATAAATATATGTGCGCCAGATATTCAAGGAGAGTAGTGTGTAGATAATCTTACTAAGAGTTGTAGTATGTAGATAATCTTACTAAATTGGTGGGTGAGCTTAGCTTCCAAATCTACTATATCGAATTCAAATGATGAATCCAAACCGTTGAAAGCAATTTATTTGTTGAGTGGTGTGTTTATATGTTAAATTTTTTATATTTATTTAGTGTAAAGTCAAGCTGTCAAAAAATTATGAAAAATTGAATGCATCTGAACAATTTATAAACCTTATATTTTTATTACACCGTTTGACTTTGTACTAAATAAATTCAATTAATGTAAATGTAAATATATCACTAATGAATTGTAAATCGGTTTAAACGGCTTGAAATTACCATTTGAAGACGATTCAATACATTTTGGAGTTAGACTAGCCAATCGTTTTAGTAAGGTTAAGAACATTCTATATAGCATCGATCGATCGTTCAATATTTAAGATATATTTTCTGTAATAAAAATTATTTTGAAATTTAGTCACATTATGACAATGAGGATAAAATCTGACATCAATCTATTGCTATTGTACCTTCACTAGGGGTGTAAACGGAGCGGATTCGGAGCGGATAATGCTAATACCAAATCCGTATCCGTCTTTCAATGAGCGGATACGGATACGGATACGGATATCAAAACTCAAAACCATATCCGCCTTAACCGAATACAGATACGGAGCGGATAATCTCCGAATATGGATTCGAATACGGATACGGAATGGATAATTGTCGGATATTGAGTCATATGTATTTTAAGATACAAATACCAATTAATAAAATTCAAATATGAAATCCTTTCAGCATATAACACGTTCAATTTACAAAATATAAGAGATATAAGGTCCGGATCTCTACTAAAAATTAGTCCAACGAGTGAAAAGATATAAAAGTGAGACATCATATATAGAAATTGCTTTGCCTCTGAAATATAAATGGGTTTCGGAGAGATGAATATTGGATACGGATATATGCAGATATCCGCTCCGTTTAGAGGTATAGAAATTTATCCGTTTCCGCATCCGTGTATTTTGACTATGTTCAATATATATTTGTATCCGTATCCGTTAAGTATCCGCTCCGTTTAAAACGGATACGGATAGTAACTAGATACGGAGCGAATTCGGACCGGATAATCCGGATCCATTTACATCCCTAACCTTCACTAATTTAATTGAAGGAATATAAGTTTAAAATCAAATATCAATAGCTTTATTTATTTCACTGATTATTCCCATATAAATGCATGTTCTCCATCCATCTATTTCTTTCTAATAGCCCAAGACAATAACAAATATTTTTTCGCGGAAAGAAATAATTAAAAGAATTGTATCAAATTTTTTTATTTACTTGGCTCATTGAGATAAGATAGCAGAAGTTAGTTAAACATGTTCTTACTGAATTAACTCTCAAAATAGAGAATGCCTAAACAGCTAACTAGAGAATTCTTTAAGTACCTTAGTTTCTGATAGAAGGAATCTATTGGTGTTTGCACATGAGAGAGGTGTGTGTGTGTGTATATCTATATATATATATATATAAGGTTTTCAAGAGAGAGCTAGAGAGAGTTATTATGTTTTCTTTTGAATATATATGAGAGAGAGGTTGCACCTAGGGTATGGAGATCCCTTGATGGGTTTCTGGCCGTATTTCCTCCAAGCCCATAGGTCGGACGGGACGACCTCTCCAGTTGGTCTCCCTCCGGCCGTAGCTGCTGGTGCCGGTATACATATCACCTTCTTCGCTTGGTTCTTCCTGCTCATAATGACGATGGAAGTATTCTCATTAGTAAAAGGATGAAAAGGATCTAACTTAAAAAGGTGAACGATACAAAAAGAAATGTAAAAACCTCAAACAATGGATGCATGTTTCTCACAGGTGTCAAGGTAGAAAACATATAATATTACTTCAATATTTTATCGAAAGCAAATGGGAGCTAGTAAAAGATAATTCAATTATCCAACATATAAATGATTGGGTCATGAAGAGATATCATTTCAAAAGATAAACGAGACTTCCATAAACTTTTGAAAGAAAAAAACTTCTATAACCGAGGCTAGAGTAAGCCACAAATAATTTGAGTAATAGTATGCAAGAGCGATAGCATCAGTAGCGCGCAACAGCAGTATAATAAAAAAAATAAAAAAAAACACGATGACAAGAATGCTTAAAAAACAATAACAAGGCATTTTTAACTGAAAATATGAAATTAAGTTATGGACAATATAAAAATGAACAAATGTAAATTTGGCTTCACAAATCTCATTGTAATGAAGAAAATTATGAATGGAGCTAATGACATTCTTCAAGTGATGGGTTTAGCTTACAGCCACACTGACCTATAATTGGAAGTCAAGCATCCCTCTACTTATTTTCAAAAGAACCGAAAAAATAAAAATGATAAGCACTAGAAAGGATCTCCTTCAATTGAAAAAAAAAAAAAAAAAACTCTGCAGGCCCCTATAACTTGAATGAATCTTATATATATATTTGTTGTGTGGTTTGAATTTGGAGCTGTGCTATATATTGAATTCTTAATATTTTTCTTTTCCCTATCTAGAATCTGAGGCCCTTTTAAAACGTAATCTATTTTGTAACCAACGAGAGATGCCTAGATCATCTATTATTTTTTGTTTTCTCTTTGTCAACCTAAAAGGCAAAGGAAAAGAGAAAGCTTTGTACATCATTCCCCATATATGGTGACCAGTTCCTGGAATAACTTATGCCTAAAATTTAGGAGCTCAAAGGAGGCTCTAACTTCAATATAAGCTAAGCCTACGGGAGATATTTTACCAAATAAAAAATTATATGCTTCAATATCAGTTGAGAGAAAAAAAAAATTGGTAGCAAATCAATCTAGCTATTTTTTGAATTTTTCTCCTCTTAAAAAAAGGCTATACTAAATTTCATCCAATAAACGCTCAAAAAATATTAACAATAATCAATTAAGTTCAATTAAGAATTGAGATTCAAACCTCCTTTTCATGCCCGTGGATCGTGGAGAAGAGATCTGCTGCATCCCCGCAATCACTTCTACTGACGGTGGGCCGATGCTGCCTCCTGCCATCATTGGGTACGGCCGAATTGCCCTCGGTGAAAGCGGCGATAGCTTCATGTTACAAGGCTTGTTGTTTTTCATGCCTTGCTCATTACCAGAAACTAATCTCTGACCTAGAACTCCATTTCCTCCGCTGTGCATGCCTCCGCCTTCTGACGGCAGGTCGAGGAACTCGTTTAACAGAGGATCTTGGAAATTTGGGAAGGGGTTGCCGAAATTGTCTAAGGATGAAGAAGGGGGTACGGTGGCAGCTGGGTCAGTCAGGAGCGGCCAATCAGAGGCCGACAGCTCAGAGCTTGAGGCCATGCTAGTGTGAGTACCCCCACCACGTATTATGTCTGTAAGGTCGCCTTGATCATTCTCTGTTGTTTGCCAAAAGAAATCACACATCGATTGGTTGATCTCTTGTGTGTACTTGTGATGTAAAGGTATTAGCAAGCTTAGAGGGTTAAGTTTTGGTTGTGAGAAGGCAAAAGAAAGAAGAGAGATGAACAAAACTAGGAGCAACAAGGGGCTCTTTTTTAATTTTGTTTTGCTTTTGAGGGAGAAGTGAGATTAGAAATGGTGGGGGATAACTACAAACAGTTTTTCTAAATATGAAAAGAGTGATGATTTCCCAAGCAGACAAAAGTATGTTAGAGAGAGAGAGAGAGAGAGAGAGATTATGTACTCAAGTATTATAAAATGTACCAAGTCGCTGACTTTGTCGTGGAAGAGACTTCAGCATACGCAAAAGTAGAGAGAGAAAGGTGACTTTTGGAAGGTACAGGGGGGTTTTCTTTATTAAAAACAATGTACACTTATACTGATATACAGGAAGTAGTTCTACGGTGAAAAGATACATATGAAATCATTTTCATCGAAATGTTGGGTCCCATGTGGGGTTCACCTCATGCCTCATGGCAAGCAAGAACAACACCAAGCTCGATCTAGAATGAATTTCTTTAATGAATTAAAGTATTATTCCTGTATTGGTTGCAGATAATATGTATGTCTGTCTCACAAAATTGCAAATTCCGATCTTTCAAACTTGCTGGTAAAAAAATCTAATTACTAATTATATAAGAACTTGCTTGAACGACAATATATATATATATATATATATATATATATATATATGGGTAGAGCACGGCCCCTAAATTCATAATGAAGATTTAATTATGGGAAACTATTAATAATCCTTTGGTTGGTTTTTTTATTTTTTGGAGGACAAAGTGATGTTCATCTTAGATTATAGTAATATCTGATGAGGTGGGCTCATTAATTATTTTATTTACTTGGCAATCTAGCTTGATCAATTATGAAATTAAAATAAATAAGTTGAGAGGTGTTCTGTTGGATAATACAATTAATATATAAGGTACATTAATTTATTAATTAGACTTTGGAAAATTTCAAATTTCTCGATAAATTGATCTTAAAACATGAATTAAATCGGGTCATGTACCGTATGCATGGTTTATGCATGGTCATGTAAGAGTATATAATATTGAATTTTAAATTTAACTTTATCTCTGATCATTGCTAAAAAGAATTAGTAATAAAATCGGGCAATATCTCCCAAATATATACAAATAATAAGTACTTCGGCGGCCCTTTATAATAGAAATTAATTAAGTAGATATGCTTGCATCAAATAATCAAAATTAGGAATTGTCGCCATGACAGCAAATCCCTGGTTTAGAAGAAAAGGAAGATATCAAATTGAATAAGTAACTTCAATTTAAATTTTAGTAAAACTCTTATTTTAATTAATTCTAGTTGCTGCTCTATATATATATCTGACCACAAGGAAGCTAGATCTTGCTGAATTGTAGGAATATATAACTAAAAAACAAAAGATGTATATGGTTGGAATTATAAATGTAAAAGAGGGGGAATTGGCTCTCCATATGCATACAAATTTGATCAGAAATATATGGCCATAAATCAAATAAATTCCTACATATCAGATGGCTACAGAAGTTGTCAGTTTAATATATATATGCTCCATCGCCTATATATATATATATATATATATATATATATATATATATATATGGGTCTTCATCTCATTCGTTGTGGATAAACTTCCTGTTATTTAATAAACAACGCCATTGTTTATTAAGTTACTTAACTAATTTTATAACTAGTCCTTACATTACATTATATGCATGCATGCTACTTTTCATATAAATATATATAATACATCTGTGCTACGGATCCACACTGTAGATTGTTATTTTTTGTCCTCCAAGACAATTCCTTTTGATTATTTGATGCTTTATAGCTAGTGAAGTTACCGCTATATCAATTGTAACGTATAAACAGTGGATAATTAACATGTTTATATTAAGTGAGTTATTTTAGTTTTTAGTCTAGTGGTTAAGAACACGGAGATTGCATATTCAAAATCCGGTTCGATGATCTCTTATAGATATTTAAAGTTAGGAGGCTTGTCCTCCATCTTTATTTCAAAAATAAATTATATTGGTCATCGAGCAATTTTTATAGCAAATAGTAGCGCTATTGCAGACGTCTAGGTTCATACAATACGTAATTATTTTACTTATTAATTTGTAAGTTGTAAAGTAGAATATTAAATAAAAATTACAAAATATAGAAGCAAAAAAAAATCATATATTGATAACTATATATTTGACAATCATAACAATCAACTCAATAATTGTCAACATAAAAAATTAAATTCTCTATAATTTAGATAGGTAATTGTGTTTAAAATTTAGTTCAATTTGAAAATCATTAATTATTTCAAGCGATAAAAAAAAATATCATTGTGTAAAAAGTTCTTCAAGGTACACCAAAAGTATGTCCGATTAACTAAATCATAGAGGACATATAGTTTTAATTTTAATATTAAAAAAAATGAGCGGATTATCAAAATTTGTTAAATAACATTGGTTGTTTGTATTTCATTTCCGAGAAATAGAATACACCACAATACCAGAATGATATGACAACTACTTTAATTTAGATGAAGAATTTTTTTTTGGGTTCTTTTTTGTTTATATAAAATATTTTGTTTTGAATAATTATGTGCTACAAATATAATTAGTTCTCATAAAACAATTCAATCAATTTATTAAATGATTGTATAACATAACAATTAACAAGTGTTAAGCCTTAAGTCTCATATAGAGATTTTTTTTCTTCTAAAATTAGACTGTTATAAAAAAGAAATTAGGTGTCCAAATTGCTAAAGAAAAGTCCGATAGCACGCGTCTAGTCCGATACTATAAGAATGGGACAGTATCTGCGAGGTATACTGTTGGTATACCCTCGCGGATACTCTCGTCGCTAATAGAAAAAACATTTTTCTGTCGGTATACCCTCGTGGATAGTCATTTTTTATTCTGGTGGATACTGTCTCATTCTTGTAGTAACACTATGCTGACTCTATTTAAATCTATGATTTCAACAGTGCCTCCGTTGTCTAACTAGATTGCTATCCTATATATTGTTCAAACAACATCCACCAGCGCTTTAATTTTTTTGCTTAAGAACATAAATATTATATAGAATAAATGATGTTTCAATCCACATCCAAGTGATGCTGGATTTCTTTTATTTAATAAATCCAGAAATATTTTAATGTGAAAGATGTTTAAACCATTTTTTAATAGCAATCAAATAACAATATATGTCATAGTCATGCTCGTATTATAATATATCCTTAAATGAGATCTAAAAAAAATGTTGTATTTCGTTGTTGTTTAACTACTCTTAATTTGGCTTGTTTAATAGCATTAGCATGCTACCATTAAAATAGTATAAATAAATAAAATGATGGTTAAATAGTGTTATTTGGATAGAAATTGGACAGCAAATTAGAATGATGCATTTTTTGCATTATTTAAATAAGTTAATTTTTCTTGGTAAGATGCTCTAATTAAAATAGATAATAAATTAAAGAGATATATATATAGTCCAAGAGAAAACTGATAATATTGTAGACACTAACTGAAAAAAAAAAAATCATCATAGAAAGACCGGTGAAGAGAAAACGGACAAGAAATTAAAGTTATATTAATTTCAAAAGGAATTTAAAAAGAAAAAGAAAATATATATAGTGCAATTCAAAGATGCAATTTCTTTACTTTTATAGCTTTCGTAGCTCTACAAACTTCCATATTTTAAGATATATATATATATATATATATATATATATATATATATAAATAAACTTAGTCTATAAGTCCAGACTAGACAAGAATTTTTTGACTGCAGTGTTATTAATATAAGTTGATGGTTGTTAATTTATTGAACAATAAAAAAAATTATTGATGTTTGACTCAGCTTCTCCAAGTCAATATCCAGTCAAATTGATCCCAGTCATGCATCTCTCCAATTAAATTCCATTTATTAGAACTTAACCCCACAGTAATTAACTATTAGAGTATTTTTTTGATGTGTGTGCACATATATATATTGCTTCTTTTCTACTGACAAACAACCACTTTCAAAGCTGTTAGCTGTAGTTAATTAATTTTTTTTTTTTTGTCTTTTCTTTCCCTTGTCTGTTTATAATATAATTTTTTTAATAACATTTCTGAATCTCTACGTACCTAGCAACTAATTAATTAACAAGATGTTTTGAAACAGTTTGTAAAACTTAATTACTTTTGGACTCCGTGTTTTTTTTATTTTCTTATTTTGATAATTAAGAATAAATATTTTGAGAAAAATAATATAATTTTTTTTATTTTTTATATGATATGTTAAGTGTTGCTACTTTTTTTTAAAATTATTTTCTTTGAACTTTTTCTCAGTTTATACTTTACAGCATTCAGCAACATAATATATAGTTTCTAATTTCTACCATACTCTGAAAAAATGAACCAATTATGCCAACTTATTAGAAATTATTTTGAGTTATAAAAATAAAAAAGTTGACTGGACTCGGGAGAAACAAATTGTTCTCATAAGCAAAATATCAGTTCATAATTACCAATATTATTGGCCGAAGAAAATAGAAAGAAGTAAAGTCAATTAATTCCACTGAAAATTGAATATTTAGTATAAATTTTGTGAAATTCTCAAAATAAAATTACAGAATAAAAAATATTGAGTTATGATTTTGTTCGTCAAATCATTATGATTTCGTGCATGCAGTAAATTAATTAGCACAATTTTTTTTATAAACGAAAAATAGTAAATTTTGTACAATTAATGAACAAATTATATTATGTACTAATTTTAAAGCAACAAAAAGAGAGAGTACATACTAAAAAAATAGTTAGCAATCCTAAAAAAAAAAAGATTGGCCTTGGATCAATACAAGTGTACACTTTTATATATAACTGAAATATGAGTACATGCATGGTCTGTATTATTAGAAGGACAAATTAATGTTAATTAGCTAGCTGATGTGTTTCTAGATAGTACAATTAAAGATTAATTAATTGCAGTGAGTTGGAATTGATGGCAGCCTGTTATAAGAATTAAGAATTAGATTGTTCTGATCAAGTTAATTAAGTCTCTCGATCGGTCTCTGACAGAATTCTTATTGCAATTAATTAAGATTCTTTGGGTAATTATCAAGGTCCATATATTAAATTATTCCACCTTGTAATAAAAATGCTAACTATTATTATTGCAACATATTAAATTGGTTAACAGAGAATCTTGACAGCATGCAACAATGTGCTTTTAAATTTACATTGTTTTCAATAATATTATAATTTCTTAATCTCTAGTCCTATTTGCAATGCAAAAAATATATAAACAATGGTTCAAAATTAAATGCGTCTTTATCAATCAAACTTTCAGGAAAATTAGAAAAAAGAAATAATGCATATATAGATCGATTAGAATATATATGCTACTTGATAAAATATGACAATTTACACAACTCTAATTAATACAAAAAAAAAACTTAAATTGTCAATATGTTTTTCATATTAAATTAGTTGAATTGAATATCATGTTTGGTATAATCTGAAAATTAATTGATTGTACATAATTAAAACAATTAAAAAATTATAATTGTCGGCGTTGGATATATATATGGGACCAACAATTCAAAATTGTATCACATTTTATCTAAATAATAAAGGTCAATGTTTACAATTTTAGTTTCTGATCTCCTCAAATTTTCATGTCAGTTATCATTGTTATCATTTGTCAAATAAATTTGGTTATTTACAATATATCCCTTCCTTATCTGTTATATAAGAAGTGTGAAATGAAACTGTGTGTTATTTTTTTTTTCTTTTTTAATAAATTATAAATTTAAACCATATATATCAAGTGTTGAGTACTTCAAGTGAACTTTGCTTAAAAAATGGTATTCAACTAACAAGCTTGCATATCAATTGGGGTACAACTAAGAGAAGGTGCATTCCTTTGTAAAATTTAATGATAGATCCCCTAAGAAATTAATAATGTTGATATATGCTTTTAAATTGGGTAGGTGACACCAAAGGAACAAATAGTGCATATATACAGTTGTGCACAAAGAATATTTTTGAATTAATTTAAAATTATATCGTATCTTATTGGAACCAGCTTGAACTGAAATCTCTGAATTAATTAACTTTAGCTCTTCATATCTACTGGTGTCTTTTTATTTATTCAAAATATACTTTTGACCACTTGCAGTGTAGGGTTATCCCTTAAATCACATCATTAATTTCTTTCAAGCTGGAGAGATCCATAATCATTTTTTTATCATGTAGATTAATTTATCCCTTAATCACCTACCTCCTTTTATTTATTTATTTTAATTTCCTTGGGTTTTATTTTATGTTAGACTTGCTTCAAATAGCATGCTAGCTAGTTTGTATGAATATAGGGTCGCAATACAATAATGAGAAAGCTGGTGCCGCGCACAACAACAAAGTAGGCACTTATTGCGAGGGATCTCCGTCGCGAAAAGTGCCGTCGCAAATAGATAAAGCACGTTTATGACGGTACTCCGTCACGAAAAGTCACTTTTTATCCTCGCAAAAAGTCTTTGATTCTTGTCGCGCTCAATTAAATATAATCTCTGTACTATAAATTTGAAAAGAGGTTATTCGTGCGAAATGTTAACTAGATAAAACATTTACTAGTAAATCATATGGAAATAAAATAAATATTAATTAGTTACACTATTTTTTTTCTAAACTCTTTGACTACAGAATTAGCTATAGCATTAATCAGTCTTGTGTCGGTATATATTAATCAATGACATCAATTAAAAAACAATATTCCTAGCTAGATCTGTTCTGAAGTTATCTACAATTTTCAATTAATTTTCTATCAAAATTGCTCTAAACTGCTTTGTGCATAATAAATTTTCTATCAAAATTGCTCTGATCAATTGACAGCTAGCTATCATAGTAAGGTAATATATGAACAGACTTGTATATTATATGGGAACAAAAGTAATTCAATTTCGTTGGATTTTTTGTTGTTGTTTGAAATCATATGGATAGTAAAATTAAAAGACTATATATTCATAAACTAACACTAATTTGCACCCCCACTTTTTCTTCCCAAATTTTTCACTTTTTAATCTGTTTTTATTTTTTAAATTCAGCCTATATATTGCATTCACAAAATTTTAGTACTTTAATTAATTAATAATATTTTGTACTGAAAGTTTGCATTACAAAAAAAAAATATATAGCTCTTATAGTTTTTCAAAATGACTTCATGTATAGTTAGATACTTGAATACTTTTTACTAATTTAGCTTTAATTTGCAGAGAACTACCTCGGACACAAATATATAAAATAAAAACTATAAACAAGTCAAATCACAGCTAGCATATATATACCTCACAAGGAGAGATATAGATATATATATATATACATACCATTATATTTAATTAAACAAAATTTACATGTTATAAGTAATTAAGTTAGACCAAATAAGATGTACTGACAAATTGTTTGGCAACGGCTATTTAACATCAAATCAATATGTAGAAATTAATTAAGGATTTATTTCTAAATTTTTGGACAAATAAGGTCAAGGCAATACAATGTCCTTTTGAAATTAAAAACGTGACCCACTTGGCCATGTAGTCCTCCTCTCCACTATCATGCATCTCCTATTTTAGTACACTCGATCTTCTCACCAATCAAGGCTTTTTGAGGGTTAGTTATATCAAGTATTAAATAAAGAACCAATTGCCATGTTTTGGACTCATCCAACTCGGTGGCATTTAATGCCCCACGTTCGCTCATGCATGAATCAATCTGATCTTGCCTCCGGGGCTTTTCCGATCCTCAAAAAAAAATGAATCCATCTGATCGATCTCTTCCAAAACCTTTCTGCTTGCTTCCGGATCCTCTGCATTCACATCAGTGAAATATATGTAAAATTAATTGTTCATATCACTTGAAAATTGAAATTAATGGTTTACATTAATTAATGATACCAGCGGTGAATTTATTTAATTAAAGAGCATCTACATTCATGCATGAAATTTAGTCCGAAATTAATTTAAAGTTAATTTCAAAAGCACCACACTCAAGTAATTAATTTTGATTGATTTTAGCATTAAGAAATTTAAAAAAATAAACTCACGCATTCTAGAAATTAATTTATGAGATGAGTGATCAAATAAGAATTAATATTTTTGAAAGTAATTTCATTAAAAAAAAATATCTTTCTATTTATGAAATTATCATACACTCCTGAAATTAATGTCACCTAGAATTTGAATTGGAATGAAATTACTCATATGCAAGAAGTTTTCAATTGAAATGTTCCAACGGACAAGTGTTAGTATTCTATGAGGGGATTGTACAAAATTTATTGTAGAGGAGCTGAACTGATATATCTATCTGTCTATGACTGGGATTCTCTTTGTCCACAAAAGCCAACCTAGAATTAGAAGCATCCATGCCATGTGCCCCTACGTTTTATTCTAATCACCTATTTATATTAGGACCTATATAATAATAATTATTAAAATAATTTATAGCTAGTTTTAGATGGGGGTGTGCATCTGCTGTTTATTATATAAATCGCTGCAGCCTGCGGAGTGTAAGGTAGAGAATTTGATTGGAATAATAAATTAATTATTGTGTATAAGACAATTAATTTCATTTGTTAATTTTCTGTAACTTATTATTGCTGCATGTTATAGAATCTAGCAATTAATTAAACTTGATATCCTTTTTCACATAAATATGTGGTATATGTGTATTTTTTTTTTATAGTGATGTAAAAATGTGAATTGCTATAAGGTGACTAATTTGTGTGATTTGGTCACATGATATGATTAAAAAATTTCATCATATGATGTGACATGACGTGATTAAAATGATGAATGACAATCACGTCATGCTAATAGTTGCAGCAGGATTGATTATGTGATATGGCGTCACATCGTGATCACACATGACTAGTAATGTTTTTTTTTGTGTTTTTTATTAAAGGGCCCCCGTTACACCTCATAATCTTTTAGATGTTATTCTCGAGAATTGAACCTGCATCTCTCCGAAGTGAGACGATTGGCTCGTACCACTGCACTAAGCTCGCGGTTCTTACAATATTATGAATGCAAGAAATTGTAAAATAAAATAATATTGTACGTTGGAAATTTATTTATGTGATATATGAAAAAGGTTGGTCGACATCCTAAGCCCCCTGACTTGGACCAGAATCTGAAGTGTCGACTACTTCTTCCGATTCCGGTGACATATGCATCCACAATTGTCATGAAGCCTTCCTTCTACATTGTGCCAATCCTTCAGTGGTACAAGAGCTTCAAATCTATTCGAATCCAATCTCATTCAATTGTCGATTAGAACATTGATCGCACTAAAACACGATTCAAAAGTTATTTTGGAGATCGAGACGACACATCACGACCTAGCTACGGATGTCAAAATTAAAAACATGGCTTTTGACTTAATTCCAAAGTTGAAGAATGTCAAAATTTTCATCGTGTGAACTTACATTCGGCCTGACTCTCATCAGGCAACACACAGATAATAGAGTTTTTTTTTTTTTTTTTTAGAAACCACATACAAATAAAGTCATAATGAAAAAAAAAATATATATATGACTTATATGTTGCATGAAATTAAAATAGCGTTGTCAATATCTTTACTATGCCAGAGTGTTACCACGCGTAAAGTGATTCAATGATTGTGTATGGTCAAGGGGGTTCAAAATGCCCCCTCCTTTATCTAGGCATGGGGCCAGCTATGCTGTACAAACATGAGGAAGTTCAAAATTTGAAATGCTACTCTTATTCACTCTCCAAGGCAAGACAAGATCAGTAGTAAATCTTACTGGAGAAGAGGAACATCACATTCAATGTCAAAATATACCTATTAATTAAACTTGATAGTGTCAAAGCTTGGAAAAAAATACAAATCACCCGTCTGATCATGAGTCACAAACAATTAATCAAGAATACACATACAATACTGTGAGGTAAGAATTCTAAACAGTACACTACGTACTTCAAGTACAAAAATCCCAACTTGTAAATTCTCACTTCTAAGAGTTTCAAACAATACGCACTCTTTTTGCGCATGGGGCATGCCTGGAGCTGGAGCTGGGACACAGTGTCTACTGTCTAGGGCAGGTGTATTAATTATGGGGGAGGAGGCCGGGGAACACTCGGTTACCCTTCGCATGACATTCTGCAAATATCATGGTTCTAAATAGCTAGCTATAGCTACGCAATAGCTGCGCTGTAGCTTTTTCGGACCTCAAAAGCTATAACGCTATTAACCATTTTTCTTTTATAATGATTCTAAATAGCTAGCTATGGTTGCGCTATAGATTTTTCGGACCTTAAAAGCTATAGCGCTATAATCGCTATTTAGAACTTTGGCAAATATGCAAGCTAATTAAACTGAGTTGAGCCATGCTAGGCAAATTTGAACTCTCCCGTGTTAGAAACAAGCTGAGCTATGCCAAATTTTAGTCGAATCAATCACGAGACGAGCCAGCTCGTTCGTGTTGTAGGTTTTTTCTAGATTCGGTGTTATAAGCTGCATATAAACTACAATCGGAATAATTATTAATTATTGTTTTCTTGCAACGAGTTTCATCTGATAATGATGGACGCAGGTATAGTGAAAGAGTCAGAAAAAAAATAAAAACTATCTTCTTGCAATGAGCTAACAAGAATGAGTCGAACTAACACAAACCGATTTCATTAATTGTCAAGCATGCATGAAGTCATTCATGATGAGCCCAGCCAGAATCAAATTAACAAGACAATTATGAGGTTTTTTTATCCGATCTCGAACCAACCAAGAACTAGGAGTCTTTTTACAAGTCCTAATATAATGTAAATATATTAAAATTGCTCTGAAAATATAATGTAAATATATATTTCATGAATTTTAATTAAAGCGCCAAAGATTATGTTTACTATTTATTTAATTAATTAATTAAGAACATATATGCATGGTTACGTACGTACACAACTTTACCCCATCCAAAATTGATGTAAAACTTTCAAGAGTAAAACTGCTGCTTGAAGCTAACTTAAATATTTCATTAATTTTAAAGGTGAAACGCTATTTTTTTCATTTTTTTTAACCCCTATTGGGCATAAAAATCGGTTGTACTTGATTTCACTATGTCCTAAATTACTGAAACATTTTCTAGAGGCCGGTGTGAAAGTGTTCTTAATAACTAAAATAGATATTTCTTATGTTTTAAAGGCCAAATACTATTTTTTTCTATTTATATTAAACCTCGGATTGGGCATAAAAATTGGTTGTACACAATTTAATTACTTCATCTAAAATTAATGAAATTAATCTTCTCCTGTGAGGTGTGATCGATAGTGCTCTCTTAGAAGGTATATTAGATAGTTCACTAGTTTTAATGGCCTTACACTATTTTTCCTATTAGTTTAACCTCGAACTCGGACAAAAAAAAAGGCTGTACATAATTTTACTTCATCCAAAATTGATGCAAGATTTCCCGGGGGGTGTAATTGTGCTTCAAAAGGCTAATTTAATTTTTTTTTGAGAGGTTTGAAGAAGGAAAACTATTTAATTATTTACTTAACCCAGATTGAGACTTCAGAAATGATTTATTTACACAATTATACTGCGTCCAAAATTGATGTAATATTTTTCAGCGGTCTGAAAATAGTCCAACAACCAACTCTCAATTTGCCAACATATTTGGTGCATATATAAAATCACTTTTCCTAACATTATACATTTGTAAAAAAACAAACTAATAAAAATATTTAAAAGGAAACTGGCCAGGAAATTAGAACAAACTTTGGCAAAATATATGGTTCTAAATTCCAATTGTTGCAAAAAATATATGAAAAGAAATTAAAGAATCCCTATGAAGGCTCCATATATATACACTGGGGACCTGTAGCCTTAATGAAGTTGATTAAATTAATTAGCAATGAAGAGATAAGCTTAATCCCATGCTTTACGGTTGGAATGGACAGATAAGCACAGTAATTAGTATTGGTTTGATAATTACAAGGCCTCTCACTCTCAGTCTCTCAGACCCGGCCAAGTGCGTTAGCCTGATGTCAGCTTTGTATCATAATATTTTTTTAAGATATTATAAATTGGAGTTCGGCTAGTATGACATCGGTATCATATGACATCAAATACAAAATTGATTAGATAGACTTCAAACGACTAATCCAAACCGTTTAAACCGATTTACTTTATTAGTGATGCGTTTACATGCAAAAAAATTATATTTTCTAATTATTTTAGTATCAAATCAAGCGGTCAAAAATGTTGAAAAATGAATGCATTAAAATTAATTTCAAAACTCACACATTTGACCACTTGACTTGATACTACATAAATTCAAAAAAATATAAATTTTGTATGTAAACGCACAACTAATGAAATAGATCGGTTTGAACGGTTTGGATTCACCGTTTGAAGTCAATTCGATAGATTTTGGAATTGGTGTTATATATGCTAAAATGGCACTGATGATGTCATACTAGTCGGACTCTATAAATTGAGTACGTGTGTGTGTGTGTGTGTGTGTGTGTGTGTGTTCCGAAATAATTGATTTTTTTATTTTTTATCTTAAAATTTGACCAAAAATTTACAGAGGCTATTTAGATGTACGGACAGTATTAATAAGAAATGAGTTGTTTTAAAATTTGTGCTTTTAAAATCTGCAAAATGTTTAAATTTCGGGTCAGTTTTAATTTGTAAAATGTTTCCCATCTCCAGAAGATTATCTTAATTGCTAGATGATTATGTAAGTGGTTCTTAATTATTACTGAAATATTTACTTGCGATATTTCATTTATTCAACAAAAAAAAACTTCTTATCTATTAAATAATTATTCTATAGAATAACGACAGCACCGGAGGTAAACCAAAAATATTGAAAAAAAAAATTGAGCGAACTGGTTATACTACAAAATCAAATCATCATGCTCAGTGCTCACAATTTATTCCTATAAACATCTAAAAATCTTGTTAATTTTATATCTCACGTTGAATTTTTCATTTTAATTGTCACCAATTCTAAAGGGAATTCTATTCAAACTAATTAAAACACACAGTTTCATCAGCATGTCTACAGTTTGTACGGTTCTCTCTATTTTTCAAAGAAAAAATATCAATCTCTTTTCTAAAAAAATGATTTTCCAATTTCTAAAAAAATAAAAAAATCACTTCAGAATCCAATAAAATTATATGTAAATTCTAAAGTTTGCCTGCGGCTCCTTTACAAGTGTGAATATAATATGATTATATTAATTAGATGAGTTAATGGCATTGGTAAGCTTGTGTCTCGTAACATGTGATGCTTCCACGTGGTTTATTGGGAAAGGTGTGAGCTTCCTTCCAAATTCCAATGGACAGATTTGAAGGTATATGCTTAATGCTCCCCTCTTTCCTGTTTAATTATTTCTACAGTGAGTTGGGAATATATTTAATTATTAGCTGACAATGGAGATGATATTTGTCACCAAATTATGTTATGTGTACTTTAAGACTAAGTATTACCAAAATTGGTAAATGCACGTAGTTTTCTGATCTGGTAAATTCTAATGAAATTTGTTTGTTTTTAAGCAGTATACTATATTATCACGCACCGTAAATTGGCGTACATTTTCTTTGTGACTGATAATACGATAATACCATGGTGAATATTATAACTAGTGGCGGAGCCATTACAAAGGAATGGAGTCAATTAACTCTTTATTTTTATTTTAAATAATTTTTGTATTAGTATTTATTTTTCTATATATTTTAGAGTACGTAAAATGCTATGAGTAGTGTAAAATTGATTTAAATTTTCTTTATATGATTAACCTCTAATTATATTTCATAGAAAACTTGAATCTGAGTACAACTTTTTTTTTCCATTCAATGGACACGCTCAATTTGATCATGTGACAAAAAAAAAATTACAAGTAAAATGGAATTATTGTCAACAATTAGTAGACGACAGAAATAATCACATTTTGTTCTGAGGTACCCAAAATATCTGAGGCTAATAACTTCTTACCATACTATTCAGAGCAATTTTATATTGAAATAAGAGGAAGAGTTGAATATATATATGCAGTTGCAATCCAGAGATTAATTGAACACTATAATTATATTGAAAGTTCCCATAAAGAGATGCATGTATAACAAATTGCCAACCATATCAATGTATGTACTTTAGAAGGAATGATTAAAATTAATTTTATTGTTAGAGTCATGATAAGAGTCTCTTTCTTAAGTGTTTACTTTTGGACGCATCTGGTTCAATTTTTTTTAATATATCTGTTGTAATTTTATTCAGTTAGCTAGGTGATTAGATATGACCGTTTGACTGTATTTATTTAACAAAATTGAACAAGTCCTATAAATAAAAATATTGCTCTTGTAAATACTTAGTTAATTCATTTTAATATTCTCTAGTTGTTTTTAACTCATATAATTTTGAAAACTCTAGACATCATTGCATTTTCTTACCATCGTACAAGTTTTAAACAAACAAAGAAGTGTTTGTTAAAAGTGACTAATTTAATGTTAAAAATATACAGTGATCCCGTTATATTTTTATTATATAACAAAAATAACTAACTTACTATTTTTATATGGTGGGGTGGGGGGGGGATTTAGAATTAAAAACTGAGGTGAACATTATAATGGGTGGACCCAACCCATTTACCTTAATTTATGTGTAATCTAGGGAGGCAAACTCGGTCCAATAGTCAATCTGACCAGATGCATATGTGTAATGGATTGTTATGTAAGAAGGCCATCAAAAATAATTTTTAAGTTAAAGAGTTACCCAATTAAGGCCCAGACATGTTGGATCTGTCTGGTATCCACTTTTCAATACAACTCAGCCCAGAATGAAAGTAGATACCGCTAGGCTTTTTCGGTAAAGTGGGTTTGATTTGTGATCAATTTAGTTTCATACCACATTATTTTCCTGTTTGGAAGAAAAATAATCTGTTATTCAAAATCAGGGTTGACTTTTCAAATTGACCGGTGTAATGAAGGCTTTCTTAGTTGCCATTACTAAGGTCTTCCTGAAGGGAAAGGGGAAGTTCTATTTGGTTCGATGTTCAATCGGAGCCGTTTGATCCGTATTAAGATCGTGTGCCCTTTAGATTCAAGGTGTGAATTTTACAGTAAACTGTCAGCAAGGATATCGGGCATTTGGTCTGATGCCCATCGGACACAGGTTCCATCGCTACCTGAAACCTCAACTGGCTTGACTAAACCAATAGTTCGGTCTCTTTCGGTGTGTTCTAACAAGTAATGATTTGGTCCCTTTCCTATAGTTTAATTCCGGTTTTAATATTAATTAGGTTAATTTAGTTTAATTAGAGGCAAATTTAGATATATTTAATTTAAAAATACCGTACCAGAAAAGGAATGAACTGTACCAAGACCATTCATTTGGGCGCTGGCGCCTTCAATTCAACAACAGTGCGCTGCACGCAGTGCGCAGTGCTGAACAATATTTCTGATAACATAGTCGAATTCTGATTGAACAAATTTTAGTACCTTGCACAAGTTAGAAATTATAGCAACAATATTTTCCTAAATCTAAGAAACCTCCCAAGGTGCAATTAAACTTTTACCAAAGGGAACGAGTTGTAATTACAAAATTCTCGATCAGTTAGCACGATTCTTGAAATTATTTTGGATATTATATAAGAGGTAGATAGCTTGTGCGTCGACTTATCCGGATTGGAAGCAAATCTTTTGACATTTTTAACCTGTTAGGCTCATTTATGTCTTTTATTGGTAAAGTCAATAACCAGCCATTTTTGTTGCATACAACCCCTACAAAACAACAAAAAGGAATTTGTGAATTTATATCCCCTAAAGGCCAACACTTGTAAGTTGAACTATTGTTTGTCAAAAGTCTCCATGATATATATATATATATATATGCACATTATTATTGCAAAGAAAATACATTTTTTTCTACAGTAAAGAAGTGTGGACGAGAGAAACAATTCCTCAAGGAGGGGAAATATTATGTACGTATATATCCTTTTCTCCTCTCCCCTATAAATAAAAATTACATTTATCAACTCAATTACAACAAGTACAAACAATAGGCACAACATACATAAGGATGTCACCACGCGAAACCGATTCTCCCGCAAAAAAAATTGAAGCTTAAACTTTAGCCTCAGTTTTTGCAGAAGCCCTTTCTGCCACGATTTGTTCGTAGAGATCTCTTATCTTCAAACCAACGACTGTTTGGAAGAAACCGGTGCCGTTGTTGCTTCCGGGGAAATCGGAATGCTTAAGCATTTGTTGAGTGACCTCACCATAGAATTTTGTAGAGAGGTTGCTCAGGTGGCTCTCCACATAGATCAGCTCATCTAGTCTGTCGAACTGGCCATCCATCTCCAAAACCGATACCTATAATTAACAGTCCAAGTTAGAACTCGACTTCAAGTTTATAAAAGCAATGATTGCATCAATCTGTAGGAGAAAATGTAGTACCTCGTTGGAGAAGTAGGAATCGGGACCGTAAGAGAATTTTATGCCGGGGTAAGAGCATGTGAGCTTCCTCCCACATGGAATCCAGTTGATGGTGGACCCCTCGTCGAAGAGATAAACCGGGCTGAAGTGCTTCAAGCCTTCTTTCATGATCAGCTTTACTCTCAAAATCTTCCCCTCGTTGTCGCCTGGGATCAGTTGGGTCGGCAGGACTTCGATTACAGCATCGGCGTATTTCTTTTGGGGATCTGGAAGAACCAAAAAAATGAAGGTTACACATGTTTGAAGTTACTCTGTAATATAAAAAATAAAAAAGGAAATTTCAAAATTGAATGAATGAAACTTCTGTCTAGCGATTCATTCTTGACATCGGTGTTTTTTAGCGTAATTACTTTTTGTTCAAAAGTATTTCCAGTATAACTTTTGCTGATTGGTGGGGTTTTCCTATAAAATGAATGGTACTGGTAATCTGGTATGGCTTGCTACTGGTCGTAATAAGAGACCATACAAAACATGAATTTACTGTAACTCACTGGATATAAACTATCATTACAAGGGTAAGTTTTGACAGATCCCCTTCAAACTCTGTTATTTCCAGTGTAAATTCTTCTCTTGCAACTCTCAGTAAACTTTTTCAAGAAAATACAGAGAAATGTTTTCCAGCCAAGAGAGTTCATTGGATTAAAAACTCGAGAACTGGTGAAGAGAAGTATATTTGTTTGTACTTTCAAAGAAAATATACCGATAAATGCATCAAAGTCGGGTTTTCTTGATTCAATGCTAGCTTTAATGCTCTCAAGACTGTGCCCACGCTCTGCCATATCTCTCTGCGAAGCATAATAAAATGTAAAATTCAGAACTTGCAATCTAATTTCCAGTTTTCTGATCTATAATAATTATGTAATGATACATTACAAACCTGAATTTTCCATGCAAATTTGACCTCATTGCTGATATCCAAATAGATACTGAAGTCTAATAGATCTCTTACACGCTCATCAAACCTGAATTTTGTGGAAAATATGGGAAACTATATAAAGAGACGAAATAGAAGGCAATTCTCTTTTCAGAGAGTGACTAAATAATATTGTTGCTCTTATAAATTTGACAAAAATAATTCCTTGCAAATATTTATTAAGATCTTTTTCATAATTTTAGCGATATAATTTTTTCCCTGTTGAATAATTAGATAATAATCATGTACTGAATGAGTTATAGGATAGTTGCTTCTGATATTTCAGAAAATTCAGAACTTCTTAAAGTCTGCTAACATTTGAGAAAATCAATTTTAAAATATGCCTCTATGAGAACAGCACAAAACTAATATGATGCAAAGAGGTTCAAAAAATAAATGTTGCAGGGTAGGAAACTCTGCAATGATGTATATTATTCAAATTCCTCTACATATTAATACTAGAAAAGAATATATCCAGAGCAGAGCAAGAGTTAAAACTTTTAAATTTAAAAAACAATGTTATGTACTTATGTTTGCATTTTTTTATATATAATAAGAAATTCTCACATCGGATGCAGTCCCTCGATGACCAGGATCTTCGGCGACTGAATGAGCTCGGGCGGGTCAAGTAACCCGGTCACGTGGTTATAAATCGGCTTCTCCACGGGTATCCCTTCCTTCAATGCCTTCACTTGCTCATACATCAGGTCGAAGTCATTAGCCCTTGGATCGAGCGCCGTCACTCCCTTCTCTTTCCTTCCTGTTCTGTCCAAGGAATGGTAATCGTCTAGACATATAACTGTGGTTGTATCACTAATAAGTGTGTTCGAGTCGGGATTGCCTCCTTTTGGCGGTTCAGCCGCACCACCGAAAACACTTGTTAGACGTCTCATGAAGGTACTTTTACCGCAACCTGAGTCAGCTGCAAGACCGATCACAACGGTTTTTGCCTCAGCGGAACATGAGACGGTGAAGGCACGGTTTTGGCCACGGAAAAATTGGTTTCTCTTTGTGCTTGTGAAGAATATGACTTGTCTTTGGTGCAAGTGTGGATTGGGCATTGAGAGAGAAGGGGTTGTGTACACTGTGCACGCCATGGTTTTGAATTGGGTTTCGGTTTTTCTTCTTTCCTCCTAGATATTGTAGAAGGAAAGAAGAGTTATGGAGAGAGCTGAGGCGAGGAGTATATCCTATATCCTTTGATGATATTAAAATGTGGTAATTGAATAACAGAAAATAAATATTTCTGTTTTTATCTTTTGTTTGCTTCTATGCTATTTTCCAGGCAAGATTTATTGTGGCCTCTTGTTCCCTTTTTTGTTTTCTTCTTGCATTTTTGTGGTGAAAAGCTTTGTTGGAAGCTTTTGTTTGCTAGGACAACAAATGCTCAGGCTTTGTGGTTGTAAGATTAGATGTTAGAAATTATTGGTTTGTAATTTTGAACTTACAAAATCATGTTTTGCTAACAGAATTCAAGGAATTACAACATTTTTTTGCTACAATATTGAAGTGTTCGTTTTTTTCAGGAAATACATTGCTGCCTTAATCTTCTTAATTATAAAGGATACCTTCCTCTGTATAAATTAGAGAAATGTTTAATTACTATGTTGGAGTATATCAGATAACTTTTTTCTCTCGATTGTTGTTCTTTTTATTTCCTCGTTTTACTGGTGCTAGCTTATGTTGTTCTTTTCTATATTTTACAGTATTTGCCCAACAGTTAAGTGATGTATTTTCTGGGACAGAGTGCAGGAAGAAAAGCTTGGTGGAGGTTCGAGTTAGTTAGGATATGGTAGTGCCATGTGGCAGTGGAGGTATGGTTGGTTGTAGATGAGGGGAATGAAACAAGGAATGGTTTGGCTTTGGATGGATAAAAGAGGGTGCATGATCCGATGTGTAGTGTGCCGTGCATGGTTTATAATTTGCTTCTAGATATTATGCTTTTAATCCGAGGGCTGTGGTGGCTACTACACTAGCTATTCTTCGCTGTTCAACGGTCAGAAATCACCGGCTTATAACGTCCTTGCATGCACACTTGACACTTCCCACTTATCTGTTGTCATTTTATTAACGCCAAAGTGACTATATTTATCCATTTATTATTTCTCAAGAATATCGTACAGTAAAAAGTACACGTTAATCAAATGATATCAGTTTAATTGTGAATTTAAATTGTTCCCTTCGCATTGGTTTTTCAAATCAACGGTTGTTTCTCAATCAAATTTTGCAAGTGTAACAATATTTTAAGTTGTTTCCCGGGAAACCTTCCCTATACTTTTCCCGAAATTTTTATTAATATCCAAAAGAAAATATTAAATTTCAAAATCTATACCTCATGCTGAGAAATTTCGAAATTTGTTCAAATTGCAATTTTTTTTTTTTTTTTTGCGGAAATTCAGTCTAAAACTGCAAAATTATTTTGCAGTTTTAGGTTTT
Source organism: Carex myosuroides (assembly GCA_028015225.1). Lineage (NCBI taxonomy): Eukaryota > Viridiplantae > Streptophyta > Magnoliopsida > Poales > Cyperaceae > Carex > Carex myosuroides. The sequence continues at coordinate 1,293,354 of CM051489.1, read as the reverse complement.
GGAATTCCAAAACCTCTTTGTTTAAGTTTTTTCTTATTATTTTTTTAATTAAATAGAAATATTTATAATTTATTTATTTTTTATATTGAAATATTAAAAATATTTTATATATTTCTTTGAAAATAGATGGAATACCATATAATTTGATTTGTTGGAAATACTGTGATAAATAACCCGGATCAACATTTTTTAGGTCGGATTTTTTACAGTTGTATGAAAAACTAAAATATTTCTATGTGTTATTAGAAAAAAATAGAAATATTTTAAACATTAGTTATTGATCCGGTTCAAAAGTTATTTATTTATATTTTCGGAAAAACAAGAATGAAAATGTTTTTCAAAGAAAATTTTTGTTTAACTGACATCAGAGAAATTTCTTGTTTTTTCAAAAATAAAAGAATCCAAATATTTTTTTTATTTACTGACTTTTGAACCGGGATCAATAACTCAGATTCAAAATATTTTTATTTTTTTCCAATAACACACAAAAATATTTTAATTTTTCTTACGGTCACAAAAAATCCGATCTTAAAAATATTGATCCGAGTTATTTGTTGCAATCTTTCTAATAAATCAAATTATATAGTATTCCATCTATTTTCAAAGAAATATATAAAATATTTCTAATATTTCAATACAAAAAATAAATAAATTATAAACATTTCTGTTTAATTAAAAAATAAAAAAAACTTAAACAAAGACGTTTTGAAATTCCAAAATATAAAACCGCAAAAATATTTTGCAATTTTAGGCTGAATTTCCACAATTTTTTTTTTTTTACAGTTTAGACAGATTTTAAAATTTAATATTTTTTTAATATTAATAAAAATTTCGGATACTTTTCTCTAGAAAAGCTGGGTGCGTTCGATAGACATCAGACCCAAATCAGCCCAATGTATGCTCACAAACATCTGATTCGCTTCATGATTCATGTGCACCACTTCAATATAATCATGCAAATCAAGCACGCACAAAGCATAAAGCAAATCAGAGGGTTCCGAACATCGGGTCTGATGCCCATCAGGCCTGCCCTGCTTCCTTCTACAGCTAAAAACTGCTACGTATGTTACAAATTTATCCATGGAAACAATCACGAACAAAATCGCACACTTCAATAAGAAAAATGTCCCGAATTCACCAATGTAAAAAGCAACTTTAACTTCATAGCACACTACTTCGAAAACATACTGGGGGCAAAAAACAAAAAAATAGAAAAAAAAATTAAAAAAAGGCAATACACCAAGCATCTTCAAAAGTACATATATAATATCATTTATGTCATGCCCCCCACCCCCCCCCCCCCCCCCCGAATTTTCCATAAAGCAACTTTATAACAAAATAATGGAAAACTTTAAAATACAAAATAAACAGTAATTGGTAATATAACATCTACAGAAAAGATTGATCAAGACCAGCACTCCTAGATGGCATCACCCGATAATATATCTTGAAAGAATCTCATTTATGCCCTCTGAAATACATGTAAATTCTCTGCATAGACCAAATGAAATTGAACAGTAGTCAACTAGCTGAATATCATCATAACAAGCATTTGATAATTTCAGATCATCACACATAGAGCCGTGTGCAAGCACAGAGACATGCACATGCAGATAATTTTAAGTCTTAATGCATATAGATAATGCATAATATTGAACCATTTACACATAACAGATGTCAAATTTGAACTGCACATGTTCAGTTCAATAGAAGTGTCATCTATTTCCAATTGTCCCATAGTTTCATATTTGGCCCTAAATGATTCTGATTTGCACCCTTCTGTCTGCACTGCCACTTTTCATTCAAAAATAAATGAACATGCGTTCTAATCAATGTTACGAGTCACTACCCCAGAATATTTTTTAAGCCAAACATGAACAGTCTGTGCCCGTGTTTGATTAAACAACTGCTCATGTTCCAAGTAAATTGGTGGTACGGACCAACAAGTTACAAACCATAATATGTATGTCTACAGCAAAAAAACACTCCCAAAATGTGCAGGATCTAACATTAAGGAGCTAGGGAAGTAGAGGACCATCAGTAACTTTGCAGAAAATTTACTATAAGAAAAGTAAAATATACAAAGGGCCTTGACAGTATCACTTTCTCATTTTGGTTTCTAAAGTTTGAACATTTCTGTTATGGGCACTGAAGTTTCTAATTTGTACCAAATTAGTCCTTCCACTCACACAGTTTAACCTTAGTTCCTGTTATGGGCACTACTGTGCGCAAAATTGGTGCAGGCGCTAACACGAACAACTAAATCATTGTACATCAAGATATTTCCATCCACATTAAATCATCAAGTTAGCATGCAAATGTCATGATGACATGGATTTCCATCAACTATTTTAATTGATGTACAATGCTAGCCATGATTTGGTAAAATCAAACACTTTAAGTAAAATACTTATAAAACCGGTTGTCTAATTTATTAAAAGAAAGAAAAAAACACAAACCTGAATAACCCATAGACTGAGAAGCGTCTCCAAGAAAAATAACCCAAACCCAATAAAGTAGAATATCTACAATTGCAACATTTAATGAAATTATAAGTCATGTCATATAATGAAATTTGTGAATTCAAAAATACACAATTGGCCATGGCCAACTTTAAAAATGAGGATCAGAGTAAGATACAGTATACACAATCATAAAACATATAGCAAAATGCTGTTTCGAATACTTGTCTACTGAACCCAGTGGCAGTGCCAAAAATTTTGGCCAGCGGTGTCAATTAAGAGGGTTTCTTTCTATTTTTTTTTAATGAAGCTCAAATTTCATGTAATTTTTAAGGGCTTTAGTGGAAGGAAATTCAGTGGGGTCAGACCCCACTGAAGCTTTAGTGGCTCCACCACCAGCTATACCTCCTTCAACTCCAATGCACATTTTGGTCTAGCCTACCTTTCTTAAATTCAACCCAATGTCTTCTTATACTGTGCACAGCTATATCCTTCCAGAGCCATTGTATCCATTTGACCATTTCTTTGTCATTTTCAGCCTCTACTTCTTATACCAAAACACAATTCAATTGTGGACCAATGACTGAAATATTAGCCAACAAAACAATTTGCTTTTATCCAGCCCTAATGGCGTTTAACAAGATGCGCTAAACAGGAGTGATATGAGAGAGGATAGGCAGGATAACTTACCCCAACTAGGAGACTATCAGAGAAAGTATCAATCGCCGCCAAAATACCCCTGGATAATCCAGAATAAACTTCAATATTAGATTGGAAGAATCCATGACACGCAATATGCACCAAGATAATATTGTAATTCAAATTGTTTGTAATTGACACAAAACAGCAAAAAGAAGTAGAAAGAAACATTTCTATCTCAGCTACAATTAACAGCTGGAACTCCGCTAAAACTTTGTTCAGTGCATCTACTAAACATTTTATGTCTCAATTTAACCATGGACTGGAGGCTCCCCAAGCTTCTTTTTTAATGCTATCCAACACAACTGAGTGGTAGGCATACTATTAACAGTGCTCATTAATATGGAAGACACGTTAATATGGCAGTTTTAACTCCAAACTATTACTACAACTGTGCTTCGAGTAAATGGAAAGATAGTTGGGTGTACAAGCGACATAAATAGTCTAAAGCTTAAGACCATAAATTGAACAAGACAGCAGATATTTAACATCAAGCTTTATCAGCAATTTTCAGAATATACAACCTCAGAATACTAAATACTTACGTCAGAGATTTTCCGTGAAATACAATAGGAGGAGCAATGGCAGCAACAATGCAAAACCCAATATGAATCTGAACAGAATTGTTTAGTTAAATTTCAGTTAAACCTATATAAAAACCAATGATAAGGAAAAAAATAAATAAGAAAGAACAGCCTTATGTGGAAATAAAAACAATTACCAAATACAAAAGAAAGAACCATCCAAACTTGAACGCGCTGTCAGTTCTGTTTAATTTAAAACAAATGTTAGAAATGCTAGAAATAAACCCTACCAACAAAGGAAGACAATGTGGGATTAAGGTACCAATTATTACAACTTGAGTTTTAAATAGTCAGGCTTGATATAAAGTCATCGAGGATAACAGAACAGATCGGTCAGGATAAGTACAACACATAAAGCTTGTAGATATGATAATCCTTCTACCAGCCTGATAGATTCGACTAAAATAAACTGTCTTAACATTGACAATATACCTCATAGCCCGATATAGAGGCCGGTACCAAAGCAAGTATGACAATGGAATCCCCATCAATGCATATATTATGGCAAGGAAAAATATTTTTACACCTGTAGCACGAAGATTACAGAAAATGATGTTATGAAAAATAACTAACAGAACACTCATTTAAGTTCATGTAATATACATTTAGAATAAGCAAAGTATCTCAGGAGAGGGGCGAGAGAGAGAGAGAGAAGAGAGTACCTCCTCCTCTAATCCAGCAAACAGTCACCGCAAGCACATTAAAAGACAAGCATAGCACAATTCCTACCAAAGGATTTCATTAAAAATTAATACAAGCATAGTAAGAACACACAAGGTACCACACACACTGCATTGAAAAATTATAGTATGTCCTTCTTACGGACAACACTATCTTTCTTTTCTGGGGCAGGAATGATTGTTTTATTTGGTCTTTCCCGTTGAATTAACATATTACTAAAGTTTGCTTTAAGACGTTTTCATGACTACAAAGTCACAGAATACCAACTACAAGAAAAAGGGACAAATATATACAAATATATACACATATTCAAAGGATATGACATACCAAGCCAGCTTGCAAACGCAAGGTATTGCAATCTTTGAGCATCCACTGGTATCTCCTTCGCAATGTCGTGATGTATTATTGGGAAAAAAGGAGGCCAATTTTTCTCGTCCACTGATACCCCAGCTGTACCAAGCATTCAGGTATAGACCATCAATAAAAGTCAAATGCTTCCAGCTGCTGATTTCAACAAACCAGTGTATTCCAAAGGGGAAAAAAAACTCAGTATCTCCAATCCCATTTTTGAGAAATATCTCACATGAACTGGGAATTTTTGTATATACATAGTATTTCCCAAGTTCTGTTTGAGCACAAGTGATAATAAATGATATACCCCACCACAAAATATTCGAGTAAAAAATACATACCACTTTTTAAGGCATCCTCCCTTCTTTTGATTTCCTACACAAGTCAAAGATGAGAAGCACAAGCATAAAAATTGAATCAGAACCTTACAAAAAAGCCTTTGTGACAATAGTAGTAAGATAATAAGCGTAGGGTTCTTTTGTGCTTTTGAACATGTCAAACTATAGCAAAAGAAAGACCAAATTGATGGAGTACCCCCATAACACACAGAAACAGAATAAATAATAACAGAATTGGCATTGGAAACCCAAAAAATTGTTTTGAAAAAAGTAGAAGAAAGATATAAACTAACCAACTCTCTCCGCTTGAGCTCAGATTCCCAGGATGCAAGTTCTTTAGCTTTGTCATTTGAACCCTAAATTCAAAGCACGAGAAACATATGACAATCTAAATAAATAAGTGTCAAAATTTCTCAAGTTAGACCATTCAGCTAGTCTCCTCCCAAGGCTCTGTTTGGCAACAAGAGTTGATTCGGGAGTATTAATTCCACAATTTTCCCACTTAATTCAGGAATTTGTTGTCTCCAGTTAGTTCCTATATTTTGTGAAGGTGTTTGGTGAGACATTTAGGAATACAACAAAAATTACAGTGAAGTAATGTTCACTTATAATTGACAAAGTCGAAAAATAATTCTCTACATTGAATTTTCTTTTAGAATTTAATGAGAACCCCAAACTGTTAGATAAAAAAGGTTGTAATACTACTCGTGATAGATCAATAACAATAAACATATTAATACTATTTCGTTGTATTTCTAGATTTTATGATTTAGCAAGGATATGGTAGGAGATATATTTGGACGCTTCATTATTTTAAATCAGCTTAAGAACGGATATTGTTAATTCCAAATTAATTTAAGTCCCCTCCCCCCTCCAGAAATTAGTTGGATCCAGCTTTACGTTTCAGTTCCACTTATTTCTGCTCCCATAGTGTTTGGGGTCCCATATTCTGAAATTAGACTAATTTCACCTGAGTTCCTTGGTGTCAAACCAGGGCAGTAGTAAAATGTTGATTGACCAAATTGATTTGCATTTAGAGAGCTTTGAAATATGAACTTGACATTCCATAAAAAAGGCTTAATAGCTTTGATTAAAACCAAAATGATAGAAGTACTTTTTGGTTAACAGTTTAGATTATCTTGGACAAAGCATTACAGCGCCAGATTTTGAAGATTACATCAATATTCAGCCAAACTCCCCCACCAAGAATATCAAATCTTAGCACTACCACATGTGCTCTGTGAGTAATCAGTTTTGTCGAGTGCACAATGCTAAACAGATTTCTTGATCAGTCTTATCTAGTACCTTGAGTACAGAATGGAAGAGCTATCAAAGTTTCAGCCAAACTAACCACTATGTAAACCACATCTTAGCCTCAGTACATGTGCTTTCCCAGATCCCTTGTACACATTTATAAGCATTTTTTACCAAAAAAAAAAAGTGGCAAAAACATAAAAATAATAGATAATAAAAATAAAATAAAGGAAGGTGAAGCCCAATATATGTATCGCCCAAGTTAGTCGCGTATAATAAATAAAAATCAATAAGTAGAGGAATACTAAGCCATACATTCATTGTGTCAAGCGGTATATCAACAGTATCAAGCTTATTCCCAAACCCAGCCGGCTCCGATGGCTTAAATCCAAAATTTTGTGCCCTAGCTCCACCATTTCTATTCTACAATTGCACAATTCAAAATTAAAACAGAAATGACTACCATGTAAATATGTAATAGATTTGGAAGCATAAACAAGGTTAGATTGGAGTAACATAAAACTTTCTAGTATATTGCCAAATTGAACACAAGGAACTTCTAGAAACAACATGAAAGGATACAAAGTATCATACTACTGCAGGTCATTGCAATACAGGTAATACTGGTATGTGGTACTGAAACCATACTTTCTTAATAAAACAACAGAAAAACAAAGATAAAAGACAACGCCTATTTCGTTATATTGTAACAAGGGAATGCTAAAAGTATCAAACCTAAGCCAAGCAGAGAAAGAATCCCAGATCTAGGGTTTCAACAGAACAAAGATCTAGTTATTCTCGTCAAAACACCGGGTTTCCTTTGGTTCTGTACTGAAGTCCAACCTAATTTATTCACCGCTCACCGCAAATCGATCTAACTTCTCCACTTACAAAAAAAATAACGAGGAAAAAACCACAAGCAGAGAAATAAATCAATTTTACCGAGAAGGGATTGACTTCGTTTTCCTCGTCGAAGGGATTCGGATCGTGGTGGTGTTGCATCCTTTCTTGCCTTTTTTTTCTCAACCGGTAGTTGATTCCTGTGCTTTCCGAGCGGTTTTACTGGCAAGTGGCTTTAGGCTTTAGTTGGAGTGAAAGAGTGAGAGTGAAGTGAACCTCGGGCAAGCAACCAAAAACTAAGAAGAAGCGGTTTCTCCGTTCTCAATATAAACCTGGTTTTTCTATTTACTGTAACACTTCCGACTGAAATGGGCTGCTCTGAGTCTCTGACGAGCGGATCCGAAACGTCACAGAAGTTGGTCTATATTATACGATTATAAAACAGGTCTTAAGTATTTTTGTTGGGAAGGCGGTCGGTCGCTTTCTTCTTATTAGTTGTCCAAAGAATTATTCCAGACTATCTGTTTCAACTAAACCAGAGTAAATTACACAAGAGGAGGGTTCAAATGCCTCCATTTTTCATGCCTCCACCATGCCTCCACTTTTAAAAACTTTAATAACTCAAAATTTAAAACTTAAAAGTCAAAATAAAATTGTTGGATATGATCTACATCATTTTATCAATGTGCTCATAAAAAATTATCACATTTTGATTTTGTTTTTATGTGAATCAAACAAGTTGAAAAATCAACGTCTAGAAATTATCCACATTAGTGTGTTTTTTACAAGCTCTTGATGACAACCAAAACAAAATTAAAATGTCATAATTTTTTACACGTGCATAGATAAAATGATTTAGATCATATCCAACGGTTTTATTTTGATTTTTAAGTTTTAAATTTTGAGTTATTAAAGTTTTCAAAAATGGAGGCATAGTGGAGGCATGAAAAATGGAGGCATTTGAACCCTCCTCATTACACAAATAGTTTTTAAATATATAAATTGATTAATCGTTTTAATTTTAAAATATTAAATTTTTAATTTGTTATCTAATATTTTTAATTCGTAAAAAATACAAAACAAAAACACACACATATATATATAGAAATGATATTAGAAATAATATTAGAAATAAGAAATCGAAGAAATCGAATTAGAAATCCAAATATCAACTCTCCCAACGATCATAAGAAATCGAATTAGAAATAATATTAGAAATAAAAAATATATACACACACACACACATACACATATATAGAGGTTAGCTAATATCAAAACGTTTGTTCCTAGGCCGTGGAACAAACGCTTCGGTTTTTATATTTTCGAAGTCCAAACAGGTCGATCCAAACCATTCAACATTCAATCTATAATAAAATGTGCTTGGAGATCAAATTTTATATTTTCTGAAATTTTTTTACTATTTACTAAGCCATAAATTTATTAAAATCGTTGTTTTCAATAATCCATAAATTTTTTACTGTTTATTAAAATTAGCGATTTTAAAACTAGCTTAATAAATAGTAAAAAAGTTCCAAAAAATATAAATTTGGTCTCCAAGCACAATTTAATATAGAGATCACATCTAACGGTTTAGATCGACAGTTTGAACTTTAAAAATTGAAAAACCAATTGGTTGCACCACAACTCTGGAACAAACGTTTTGATATTAGCCAAATTTCAAATGGTCGATCCAAACCGTTAGATGTGATCTCTATATTAAAATGTGCTTAGAGACCAAATTTTATATTTTTTGAAACTTTTTACTATTTATTAAGCCAGTTTTAAAATCACTAATTTTAATAAACAGTGAAAAATTCTAGATCAATGAAAATAACGATTTTAAAACTGGTTTAATAAATAGTAAAAAAAGTTCCAAAAAATATAAAATTTGGTCTTCAAGCACATTTTATTATAGATTGAATGTTGAACGATTTGGATCGACCGTTTGGACTTTGAAAATGTAAAAACCGAAGCGTTTGTTCCATGGCCTAGGAACAAATGTTTTGATATTAGCCAACCTCTCTCTCTCTCTCTCTCTATATATATATATATATATATATATATATGAGTAGAACTAGGGTGTTCTTAAGCTCACCAAGTCCTTTTGTGAGCTTAATTTAAAAATCTATTGAATTGGCTTCAAATGATGCATCCAAACCATTGAAACCGATCAACTTCACGAGTGATGCGTTTACATGTCAAATTTTTAAATTTTCGAATTAATTTAGTATAAAGTCAAGCGGTAAAAAAAAATAGTTTATAAGTTAATTTTAATGTGTTCATTTTTCATCATTTTTTGACCGCTTGACTTTATATTAAATTAGTTCGAAAATTTAAAAAATTGACATGTAAACTCATCACTCATGAAATATATCGATTTCAACAGTTTAAATGTGTCGCTTAAAACCAATCCGATGAGTTTTTGAGTTAAGCTCACAAAGAAACTTGGTGAGCTTAAGAACACTCTAGTTCTACTTATATATATATATATATATATATATATATATATATATATATATATTGAATTCACGAATATAACACTACGGATGGAACGAATAATTCGATGGAAGGAAGCCACGAACTTCAAACTCTATACGATAAGTATTAGCCATTTTCCTTTTAACAAATGGATCAACAAGAAATAGCAATTATTATTATCTTATGCCACTGTGTTAGAGCCTGTTTGAGAACGGAAATTTTTATGGGAATGGAAATTTTTATGGGAATGGAAATATTTGAAAATGGGAATGAGAATTTAATTTGTCAAAACTAAAGTTATTTAATTTATGAGAAATTTTAAAATATAGATGCTCGGCAAATGCATAGAAAATTTGTTAGAATGTTGGTTTTTTCTCTTTTTATAGAAGATGTAATACTAAAATTAAACTATATTAATTGTATTGATACTAATCACTAATTATGATAAAATTAGCTTCATCTATTAAAACTGAGTGTTGCTAGTTTAATTATACTTGTTTAATTAATTTATTGTATTATTATGTTGTGTTTGTTTAATTAAATTTTGTTTTTTGTTTATTTAAAATTGTGTTTGTTTTATTTTATTATTAAATTGTGCTTGTTGTTAATGAAAAAAATAAAATAGCTTCAAGAGTAAATTTGATTTTGAAAATTATAATTCGTATATAGAATTAATAAACTTTACGATATTGGTCTTATATTTGATCAATTAATTTAATATTGTTTAGAAAATTATAGGCATTTTTTAGAAAATTATAGGCTTATGTTGCTGATGGAGAACAAATAAAAAAATAACAAATAACAAATGATTTTCGTTAAGAAAAATAAAAATAATAATTGTTGTTGTTATTGTTATTATCTTTGCATTAAGGAAATGGTGATATGTTCACAACAGCGGGTTGCAAAACAAATTCTATGACAAAGTTTCATTCAAGTGGAGAAGCCTTCTTTCCAAGCATTTATGTTTAGATTGACCAGATTGAGGTCTAATTGCAGAAACCGAAGCTTAGATTAACCAAATAATAATTGTTGTGACATTTTAAAACTTTCTGAAAACAAAAAGAGAAAACTTAGTGAAGTATTCCCAACAGTATAATCGTTTTCAGATTTATACTTAAAAAATAAAAAAAATACTTTTCAATTAGACTTGGTTGGGGTGCGCCAGGCCTATGCAATAGTGCAAGCGCCTAGTGTTTTATAAGAGCTCCGGGACTTGCATAAGATAGCACAGGGGATGTGGGACTAAAAGAGAGCTTTGCTCTTATAAATGTGAAGCGAACCGGTCGTGCATGTAGCTTCTAATGGACTGGGTTATTTCCTGGACCAAAGGATCTATCTCAATATGGGCCTTGCTAAGTTGCTATGGTAACCTGAAAACTTGTTGTCCGTTTGCAATGGGTGGATAGGCTTCAATTATTATTACTATCATTGTTATCTATAATATTATTTTATATGATATTATTTACATTATTATTACTATTTTTTTATCGATAACACATGTATTAAAATTGATTTCATCAATATCACATCACATTGAGGACACGACTAAAATGACACTTACACATCAATCAGACGAGCCGTCAATCCTCATTCATTGACAAAACAAAGAAATAAAAAGAGAATCAGCTATAAATCTTAAATCTTAGTAACTAATTACTTAATGATACACTTCTTTATAATTGATTTTATAAAAAATATAGAATATTACAAGCAGACATTACAAGAGGGAGGGATATATTCACACACACATATTAAATTTATCCTGCATATTTAACTAACAATAGCAACTAGGTCTAAGTTTTTATGTAATTTTTTTTTTTGTTTGTCGGTTAGTCAACTGCGTGAAGTCTTTATAGCATCTGCATCCCTGAAACTATTAGAGTTTCTAATCTGATGTGGCAGTTGCTAAACCAGTTTCAGGGATGTAGATGGATTTCTTATTTAGCAACTTTGCTCAATAATTTATTATTAAGAAATCGTTTATAAACTCTGACGTGGCAAAACGATTGGCCTGTATTCGCTAAAATTAGTTTAATTTACTGCTGATGTGGCTTATTAGAAACTCTAAAATTAGTTTCAGGGATGTGAACATTTAGAAACTCCAGAGTCTATAATTTCTTAAAAATAGTTAATAGTTATTTAGAAACTGTAAGAATTTCAGGAATGTAGATGCTCACAAGCAATTTCATTTCCTTCCCTTTATCTTCTTTTATTTATCTATAAAAACAAACTCAAGTTTAAAGATATGATATTCTATTAAATATGCTGTGATAATTCAATACTTATCAATCAATACGAACAAATGAAAAACTCAAATTATATAAACATACAATTACTTGCTGAGGAGAGATCCACTTACAATGTTTGTAAGTTACATAATCTTACAACAATTCAGTTTTGCGATTTTCAAAGTCCAAACAGTTGATCTAAACCGTTCAACGTGATATCTATATTAAAAATGTGCTTGGAGATAAAATTTTACATTTTTTGAATTTGTTACTATTTATTAAGTATTTTACAAAATTATTGTTTTTAGATAATTCTGAACCACTGAAAAATAACAGTTTTGTAAAATACTTAATATATATTAAAAAAATTCAAAACAATGTAAAATTTGATCTCCAAACACATTTTAATATAGATATCATGTTGAACGGTTTGAATTGACTGTTTAAACTTTAAAAATTACAAAACTAAATTGTTGTAAGATGTTGTAACTTACAAATGTTGTAAGTGAATCTCTCCTCTTACTTCATATAGTTTTCCTAAAACAAAAAAACTTTGCAAGCGACTTAAAAATTTCAATTTGAATCGCAACAAAATATTTAGAATCACTTGCGGCATTCCAAGTAGGACATGTTAACAGTCATAATTCAAAACCTTTCAGCAGATAATTTATTATTTCCTTTTCTCTAATCTGTTTGTGTTTTCTTTTGGTTTATTTTCTTTCCTTTGAACAACAATTAAAGAGAGGATGGAATCAGCTAATTAAGGTACGGGTTGGTTGGTTGCCAGGAAAGCAGAGGGGGCCGCGTAAGGAGTAGGTTGAGTGAATTCAGATCCAGTGCATTAACTCAATTTTTGAGTTTTGATCCAAACCGTCCAAGATGCTCCAACACGAATATTAAAGAGCCTGTACCCCACAAATAATACTGCCTCCTGCGCTACCACCGAATAGGCACCGTACACATCTAAACTCAAAAATTGGGTTACTTTAGGGGATCCGGACTCAGGTTGAGTGCGGCGTGTTTCTATTTTATTTTTAACAGTTTTAAACGAAAAATTAAATTGTAAATACGGAATTGATAAAATTTCGATGTTAACACAAATGTTACTTAATTGCGTTTTTGTCAATCACTATATGTATAAACGATCTTACTTTAATAACGCTGACAATTCAAAAAGCCTTATTTAGATAATTTCAATGTATGTACAGCAGAAACAAACTACCCCGACATTTTTATTAATACCCTGAGTTTAATACAAATTATTAATTATACCCACGTTCCCAAACTTTTGTTAAAAATACCCAAGCCGGCCAGAAAATGGTCGGCTTAGGTACCAGAGTAAACCGGCCATTTTCTGGCCGGCTTACTCTTTTTTTTTTTTTTTAGGGAGAGACACTATGAAGATCAAAATATTGAAACCTAACTCTGAAATTTTGAAATTTTTGTTTAAATTATTTGTTATATTACTTTTTTTGATGTATAATTAGCATATTCATACTAAAATACGTTAGATTACTTGAAATTATGTTGAATTACACTATATTACAATAAATTATGTTCAATTATACTAAATTACGTTAAATTACAATAACTTCGCTAATTATGTTGAAATACGGTAAAAAAAATACTAAACTACACAAAATTACGCTATAGTAGACTGATTTTGCTCATCATTCATGAATCATAAAAAATAGTAAAAAAATTCCAAAAATAGTAAAAATTGGTAATCTGCAAGTTCATTATGTAACTAATTTACTGAGCTACTTGGATTGAATGATAGAAATGAAAATCTTAATCGGAAACTTCAACTCAAGTTTTGAAGCTCTTCCCTTTGTTTTTTTGTGATTCTGAATTTCGGAATCCGGTATTACCGGCACGGACGCATGCGCATTTTCGCAAGCTTTCCGAAAAGTGGTCATTTGCTGAAATCGGACACTCGAGCGCCGTTTTATGACCGTTTGAAGTTTCATCGTCGTTTTTCGCCTTTTCAGTGAAGATCTCGTCCCTATTCATTTGTAATTTAGCGTTATTTAGCGTATTTTAGCGTAATTTAATGTAATTTAGCGTAATTTAACATAATTTAGTGTTATTCAACATAATTTCAATTAATCTATCGTATTTTAGTATAAATATGCAAATTATACATCAAAAGAAGTAATATAACAAATAATTTAAACAAAAATTTCAAATTTTCAGAGTTAGATTTCAATATTTTGATCTTCATAGTCTCTCTCTAAAAAAAATTGTCTGAATATGACTATTTTTTGTAAAATACTTAATAAATAGTAAATAAATTCAAAAAATGTAAAATTTGATCTGGAAGCACAGTTTATTGTAGAGATCATGTTGAACAGTTTGGATTGACGATTTGGACTTTGAACATGAAAAAAATGATTGTTGTAACTTGATCCCTCCTCAAAGAAGTAATATAACAAATAATTTAAACAAAAATTTCAAATTTGCAGAGTTAGATTTCAATATTTTGATCTTCATAGTGTCTCTAAAAAAAAAAAAAAAAAAAAAATGGAGTAAGCCGGCCAGAAAATGGCCGGTTTACTCTGGTACCTAAGCCGGCCATTTTCTGGCCGGCTTGGGTAGTTTTAGCAAAAGTTTGAGAACGTGGGTATAATTAATAATTTGTATTAAACTTAGGGTATTAATAAAAATGTCGGCAAACTACCGTATAACAACGTTGATATTCATGTGAGAAAAACGCTAGCACCGATAGCGTTTCTCGTTGTATATAAATAACAGACAAATTTAAATCAACTTTCCACAGCACTTCACTCATCTCTCTTCACCTACAGTATTTGTTTCACTGTTAAGTTTTTTATTTTTTATTTATTTTAGTACAATAATTAGTCTACTTCAATTTGTTTGGGACTAAAGACTTAGTTGATGTTGTTGACCAGAGACGGAACTAGAAAATTTGAATATGAGAGACTAATATATAAAATATATAATATGTGAAAAAGATAACAAAATTGATTAGTGAGAATTGAAGCCATAACCTTACAAACATCAATAGAATTCTTACCCGATATTTTTATTAAAACCCCAAAAAAAAAACAAATTATCAAATCTGCTCCCACTCCAAAGTTATAATTATTTCTAACCTAACCGCCCGTGGACTGGGCGGTCCACTTTTCCCACCAGACCGCCCAGCCACTGGGCGGTCCACTTTTGAAATCTGACCGCCCAGCTTTCGGGCGGTCAACTCGTAAAACCTGACCGCCCAGAGGCTGGGCGGTCCACTATGAATTTTTTTTTTTAAAAGCGGTCCGCCCCCTCCAGCGGCTCTCTCTCTCTCTTCTCTCTGCCTCCAGCCCAGCCTCTCCCGCCGCCCGCGTCGCCGCCCGAAACCACACCCCACCCCAGCCCAGCAGTGCTTTTCTCTCTCTCTCTCCCTCTCTCCCTCTCTTCCTCTCTCTAGAGCTCTCTCTCTCTCTCCCTCTCTTCCTAGAGCTCTAGGGTTTCCTCTCTCTCTCTATTCTGCCATTCTCTCCCTCTTCCTCTCTCTCTCTCTCTTCCTCTCTCTCTCTCTCTCTCTCTCTCACCCGAACCCTAATTTCGGCCATCTCGGCAACAGTCCGATTATTTTCGGGTAAGTTTCTAAATAATGTTTTTAATTTATATTTTGTATCTTGTATTGGCATTGGAACGATTGGTAGAATTGAATTGTTAATTATCGTGTCCGGGTTGTTGATTTTCCCGAAACGATTGAATTGTTCAAAATTAGGGTTTCCGGTATTAGAGTTTGTAGTTTAGGGATTTAGGGTTGACAAAACTGAAGTTTATAAATTAGGGTTGAATTGTTAATTATCGTGTGCGGGTTGTTGATTTTCCTGTCCCGATTTAATTGTTAAATTAGGGTTGAATTGTTAAATTAGGGTTTATGATTGAATTGTTTAAATTAGGGTTGAATTGTTAAATTAGGATTTAGGGTTGAATTGTTTAAATTATGTTGAATTGTTAAATTAGGGTTGAATTGTTAATTTAGGGTTTAGGGGTTAAATTAGGATTTAGGGGTTAAATTAGGGTTTATGGATCAAATTAGGGTTTAGGGTTGAATTGTTAGATTAGGGTTGAATTCCTAAATTAGGGTTTAGGGTTGACATAATTAGAGTTTATAAGTCAGGGTTTATAAATCAGGATTTGTAAGATAAAATCTTCTGTTTATTGAAATGTAGTATTGTCAGAACTAGACGGGGACGTGCATGGGATGCCCCTCTGGAGACGGGGGAGAGTTCACATGATCACGATGCTGAGGCATCCGGTGCACCGGCATCCAGTGCAGAGGCATCCGGTGCAGAGGCATCCGGTGCACCGGCATCCAGTGCAGAGGCATCCGGTGCAGAGTCGTCCGGTGCAGATGCTCCCTTTGGAGATTATCCCCCTCACCATCCTGACACGTTTAGTCCTCTTCTGTGGATCCCACATGTCAAGCACCGTGTCTCACTTGCATCTATGGAGGTACGTTGGTGTTGTATTCCTAATTTAAATATCATTATTTAATTAGACGTTTATATTGAAATAATTGTAACATGCAGGACACGACGATGATGACAGTGAGGCATCGCACCCCCGAGATACCATACGTCCGTCACCCGTTGATGGAGCAGTGCATCCTTCATCTGGGGTTGTATCAGTTGGCCACCATGCCTCACTGTGATATTGATCAGGCCCTCGTTTGCGGTCTAGTGGAGAGATGGCGACCGGAGACGCATACATTTCACCTTCCGGTTGGGGAGATGACAGTCACACTAGGTGATGTCAGCGCCTTGTGGGGTTTACGGATAGACGGCGACCCCATCGGTGGTGTCTCAGACCATCCAGACCTGATGCACATGATACCGGAGCTACTGGGGGCCGCTCCGTCGGACTTGCAAAAGAAGAAGAAGAAGAAGAAGAAAGGAGAGGAGGAGGAGGAGTACCGGTATTCACAGTACTGCATCAGTCTTGCGGCGCTCCGCAGTCACTTCCACCGGCGTAGGATCACCCCTCAGACACGTGACGAGCAGGCTGTTCTGAGGTAATCACAAACAGTTGCAAATTAAAATATGTTATGGATTGAACACAAAATGTAGTTATTTATGTTTCTAATTTATATTGCAGGTACGTGAGGGCGTTTGTCTTGGATTTATGTGGCAGCGTCATGTTTGTCGATTCCAGCGGTGACGCAGTCCCGATTATGTTCCTCTCTCTGCTGAGGGACATTCAGCGGCCGTCGAGGTGGAATTGGGGTGGAGCCGTGCTCGCTCACTTATACCGGGGCTTGTGTCATGCTTGTCTGGTAAGTTTGTACAAATATTTTAATTTTTTTATTACATATATTATGGTTCCATATTTACCAGAAATGCATCGCATGTCCAAAATTTAGGCGACGAACAGGCAGATTGCCGGACCACTTCTTCTACTCCAGCAGTGGTCCTGGTCACATCTACCGGTGTGTCGGCCTGTTCCTCCAGCTCAGGAGGGGCTATGGATGGGAGATGACCCCGAGAGACGTCCGGGGTACGGTGCCATATGGAGTACTCCCCTCACGTACGAGGACACGGGCAGAGGGAGGACCGTGGGGATTTCGTATGTCCGGGGCCAGCTCCAGATGCTTCACGAGGCGAGCGTCACCTGGTACCCCTATCGTGTGTTCTACGATCGGGGCCTTCTGTGCCCGCTGACATTAGAGCAGAGACACCTCTCGTTTTATCGGGGGCCGTGCGTATGCTTCTGGATAGTTGAGTATCACTATCCTGACCGAGTGCCCCGTCAGTTTGGCTTAGATGCCTTTGTCCCTGATTTTCCAGAGTTGGGCGAGCAGCAGACCACCCAGCTGCACAGGTAACTACCCACTGCCTTATCCTTTGTCTATTTTATTACTTATTCAGCCATACACGTTACTAATTAATTTATATTGCAGCACCAAACACAACAAGCCCAAAGTCGACTGGAGCACGTGTTTCTGGGAGCATTACCAGCGTGCTGCATCTCCCCAGTTGCACTTATGGACCCCGCCTCCAACAGGAGATGCCCCTATGCCGGTCGGGCCTTGGAGATTGCGATATATCGTCTGGTACCAGAGATGGGGCATGCCGACGGTTTATCTACAGGGGGACTACGGTGATGCTCTTCGACGGAGACTCACGGGTGAGGGATCTAGGACTTACTTGCCTTTCGGCCCGATCCATGCTCGTTCGGTATGTTTAAATGAAAATGACATGCTTAAAAAATTGTAGTTATTTATTCATCTTCTAATAATAATAATGAAAATACATTGTGTGCAGATTTTGACGGGTATTAGAGGAGTGGCACACAGCTTGGTGTGCATGGCGAGAAGAAGTTGGAGAGCGATAGGATGTCAAATGCTCCAACACAGTGCACCGATCGTTGAGGGCTCTGGCTGGGACGGGCGCCTCATTGGTATGTTGCACGATGCCGGGGAGGACATCAATTGGCGCGAGATAAAGGCCCCACCACCAGATCCGGAGCAGCCTGTCGCCCCTATCTACGCTGCGGAGATGCCGCCACCTCCTGCAGGTAATAATATGTCATACAAATGATCATTATTAAGTTTTATCTCTAAAAGATCATTCTTATTAATTTATCTTCATTTATGCAGATGATGACCCAGCTTGGGCGTTCCACCAATGGGTATTGAACAACAACGCGTGGAGCGCGTACTACAACGAGTATGGAGTTCCAGTGCAGCATACCGAGGTAGCAAAAGTTCATTATTTACCAGATTTACTCGTTACTTCTATGTCCCTAATTTAACATTGTTTACATGCAGGATGGAGCTGCCGCCGCGGACGATGCCGTTTTCTCATTGGATGACCTAGCTCCCACCGATGGAGATGAGGGCGGATGGGAGCCAGCTAGCTCCCACAGACCGCAGTATATGGAGCCCAGACAGCACGACGGCGAGGCCAGTGGGAGTGGGGCACAGACTGCAGATGGCTTTGCCGCTGCTATATTTGGCACACCGCCTCCGGCCACGTATCCTCCTACTTGGGAGGCCGATCCGTGGGTGTTGCGTACACAGGCGGGGATCCATGGGGAGCATGCATTACACCTGGGGGCGGACCCATGGGCGCGTGAGGACGTACACGATGACATGCAGGTGGATGAGGTTCACTAGAGGCGTCCGCCGTCGCAGAGAGAGCACTGTGCACCTGAGAGGTTGGACCTCTCCGGACCTCGCCCTCGTCGTCGCCGTTAGGGTTTTTATATTTTTTTTAGTTTGATAGGTTTCTAGTATTTTAGTTTGGATTATTATATTTCATGTTTGGACTGTTATGTTTCATGTTTAGACTTACCATTTAGATTACCTACTTTTATTGTTTATACTTACTATTTAGATTACCATTTAGAAACATTTAAACATTAACAAACTTAATATAAAACTAATCAATTATATTAAAACTACACAATTACATAACATATAAAAATAATCGTCAACAAATAATAAATATATATCATACAATTTAATATAAAACATTCAAACAAATCATTACAACAATTTAATATAAAACATTCAAAAATCATTACAACAATTTAATATAAAACATTCAAACAAATCATTACAACAATTTAATATAAAAAAAAATTAATAGTGGACCGCCCAGCCCCTGGGCGTCAGATTGTAATAGTGGACCGCCCAGCCTGTGGACGGTCAAGTTGAAAAGTGAACCGCCCAGTTGCTGGGCGGTCTGGTGGGAAAAGTGGACCGCCCAGTTTACGGGCGGTTAGGGTAGAAATAATTATAATTTTGAAGTGGGAGCAGATTTGATAATTTGTTTTTTTTTGGGGGTTTTAATAAAAATATCGGAATTCTTACTACTAAACTACAAGCACACATTTGCCATGACTATATAAAAGCTTAAAAAAATAAAAAATAAATTAAATTTTAATGTACATAATTAAAAAAAAATTAAATTATTAGAGTGACTTAGCACCCTTGACATACATGTAGATCCGCCCATGATTGTTGTTGTTAGTACAATAATTAAGTAGTGGTGTTTAACTAAATTTACAATTTACATTATTTAGGTTAATTGACCGTAACAACTATTATGATTGGCTTAATGATTAGATGGGGTCCTCGTTTTATTTATGTAAGTGGTGAAGTAAACTTGAAACTTTGGTGATGTCAAAGAATTGTTTATAGTCAACTTGGATTGAGGGTGAGACCGGTGAGTACAATCTTAAGAGCATCAACATTCCAGCAACTCAAATGAATTTCTAAATAACTGTTAACCACTTTTTAGAAATTAAGGTCTCTAAGAGCATCTACAATCCAACAACTCAAATGAGTTTCTAAATAACTGTTAATCACTTTTTAAAAATTAAGGTCTCTAAGTTTCTAACTTCACATTTCTAAAATTAATTTTAGAGTTTCTATTAAGCCACGTCAGCAACAAATTAAAAAAGAGAGATAATTTGACCCAATCATTTGGCCAACATAGAGTTTATAAACAGTTTCTTAATAAGAAACTTTACTGCATAGTTTCTAAATAAGAAACTCTCACATATCCCTAAAACTGAATTATAAATTGCCACATCAGATTATAAACTCTAATAATACCAGGGATGTAAATGCTCTAAAGTTTTTAACTCTCACATTCCTGAAATTAAGTTAGAGTTTTTATTAAGTTACGTCAGCAACAAATTAAAAAGAAGAAATAATTTGAGCCAATTATTTGGTTAATATGGAGTTTATAAACAGTTTCTTAATAAGAAACTTTACTGCATAATTTCTAAATAAGAAACTCTCCCACATCTCTAAAACTGAATTAGAACTGTCATATTAGATTAAAAACTTTAATAATACCCGAGATGCAGATGCTTGGTCGTAATATTGTCATGTCAGATAATCGTTGCTGTCAACTGGTCCTAATTTGTGAAACATGTCAGGACGGTTTTGAGTTAACGAAACATTGATTTCAGGTAATAAATTAATAATAGCCTTTGAAACTGTATCGATAGATATTCCGTTTATGTATTCATCACCTTTTACGGCATATATATTTTTTTAAGTTAGTTATGTAATATTTACTTTATGATTAAAAAAAAACGTCAGAAGCAATGTTAAATACACAATACAAAACTACAATTTTAATTAAAAAAATGTCAGATGTAAACAAAATAATATCTTATTAAAAATGTACAAAATTTTAAATTTTAAATTATATTTAACCTTATTGATGGTTTAAAAGATTAAATAATCATTTTTTTAATAATACATTAAAGACACTTTACTGTGAACCGGTTCAAATAATATCCTTCAAACTTTTTAGTTTATTTATCGTGAACCGGAGCTAGCGCATGAATATTTCATATTTATAATTCTTCGATTCTTCGATTCTTCGATTCTTCGATTCTTTGTCCTTGCAGGTGCGTACTAACTCGGTTAAGCCTTGAAACAAAGCAAGAGGGTACCCTTGCTCGAGAGAGGGAGAGGGAGAGAGAGAGATATGGTGGGGATATTCGCCCGATTAAGCGGCGGGGGATCTGCGCACCGCCGTACAAAGAGCGCCCGCGCCCTTGTACGCCTCTCAGCTCACTTCCTTCTCAAATCGTCATACTTTATTATTTCTTTTTTCATTTTTTTCCCCAATAAAAGATCTTACTTACAGTTCTTCCATGCGTAAATACTGTTTACTCGAGTATTTGCTTTGCCTCCAATTCAATTTTGGTCATGGGTGGGGTGGGGGCTGTTTAGCTGAGACTCTTAGTATTTTCTATTTATAAGAATTTTAGCTTCAATTTGCGCACTTTCTTTTGGTTTATAGTGTAATTTGTTGGTTGAGCTGAATCGTCAGTATTTTTTTCTTCCCTGAGACACTTGGCTTTGATTTCGAGTTTCTTTCTTGTTGATCCCTTTTCTCTGCTTAGCTCAACATAATATCACCAATTTCCGTTCAGTGAGTTCCAATTCGAGCCCCTGAGTAATTAATCACGGAATTTTACTGGACTTTCATCTATTTCCCTTAAAAAATAATTTTATTGTTTTTGCTCCTCTTTATGTCCCAACTCCAGGCTGTTCCATTTGGAGATTTGTGATGAAAATATTCTGTTTATTGTATCTCCTTAAAGTTAGATGATTCTTTAGACTTTAGTCTTGTCTCTGATTTTGCTTTAGTGAGCAAATATCTCAATCATGCTTCTTCTTTATTCCTATCAATGGGTTTTTCTTTATTAAAGCATCTATTCTACCTTTTAATAGTTACAAGTTACAACCATAAATTATGCCACTCATGTGATCAGTAGCTTCTAATTTAGATATGTTGTCATTAACTTTAATTAGCTTGTCAGTTAAAATTACGTGGGCTATCATTATCCAACTGTATTTATTCAGCCCTTTTATTTCATTACTTAATCCTCAATGGGGCATAAATGCAATATTCAGCCCCTTTATGTTTTTATTTTAACTTTGAATCTTAAGCAGTAGATACCAACATTGAAAATGGCAAGTTCCAAAATTAAGATCGTGCTTCTCCTGATTAATTTGTGACAACTTGCCGTTTAAACTTTGTTTGTAATTTTGCAACTTTTAGGAGGTAGGGGAAACACTGGTACCTAACTCAGAGGCTGGAGGTTCGGCACCTACTATTGAAGCATCGTCTCATGGGATTGGACAAGCACTCGATTTCAAGCCAGTTGAGCATCCAGTTGAGCCACTTAACCACGATCAACCTGTTAAGTGCCCATTACCTGAACCTTCCATTTTGAATGTAAGTCTTTCCTTCATTTTTTTGCTCCGATTACTACATGGGTTTCTTAAAATGGACTTTTTGCCAAAGTAACTGCATAGTCCCAGTTAAACTTCACTTGTTCAATCAAGCACCTTTGGTTAATCAAATTCTACATCTGTTTTACCTTCATGTTTCTGATTTTATAAAGATTAGATTTTATTTGGCATCAGAGTATTATTTGGTTGTGTATGGATGTACAAGTGTGCTGCTTAACAGTGACCACTATTTTCGTTTAACTACATAAGTTTTATTCTACATTTCTACTATGTCATATTTCGGATTTTGATTTGAAATAATTTGCACTGACTAAAACCACAATTCGATGCAAAACATTCAATAAGGCATATTAAATATTAAGTTAACCCAAATTTACTAAAAGTTTATGCTGAAGTGAGTGGACTTCTTGCCTGTTAAAGTTTTCATGAAGCCCTACTTGCTTTAATTAACTTTTCTCCTGTTATGTTTAAAATGCATGTGCTTGGATGTACTAAGATTTGAGTTCTGCTAAATTTGGTGCAAATTGAGTATAAATTGTTCCATAACTGGGGTAAATAACTTGATAGGATTCTGTGGCTTAATCACACAATCAAAGCTAAACTGATCATGCCCCCTTTACAATTGGGGTTTGGTTACTGGGGTCAGGTGCCCACCTTTCAATAATGGACTATGTAAACTACGACGTGAGTTGTGGTTCTTTTCAATTTTGTTCTGTAATTTTACTGTCTTGTTAACCTCGTATAATTATTATTATTTATTTCTATTAATGCTTCTAAAGAGTATATTCGGGAAAAATCAGAAAATTAGGGAAGCATAAGACTGGTGCAATGAAGGCACTGGAAATTCAGTCTTAAATTTTCTAATTTGTAAATCATCCGCATTACGACTAGATGAGCTTTAGTTACTAAACAATACCTCACAAAAAAAAGAGAGAAAAACAAAATCTCATATTACATCCATCAATCCTTTCAATTATGACTTGCTTTGGCATTAATTTACCAATTTAAGTATCTTATATTGTGTGGTCCATTTCTATTGGTTAGGTAGCCTCACTCTTTAACAACTGTCATATCATCTCCTTTTGCATTGGGTTGTTATGACTGTGACTGAAACTATACTAAACAATTAGGTATGCAACTTGATATTATGATTGGTTAGATCAGTAGTATCCTTCACTTCTGTGACTGCCTCATATTACTAAATACCAGTTTATGACGTCTCTGCTACAATATGAAATTACATTAGATGGTACCAGTGTGTATATTTGCACATTTCAAGGAAGTAACTACTCAGGTTCAGTAACTTAACCACTAACATTGCAATAACGCATGAATTAATTGCAGTGATTTAGTTGTTTTTTTTTATCTTTTATAGGATGGGAGGATATGGAAAGAAAGGATGTCATCTGTTGGAAGTAGAGTTAGAACCGACCTTCCAGTGGTCAGAGAAGAATCCCCCCTGGAGCCTGATGCTGGTGGGTCCAGGCCCAAACCAGTTGTAACAAGGCGGGCCATGTTACCATCTATGAGCGCACCAGAGCACAGTTTTGTAGCACTTCTAGAAGAATGTGGCGACCTATCAATTGAGAATTCCAATATTAGTGATTGATCTTCCTTTTTTTTTTGTTAATATTTCTCTTAGTTTTCTTAAGATGCATATGTATAAATATTGGGTTTGATATATAACAGTGTGTGTAAAAAATACAGGTTATGTTAAATGGTTGTTGTTTGAAATTATATTGTTGTTTATAGGTAAATTTGGATTGCATCTTACCAGTTTTCTCAGTACATCCTCGATGAATTATTACAGGTCTAAACCTAAGCAACATCAGCTCAATTGCAGAAAAGTGCAATTTTTGTACCGGCTCGATTTAGAGCCGCTAATGAATTGAGTTTGAGCGAGTTAGGACTAACTCGAGATCAGTTTAGTAAGATACTGAGCCGAGTCAACCCGAGTTGTGAAGACAGGAAAGCTGAAAACATAACTTGAGATCTTCGAGTTGTCTCGTTACCAACTTGTGATCAAATTTACATCCGGCCTATGCATGGGATTTTTGCAATGAGCCCTATCAAATTTGTAATGTGCGAGTTGGAATCTGCTCAAAGTCGGTTCGTGAGTTTAACGAATCAGCCAAATCAAGTCAGTTCCAACTCGAGTTGGTACGAGCGAGTCACCAATTACGAATATTTTGTTCAGCCCGAGTTTGATTGCATTATATGCTGTTGTTGATATATGCGACATATTGGCTGTCGGCTACATATATCGCACCCTATATACACTAAAAAGATTAAAACGAGGATGGTCTCTCGGTGGCGCTAGCAATTCATAAGCTTGGTTAAAGATTAAGGCTAATTTAATTGCAATCACCAACGGAATAAAGCAATCGGATAATAAAGTACTTGTAGATTCGGTTTATTTTTTTTCAGGTATATAGATTTTAGGTATATTTTTTTTATAAAAAAATAATATTGGCGATATAGTAAAAGTTGGTGCCAATTGTTACAGTATTAGAAATGAGATGTAAAATTTCCTTTGCTCATAAAAAGAATGCAAAGTCTCTTAATTGCTCATATTATATAAAAAATAGTGTCATTACATATTTTCTATGATAGAGAATTCATTCTATTTTTTGTAAGGGATTTATCTTTTAAATATTTATTGATTGTTTCATTTTATTAGAGAAATATAATAATGTCATAAATATTAGTTTCGAATAAGAAATATTCAAATATTAATTTAAAATGGATAAGTATTTTAAATATAACATATTTTCATAAAAATTCCATGCATCCTAACAACTTGTTTCCAAACTTTTCTACCCACCTTCATCCCAATAAATTAATTATGAAATCTCATATCCTAACATTTTCGCATTCATCGAACTCATTACCGTATAAAAAAACACCTTCTTTGCTTTGATGGGAGTTATTTTTTTCTTTGCTTTCTTTCTTTCTTTCTTTGCCTTTTTTTTTTTAGGGAATCCGTATCCTCTGCATTAACTCAAACTTCTCGGCCGTCCGATCAGTATTCAAGTCAAGATGCAATGCACGAGACTCCTTTAATATCCGTGCCAATACAGATTTGACGGTCCGGATTCATTCTGAATTAACTCAAAGTTTAAGTTAACGCAGAGGATCCGAATTCAGGCGCCTATCCATCCTGTCTGACAATTGATTGCCTCGTTCACTCGTCTGAGAGATTTGGGTATGAATTGATTGGATATGTTGGTACGATGACTCAAGTGGCAAGATGAGGGTATTCTTGTCAAATTTCAGGGGGGGCCTGGGGTTGTTTACTAGTTTGGAGTTTAATTAGTTATACAAATACATTGAACGATAACTATGAACCGCCAATAATGATCTACTTCAAGTTTTGCAATTTACGCTTGGAAGCTTCTTGAAAACTCAGCTATGTTTATGAAATAATCTCGCAAATTACTTGTTCAATGTTTTACTTGTGAAGGCCGTGATTTATTTTTTGTGGAAATCCAGTGATAGTTTAGGTTAAGCTCCCAACCTTTTGTGACCTTAAACTCGGCTTTAGATTGTTCGTGAATCATTAATTTTTCTATTTATAAAATAAGTTCTTAGACCATATGGTGCAGGCTGGATTGTGTATGATCTCCCGTCATGTCTAGCTTCTGTTCCAACTCTCTTCTAGTTCTAGACAATTTAAACATACCAATAGAATGAAGAAAATTACCACTTTAATTGCCTAAAAAGGCGCAATATTCCAACAACTGATACCCATTTTCTGCACTTTTTCGAACCTTAAAAGTTATAACACTATCAGCCGATTTTCTTTTATCAAGATTATAAATAGCTAACTATAGCTACGCAATAACTTTTTCAGACCTTAAAAACAATGACGCGATAGTCACTATTTAGAACCTTGATTCCATGTATTTGCAGTTCAAGAATTAATAAATTCTTCATCAGAAGTCCTACTGTCCCATCTCAGAAAGAAACAAACTTAGAGTAGAAATGAACTACCAAATGAACAAATGATGACGTTAAATAAAATAATTAAAGTACATTTATTGACGTAATAGTGAACTTCTGATTGTCAGCAAGACCAGAGTCATCACATTCGCTAATCTGAGACAGTACAAAACAAATGGGTAGAAAAATTGAACAAGTACGAAATTAATCAATAACAATTGTCAGGTTTTTCTCAACACTCAAGAACAGCAGCGGGTATTGTTCAAAAACGGAACTGCAGCACATTGTCACACATAGATAACAATGGTAGAGGCAGGGATTAATTTCACTTTTGAACCTTGGATCAACAAAAAAAAGAAGCACATATAGAAGAAGAGAGCAAAAACAATGAATGGCCAACAGATCAGTTTCTTGCAAAAGCAAGAAACTGAGCATGTAAGAATCTCTGGTCATTTTATCTTCATAAAAAGAATCAACTTCTACTAAAACTACAACAACAGATCCCTACGCTGAATAATAAATAAAAAAAGAAAACATATACCATCAAAATTAGTTGAGCCCTCAATGGGGAAGAAAAATATACCCCCCTACTCGCTCTTCTCCCCAGAACTAGCTAGTTTTCTCCTCTGCTGATGCTCAGCCACTTTGTAATCCACCACCTCTCTGAACAAAGCCGGGCTGAGTTCGCACTCTTTGCTACCATAAACCGCTGCCTGGACTCCTGCCATCAACTTTGCAATCTCTCTGCCCGAGAAGCCATCTGTCTTGACCGCTGCCTCCCTTATGATATCATCAGTAATACCCTTCACCTCGATTTTCTGTGGCTGTTTCCTCAGGAACCAGCCTGCATTAATGTGCCAATAGCAACAAATCAGCCCTGTTTCCTCACCAATACTTTATCCAGATGTATTATATAACATTTTACATCCTTTTCAGGTGAAATACCAAATGGTTCAGCACGGTGTTGGCACTGTAACAGCATGTAACAGATGGGTATTGAGCATAATGAGCAAAAGAACAATTTATTAGATAAATGATGATACAGTGAAATACCAAAGCACAAAGGACGTTTTCCATCCTTTCCAGGTTGAAAACCAAATAATATGCCTTCTAAAACTATATTTTGGGGATTTATCAGGTCTGAAACCAAAGACAAAACACTTAATTTTGAAAAGTTCAGTAACACCATAAAACCCAAATCCGAAAAAATAACTCCCCTACCTAATATGCCCTTGCCCTTGGCGTTCTCACCCGCCTTGACAATATACTTGTCAAGGTAGAGCTTGAGGAGCTTGAAACGCTCCTCTTCACCCGGCAAGGGGAATTCAAGGACCTCATCAATGCGGTCCGTCACTGCTGAGTCCAGATCTCCGGGTCGGTTTGTTGCAAGAGCCAGCACGATATCTTTGGATTGGTCGCCTGTTCTGAAGAGAAGTGCATTTAAGGCACTCCTTTGTGCTTCACTCATGTATGTCTTGTTTCGCCTAGACAGAAAAAGAGAGTGATGTTGTTAGCTTGTCTATAGTAATGCTACATGCCAGTGAGGCTTTTTTCTACAGTCCTAGTGATACTTGCTGGCAAAGGTTGTCTATAGTAATAGCAGCCAGTAAATATTTTGTGGACTTTTTTCTATCTGTTATTATTTAGGGTTGTTCTCTAGCATTAGGTTTCTCTTAAGCTAGTTTGCATAGGGAATGCCACCCAGCCATTGAGTCACAGCAGCTGGTCTGGTAATGCTACATGGCCGTGATTTTCCTACAAAACTAGTTTGTTAGACCCTTTACTCAATATATATCTGCTCCTCCTTGATATAAGAAATACGACTTACTCGCAAAGGAAGGCATCAGCCTCATCAATAAATAGGAGAAGACCCCTATTAGATTTCTTGGCCCAGTCGAACAGCTGGTGTATTTTCGTCACTGCTTGAGATCCCAGTGGAGCCACATCTCCACCAGTCATCAGAGCATAATCTAAGCCCTACTTACCACAGAAACTAAATTAGATAAATGCTTTGTGCTAGATGTCGCCAAGACTAAGAATCAGATTAAAAAGTTCATATATGGCAACCTCAACAATATGCTAACAAATTTCAAGAATGCCCTTGAAATATTAACCATTATGCTTTTATCCCTCAAAATGATACAACATCTTTGATAACTATCGCAAAAGAACCCTGGTTAAGAGCCAGGTAGTTTAATTCAAGGGTTTCCAAAATAGAGTCAATATTTTTCAATATTTCCAAGAAAGACCTAAGAAGTTGTGGGGTCTTTTTGCAAAATTCCAAAAATATCAAGCATTAGATGTGCAAGTGAAATGTGTTCTCTATGCATACCCAGTACTGAATTAGCAAAGTACTCCTAATACATGCTCCATTTCCCAGGTGGGTTTTAAAAAACAGCTATCCAATTTAAAAAAAAATTACTAGGGGATAAATAAATCTATACCGATTTTCGAGCTAATTCCCGTGCTGCCAGGGTTTTGCCTGTACCAGGGGGGCCATAGAACAACATATTACGAAATGGGGCCTGATGTGCCTTGGTATTTGCTGTAGCACCAGCCAGCTGCTGGATTCTTTTCTGAAGTGATGGGTTCAAAATGACGTCACCAAAACCATTTCCATTTTTTCCAGGGTTGTTCTCCTTGGTTAGGTTTTTAGACGCTGTGCTCATGGCACGGGAAGAAAAGCCTGACCAGGGATACTTTCCTCTCGATGACTCCCTGATAAGGGATGGTTGGCCCAAAATGCGGTCAACATATCCCCAAACTACTTTTGCACCTTCTCTGTGAAAAAATAAGCGTACAGGTGAGTATTGGCATGGCATGCAAAAGATGTTTACTAGTGATGATAATGAGTTATACATGCTGGGCAGAACATGGCAAGGTACAGTTTGGCTTGGGTCCGGATCCCCTAAAGTAACCCAATCTTTGGGTTTTGGATTGAGACTGTCCAATTCGAATTCGTCGCTCGAGATCGTCTTGGGATTCGAATTCGTCGTCGAGATGTGTGCGCGTACTTCGCGGATGGATTTTCACAGATTCGAATCGGACGGTCTCGATCCAAAACCCAAACATTGGGTAACTTCACTGGATCCGAATTCGTTTGGCTTAGTAGCTTTCCGTCTCCTTTCACTTGTATTTTTCTTTTTGTTGGAAAATGAAAATAAAAATTTGAACACCAACTGTAATAAGAATGTTTACTTGCGATTGATTGGTTATTGTAATTCGACCATCTTTCTTTCATAGAGCCTTAATTACGGTGTCTGTCAATTGTTGACATAACATCAGAGGCAACAAAATATTTGTTATTGTAAATTACAACACAAACTCTGTCAGATTTTCAGTTTATGCTACATTTCCCAATTCTTTTCACATCCATCCTCAAACCTTATGGCATCTCCAAAGATGCCAAGTCAGCACCTGGCAAATGCTAGCTGAAAGGGCCACCTGAACCACTACCACAGTTCAAAGGGTCTTAACTAAACCAAGTTCAACAGTTCAGGATTCAAACCTAGGTTTCCAAAAAAAATTAATAAATATAAAATTCAAATAAAATTACAATAATAACATCCAACCTGGTAGTATATATCCCAGCTGCAAGAGCAGTAACACCACCAACAGCTACAACTAACTTATTTTGATCTGTTAATATTGCCTTGAGACCACCTGGAAAGAATATAAAGAGGAGAGAATCCAACTTATGAATCACATACTTGGCACTAACTTAACTAAGGTGCTACATTCAAAATTTGACCATTTACTGAACTCCAATTAGCTTTGCATAAACGAAATGTAATTGAAATTTCAAAAGCACCTCCAATGTGCTCGAAAGTAGTATTGATAGCAGACACCCACTTCTCTCTCTCAGCATTGGCCTTCTCAACCAGCATCCTCCTATTGACATCCTCAGCCAGTTTGGCTTCATGAGCCCGGCCCTCAGCCTCGGCCAGCGCACGGACCTTAATAGTCTCCCGTTCAATCTCGGCCTTCTCCCGCTCTGTCTGCCGCCTCTGTGCCTGTATCTGTTCCTCTGTCGCCCGCCTTATTTGCTCCTGCCGGATAGATGACTCCTCTTGCATCTTTACCAACTCCTGATTTCTATGCCTCTGGCTCTCATGCTCTGCCTATCATTACAAAAACCTTTATTATTTGTGAAACTGTGTAATATGTCCTAGACTTATCATTTCTTTAACAAAGGAAGTATGCTGCTTTTATATGTAGGATGTTAATCCAACAAACTCGAACAATTAGGTAAGCTCAAACAAGTCAAGTAAGCATAATCACTGTTCTGTCTTTTTCAGTAAAAAACAGCGTTACTGCCATCCGAAGCAAAATTTCAGTCGGTATGGTGCCGTGATCCCAATTGATACTCTTTTTCTTTATCTTTTATTCAAAATGGCAAGGCAAACAGGTGGAATATATCATGAAGGAATTAAATGAAGAAAGGGCAGAGCAACAGTGAAAAATGCCGAGTATAAAAAGAATAAAACCTTTCAACAGCTTTATTAGGATCCCTTCTCTCTTTTTCCATGAAAATATAATGCAGAGTATAAAAAGAAATAAAGAAAGAAAGAAAAGAATAAATAAAACCTGCATTCTCTTCCTTGCCAGTTCATCCTCATACCGCGCCATCTGGGCTTTCGTCTGTGCTTGCTGCTGCAACAATTTTTTCTGCTCATCATACACAACGCGTTGTCTGTCCTGCAATACCACATCAAGTCAGTTTTCCATCTACCATTACAAATAAAGGAATATAGGATAATTCATATATTGGTGGTGTTTGGTTGAGGCTTAAATCATGGAATAAGAGGTTTAGGCCTCAGTTATTCTACCAAACGCGGATTAATTAGGTTGGCCTAACTAGGTGTAACTCCAAAATTAGGCCTCTAAATTTAAACCACCTTTCCAGGTAGCTTAAGAGTTAGCCCCTCTTCAGCCCCACTGTCACCGACTATTTTTTCCCCTCCCTCTTCTTTAGTCAAATTTAATATAACTTTAGGGCATGACATAACTTTAGACCTCAACCAAACATGAATAGCTTAGGCAACCAAACACCACCAATGGCCAAACCAAGTTGTTTTGGTAAAATATGAAACAAGTTCCATGATGGCAAAATTTATTGCAATCAGGCAAGGATATTTAAGAAACGAAAAATTATATTCAACTCACGGTCTCATGCTGAGCTTGCAAAGCCTGGTACTCAGCTTTCTTCACTGCCAATTCAGTTTGACGCGTCTCTTCTTGCTTCCTCATCAATTCAAACACCTAGACAGATTGAATTATACATAAGAACCTAAAGATCTAATGACATGAATGAATGGTAGATTTGGGCATCGGAAGATTTAATAGTAATTAGCCAATTTTTTTTTTAATTTTGTATTTTCCTCTTAAAAGTAAATCCATCACAAATACAAAAGTTTCCTTCTCCCAAACTTATCAAAACATGAACCCATAGAAAATTCCCTCCCCTTCCAGTGTCTGCATTTCCCTTGTGTTAACAATTTCCCAAATCAATAGAAGCTCGCGAAAAAAAATTATATTTCAACTTGTATGGAAAAGATAAGGAATTATATTTTCATTTTTGCCCTGTGAGCTTTATAATGGGATCCCTTCTCCCAAATCCATCAAAAATTAAAACTACAGAAAAATCCCTCATTTTTAGGAGCCTGCATTTCACTTGTGTTTATATCCTGCTATTGTTTTCTCCTCTATTTCAGATATCACTACAAGCAGGTAAAATGATATTTATGTCACTTCCATGGAAAAACAAGGACATGCATTTTTCACTTTATTCTAAGCAAAGTATGATTTTCCTTTTAAGGTTTGCATTCCTTTTTCTCCAGAGCTTCCATTTCTCTTATGTTTACAATCTACTAATTCTCGCACCCTTTCCAAATCAGTAGAAGCAGGTGAAAAGAACTGTAGGTTTTCACTTGAATGAAAATAAGAAAGTGCAAAGTTTTTATAACCAAGGTGTTGAATTTACTTGAAAGGATTTTTAAAAAAGATGCAATGCATTAAACTCAATTTACACAATTGATCGTGTCAAGACTAAGCAAAGAAAATCAAAACCTTTTTAGCCTGAGAAGAGTTATTTATCTCTCGCAAAGCCTTGGCGCCTCTCTCAAGGGCCTCTGGATCAAACCCGGCTGCGGTGGTCCTGGGATTATCATTTCTGACCTTAGGCACCTCCTCATTACTCGCTGGAGATTGACCTGTGGCTGTGGGCCCCTGTTCGGCAGGCTGCGCAGGAGGTGGGCCTCCCGCCGCCGGAGGAGAGGAGGAGGAAAATGTGGGGATTTTGAAGGGACCATCGGCGTACGCCCGGTCTACGGTGAGCCCAGCCGCAGCGGCGGCGGCTGTCGCGAGGGAGAGTATGCTCTGATGTGTGGAAGGCATGGTGTACGAATAAGAAGAAAGGTATAGGGTTTAAGAAAGAAATGGACTGAAGAAGAAAAGGGCTTATTTTGGCCGTTGGATTCGGAGATCTACGGCAGAGCTTCCTTGGGATGTGACTTGTTTCCCAAGGTCGACATGGAAAAGAAAAGTCGGTTTCTCATTTCGGCCGACTCGTCGGGTCGGAAGTCGGAACTGAATCGGATCCAATCATCCAAATAATATCCGCGGATCAAAATTCAACGGAGTTTTTTAGTTACCATTTGAAAAAAAAAAAATATGGAGAATTGACATAAAATTAGAAAAAAATTCTAGTCTTTAGCACAACACGAACGGTAGGACCAGTGGGAGCCACCATGTAACACGAGTAGGCAATTGTCTATTCTAGAATTTTAAAATTGAGTATGAAGTAGTATAAATATGTTAGCATACTTACTTTTGGTAAGGTTAAATTACCTACTTCTGTCATTTGACAATTCAATACTGCAATTCAATTGAATGAATTAAATTGCAAATTGCGACTGATAGTTGACTAAAATTGTTGAGTGTTAATGTTTTTTCTTTTTATTTCTGTTTAAATTTGATTTAGAATTTGGTGAGATTGATTAAAATGATTCAAGTATATAAGTTAATTTTGCCCACTAACCCGGTAATCCGGTAATCCGAAACTTTTTGCCCACCCCTGACTCAAATTCTAGCTACGCTACTGGATAGGACCCACAACTTTATAGTCCAGATTTACTCTCAGCTATACCAAATTCATTCATGTGTCTATTTGGATTGTTGAGGTACCTTTTAAGATTTGTGCCAGGTTAAAAAAACAGTCTGAATGATCTCATTCTACAAAACAGTGCCTATGTAGTAATAAAGATGATACAAATTCATATATGAGTGTCATATAAGAGTGACAATTATACATTTTATCGAAATTTTTGTTAATATAAAAAAAATATCAAATTTCAAAATTTACACTCCAGTCTGAGAAATTACGAAATCTGCCCAAACCGAAATTTTTTGTTTGCGGAATAGAGGAATTAGCCTTTTCCAATAGATGGAAATGACTCATTTACCAATACTTTTTCACTATTCCATTCTTCCACCTTTTATCTTCAACCGAACACGACCGAAATAGTGAAGAATTGAAGTTTATTCTAAAATTTACTTTTCCTCTATTTCAATAGTTTGTTGAACGGACCTGTATGTTTTATATAGGGATGGCAAAAAAGCCCAGCGGCCCGTCGGCCCGGTTATGCCTGCCTGGCCCAGCCCTTTACCCGGTCGGCCCGTCAGTGTAACAGGCCAGGTAAGGCCGGGCCTAAGAACAGGCCAGGCCAGGCCTGGGCTTAAGTCGAAGCCCACAGGCAGCCCGTTGGGCCTATAATTTAATACAAACAGAATTGAGTACAGGATTTTGAATATTAGGGTTTTTGTGAGAGCCGCAGCCGCTCATTGGCTCTCTTTTTCTCCTCTCTCTTTCGCTCCTCTCTCTGAGCTCTCTTTCGAAGGAAGGTTTGAGTCTCTCCCGGTTTTCTCTAGTCATCTCTCTCTCGCTCTCTTCAGCACCGCCCCCAGGCCCCAGCAAGCCAGTGCGTGCGGCAGTCGGCAGTCGGACTCACCGAGCCCTCTCTCTCTCTCGCTCTCTTCAGCAGGCCAGTGCCGACTGCCGACTCACAGAGCCCTCTCTCTCTCCTCCCGCTCTCCCGCTCTCTTCAGCACCCGGACCCGGTAAGCTCTTTCGCTCCTCTCTCTCTCCCAGAACTCTGTTGCATTTTTTTGTTGGCTCCGATTTAGCAGCACCCGATCTAAAATGGGATCCGATTTTGCCAGCTTTTCTGCTGCCGAAAAAAATACAGAGTGCTGAACCGCTTAGATTTTCTAGCTTTTCCGATTTTTTTTATTTTTGTCAGCTGCGCGCATGTAGGTTTTTTGTCTATTATGGGATCCTTGCTGAGTTGGCTGTCATTACTCATTATGATGGCAAGATACTGGCATTATTTATCTTAATCGTTTGACAAGTTTTTTGTCAGAGGTCTCTCTCTCTCTCTTTGACTAATGGCACACCAACTGTTTGATAAATTACTCCTACTGAGAAAATTATGCTGTGAATGACCTCTAGCAAAGATGATACCTGTTCTTATTTGTGAAATTAAGCTCTAGGAAAAGGTGCCCATCTGAACAGACAGATTGAACTGAATTCTTATTTTATTCTTTGTTTTCAAATGTAATATCAGTTGTTCAGAAGGCATACAGTATTGGAAAGGATGTGATCGAGACATGAACTAACTTTGTACCTGTATGTGTATTTCTTAATATTTCCCTTTCATTGTGTCCATAATCTTTGTTACATAATTGTTTCTATTAGTAATGCAATGGATGTGGTTGATTTCAGGAATCGGTTCCGAGACCAATTGCCAGAATTGGTGTGGCTGTCCTTGTTGTCTTTTCAACTGTTTTTCTTCTTAAATCCTTCATTTCCACAGCATTTTTTGTGTTGGTAAGAGATCATGTACCTTCTATAGCTTCTTGAACTTCTATAGTTGTACTGCCAGTATATCCATTTTACATAGAAATTCGCTGTTACTGAAATTATAATGTCATTTTTGCTCCAAGGTGCAGTTTAACACTTCCTTGTGCGTTGTTGCTGTTAACGTCAATTGTTAACAAATATTTTTAAAAATTCTATCAGCATATTATATCTATTTATATTTATTCATTGGCAATTATATTTTTTTTCAGTATATTTTAAGCTTCTGAATGCATGGTTTCAATATAGACTAATGAGTAATGAGCGCATGTGTTCAAAAGCTTAACACAGTTTTGTCAAACTTAATTAAAATTTCAATAATTAAGCATTTGAAAACTCGGGAGGTATAACAGAAACAGCTGCAATTTCCATATTTTTAAAGTGCACCTTCTAGATTGCTTTTTTTCTTCTCAAGGAGGGTTTAATATAAAACTATCACATTTTATGTGTTATTTGTATAAGACAAGTTGAAATGTAGGAAAACATACTTCAAAAATACAAAAACAGTTGATATGCATATTCATAATTGAACCTTGTTTACATTAAAACTATACTCTTCTTATTGTAGGCAAAATGGCAACCCCTATAGATATTATTATGGCAACCCCGCAAGAACCGACTAATCAAGAGGAAGCAACCTCTACTCCTGGAGAGGGCTCTGCTCCAACACCACCAGCAAGTGATGCTGCAAATGCTTATTTGTGTAATTGTTGCTTATTTGTGTAATTGTGTAATTGCTATTAAATTAGACTTGCTGTAATAACAATTATGTATCATTTCTTTGTGTAATTGCTTATTTGTGTAATTGCTTCTGCCTTAATTGTCTCTTATTTTCTCGTTGTAAAAATTATCTTTACAGTTATACTTGTATTTGGAATTAATGCATACCAACAGGCTACAATTTCTGGAAAAGAAAATAAAAAGTTGGAGAAATTCGGCCTCAAAAAATGAATTGGGCATGGCTGGGCTGGGCCGGGTAAGGCAGCCCATGGGCACAGGCAGGCAGGCACGGGCAGGCCTGGGCTTGGAGGAAAAGCCTATGGGCAGGCTGGGCCTAGATTTTCAAGCCCGTTAGACTGGGCCAGGCAGGCGGGCCATTAATTTTTTACGGGCAGGCTAGGCTTGGGCTTGGCAAAATACCCGTAGGCTAGGCCCATTGCCATCCCTAGTTTTATAACAGAATGAGAGGGATGATTCTGGTCATTAGAGCGAAACATGCCTGATGTCTTGTCGGAGCCGTTCAATCATCTTCAAGATTCATGTGTGGAAGGTGCAGTAGTTGCAAAAATTATCGGTGAGGTGAAACTAGAATGATGTAAAGATTTTTTTGTGTATATTTAAAGTTTATTAATGGGTATCTCTGTTTTTTTTTTTTTTTTGGTTCAAGGATGAATTAGAGTTGAGATTTTAATAGCATGAAATAAGATTCTATTATTTTATTAATATTAATATGAAATTTTTTTAGTAAAAAAATTAAGAATGAGTATATTAGTAAAGAATTACTACCTTGTTCTTTAAATTTTGAATAAAAAAATATCTAATTGAATAAGTTATGATGAAGATATATCTAAATTTCTCAAGAAAGAATTACTGCTCTGTTCTTTCTGCATGGTGCTTTACATCAACAAGTTGAACACTGTTTAGTGTTAGAACTAGATAATTACAAAGACACGCGTACGTGTCTTATTGCGTTTCATATCTTCTTTTGTTTATTGTTTTATTATCATCTTTAAAGTGTATTATTAAAGTTAGTTCAATAGACAGATGTCTAGGTGCAGTCTAGCTAGATGATCTCTTTGTACGGAACGGAACGGAACGGACTCTGCTGCTCTTCCTCTTCCAAGAGAAGAGCAAAGAGTTCTGCTCTTCTCATTTCAACCATTTAAATCGTTGAGATTTGTGTATGAAAAAGTTTTTTTATCGAGATACGTGAATAAAAAATTTTGAATGGTTGAGATCGGAAGAGCAGCAAAGTCATATCCTCTTTATACGGAGTGGGGACTGTCCGATGAAATTTTTTATCCGTATAAATTATTAAAATTAGACGTACGAAAATAGAAAGAGTGTCTTATTTTTAATAAATATAGAAAGATTAAGTTTATTGATTCCGATCTAAATATTATGGATCAGACTCAATGATTCAGATTCATGTTTTTTTTTTTTTTAGTTTGGATGGACCATCCGATTAGAGAAGAATCAAGCTTTGGTCCATAGATGATCTCAGAAAAGCATAATATTTGAATCTGGACTATTGAATCAGATCCATATATTTTGGATCGGACTCAATGAGTCAGATCTTTCTATATTTGTTGGAAATGAGACACTCCTTCTATTTCCGTACATCTGAATTTAATTATTTCTATGGATAAAAAATTTCCCTATCCGATGGCATCAGATCAAATTTGATCAATACATGGTTTAAAAATCCGCATTAAGATTTATGCATTCTTGATTTATACGAATCTTGATGTTATTCATGTAAATTTTGATATGAATAGTACAATTCTAACATAACATCGGACCGAATTTGATCCGATGTCTATCAGACTGTCCTTATTTCCCTTTTGCCCACCTAAGAGAAGTTAAGGCTTAGAGACTACCTATCCTGCTTGTTGGCGCGTTATGCGATAGTGTTTGAGAAAATTTCATGGGCACATAAATGTTCGTATATTTGAGGATTTTCTAACTACAACATTTTCTTTATTTCGGCCAATTATGTTGGTAAGTTCGGATTTACCGATTATATTTGATTTCACATCTTCCTGTTATAGACGTTCTAAATCTACCAATATTTCACAGCTGATCAAAATTTCTGAATTCACCGGTCATCCAGACATGACTGAGACTTAAACTAAACGCGAGATCACCTAATCAAATTATAGCAAACCTAATCTAGCAATGGCATGTTCCAAATTGCGCTAATGTCAAGTTTTTTAATAACATTGATATGTATGACATAACGGACTGCAAATATATGAAAATAATACGAACGCTTGTACTTTTGGACTCGAGGCTAAAAAAAATGGCTTTGAAAGAAGTGGAAGTTTCAATGGAAAACATTGCAGCAGCGCTTATGCTATTATCTATTAATTTAGAGTAGCTGTATCATGAATTTTATTTTATTCATTTTTTTATATTATAAAAAAAGTCGGGCGCTAATGAAAACCATGCCAACTTGATTTTCTCCGACAGGGACTTACATTGAAATGACCAGAATTCAAAGACCTTGAATAAGTAAAACCTATAATTCTAAAACCTTTAATACAATTATAGCTAGGGTAGGGTATTCGTCTACCTTTAAAAAACACTTCACCAAAATCGTGTTTTATTAAAAATTCCTAAAAAGAAACTGAAGATGCGCTGTAGAGATTTTCTTTTTTTTAAATAGTATTCCCTTAAATTGTTTCATCGGAATAAGCCTTTGCTGGGTTGAATTTCGAAAACTAGCCTCCACCGATCCTACGGACCGGTGTAGCAAGAAAAACACAACCCACACCGATTCTAGGGATCAGTGGAGCCCGTTTTGCACCAGCCACACCATACTACACGGAAGACCACACCAAATACCCCTGCACCGATCCTGTGAATTGGTGGAGCTTCAAAAATGCCTCCACCGGTCCTGTGGATCGGTGTAGGTAGGTTTAGGGTTTAAACCAGGCAGCCGCACCATTCTTCTCCTCTCTTCTTCTCTTCCCAGCCTCCATTCTTCTTTCTTCTTTCTTCTTTCTTTCATTATTTCGTTTTTCTCAAATTCAATAGAGGAGTTGCCATATGAACAGATCGCCACCACCATTGTATTCAGCATCATCTTCTGATTATTATTGTGATTTTTTTTTACTCATATGTTTATATTTAGTGTTGTAAAATTGAAAAATATTTGGAGTTAATTTGGTGTTTGAATTAAGTGTTCATAAAGTTTATTATTAAAATCAAAATTAGATGATATGTTGTTTACATATAGTTCAATTTTGATTATTGTAGCCATATGCTTGAAAAAATATTTGGTTATATATTTATGTGTGATGACTCTCATCAGTTGCAAAAATATTTGTTTATCAAATTTTCTAACAGAGTCAATGGATAATCCGGATTATCCAGAGTTGTTGAAATTAGCACCACAGAACCACAGGGCATGGAAAGTTCGTGATATGGTAATTTTGATTATATTTATTAATTATTTGTTGTAAATAAATATTATATGAAGTATTTGAAGGGTTTGTAATGTTTTAATTCTTTTTGGCAGCCTACCTCTTCATTGCAGGTAAATTCACATCAAACTAGTATTGCTTACAACAGTCGGATGGACGATGCTCTGAAGAGGTTAGGGTTGTATCAAATTGCTCACCTTAATGATTGCAAGATTGATCCGCATTTGATTACTGCTCTAGTTGAGAGGTGGAGGCCGGAGACCAATACATTTCATCTACCTGTCGGTGAGGTGACAGTGACGTTGGAAGATGTTGCATGTCTATGGGGCTTATCGATTAAGGGTAATAATAATCAGAAGTTGTTTATCGGTTAATTTAATTAACTATTTATAAAAAATAAATTGTTAATTGTATAATTCTTTTAATTTGCAGGTGACACGATTACTGGCACCAGCGATACTGATTGGGACCCATACTTAGAGTTTGATCTAGGGGCTGATCCGGCTATTTTTTACAATCACCTCCATCAGACAATGCCATATAAATATAGGATTTATAATCCTAACACACCGAAAGAACGATTGTCCGTCTCTGCTTATGCACTTAAACTAAAATGGTTGCGGGTGCAATTTAGTTTACCCTTAGAAGATTGGCACAATGATGAGATAGTTGCACGGTACACCCGAGGTTTTTGTATGGATTTATTCAGGTCGGTTATGTTTCCAGATTCAAGTGCGGATGGAGTCCCTGCGATGTACTTGCAATTCATCAATAATCTAGAGACTCCACGAGAATACAATTGGGGAGGTGCTGTACTTGCACATCTCTATCGAGAGTTGTCACGTGCTTGCCACGCGGGGGCAGACACGATAGCGGGTCCGATGTTGTTGTTACAGATTTGGTCATGGACTCGATTTACTGTTGGTCGGCCTATACCCCGATCAGAGTCACCTCCCTTCGGTGGTGCCGATGAGGATACGAGGAATGCTTTCAGTGTGAAGTGGGCCACTTTTCATTTGTGGCCAGAGAACCCTCACTTAGGTAAAAAGATTTATAATTTGAGATAACTTCGATAGATTTATAATTGTTTTTTAAAATTTATATTTTTTTTACAGGTGGTACAGCCACGTATAGAGATAACTTCGATAGACTAGCTGATGAGACAGTTAACTGGCGACCATACGTTGATTACTATGATCAGTTACCTCGACATGTCCGACGACAAAAGAGGTATTGGATGAGATGCGGTTACGTGATCCATTTTTGGATGGTGGAGTTTCAGCATGCGGATAGGGTCATGCGCCAGTTTGGTAAGTACCAAGAGGTCCCGCCTCCTCCTCTACCATGGGATGAGATCAGTTATTTACGAAAGACGTGGTATCACGATGGCAATTCAACAAGGGATGGTTGTTGGGCGATTACTCTTAATGAGTACATCGAGAAGCATGCAGTATTAATTGGAGAGCGGAGACCATATGACATGAGTAGGCATCATATGTACATGCATTGGTTCAACGCGCGTGGTATGAGATCAGTGTATCTATCAGATAACAATCCGCAAGCTCTACGACGTCAGGCTCCCCCGCGGACAGGAGATGTTGCAACACTGGCATACGTTCCTCATGGTCATAGGCATTCTCGTGTGGTTCGTACATTATTTTTTTTTTCAATCAAACTAGATTTTTCAATATTAATGTGCAATATGTCACAGTTCGAAATTTGTTATGCAGATTTCTCGAGAGACCAAGTGTTTATATAATTTTGTAAGCTGTAATATGGGCTAACATAGTCGTTAGGATTTAGCCTCCTAAAGAAACAAACTGCAAGAACATGGTTACATGGGATTCCTGTTAATTGAGGTCTCCGACACACACATATAGGCATTCCTTCTGCAGGGAAGGTAACATCGTACTTCACTTCGCCCCGAACACCCTTCAATTAAAAAAATCATATTTACATCAAATGTATTACATGAAAGTAAATAATTAGATTTATCGAATTATTGACTTACTGTCTCGAGAATTCCATTTTTATCAATAACCTCATAGTTGTTATGGCCATAATACATCGGTCTTACATCATGTTTTCTTGCTTTCTCATTACGACGATGTAAAAGCAGTGTAATGTTCATTGAAAAATCTAATCCCATTGCCTCCCATCCAATCGCGGCCTCCCGCCTATTTACAAACCAGTCGACGCACTTATAAAAGGTCTTATCAACAATTGCACACACAGATAGTTGCATGGAAATCCTAAATACACTGTTTAGTACCTCAGAGCCATTACTTGTCATTATACCCCATCGATTGAGGAATCCATCATGCACTTGTGCCCACTTATGCAGAGCCAAAGGTTCTGCATCAGAGTTGTGGAGCTGTTTACCAAATTTCATAATGTAGTCATATACGTCTACATCTCTTTGCTTAATCATATCTATCCCCTCTTCAAATCTCCAGATTTTTTTCTTCGCAACATATTTCTTGAATACCTTTTTGATCCACTTTTGAGGGTATTTTTTCCAAATATTTTCACAAATATGCTGTGAACACAGTCAGTGGACAGCTTCACTGTTTTCCTCACACTATCCCAGATTAGGAGCCTCAAACACCCCTCGTATACCAAGGTACTGGTCCGAGACAACGCATATTCTTCCTGGCCCGACAACATTGATACGCAACCAATTCATAAACCAACTCTAATTTTCTATAGACTCTTTTTCACAAATTGCAAATGCAAGTGGCAAGAGTTGTTGCTCTGCATCATAAGCACAAGCCATAAAAAGTTTATCCTTGTATCTTCCGGATAAGAACCCGGCATCAACACTGATAACGGGTCGAAGATGAGGCCATGCGTCAATGCATGGCCCAAATGCCCATGCAACCCGGTTGAAAATATTGATATTAAACTTGTCGATGGTTCATGTTCTAGTAGGTACTGTGTACCTGGATTAGATGCTTTGATGGCACCCAACAACGATGACAGCATCTCGTAAGACTTCTCCCAGCTCCCAAACAAGTCGGCAATTGCAAGTTCCCTACCTCTCCACAACTTGTTATACGAGGGCACTACTGACCCAAATTTAACTTTAACCATATGCTTGACCGCTTTAATGCTTAACTCCAGATCATCTTTCAAAGCCGGTTTAATAATATCAGCAATTACTCTGGCAGTCATTGATGACTATCCAACCTTTCAGCACTTCCAAAATATGTGTGGATAAAC
Organism: Carex myosuroides; assembly: GCA_028015225.1. Lineage (NCBI taxonomy): Eukaryota > Viridiplantae > Streptophyta > Magnoliopsida > Poales > Cyperaceae > Carex > Carex myosuroides. The sequence continues at coordinate 1,250,463 of CM051489.1, read as the reverse complement.
GGGTTGGTGGAAATTGTCCATGCACCTATTGGTACTACAATTGCATACAATTTCCATTGGCATTTAGAAGATTTACATTTAACTCTATACTTAGTTTTGCTGTTGTTTAGCACGACTAACTCTGTGTTTCGGGGTAGGTGAAAATCAGCAAGTTCTGATTTTAGTTTGGCTTTAGATTCAAACATTTGACCTTCAGCAAATTTTTCATCTAACCTAGGAGGTTCGCAAAAAATGCACGATCATTGTATGGCATTGGCAATTCATCGTTGAATGATGAACATGGATGCTTAAGTCCTCGATTGAGGAATGGGATCGACTCGTGCCAATCCTTCAATATTTCTTGAGCGTTCATTTCAGCCTCATATTCGTCTATATCTGCGTCCCATGCTTCAGCCGAATCGTCATCATCAAAAGAACTTGTATCAGATTCTGTGTCTTGATCTGATTGCTCACAAGGGTCATCACCAGCCTGAACCGGAGGTGTGTAGGTGGGTACAGGTACACTGCCCGAGTCAGGATGAAAGCCGATCTGAACGACGGTGTGTTACTACCTCCAGGCAAACTATCTGGACACGGATCATAACTGATTTGGTTTCTACCCTGGTGTGCCTCAGCTACCAATTCTATAACCTTAAATCCAGCCACTTGAGCTGCAGTTTGTTTAATGACATCCCAAGTTTCCTCATTTTCTATCCGAAATAGTGAGAAATGGTACGATCCGGGTTGTGCTGTGTTCATACGTACCCTGATTGTCAATTTGACTCGACTTGGAAGCAATTCAAGTCCAACGTATATTTGCCGTCTTATAATAGCAAAACTGGTAGAATCAGATACGGTAAAGGTAAATGCAGCCCCTATGTCATAACCAACACCTGTTGAAGTGCTTTGGAGGTTACCACCATAATACACATTGATCAATAGCAGTGACATTTTGCTGAACAAAATACACAAATTTATACTACATATTACTAATTTTACACATTTATAATTTTATAATTTTAAACTTCATGAGAGTCATCACACATTTATCTAATTTTATAAAAATTATAATATATATTACTAAAAAGTTACATTATACTACATGAACACTTAATTACACAAAATTATACTACATATATACTAAATTACACTAAATTAACATCAAATAAACTCTAAATTAACACTACATTAGCACTACATTACACTAAATTAACATCAAATGAACTCTAAATTACACTACATTACCACTAAATTACTAAATATACTCCAAATCAACACTAAATTACACCAAATACTAATTTAACACTACATTTCACAAAAATAATCTAAATATACTAAACAAACTAAATTAAATTAGTTATTCATTTTAATTCGGCTAAAATAAAAAATTATAAAAAGAGAGATATTTACCTTGTCAAAATCGTAGATCTAAAGAGTTTCTAACTCTCTTAGACGATATAGAAATTTTAAAACAATTGGATAGAGAAATGATTGAGTAAATTGAGAAGATAAAAGAAAAAGAAAAAAAAAAGAGTTCGGAAGAGGAACACGATGAAGGAGAGGAAAGGGAGAGACAGAGATGGAACCCTCTCGGGATAGAAATTTGGAAATCAAGCTCCACCGGTCTTAGGGATCGGTGGAGGTATAGATGAGGGATTTTCTGTGGCGAGGGTATCGGCTGGTGCAAAACAGACTCCACCGGTCCCTAGGACCGGTGTAGATTGGATTTTTTTTGCTCCACCGATTCTAGGGATCGGTAGAGGCTAGTTTTCGAAATTCCGCCCGGCAAAAGCTTGTTCCGTTGAAACAATTTAAAGTAATTCTATTTAAAAAAACTCTCAAATTATGAACAGTTGAACCGGATAACAGAGGAAGCTAACATATCGTTTTTTTTTCCTTTGTTTATTATAATTTAAGTTAATTCCTGATCGGAATAGAATCACGAGGGAATTATACGAAAGTGAATTTAATTTTTAGCAAATCTTGTAATTAGATTAGTATTCATTGAAAGAGGAGAGACCCTACTTGATCCCTTCTCGCTGGACCCTTCGACGACGCGAGGAGGGATAAGGCAGTCCAGATCGCCGCCGTCATCTTCATCGAGCTCGCCCCACCAGAGTATATTTCCCCGCCTACGTAGGAAAGATGTTATCTATTTTCTCATTTTTCGTTTTCTTTTTTACTGATTTGACCAGTTGACTTTTTTCAACTTCTAAATGCAGGACACGTGGACGATAAATTGAGGTTTTTTTCCGACATTTTTATTAATATCCAAAGTTTAATACAAATTATTAATTATGCCCAGACTTTCAAACTTTCGCTAAAAATACCCAAACCGGTCAGAAAATGGCCGGTTTACTTTTTTTTTTTTTTTAAGACTATGAATAGCAAAATAGTAAAATCTAACACTAAAAATTGAAATTTTTTGTTTAAATTTTTTGTTAGATTATTTCTTGTGATTTATAATTACCATATTTATACTAAAATACACTGGATTATTGTATTTTACTGTATTTTGAAAGTCCAAATCGTCGATCCAAACCGTTCAACATGATCTCCACAATAAAATGTGCTTCCAGATCAAACTTTACATTTTTTTGAATTTTTTTACTATTTATTAAGATGGGTACAAAATTCAATGGTCTGAATTTGACTAGTTTTTGTAAAATACTTAATAAATAGTAAAAAAATACAAAAAAAATGTAAAATTTGATCTGCAACTCTGCAAGTACATTTTATTGTGAAGATCATGTTGAACGGTTTGGATCGACGATTTGGACTTTGAAAATGTAAAAAATGGTTGTGATAACTTTGTTGTAAGTCAAAATTGTTGTAACTAGATCCCTCCTCAATTAGAATTCTAATGAGAAAATTATATAAAATATTATATAGATCTTGTTGTCATAATAATAAATATTATATAATTATATGTACAAATATAAATATTATCATATATACTTTATATTTATCAATTACCCTATAATATAATAACTATAAAATAAATCACATACATAACTTTATTCAATAAGTTAACAATAGTTTTTCTTACATGTATCCTTAATTCCTTATTCAATAAGTTAACATAATGTTTTATTACTTATACTGATAATACAAATAAAATAAATAGATTACCGACAAACAACAATCATGTTTATTCAGAATGAGTCTTTGATCTAGTGGAGGCAATAATCTCCGTATAGAAAGTTGCAGATTCGAAATCCGAAAAAAACAATTTTTGCAGATTCAAAATTACAGTAAATTACTGTATTCACTAAATTACATTAAATTACGGTAAAATACAGTAAATTATGCTAAATTACATATGAATAGGGACGATATCTTCACTGAAAAGGCGAAAAACGACGGCGAAACTTCAAACGGTCATAAAACGGCGCTCGAGTATCCGATTTCAGCAAATGACCACTTTTCGGAAAGCTTGCGAAAAGACGCATACGTCCGTGCTGGTAATGCCGGATTCCGAAATTCAGAATCACCAAAAAACTAAGGGAAGAGCCTCAAAACTCGAGTTGAAGTTTCCGATTAAGATTTTCATTTCTATTATTCAATCCAAGTAGCTTAGTAAATTAGTTACATAATGAACTTGTAGAATACCAATTTTTACTATTTTTCGGATTTTTTTTACTATTTTTTATGATTCATGAAAGATGGCACATAATCGGTCTACTTTAGCGTAATTTTGCGTAATTAGCGAAGTTATTGTAATTTAGTGTAATTCAACATAATTTATTGTAATATAGTGTAATTCAACATAATTTCCAGTAATCCAGTGTATTTTAGTATAAATATGGTAATTATAAATCACAAGAAATAATCTAACAAAAAATTTAAACAAAAAATTTCAATTTTTAGTGTTAGATTTTACTATTTTGCTATTCATAGTCTTAAAAAGAAAAAAGAAAAAAAAAAGAGTAAACCGGCCAGAAAATGGCCGGTTTAGGGGGGGAGTAAACCGGCCATTTTCTGGCCGGTTTGGGTATTTTTAGCGAAAGTTTGAAAGTCTGGGCATAATTAATAATTTGTATTAAACTTTGGATATTAATAAAAATGTCGGGGTTTTTTTTATACATTTTGGAAAAATCAATTCTGCTTTTCGGGATTGAATCTTTTCAATTCTTTAATGAAATTTATTGATTCCGGGGTTTATTTCGTATAACAACAAGCCGTCGTCTCTCCATCGCTCTTCACCTTCCTCTCTCTCTCTTCTTCTCTTTCGCTGCTGGACCTTTTCTCCTTCGCTTCTTATTTCTCCGAAAGCTCTTTCTCCAACAGGTACGTCGGCCGTCTCTCTCTCTCTCTCTCTCGCTTTCTCGTTCGCGCGCTTCTTCCTCTTCTTTATTATACCAGTTCATAAATTTGTCAGGTTATATCAAATGTTCAAGTCATTAAATTTCGACCACTCTAGCACAGTATATGTTATTGGTATTTTGATCTTAGTATGCTTTTATGGCTGTTATAAAGCAAACAAATTATTGAATACGGATGTTGCCCTAATCAATTTGGCAAGTAAGCTTCTGATTACATGGGCTTTACCAGTACATGAACAAATTTCCAAGCACTCTTTTTGTAATATACACTGGGTTTTTTTCTTAAGGTCGGTCAATACTGGGTAAATTAAGAAAATTCCAAAAATTCAATTTTAGCTTTCAATTTGAAGAAATTTGACCCCTCTAGTATAGCATTCTTATTGGTATTTTGTCAGTCGGCCATACTTGGATCAGTAACCTTCATTTGAGCACTAGATACCAAAATTGAATTATACAAAGTCACTTTTAAACAAAATATCGAACAAATTAAAAAGGAGTCCACAAGTATGTAATTGGCGCATCATAACAAAAATTATTGGCTGGTATACACACAAGCCCACCTTACTGTAATAATAACTTCCTTAGATTTAAATCGCTATCTGCACTTTGTACTAGTTCGAGTTTAGGAAACAAGTCAAAACATTAGGAAAGTATTTCCTTTTTCTCAGGATAACTCTTCAAGGCTACAAGTTGTACTAGTTCCTATCAATAAGCCAGCTCCCATGAAGCTGTAGAGTTTTTTTACCAGAACCCTCACACACAGTACATTAAATTACACATAAACCCCCACAAAAGTATATTAGGCGTGATACAAACTGCCATAGATAACTTGATACCAGTATGCTACCAAATTGAGTCTCAATTGGAGGCATACTTATGCATTTCAAGTTCAGTTAGTATAATGGAAAATGATGCTTGATCACATAATTAAGCTTAATTAGGAAAAGAAGCATACTTCTACAACTGACACTAGAGACTGGCACTAGTGCATTTGTAATATCAACAAAGTAAATGCAACCAAACTTGAAAAGGAAAGCGCTAAAGATGAAAATAAACAATACATGTAGTTTAAGTTTATCCATCAAAATGTTAACCAAACTTCAATTTAATAAGGCAATCGTAAGATCTTTTTAACAGCTAGTGAACAACCTGGGAAAAAAATGTTTCAGAAATTAGTTACTCGATTTGTGAGTGATTGAAGCAAGTGCTCCCATCTAAGTCATTATGGCTCTACTTTTGATGCTATATCTAGCTAGCTCGATGCTTGATTAGAAGGGTGGGTATGAGAGAAATGGAGAGAGAACAAAATGCACATAGTAGAGAAGGCAAAGACAGGAGTAGAAGGGAATATTCGTGTACTATTCAGTTTAGTATTTGGTGAAAGAACGGAGAGGAAAGAAGGGATAAAATAGTCCTTAATTTGTTAATTAAAATTATCATTTATATTTTAGAATCTTGAACAAGATTAACTTGTCTTTAGGTATATTGATATATTTTAAGCTGGGTAAATATGAGAGTTCTTATAATTTAGAATGATAAATACGATATTATGAATTTTGCTGGGTGAAATATGTTTTTGAGGTCTTTGAAGGGTATACATGAAATTCTGCCTTCTTTATACGGGACTTGAGGAAGTTTGGTTCATTCAGCAACAATTAGTGAATGTTATTTAAGAGCTAACATTACCTTTCTCCTCAGAAGAGAGTAGGTTTCAGTGGAGAATATAATTTTGATAACTTTTAGTCTTCATTCTATATTGGAAAATGTTTAGCAAGTTAAAATTGGTATAATTTCGGTATTTGATTGAAGAAAGATGTAATATTGAGATGAATTAGGGTTATAAACTGATATGGACACTACTCATTGCTCTCTATGAGTTTTCTTTCATTCATATTATATATTTTCCTTTCATGGTAGTTTAATTGAAAATTCTGGTTTGTACTTAGTTACATTATGAGCTTGTCTAGTGTATATTTTACGTTATTTCTTTGAATAAGAGTGTGGCAATTATTTCTGAAATCTTCTTATTTCCTTTTCCATTTCTCAGGTAGTACGAAATGGTGGTAGGTTTAATAAATGCCAATCCAGTGGTATATGAGAAAAAGGAGAGGCGTGTGCGGGACCCACCTGTTGTTGTAGATGAATATGCCGAGGAGGCCATTGACCAGCAAGAAATTTTTGATATCCTTTGTTGCTATTTATTTGATTCTGGAAACTTGTTCATCCTTAATAGAAAGTAAGTTTACCCATATGTCCGTACAAACATGGAAAATACCTGAATGCCTCTGTTTAAGCCAGGGTCTACACCTGACAACAAAATGTTGAATTTTTCTTCACATAGTTTTTGCTTTCTGTGACTACTTGCAATTGAGCGAAAGAAATGTTTCTGGTAATTCCCTTCTTGAAAACAATGAGGAGATGGATATTTTGGGGTATCGATGTAAATTTGAAAAAGAAGAATGCATATGATGAGACCATCATATGTCTTGTAAGATTTCCTAGTTTGCACAATTTTCTGGAAAATTGCCGTTTTACCTCATACACCCTCCACCTCATCTACAGAGCCCATGAAATTAAATCGGGGAACTGATTTAGTTGGGAATTTTCTTAAGTTTAAGTCTGTTAGTTCTTTAACGCTTCACAAACCATATAAGAGATATAAAGGATCCAGAGCACCCTTATTCTCTTGAAGAATTGAAGGTTGTTTCTGAAGACTCTATCGGAGTTGATCATGAGCGTGTAAGGTACAGTTATTTTCTGTTATTAGTTTTCATGATGCTTCTTTGTCAAAGAATAACTGTATAAACTAGTAAGCTTTCAAATTGGTATAGAAAGTACTACCCCAAAGCCCTGACGAGAAACACCGAATTGTAAAAGAGGTGAATAATTGACCAATGAACAAATGAGTAAAGGAACAATATATTAAAATATGATACACACCTTGCAAAAGCAATAGTATCTCCTTATCAAAGTGCCCCTTCCACAAATGTAGAGGTAACCAGGGTAAGGAGGTTTTTTAATTTACTTATGTCAGGCAGGAGAGTGACGCAGAGGTTTTTATGTCACGTTTTGAAGGGATGTGTGATACTTTTATGCTCTCTCATAGAGTATGTATGGCATGTTTCATTTGTAAGGTTATATATGGTAATTTGACGTTCTGTGATGGGGTAGGGATGGCCTATGCATGAAACAATAACTACAGTTGGTTACTCTTGTGTTTAGTTGGTGTAAATGACTTGTGTAACTCTTATTTGTCCTTAATTTTTATTTTATCGTCTCTGATTGATTGTTTTTTGTGTTCTTTTTCTTTTCTTTCTTTTGTTAAGGGTGCTTTTTACGCCAACTGTAGAGCATTGTAGCATGGCGACGATTATTGGCCTTTGCATACGGGTAAAACTGATGCGAAGTCTCCCTTCCAGGTTCAAGGTACATGCCATCAATGGTCATGCCAACTTTTGGTTTTTATTATTATTATTATTATCACTACTACGACAACTTTTACTATTATTAGAGGAAAATCTAATTTGGCCAGTGAACTATTGCACTTGGTTCCGTTGAGCCGTTAACTACCTTTTTGGTTCAATCAAGGTCCTAAACTTCTGCATTTTATTCAATCTGGCCCTTCTCTCACTGTTTTTGCCGATGTGGGGTTCTTAACGCTGATTAAGTAGTTACATGTCATGTCAATGAACTTTTGCTAAAAAAATTGTCCATAAAATATAAACACAATAAATTGGTTGGATCCTCCATGTCTCTCTCTCTCCCTCTTCTTCTCCAACCTCCTTCCCTCCATTGACTTATCAAAGAGAACTTTTTTTGCCATTAAATAAAAAACAAATTATACTCGGCGGCTCTCCCGTTAATGTATGCCTCATTCTCTTGCTCTCATTATGGTAGAGTGAGCATCTAAATTCTATTTTTGTGTATTCTCACCTTTAGTGTTAACCTTTCTCTAGCATTCCTTGCTCCCGTCATGGGTTTGTGCCAGGAACCAGAGTAGGGTACATAGGTTCTTTACTCTGTATCAATACAGTCGTTCCAAAACAGGAAACAGTAATGTACTGGAATGGAAAAATTAGCTATCCGAACTTGATTCGTCTTTATATATTTTGTATGAGCTTAATTATCAATAATTTTGTACTTTCTTAGGCCATCCAGTTCCATATCCTATCTGTTTTTCATTTGTAACAACAATTAACAAGCTCCACAAAAAAATGGGTCAAAAATCAGCAGTCCTAATGCTGATCGCTTGAGCTTCATAATACATAATTTCTTTATTGCATACAACTGAATTATTTTTTGTCATCATCTAGAGGATATTAACTGGAGAAATATCTTGTGCTAACTTCACATTTTTATTCGCCTTCTTTGGTGTATCATGATATCACTTTTAAAGGTTCTTAAAAATCTGTATTTATGTTGCAGTTATGCATAATTGTCAAAACTAATAAGATCTATATAGTTAGAAGGGTAAATGGAATCTTTCCATTCAAGCTTGTCGCATAATTTTCTCATAGAGAAATGAGACGCTATATTGAATCAGTTCCGTTCCTTGACCTTGTTATAGCCAAGCTCGAGGCAGGACCAATTAGGGTGATCTATTTTTGTTCCTTGGAGAAAATTCTACAACTGGGGAGGTCAATAGTAGGATCAATTTTGTGTGTGATAGAGAGAAACAACTGTTACTCATTATAAAAAGAGATTAGATGATATTCTACCATTGATTGGGAAGGGGATGAGCTAGCAATGCCACATCAGCAGAAGTGAGAGAAGGGTCTGATTGAATCAAATACAATAGTTTAGGGGGTTTAAAAAATAGGTCAAGGTTTAAATTAAACCAAGTGCAATATTTCAGGAGCCAAAAGCATAATTTTCTCTTAATGTTATTGTTTTTTATGTCTAACGGACCTCTTTGGGCTTTAAATTGAAGGGAAAGCAGGGTATATAATTGTCAAGTTTTGGCTTGATTCCTCAATTGAATTGCTATTTAAAGCAAGGGAGGTTTAATTTTAGGTTTACTGGCAGGATAAATACTTAAATCTGTAATATTGAGCATTAATTACGTAAGCAAGACTGTCAGTCCTGCAGATCATTGGTCTTCTCTGTTAAATTGCTTATCTGGTTTGTTGGAGATGCTAATAAATGTATCTGAAACATAACTCTGTTTTTTAGGTTGATATTTTTGTGGCACCTGGCACACATGAAACTGAAGCTTCCAGTAAGTACATGTTGACTTTCTTTTTATTAAATAAGTTGGTGATGATGTGTATTGTTTTGGTGCACTCTGATCATGATACTATCAGATTGAAAAATATAACAAAATATTTTAGTAGATTTAAAATTTTTTTGGTAGACTACATGTATACCATTCACGCTATCAAAAAGGAAGCAAACTTTTTTTTTCTCCATTTTTTTCTTTTTTGTTTCATTTGTTTCAATAGTTTTCCTGTGCTATATTGCTGGAAACAAGTAGGTACTAAGCCTTTATTTGGGTACTGTTGCAGTAAATAAGCAGCTAAATGACAAGGAGCGTGTTGCAGCAGCATTAGAAAATCCTAATCTCGTGGAAATCGTAGAGGAGTGTTTATCCCCCACTTTTCAGACCTGGACTTAAGCTGCTTGTGTCATAGAACAAAACAATCAGTTTTATAGTTTTTTTTTGTTGTTGCTGTTGTCGTCATGTGTTTCAAAAATCATGTTTAATGTTAGCATAATATCTGTCAATGAGTAGACTTAAAGTTGTTTGGACGGCTTGAATTTCACAATGATAGGCACATGATGGTTAACGCAGTTTCTTTAGATTTTCTTGAATGAGATGAATGGTGGATGAATACAAATTTTGCTTTTCTGTTTTTGCCTTTTCGGCCTTGTTTGTATATTGTGCAACTTATCAATTTCCATTCTATCCCAGCGACCTGTTTAATGTATTTAAGATGAGCACCAATCCACTAAATATCAAAAACATTTCAGTAGCTGGTGAACAAAAAGATCGTGTATGAATTTAATTATATAGTTGCTGAAATTACTGCTCCATAATTCATGCAATGTCTTTTCTTGTACTTGTATTTTATGTTGCAAGCCTTTACAAACCTTGAATTGGCATATTAACCACAGGGTTCAATTTTTCTCAGTCATCTGATGAAATCTATTCAGCATTATAATTTGTGTTTCCATGGATTTTGACAGTAGATAATGCTTGGATTCGTTGGGAGAGAGAGAGAGAGAGAGAGAGAGAGAGAGAGAGAGAGAGAGAGAGAGAGAGAGGATATTGTAGTAAGACCTTTCAACAAATTTCAGATCTTACCTAGGCAGCCTCTGCCAGGTTTTCAAAAAAAAAAAACAAATTTCAGATCTGAAACTTTGCAAATCAAAGGTATTCTTTCAAGCGCACAATTCACAAAAGCAAAGTTAATCAAATAGACACAGGATTGTAATTCATACGTCAGCTATGGTAATGCACCTGTAAACATATAACAACACTAACCCAAACAAATTGGCACATCACCTGAAGTGTATACATCCTTCCAAACAATTCCATATTCCAACAGCTAGACACCAAACTAAAGTTTTAAAACCTAATCAGATCATCATCCGCCTTTTTCTTCCCCTCCCCTTCGTTTGTACCACTACCACTCGTACCATTCTTCTTACCAAAGATCATCTCATCCAAGTCATCCATTATGTCTTCATCTCCACCTGACCTGCCTCTAGACCCAGTTGGTTTTCTAACAAGCGACTCTTCTTTAGTGGCACGTGGTGATTCTTCTGGCTCGGCCGCAACAGGGATCATCGGTGGCTCTGGCTCTTGGTGAATTCCATGCGGCTTCTTTAGTTCTTCGTACCTGGAGATCGCCTTTTGTAGCTCGTCATTGATGTTTAAAGCCTCAAATAGGACAGATTCGTCATTTTCAGCTGTCTCAATTATTCGCTGTACAGTAAATTGGCTCTGGTGGCACTGATGAACGAGGGTTGCCGTCAGGTCATCCTGTGATTTAGAGGAACGATTAGATATTGCTTCACAAAGTTATGGACTTCAAAATTGATGCACAACTATAGTCGATTAACCTCATGGACATAAAATGAGTTGTGCAATTCGTCTCAATTTTTCTCAATTTCATTTTGATTACACAAAACTAGCCACAAAACAAATAAAACAACTTAACAGAAAAGATCACTTTTGAACAAGCCGAATTTATAACAACAAAATCTGAGTCCTGTCTTCAACTGTTTATCCATACCAGAGGAAAAGCAGCAATACCTGTAAGGCATCTTGAGTAGGAGAAGAGGAGAGAACAGTGGAGAGAAGCTCGACACTGTTATGTGCCACATCAAACGCTTCCTTAATTTGTTGTGCAGTGAAAGTGCGCAATTCCGAGGGAGGCATTTCACCGTAAACTTGCTGTGGGGGGAATTCACTTCCTGCATGTGATTGCATAGCAGTCTCAGCAACAGATCGCGGCGGGGTGAAAATTGGTGCCAGGCTCTCGTCATCTCTCCCCGGAAAGCGGATGCCTCTTGATTTCAAGCTCTACAATTTGCAACCAAAGAAGGAACATCAAATAGCTTTTCTCACAACATTTGCAGGAAAAGAACAGGTAAAGATTTTAACAGAGTAGTTTTTGCTTCATGCAGCACACGGACTATAGAATCAAAACAGCGCTGCATATGTATCGTACGCTGCATGAAGCCAAAACTGCTCTGTTGCAATCTTTACCCCAAAAGAACTGAGAATGAACGATCTCAGATTGAACTACCAGAGGGCAAACAAATAAAGAAGCACACACACACAAACACATACACGGGGCTTCCTTTATATTTATTAGATCTGACTAAGCCCCTGGACAATGAAGATTGCTATATTTATATTCTGGGTAAATTTTATTGAGAACACTGAACTTTGCCAGAATTAAGTACTTCGTCACCGAACTTTGATTTATACCTCCACATCCACTGAACTCGTATTTTATCCAGATCTGATCATTCAGTCATCACTTCGGATTAATACAAAGCAGCATGACCAAAGCAGGTTCCCATCATCCTCCGCGTCAGACTCCGTATGTGTATTTGGCACAAATGGTGACGGAGTGACCAGATAAGGACATACAAATTATGTGGCTCTGGAGGGATAATTCATAGTTCAGTGGCCAAATACAGAGTTTCGGCACAGTTTACTAGCCTCTGAAAAATATCAGTCCTTATATGACCACGACTTCTGGACCTATCAGATCTGTACTGACAGGTAACAGTACGGAACCTATGCTAATTTGGACTGTGGATAATAGAAACGAACTCAATGATATCAATCATACCTTGTAAGTTTCTTCATAGACAGGCAGGTACCGCAACTCATCGCCAGATTCACCCCACGCCTCAATCATCGTGAGAGCTTTGTTCCTATTATTGACAACAGTCTGGGGGTCATCGATGAGCCGCACCATCTCATCAAGTACCCGCTCGGCTGCTACCTCAGAGAACGTCTTCTCACAGTTCTTAACACATGTCTCCAGCAAAACCAATGCCAGGTACTGCACCATGGGATGCTTCACCTGTGACATCCCAAAATTGTGGAAGTCATTATAATTTGAAATAACAAGTAAACATGTACAAATTTCATCGAAAGAATAAGCAAATATCTAAGTAAATTCATCAGGTTTCATCTGCCCAATGGTATGCCAGATGGAAATTCATAGTGTATGTTTGTATATTCACTCGAAATCTGAGTCAAACTCTTTCCCGGGGATACTCACTTAATTAGACATGTTCATCAAAGTTTTGATTGATTTTTATAGTTAGACATTATCTGATTGATGTACCCACAAGCAGAAACACAAATACACCAAGGAAATAAACAACTTCTATGAATATTATGTGCAAGTTTTTATCAGAAAGTAGCAAATTTTGTAATTATGCATAATCATTTTCAATCCTCAGTGCTTAAATTATGTACGTTCAGCGAACTATCATAGAGAATATTTTGTAATTCATTGATTACCATGATCCTCTTCTTGATCCCACGAATAAACTCCACACTGCTACCATTCCCACTATTCATCATGTCACAGATCTCGAGGTTGGCCGCCCAATCAGGACCATCCATTGCCTCTGATGTTGCCTCCTCAACAATTTTCTCAGCTGGGTGCTGCCCCTGGAAGAGCTCCTTCATTTTGAAACTCATCGAGCTCATCCCAGCTGACATCTTTTTGCTAACCTCTGTGCCTGTAATTTTAAGACGCTCGCCTAGAGCTGTGACCTTCTCCATTAGGTTGTCACTCATGTTTGAATTCTGCGACATGTTGTCTGAACCTGCAAAAGCATAAATTATTGGTTGGTTTAATATAAAAGGAATTAAATTTAGTATTATGAGATGGGTCTATGAATCTAAGGGATGAAAAAGATCTACCAGTAAAAACATGACTTGATTTTTTCTTCTATTTGTCAGATTTTATGTTGTAATGAAATTTGAATCCAGAATTCACGAAAAACTGTAAGAATATGTTGTGATGATTAATAACAGAAGCCGGATGTAATTAGATTTTTTTAGAAGTTATGCAAGCCAAGTTTTAGGCTTTTAGCATAACAAGATGCCTAATTTTATTTTCTCAAAAAAAATGCCTAATTTTAGAATTGAGGAAATTTGTTCACGACCTATGCATACAGGAAAAATTCTGAGAATGAAGAAATCTTTTAGGGAAAATTACCCTAATGCCTTGATTGGGGGATCATAAACTCTTTGTGAGATTTTGAAATGTAAAATACAATACTTGGATATGAAGACGAGAGGTTTTGCTCTCAAAGTAGACGACAAATCTTTGAACTGAAAAAGTTACCATTAGTGACATACTTTATTATTTGGACGAAGAAAAACTTACCACTCAGACTCTGATATTTTGAGTTTGGCAACATCTTGTTTTTGAATTGCAAGATAATGTGGACCTAGCAATGAAGAAGTCGACTATAACGCAAGGTTTGAAACTGGTCTTCTCCTCTTTTATAAATAGTTGATTGTATTAGAGGTGTGGTTCTGAAATTAGGAGGTAAATATATCTTAGATGCCAAATTTAGCAATGTCAACAAATCTAATTTTGGATGTGGTGAAATAAGATGTATGAATTATAAGACGCCAATTAAAACTGCTGTTGTCCACTGAACAGGTCATTATTTTATTTTATTTCTGACCATTTTTATTTATCATATACTCATAATACAACCCCTAAATGAGGTTAACTTTTGAAACTCCAATGCCAACTTCATTATAATACGACAGACCATTTTTTTTTTTGCTGGATTAAAGCACAAAGGACTTAACTGCTAATTGTTTCTCATAACAAAATTTAAGTGTTGAGTGAGCCCTAGATTTATAAATTACCTGACCAAATTATCAGCAATAATATAGTAAATAAATGGATCACAAAGGAAATCAAGATTTGCTATGGTAGCTTCTCAGTATACCCAAATAGAATGATTTAGTCCTCAATCAGAATAACAAACCTAACAGTATATCAATTCGTAGTGTATTCAACAAAAGTTCCATCTACATACACCTTACATTAAAATTACGACCGAGACCATACTATAACAGAAAGAAATAAACCCCAGAAGCTAAATATGGCCTGTCACCATTTAAACCTAACAGATTATCATAAAGATCCAGAATTCTTCCACAAAAACCTGGGAATTGACAATTGGAGCAGAATTTGGGAGAAGTACCTCAGGATTTTTTTAGCCGGTCAGTTCCAAACCAAGTTTCTCTTTCAACAGAAAGTTATATTCTGTTGATTATTTTCAATTTTGCTTGCCCCTACATATTGTGATTTTAACTTTGCGCAAGATTGAGTTGAACTAAAAATCAAGTTACCATGTTTCTTTGTTTCTATGTTGCGCTACAAACTTATATGATCTGTTAAGTGCCTTGGTAGATCTCATATTAAAAAGATGAAAATTAATTTGGCCAAACTTTACTTGAATTAACCTTTTTTTTTTTTTTAAATCAGTATAGTATTACAAATGCCCAAATAAAAAGATCCAATATGTTTAAAACATCATGGATTTTCATAAAACACTGATTATGCCTGAAGAAATCACACTTCACATTAGGGACACAAAATTAGGGCTTAGTTTCAAAAACCACAGATTATGCCTAAACAGATCCCACTATAATGTCCAAAATGTAAACAATAGAGAAAGCTGTGTTCTACAAAAGTGAACTCTACTAACCAAAACTAACTAAACCGAGATATATACTTTAAATTTAAAAAGTTTCAACTGAGCACGAACAAAATTACAATCTAAATTAACGACAACCCTAAAACCAAACTACCCATGAAAGAACGCAGTTAAATTAATCAATTTGGAAAGAAAAAGAAGTCCAAAATTTTCAACCCAATTACTGAGATTTTAAATATACAGGTGTTACTACCAACAGAACAAAAACTAAACTACACAAATCAAGCGGATCAGAGACGAATTTGAGGAGAGTACCTCGGATTGCGAGTCAGGAAGCAGGAAATTGAAGGCGCTCTGTCTCTCTTCGCACTTTTCTGGTCTTCGATTTTGTTTGAGGACTTCCACTCTGTATCCTAGAATTGTCGTCGTCGGTAACCTTTTTTGTGCCTTTCACTGTATATGTATCTAATTAATTATTTGTTTCGACTATTGTTAATTGTACCAAGTACTACTAACGAATCCAAAAAATAAAATTATTTAATAATGGGGGAATTTCGTGTGGAGCCCTAAATTTTCTTATATTCTCCGCTAAACTTCATAATATCATATTTACACTTCTAGATTGTACAAACTCACAAATTTATCCATTTTATTGTTTTTTCTGTTAAAACTCATTTTACATTTATAAAATACCTATTGTTCCCTTTATTAAAAAAATAAAATATATAGCCTATTTTAAAAAATTGTCGGTCTTTTAATTGATCGGTTTTCGAGAAAAAAAACAATTAATTCGTCTAGTTATGATGTATACACGATGACATTTAGATATATGCTTGTGTATGCGTTAGAACTTAGAAGTACAAAAATTGACCATTTGCTTAGCAACCAATCAATTAAAAGACTGACATTTTTCTTAAACAAGTTAAAATATTTTTTTAATAAAGAATAAAATGTGTACTTTAAAAATTAAAATAAGTTTTGATATAAAAATGCAATAAAGTGGGTAAATTTGTAAGTTTTAAAGTTTAGAAGGATAAATATGATATTATGAGCTATAGATGGGGATACGTAATTTTAAAGTTTTTGAGGTGTATACATAAAATGCAATGAAATTTCTCCTTAATTAATGCAATGAAATTTCCCCTTAATTAATAGATAATGTTCATAAGTCTACAAATATTGTGCAAGCATGTTATATCATTTGTAGAAATTAGTTGCATTGTTAATTTTTCTTATAAACTATAACTAGATGGTAGACTTAGCTTTATGCAAGGTTAATCTACTTATCTAAACTAATAATTGTTTTTCTTAATATTTTTTTTAAAAATCAATTAAATAATAAGAGGATTCAAATACCTCTATCATTTTCCTCTACAATGCTTGATAAATAATTTAACACACGTCCGAGTGTATTTTTACAAGTATTTATATTTTATAATGAATAAAATAAAGTTAAAATGTCATGATATTTAATTTTACAATGCAAATTTATATATATCATATTTAACAGTTTTATTTTGACATTTAAATTAAAAGTTTTAAATTATTAAGTTTTGAAAACAAAGATACATAGGAGACACAAAAAATAAAAATATTGGAACACCCTTCGTTGAACAATTACATAGATCAATGATTTGGATTAAATGTTTTTGCTATAAATTTCAATCATAAAAATTATTTTGAGACACAGAGACCACCACTAACCAATTGATTTTGTAATTGATAATCGTCCCATTAATTGTCAAGATTGTCAAATAAAATTATTTTTAGAGGTGTGTTATTATATAATCACACACAAGGAAATTTCATCCCGAATTCGTCAACTGACTCTATTGAGTCACGCTGTACTCTTTTGTCTATTTTTAGAGGTTTGCTAATCATCACATTTGTTTAATTAAAGTAAAATATGCCTCACTATAAATCTATTTTTGTTGACTACTAACTTGAATAGTAGAAGAGAGGAGTATATAAACTAATTCTATTACTTAATGGAGAGTACATACAATGCTTGATGTATTTCTTACCCTCTCTGATTCCTTACCCAATCACGAACACACTCTCACACACAAGCTGCAATATCTATTTATACAAGTACAATGTCGGTGATGAAATATCTAGATTCTACTATTATTTCTACCAACTTTGCCAAGTCGGTCAGTACACTCTAGACTATACTACAAAGCAATACTAATCTCTAGTATATTCTATGAATAACATGACAAGTCAGTTTGGTAAATTCATGAATATTCTAGAAGTTGTTTTGTCTTGAATTTTTCGGTGCTGCTAGTTCAACAATTTTTTTTAGAGAAAAGATTTCTATACCCATAGTTTTGTATCCAGTTTTTACTCAACCCATTTCTGGATACCCTTCTAACAGTTCTAACCATTCTCTCAAATATCTTATATAAAAACTTCCCCCATCAGATCTCTCTCCTCTCCTCCGTTCTTTTCATCAGATCAGAGTGATTGCGCCTCTCTCTCTCCCCTAATTCTCGCTCTCACCTTCATTGTCACTACGTTCTCCTCTCCTAAATCCCTTCCCTTTGACGGCCTCTCCTCCGGCGGCCTCCTCTCCGACGGGTTCTTAGATCGCGCTGGATCTGAACGGCGACGAAGTGCCCTCACGCGCGAAGAGAGATGAGAGAGGGGCGATCTGGAGTAGATAGGAGGAGATGATCTGAGAAATGCGATCTCGCGGAGAGAGATGAGAGAGAGGCGATCTAGAGGAGATAGGAGGAGACGATTTGGAAATAGGAGGAGGCGATCTGCAACAGTTTACAATATTTCATATTGTGGTTTACAGGATTCAATGAAGATGTTTACATCCATTTCCAGGCGAAAGGTGTTTCACTCAAAGTTCTTAGTCAAACACTGGGAGGTGAAATTTCGCAAGGTTTCCCGTCTTATTTTTCTTTTTAGTACTAATTTACAGTGCATTGAAAGGATTTAGTGTTTTAAAATTTCTTATTGAAATGGCTCAATTTTATCGTCATTTTATTTTTTTCACATGATCTGTCAGGATTTACAGTGTCGATTAGTTAGTTTTACAGTATTTATGTAGTAGTGTTACAGTATGGATTTGATCAGTTTCTTCCTGAAATGGCAAAATTTTGGCGCATTTTTATTTGTTTCACTTGATCTGTTTAGGTTTTAAAGTGTCGATTTGTTATGTTTACGGTCTGGATCAGTTAGGGTTACAAACTTGTTGCTTTTGGCAGATCCTGATCTGATCCGGTAACACTTCTGGCGGATCCTGATCGGTTAGGTTAAAAGGTTATTTATAGTATTTTTTAGGATCTATTTACAGTTTTACATGATATATATCATATATTGTACATGATCTATGTATTGTATTTCTTTTATTTATTTTACTGGATCTGTTTAACAGTTTTACAAATTATAAAGAGCTAATTGTATATAGGAGGCAACTATAGCTTTTAATGACATGATGCATAGAGGACTTGTGCCGAACGAACTATTTAACCTAGAATTCCTTGATTCACGGTCTCTGTAAGACTGGTGATGTAGACCGAGCACTGCAGCTAGAGGGGGGATTTATACATTAAGGGCTGGATTTTTTTTAAAAAACATAATTAAAAAAAAAAGATTTTTACCAACATGATTATTTTTTTTTTACAAAAACAATAAGAACCGAAATACCAATTTGGTCCGCTTAGTTTTTTTTTTGGGACCGAAATGGCAATTTGGTCCCTGTTGACTTCACAGTTTGCCGTGTAGCCTTTGGTGTAAACCCTGGGACCGAAATGCCATTTCGGTCCAGTGTTTTTCTAGCTCGGACCGAAATGGCATTTCGATCCCAACTTTTTTTTTTATAGGATTTGGTTGAATTTCTCACTTGTGTATCACATATCATATCGGATGTAGGTCAAATTGAATTTGAAACCCAAAGAAAGACATATCACTTTTTTTTTATCTCACACAGAGAATATTAGATGAAATTTGATTTACTCATTTCATTTTCAATTTTTTTGGCACAACCTAGCGAGTAAGAATTACACATCTTTGTTAATGTAAATGTTTTCTTAACTAAATTTACAATAATGCTATTTATTAAGCAAATCCTAAAAAAAAAAATAGGGACCGAAATGATATTTCGGTCCGAAGTCTTTTTTTGATTTTCTGTGGCCGCCTTTCTGAAAATTTGTGAAACTAATACGGACCGAAATGCCATTTCGGTCCAAAAAAAAAATCTAGGAGAACGAATTGACAATTCGATTCTTATAGTTTTTGTAAATAAAAAAAAAATAATCACGTTGGTTTGGTAATTTTTTTTTTTAATTATGATTTTAAAAAAAAATCCTCAAGGCTTTGACCCACACCGCCTACAATCGAAGGACATATATAAAGGACTTAAAAATTACAGTCACAAATGTACACGTAAGGGCCAATCCCTGACGTTGTTACAACCGAAATTTTTAATAATAGAAAATAAAATAAATTAATATCGACATTGAAGAATGATTTGACGGAATTTCGAAATATAACAAAAGACGTTATGGTCTATGGACCATAACGGCTAGATTAGCATCTTAATTACCCACTGATTAGCAACATAAACACATGAGCCGTTATGGTCCCGAACGGCCAGAGAGGCGAAGGAGAACAAAAAAGAAAAACTGGATTGTTATGGTCCCGAACGGCCAGGAAAAAGAAAATCCCTGGCCGTTATGGTTCATAACGGCCAGGGACGTTCTTTGAGTTTTTATTAATTCTTCCGATTTGATATAATTGGTTTGTACAACTTAAGAAACAATACGAACGATTAGTTAATTAAGACAAATACGTGTCTCATAAGCTATAACCTTTTCCAATTTGATCTCTATTTTTCTTAAGGTTTCTTTTTAGGCCCAAACTTTACTAATAATGCAGACACATTTTCTCCGCCATTTCATATTGGTTCAAAAAAAAATTCAAAATATATGTTATCATCTACAACATCATAACAACATCATGAATGTTTTAATGAAAATAAAATAGTTTTTTGCAATGCCAATGTGAGGAAAACGATATCTGTGGTTCATTCTCGGCTAATTTTCTCATAGATAGAGAAGTTTTTTATGTGCATTTACATCCTTTGTTATCTGACGGTGTTATCCACATCTCGGCTCCAAATCACCTTCTTTTAAGCTGGATCTGGATCCCACAATCTATAGCCGAACTCACCCGTTCCTTTTCCTAGGGAGTCAGCTGATTTGACTCCAAGCCGTAATAGGCAAATGAGAAAGATAGAGACGGTCCCAAGAACAAAAGAAAAGATTTGCATTGAGTCACTATTGTCATTGCTAGCCTGTATCAACAAACTATACTGTGATAATTTCTTCCTTTATTAGGTAGGGAGTCAACATATGTATTTACTGGATACAATTCGCTGGATACAATTAGTCGCTTTTATTTTTTTAATATTATTGCGAAAATTTACATTTATTATGGTAAATTTTTTATCCCATCCTGCATAATTCTCACGTGATCCATTAAAGTTGATGAGATTATCAGATCGAATAAAATTGTTCTTCATGTGTTAATGATAACATATTTTTAATTGTGATATATGAATCAGACGGAAACAGAGAATAGTGCAACTGCAGGTGAAGAGTAGAAAACCAATCTCAAGTTATATATATCATATCAAAAACATTTGTGCTGTAGCACTGAAGATTAAAATTATTATTGGCATTATATATCTCAAAATATATGATTCCGAATAGGTACGCGATTAAAATTAACATTAAAAATTAAAATTAGGGTCGGTTATGGGGACACATATTTGGTACGCGAAAGCTAGTCAATATATTCTATTCATGGTTTAGGTCTGTGGGCCCACAGCAGGAGCAGAAAAGCAGAAACCTCATTATTATAATCTTTTACTATAGACTTTCTGTTTTAAGAATTCCAAAGTCCAAACTTCAACTCGAAGCAAGGAAGAAAGAAAATATTGGTGGACTCGGTCCAACTTATTTCGCTCTCTGAGCAATCAACTGTTTTTTTTTTTTTTTTTTTTTTTATTGTTAATCAACTGGTAAGAAATAAGTTATGTTGCATGGATACGGTACGGGTATCGTGTTAGATATGATACGGAATAGTTAACCTTAAACCGAGTACTTCAACAGAATTGAAAGTTACGGGTATCGTGAGCAGATCTTGTGGGAATAAGAGAATATAGTTATTTGTTTTAGGTTTTGAAAGGAACTGAAGGGAATAACAAGAATGTAGATTTGGAACATAAATGCTTATTCTATCGTATAGTAGAAAGACAAGAGTAAAGAAGCATAGAAACTTATTTTTTGGAATAAAGTTTTTTTTTTCTTATTATCTAAAATCGGATTTAATACAAGGCATAGTTTCTGAAATAGAGATTTGTTTTATTCCTACTCTGATACCGGTGATAGTTTACGAAAAGATAATATTCTATTGATCTTGTGTATGATTACAATTACATGGACTCATGGAGCCTATTTTATAGGCTTGATTATGGTATATTTCAAAACATCTCTAATAATTATCCCATACAATGTATATTCGCTAATTTTCATATGAAATATCTCCATCAACGTCTCTTGAATATATATATTTTTTTTGAGTAAAGATTGAAAATCAAGTAATCAAACCATATATCCACAAGAAATTTTACATCCGATTTCAAAACTTATGACCCTCCTACTCGGAGGATATTGTCTTGCCAGTAGATCAAAAGCTGGTTCTCAAGTCCGTTGAGTATTAATCTCATTTATGGTAATTACATTGTTGGGAGGAAGAGCAATAATTCACTGGTCTAGTAGAGAAATACTGTATGTATGGCCAAAAAGATTCGGCTCGCTGAAGTTCTAGCCCTGACCTTTATACAATAATCTATTAAAAAAAAACAAAATTATTTATATATGCATGACAGATCACAAGTGGAGCTAAAAAACTTAAAATAGAAGGAAAATAATTAGTTATGATTTTAATTTCAACGAAAGAGGTTAAAAAACATTTATATGTAGAAAAGATCTACAGGAATTTTCTGTGGAAAAGACGAATTGACCCATTAATTAGAAAATTAGCCTCCTTCAATTCAATATTAACTAAATTGACCCATTAGTTAGAAAGGAAACGACGAATTGTTTACCCCCCTTTCTTAAAACAAGACAAAAAAAAGTAAAATAATACATAAAAAAATAAAATTGAAAAGAAGCCAGTTTAATACGTGATAGAACGGTAAAGAGGGAATTGTATATCCTCATGATCTTTAACAAAGTTATAAAATCTTTATTCATTATGGCTCTGCATCCATAAAAAGAATGAAGAAAAACATCACATGCAAGCTTACAAATTTCCAACAAAGGAATAAAAAGAAGACTACATGCAGGACGAAGGTACCGCTAACCACTAACAATATTGTTTGGTTTTGTAGCTTAAAATATTATAAAGCACCCATTCCTCACAATTACGTGTTCACTAATCTACATATGTGAGTAGTGCAACCAATTTTGGTCGGTCATTTATTGAAACATAAACACAGGGTATTATCAGTTATCATGATGGCGACCACACAGCATAGTGGGTGATTAATTCCTGTTTTAACATAAGTGGAAATCATACTAATTCCTGTATTACAGTACTGTCTATGCAATCATGGTATAAGTGGAGAATTCATCTACAAATCTAGGATCCCAGTAGAATTTACATTGGGTCATTAAAGAACCATTACATCCTTAGCTAGCAATAAAAAATAAGAACATTATGAAAAACAGGCAAGTGCAGACAAAATCATGGGTTATGTCACCTAAAAACAAGCTTACCATACCAGAAACAGCTTTTCCAAAAGTTTGACAAAATTTAAATTTCAAAATTGATCTCAATTTGCATATCAGGAGTTGTTCTGCTGTGACTTCTCCAAAAAGTACCTGCACAGTCAACTTTAGATTATTAATGAAAATGTAAACAAATGAAATTGTTATTCATTTTGAGACAAAATGATTCAAGGTATAACCTAAATTGGTTGATGTGGTATGCATTTAGGACCCAACATTTAAAACAGTCAAATATTTCAATTTGAATAAAACTCACTTGACATTAAAATGCAATCAAACTAATGAGCATTATGACCTGCAATAACCCTATATATCTTCAATAGACATGAAAGCTTAGTTTCAACCTATTTCTCCATTGCAATAAACCTCTAATAACCCTGATTTTTCCATTGATCTTAAGTTGCCATAAATTTAACTAAATTGAATGAGCATTTTAGACTGTGCTCATTTATCCCAACCATTGTTCATTTTACTAATAAAACACTGAGCACAGAACCCATCTCAAGAACACAGTAGTCCCACCCCCCTCTTTAAAAAAAAAAAAAAAAACCAAGTTTGGTGCAAGAATTTAAACCCAGCCACAATAAATTCCTGCTTTCTTGGTCTGGGCTCCACTACTTTTGACCACAATCATGGAAACAGAAACTACAGAGAAAAATAAAATTTTGTAAACAAATTTCAAAAGAAAAGAAAATAGAAATATGGAAAAAGACAAACAAAAATAATTTATTCCCGTATAACGACCCTGTAATGCAGTTTATTTAAGGCAGCAAATTTAAAACCCTAAGCGAAGTGGCAGTTTGTTTGCTTTTGAGAGAATCTTGCAATTCAATACTTCTTCCAACAGTTACCTTTGATTTCGAAGCAATGTTTTCGGTGTTATAGATATTGTTTAAGGTTCTTAAGAATGTCATTGTAGATAGAATTTTGATAGGTTGTAGTTTTAAGGCCATAAGTTTAATATATTCTTTTTCTAGAGTATTTCTAAGAATTAAATTCAAGCAGATGGATATTTATGATTCTACTCTGTAGACTGCAGCACTATTGGCTGATCAGAAACAGTTTCTTCAATCTCATGTGACAACATATCAGTACCATAAACAAAATCGCTATTAGATTGTGCCCCTTAATTTACCTCCCCAGATACTGTAACTTTTCATCGCAGCTTTTACCTATATATATTGCTGGACAGGTGAAATTCCTGCCACCGCTAGGCACAAGGGCATTAAAGTCCTCATGCTAAATCAAGAAAATTTTAAATCTGAGTGCAGGTTTGGACTTGGGAGAGTAATGTCATTTATATTTTTTTCAAAATTTGTTACAATCAAACACAGGTAAAGTCTCATTAACATCAGTATATATATATTTTTGAATATCCATCATATTATTCTTATTGTAATGTGCTTGTATGCTTAACATCCCCACCACCCCCCCCCCCCCCCCCCCCCCACACACACACACACACACACCCCACAAAAAAAAAAAAAAAAAAGTTTCTAGCTCAACCCTTGTTTACAATATCAGTCAATACCAACCAATTCATGCTAGTATTGCATGTTTTAATGCAGAACGGTACACCAATCCGTAGATTTCAACCTTTATGCCGAGCAACATGCTGCAGTAAAGTTAACTTAAATCCCAGATTCCAAAAGAAAAGTAAAGTTCTGATATTTACCTCCCAGTGTGGAAACCAGCAGAAAACCACGCGTTCAAAACAGGTACAAGGTCCGCATCTGATGTAGCAACAGTTTCACTCTCCTTTCCTATGATTTTGTTCAACGAAACAAAAGTTGTCAAATTTTTCACAAGGTAAATCATGTAAACAATGGTGGCCTCCTGAAAGCGTAATCAATAACCCAAACTAAAATCACGAAAACATTAAAAAGTTATCCATGCACAACCGAACAAAAACATAGGTAAAGTAACTCCGGGTTACACCTGAGATACCCTACATCTGAAATTGAACAAGGGTATCTTGAGGTTTCAAAAACCACCAAAAACTTTTCTTTAAAGATAAAAGGAAGACCTTTAGTAAATAAACCCATAAGACCATTAGATATTCTGTATATCCATAAAGTATTGTACTAAAGAATTGTTTATATTTCTTCAACTAGTTTGCTCGATTATTGGAGAACACTATTAAGAAGAGGTATTTCAGAATTTACATGGTTTATACAAAAATAAATCCCATTTTCAATCTAAAGGCACAAGATATGTAGCTTTTGCACGGACATACAAAAAACCTTTCTTGTAAAAAAACACCATATTAGTACAATTACCAGAAGTATTTGCATTACTCGCCCTCATTTCACTTTCAGCCACCATCATCCCTTTCTTAAGATCCATACCACAAGACTGCTTTGTCAGATCTGGTAAGCATGGAGCAGCAATGGTACAGCCAGCATAGTTTTCAGGACACTTATCACCTGCACGTGAACAAATTACAATTACAGTTTATTTGCACATTCCCAATACAAAAATTGCAAAAGCAAAAAAGTGAATTGGGCATTTAAATCATTAGTATGGTATTTGGGTGCACAAGTAGACATGTATAATTACAATGCCAACAGTAACAAACCGGCTCTGGTACTTCAATGCTCGGTTCATATTTACAATTATAGTGCCATGCCACGGCAAACAAAGCCAACAGTAACTACCAGCTCTGGTACTTTAGGCTTGGTTCATATTTTCAATTCTAACGCCAAGCCATGGCAACACCAGTTTTGCAATGAAACATCTGTGCCAAGTATGGTGCTTCAATACTCGTATAACTCGTAATAAAAGATAACCAACAATAAAAAGCTGCAGGCTTCAGTTAAGAAGCATACATGCTTGAGTCGAAACAATGACTTAAAAACAAAACATATATGTACTCTGTGGACCCTATGCAGCAATTCTTGTTAGGCAATACATGCATTGTTGTTGATTGTGCAACAAATTTAGAACACACATAAACATAACCCAAAAATGTTGAACAAAACAAGCTAAAAAAACAGACATTTCGGCACTCTCTTTAAATATGGCAGTGCTGCCACCAACCATGGGCAGTCTGTACCGGTACCAGTTCAATACCAGTACCGTGTAATGCATTTATAAATACATGGTAAAGAAAAATAAATCTTAGTTTCTTACAAATCTGACATGAAGTGAAGCAGGAGTTGTAGGGCCCACAACCGTTCCCTCCAGTCATGGGCAGAACTGGAACAGGCAAACAGTAGCCAGCACAAAGGGGATTAAGATATTGTGGATCTTGCACAGCGTGTTCAGGTGTAGCATGACAAACATCAGGTTGCACTGTTTGATCATAATAGCTTGGATGTGCGTAGAGCTGCTGGAGAATACTTTGCCTTTTTTCTTCTAATTCATAGTACTGTTTTAGCAGTTCGTCATAAGAATTCTCAACATTGCCTTTGATAGGTTCTGCATCTTGGATTTCTTCCTTGCTTGCTGCCTTGTCATCCTGATACGTACCTCTATGGAATCACAGTAGAAATTAAACACTTGAACAATTACAACTGAGATCCATTTATTCTTAATTTAGGACCAATTACATTAATGGATAGTTAAATGATGTAAAATTGGAACATGTTGAGGTCGAAATGCATGGGACTAGAGGAATTATTTAAAACATGAAACTTAATAATGATCCTAGGGTTGTTGATCAGGGAACACCAGTACTGAACTACTGGTTTTCTGGTAACTAGCGGACATAGCCAATACAAAAGTAGAACTCACAAAAAGTAATGTTTATTTTTCTGAATGCTACTTACTCATCAGAAATCTTGCATTTAGTAGATTCGTCTTTGTCTTCAGCACCGTGAGTAGTTTTCTTTTCATCTTCAACAGAAACACCTGCTTGGAAGTGTGCTTCCTGCAAAGAAACATGAGAACAAAGAAAGATTCTTGTACCGAAATGATAGGGAAAAAAAAAAAAATGATTTCGTTTTCTTTACTACTTCTATTTCTTGATCAGGTTCAGTAGGGTTTCACGATTTTTATCAGCAATTAAGACCGCAATAGGTGCACATTCACTGACAGAGGGAGATACCTTAAAGGAGGCCACGGCGCGATCAAAAGCATCTACTAGAGCTGAATCATCCCATGGCTCGTTCCCTTTCCCCATCTCTCTCGTTGTTCTGCGGAGTTGCACCCTAGATTTTGTAACTCGTTTTACGGCAGCTCGGCGGGGAGGGAAAGGGTTCACCACTTCACCGAAAGTGCGGTTTAACTGAAGGGAGCGAAGGAAGAAACGAGAGAGATGGAAGGTTAGGCGAAGGAAGAGGACATGGAGAGGCGGATGAGAGAAAGAGAGCGAAGAGGATAACAAAGAAACAAAAAAGAAGGTTAGGTGAAAGGTTTAGAGGTTAGGCGAAGACAAAAGACAGGGAGAGGCAAAAGCGAGAACGAAGGAAGAGGGTTTAGAGGTTAGGCGAAGAGAAGGAAGAAATGAAAAACACGCGTCAACGGGAGAGAAATTAGGGGTTTGAAAAGGGGCCGGTTCGGTTCGGTCCGGTCCAAACCCGCCCGGTCCCCGGGTTGACTCGGGCACGGGTTAGCCCGGGTCAACGGGTTGAGTCGGGTAGGGGGGGCGGGTTGGGGTCTGACTCGGCCGAACCTAACCCGGTCTAAACCCGGCGGGTTAGGCCGGGACGGGTTAGGTCGGGTCAGGGGTCGGTCCGGTCCGGGTAGGGCCGGTCCGGTTTGGTTTTTTTTTTTTTTTTTTTTCGGTTTCAGTTTTTTTTGGTTTTCTGTTTCCAGAGGCAGAGAGGGGCAGAGGGCAGTGCAGAGAGCCAGAGACCAAATTTTGTTTTTTTTTTTTGCATTTTATTTTAACTCAATATATTTTTGTTATAACTTATAACAAAATCAAATTAAGTTAAAACCGAATTTTGTTAAAACCAAATTATTCTAAAACCGAGATATGCCGAATTAGTTTAAAACCGAATTATTTTTTATCTTTAAAATCGAATTATTTTAAAACAATAGATTTAAAAACAAAAGTTACCCTCCTCCTTTATTCCGGGCTTGGGACCGGCTATGTAAAATAACATAGGCGGAGTTCTAACTTTTTTTTTGTTAGTAATTATTCTTTAAAATAAAACAATTGAAATATTTAGAAATTATAATTTAAAAAAATGTAAATAAAAATTAAAAGAGGATATAATTTTATACCGACACTACCTATCTAGTAGTTGTTGTGCATATACCATAGGTCGCTCTCTTGCTCACCGTCCGAATCTTCGTTAGGCTCAGGTCCCTCGGTACCGCTTTCTTGAGTGTCGACACCGGATGATGACGCTTCCAATCTCATGCCATGTTGCGTGCGATTTTCAGCATCAATCCAGTCTTTCAAGCACACAAGCCTCTCGAAAACATGTGCACCCAGCTTACTTCGTTTATCGGTGAGGATCCTGTTCGCCGAGCTAAAACAGGATTCGGAAGGGACGGTTGACACGGGCACGGCAAATATGTCGCGGGCCATCATCGCCAATGTTGGATAGGCAGTTGCATTCCTCCTCCACCAATCCATGAAGTCAACTCCTTCATTTTCGTTGGTCCCCAAACAGTAGCTCATTAACTCGTTCGTTAACCCTTGGGATCCCGTCGGGTCGTCATCATCCTGGAAATCGCCTAACAATCCAGCACTGCTGTGTGTGGATAGACTATTAAGACAATAGAAAAAATTAGTGCACAAATAATGTAGATATTATAAATAATGAATATTAAAGATGTATATTTATATTCATACCTCACGCCAGCGGTCGAAGGCGGTTGGTCGGCATTTCTTCTTTCGTGATATATGGCAAACATGTCCTCCAATGCCCGTTGTACGCGGGGCTCCTCGTCCCTCCAACTTAATTTTAGATTTTTCTTGTACGCTACGAGTATTTTTACCGTGAACTTCTTCTTGTATGCCGGATGGAGGCAGTTTGCGAGAACGGTCAAGAGGGGTACCTCTTCCCAATATTTAAGAAATTTTACCTTCATGGCTGCTACGATCGGATGGAGAGGGGATTCCTCACTATCCCTATCTTCCATATCACGGTACACCTTCGAAATGTAGTAGATATGGTGCAGCAACTCATGTGCCGTCGGTGTGTACGAGCAAGACAATTTCACGGTTGCGGTGAAAAAGGTTTTAAGGAATTGTGTAAGTTGTATTATTCGCTGCCATTCGGGGTCGGTGAAATAAAATCTAACATATTTATCAAACAAATCTATTTATCTAACCTATTTATAAATAAAATAACTTATTTGAAAAAAGTAAAATATAACTTATTTCAAAATTAAATACAATAATCTAACAAATACAATAATCTAAAATCTAACATATTTGAAAATATTCAAATGTAACCTATTAAAAATAAAGATAACATATTTAGAAATAAATCTAACTATCCAACAAATTCTAAAATAAGAAATAACTAAAAAATCTAACCTATTTAAGATAAATTCGAAATTTAAAAAATAAAATCTAACCTATTTCAAAATAAATCCGAATTTCATAATAAAATCCAATAATCTAACAAATCCAATAATCTAACATATCCAATAATCTAACATATTCAAAAATAAAATCCAATAATCTAACATATTCAAAAATCTAACAAATATAACATTTATTTGAACAAACAAATAAATGTAGCTTATTTATCTAACAAATTTAAAAATAAATCCGAATTTAACAAATAAAAACTAACAATATTAAAAATTACTAACAATATCTAACAATTACTAAAAATTACTAACAATTACTAAAAATTACTAACAACTACTAAAAAATACTAACAATTACTAACAAATAACAATTACTCAAAATTACTACAAATTTCTAAACATTACTAACAATTACTAAAAATTATCTAACAATTCATAACAATTACTAAATTAACCTATTTAAACTAATTCTAATTATTTAACAATTACTAAAAATAAATCTAACCTTTTAATCTCGCGGAAAAATCTTGCGGGAGGTAGAATGAAAAAAATCCTTCGTAATTCCTCTATTTTCGTCTTTCGTATTCCTTTGCGTATTTGTATTTTGTAGAATGAAATAAATTGCAACTCTTTTTTTTTAAACAATAAAAATAAAATTTGAGAATAATAAAAATATTGAGAGTATGAGAATATGAGATTGAGAGAATGAGAGATTGAGAATAATGAGTATGAGATTGAGATGTGAAAATTTATGAAGAATGGGGGTATATTTAAGGGTGTGTTTGGGGGGGGGGGGAATTTGCCGATGGAAACAGTAAAAAAAATTGAATTTCGGATTTTGGGCGGGTTGGCTCGGGTCCCGCCGGGTTAGACCCGGGTTTCGGGGGGGTTAGGTCGGGTCTGACCCGGTTTCACGCGGGTTAGGTCGGGTTAGGGTCGGGGTAGATCGGGTTCACCCGGGTTAGGCCGGGTTTGGGGGGTTCAGCCGGGTTTTGGGTCGGGTTAGGCCGGTTCGGGTCGGTTTTAGGTCGGTCCGGGTCGGGTCCGGGTGGACGGGTTGACTCGGCGGGGGGAAGGTCGGGTTTCGCCCAGAAAACCGGATCCGACCCGTTTTAGACCCGACCCATCACTCTAGGACGGGTCGGGTCGGGTTCTGAGTCGGATCCGGGTCGGTTCGGATCCGGGTCACGGGTTTGCGCGGGTCGGGTTGGACCGTGCGGGTTTTGTCAATACACTAGGAGAGATCGAGATCTATTAGAGTCCGTTGGATGCTAATCAAATTTATCCAATTCAGTGAGTCAAATCCCAAATGGACTTCTCTACAAATCTATCAACAAATGAGCACATATTTTTTGAAAATCATGGACCGATACAGATATATATATATATATATATATATATATATATATATATATATATATATATATATATAATAGAAAGAGTTTGATGATATGACATCAAGGTTATATCAACATTGTTCCATCGCTCCCTTCATCGGCTGGAAAAGTATGTCAGATTGAAGCTTCATAAATTGAAGCTTCATAAAACCTGTAAATAAAGAAGTATTATTTCAATTTATTTCATTTACACTTTCTTCTTGCAAGCTGGCTGCTGGCACAAATAGAATTTTGCATTTGGTCACATGAGGTAATACTAATAATGAAGGTAACTTGTTTAACACTTGCATAATGGGGTTCACTCTGTGAAAGGGATGTAAAATTTTTACCTGGTTGAAATAATTCAAATTGCGCTCCTGAGTCTAGTTCTGCATGACTTTCTTTTGCATCAACACAATCGCGTCAATTCACATGCTGAGCACATTGCATCACTCACCACACTGTTGCTGCTGTCCTTATCCACCACTCTTGATTCCCATGCTACATCACAGAAGTTAGAAAGGAATCACATTATTTGTGAAGGCTCTTTAGCAAGATTAATTCAAGAAAAATGAGATTCCTACGAGATAAGAAATGGAATCTTATTTTAGAAAATTCTTTGATCGTAACTAGACAAAAAAAAAACGAAAAATAATTTCATTCCATGGGATTTCAAAAAGATAATTTGGACCATATAAAATCCAGTGACTTAAGATTGGATTTGGCATGAATTGAACATGCACCAATAAAATTACTTATTTTCCCCATTGTCTTTGAGTTTTTAGTTTTTACTCTTCCGCTTCCACACCTATGACCTATCTCATTTTATGGCAGCTTTTGTAAATTTGGTGAAAATTATGGATGTTTTTTTTTTTTTTTTTCTCAACAATGAATTGATTTCATTAAAATATAATGGCTCCGATCAAACATGTTCAAATTGAAATAATTTTTTCTCAATAAAATGAATTCATTTGTCCTTTATTATTATTTCCGATCATAATTTAATTATCACAAAAAAGATTCTAGCCTTCTACAAAAAAGAATGGCTAACCTGACCACCTTAATTTAATGATCTCAGTCAATGCAGATTACAATAAAAGTGAGGCTAACACTGTTCGAAAAATCCAGTATCTAATTTAAGCATCCATTTATGACAATATTAATCAAATTTCTATTAATTTATACTAAAATTTTGCAAATATGTTTTATACTATTGTGAATGTTATTTTTTCTTGAAGTTCTAACAACTTCAATGGATCGGATTTAACATTTTTTTTTAAGCATGCATATATGCAATACATCTAGCTACATGGAATTAAGTGGTAATATCAAAATTTCTGATTACAAAAGTCCAATATATATCTCATTTTTTTCTGTAAATTGAATCAATGATAGTATAGTTAAGGAATACAACGTCCAAAATACCCGGATGTTAATTGAAACAAATTAATGACATTAATTTGTGCCATTTCCAATGACATGTATCAGACAAAAGAACAAGAAAGTTTCACCGATTACCAGAAGCTCTTGTTGCTTTATTTAAATGTGAACCAAAGGAAAAAAAATACATTTTGAGTTTCAACATAGCAAGTTTTACAAAGTAATTGACACAAATTTGTACTGATAAAAAATAGTAAGTTTTACATACATACCTCAAGTCAAGAGTGGACATATAAAATAATATTGGGCTGCGTTCTCAATTTTGGGCCTGGGCTATATGCACCTAGCACCAGCCTCCATACTTATGGACCACAATTTAAAGACCGTACTAAAAATTTAGCGAAACAATGTCCCAGAAAATATATGTTCTTGAACATTTTGCTGAAATATTTTTTCACATGTCAAAACAAGCTAGTGGTATAGTAACAAGATTCACAAATAATTCGGATTTGAGCGGTTGCGATTAATCCGCGTACTATTCGGTTTCCCAAACTTTTTCTAAATTATTCGTGAATTTTATGAATTTGACGAATTTTTCCAGAATTTTATAAATTATTCGTGATTTTTTCAGGAAATTTTTTTCTTGTGGGATTTTTTTTTTCTACTCTCAATGTATATTTCCGAATTATACCTGAATTATTTCCGAATCACGAACTTTTGACCTCGCCGTTCTCAAATCATTAAGTTGTCATTCTGCCTAGTGGTGCTGAATTTACTACTATGAGTTGGTAAACAGAAATAATATATAATATTGACAATCTATATATATATATATATATATATATATATATATATATATATAGGAGTTGGCTACGGTGCTATGCATAGCATAGAGGGCCTCCGTGCTACGGCTCAATATTTGAGTTTTTAAAATCCTAACAGTTGATCCGAACCGTTCAACATGATCTCCATATGAATATGTACTTGCAAACCAAATTTTACATTTTTTTAGAATTTTTTTACTATTTTTTTAGATAGGTAGAAAAACACTTGATCTGAATGGTACATAATTTCTCAGATCAAGTGATTTTCTATCTATCTAAAAAGATAGTAAAAAAATTCTAAAAAAATTAAATGTAAAATTTGGTTTGCAAGTACATATTCATATAGAGATCATGTTGAACGGTTCGGATTGACCGTTAGGATTTTGAAAACTCAAATATTAAGCCATAGCACGGAGGCCCTCTATGCTATGCATAGCATATTAGCAACTTTTTTTATTGGTGTTTAAATTAATAAGTGTACACTATTAGGTAGTCTATTATGTATAATTCCTTAATACGAGTCAGAGTGACACAGGGAGGCAAGTAGTGTTGCTTAATTTAAGGACAATGCATTTAAAGTTGACAAATTGACCCAATAAATGGCAAATTATACGTGTACATAATCCTGATGCATGCGCTTCCCATTTGGATTTAATCTTTTCAATTATTGATGATAATTCGTTGAGCATCTATGTCCCTGACATTATTAGAATTTTCACTCTGAGGTGCTAATTTCTACTCCAGTTTTAAAGATGTTGGAAAATTTCTTATTTAGAAACTATGCATGAAAATTTCTTATTAAAAACATTTTATAAATTCCATACTAGTCAAATAATTGACTCAAATTATTTCTCTTTTTTTAATTTATTGCTGGCGTGACTTAATAGAAATTTTAAAATTAATTTCAGGAATATGAGAGTTTAGTATAGCTTTAGAGTCCTTGATTTCTAAAAGATGAATAATACTTATTTAGAAACTCATTTGAGTTGCTGTAATGTAGATGCTCTTTAGTTACAATTTTTTATCTTTGATTATAAATATAAATAATTTTTTTGCCAAAAACAGCATACTGCTGATTTGCTGCAACAAGTACGTACATACCTATAATAGGTGCTAATCTAGAGTTCCTGAAACTTATTGATATGGTAATAATGCGATGTTGACTTAAATGAGTTCATGCATGTGTTAGTAGCTAGGGACGGAGTAGTAATTGAAGTTAGGAATATGCAAATCAGTCCAGCAATTTTTTCAATTTTATAAATTAGGTCTAAGGCAAATTAATTATTCAGAAGTAAGCAAATTAGTTCAGGTATAAGTCCAGTACAAAGGTAGACTCAATTAATCCAATTCAAGTTTGAAGTCCTCTTTTCAAAATTCACGAGTAGACACTATAGGCAACTGCCTATCAGGCTTAGAGATGTAGTTAGAAGGGCCAATTTATCATTAGTATTTTAGGGAGGAATCTCATATATATATATATATACACACAACTCAAAAATTATGAAGTTACGTATTTATCACTTCAAATTTTATAATTACATATTTACTATCATAAATTCTAACAACTCACATATTTACCCAATATAACTTAAATGTATATTAAATATACTCAACTCAAATTAATTATGTTGAAATTTTAAAAACTACAATTAATTAAGGATGAATTAAAACTGGACTCATTTCTCCTATACCCGCTCTGACAATGGATAGAATTAAGCTGTGCTTCTCTGACCACCCGACGTATCCTTTGCCACCATCTCATTCGAGTTCAATTATGACAACAGTCTTGGCCACCCCTTCTCCTACCACTCCACGCACGCAGCCACCGCAACCGCAAACACTCATGTTGTCAGAAGCTGGCTGTAATAATAGGGTAGCGAGTCATGCAGGAGATAGCGAGAGAGGTTATAAAGAGCGTGCAATGAGTGCAGGCGAGAGCTAGAGAAGACATGCAAGAGTCCAATTTTAATTAGCCCTTAATTAATTGTAGCTCTTAAAATCTCAAACATAATTAATTTGAGTATTGGATATATTTGTAACATATATACAATTATAGGGAAAATTTCCCGTGTAACCCATGCAAAATTTTGGAATAACCAATTTCCCCATGAGAATACTATAATAACTAATTAATATCCCCATACAAATTTAACATTCTTTCTTATATCCTTTTATTTATTTAACCTTTTATTCAATTGTTATAAAATTAGAATTGACAACTATGCCCTTCCAATTAGAAAATCCATTGTCTTCTCAGTTTACCTTTCTTGCACTGTCCGTATAAAAGAATGTTACAGGTAATAGCATCAGGCAGACAAGCTCATGCTCTTTAGAAATTAATTGGTCGCTAATACAGTTTATGATCCCTTCAAAGCTCTGGGAGCGATTGGAATTACAATAGGGGGTTTACTAATTCAATCGCTAATGGCATCAGGCTCATGCTCCACCAATATTACGGACCTCATAGATTGGTTGTAATAATTAAGTTTCTATAAAAAATCATTAAAATATCATAGTCAATTTCGTTCGTCGGAAGCTTTCGGGATGAAGCCATGACGACGGCCGATGATATGGTGCCGGCAATCTTACCACCATCAAGGCGTGCTGTTGCAATGCTCACCACAACGACAACAGCTGTGGTTGCGGCATCGGTTCTCGGGACCTCGTCCCAATATGAGGAGTCGTCACACGAGGAGGAAGATGACGGACTGGGTCGAGGTGGTGCATGCAGCAAAGGAGGAACTGCTTACTGCTCCATCAAATGACGGTGTTTGTTTAATGACCCGGCCCCCTCAAAAGTTCAGAGAGCAATTTGAATTATATATCCTATAACATTCAATTATATATGCGGACTGTGCAAGAAACGGTGAACTGAGAAAACATTGGATTTACTGATTAGAAGAGCATGATTGTCAATTCAAATTTTATAATAATTGATAAAATGTTAAATAAATCAAAGGGGATAGAAGGAAGAATTATAAGTTTATATGGGGATATTAACTATTATATATGATGTTTTTATGGAGAAATTGACTATTTCAAAAATTTGCATGGGTATACCGGAAATTTTTCCTAAATTATATTGGATAAATACGTGAGTTATTAGAATTTAGAATGATAAATACGTAATTATAGAATTTAGAGCGGTAAATACGTAATTTTAAAATTTGTGTGGTATATTTGAAATTCCCCCATATTTTTAGCTCAAAATTAAATTAAATTTGATAAAATTACCTATATGAGAAAATACCAAAGACTATATATAATAATCAAAGAAAAAAATATTCAACAGTGAAGTTTCATATATAGAAATGCATCTAATTTTTGAATAAAAAGAATTCAGAGCATTAACTGACAACTTTGAGGTGCATACTGGCGCGCGAAGGCTTGCACTACCTTTGGTCAGAAACATTTAACCGAAATATAACTTTGTACTGTGCTCTGTTTCATCTTTTCAGCGAAATAATATTACAGGGGAATGCACGGTCAACTAAAGAAGAAGATAGACCCCAGCAAATGACGCTGACAACGATAACACTCAGGTCAAGTCACATCCCCCACCTTCTCCTTCTCCTTCTCCTTCTCCTTCTCTACACCCCTACACCACTCTACTGCTGCTCTCCCTCCAGTTTCTTTTCTGATTTTTTAGAAATAAAATTAATAATTTTTCGAAAATAAAATTAATTGTATTTTTCCAGATAGATGAATGACAATTGATTAATAATTCAGTCTCACCGTGGAGAGGTTAGTGGAACCAAACTGATGGTTCGGTCTCACTGATTTTCACAATTTACTATACTAACGGTGATACAGTGTGGAAAATTGATGGGACCGAACTATTGGCTTCTTCTCAATCGGAGTCCGAATGAAAGAGAAAAAAGTAAAGAGAAGAGGACCTATGGATTTCAATACTTTTTTGTTCTAAACTTAAAACAAAAAAAATAAAAAATAACTACGACCGAACTGTTAATTCGATTTCAAAAAATCAGATGAGATAAAAAAACAATACATCTTATTTCCTATAATTTAATTTTGGGTAAATTTTGCTGGAGATCACTAAACTTTGTCGACATTTGTCATGAATTGGTCACTCAAGTTTGATTTGTTCATTTTTAGTCACTCAAATTTGTCATTTGTCTCAATCAAGTCACTCTATACTTTTTCATCCAAAATCTTAACGGAATATTCCTATTCCGTCCAAAATATTAACAGAATATACTCATTACGTCCGAAATACTAACGAAATTATTGTACTTTGGCGGTCTAGAAATCAACGGACTTTGTTTATATACAGACCGACCAGCTCGATTTTGCTCGCAGCTATATTAATGCTGTCAAATTTCAATTTTATATGTATGAGATCAATATATGTACACCAAATTAAGTAATTTCATGCAAAGTAATTCCTATTGTTCATAATTAACGGTCGGCTATATATTAATTTGTAAATATCGTCTCTATCTGCCGTATAATATTCGTTCATGGTATAATTAAAAAAATTACACTTGCAAATTCTTTGTTAATGTAACATTAAAAAGACTGGTGAAACATAGATTTAGCTTCTTAATTAATATTTTTAATTTGATAATTTCTCTCTAATTAAGATCATATTTAATTATGGACTCCACACTTAAGTTATCAAACGATGAATAAAATATAAGGAATAAGATGAAATAACGTAATAATAAGTTAAACTATCTTTTTAGACAGATTAATTTACGGCACTTATTCCGCATGTAGAGTTCATTCTTCATTGTCATAAATAAAAATTTATTTTTCAATATTTTACTCCTAAAACAAATGAATGTAAACCATAACTTAAACTGTTAAATAAATAAAAAACAAAAGAATTATGATAGAATAGGAACAACTAATTTAATCATCCTTAATTTAGTAGCAATCAATCATGTTCAAAACTTGTAAAATTTCTTCACAAAATTTGGATGCTTCATGGTAAGCTGATGTATTTTACCGTAGTAAAACACAACATATCTATATACCCCGCTCTCTCTCTCTCTCTCTCCATGGTCCTTCCCAAGGAAACAAGCAAAGCAAGGAAAGAAAAATAAAAAGGTAGAGAGAGAGAGAGAGAGAGAGAGAGAGAGAGAGAGAGAGATAAGGACAGGAGACCTTGAATACCGGGCGATAGGTCAGGTCACCATCAGGATTTTCATGCAATTGGAGCAGCAGCAGTCTGATGTGATTGCACCTCCAACACAATATCTCCAATCATAGTGCACTTGAGTACCTTATCATTAATTTCCATCGCTTTTTCTCAGTTCACCTACATTTTTTCATCTCTTACTTATATTTATATTTTCCCTTTTTTTTTTTTTTTTTTTTGGCCTTTCCTCCTCTCGATTTTTTAAACCTCTGCCAGGGTACTAGTTTTGTTTGATGCGTCTTGTCCGCTCCTCTGTCCGTTTGATCTCAATCCCTCTCCTTCTATAGCGAACAGGAGATGTCCGGATCTCTATGATATATATATATATATATATATTGATTGTCAGAGAGGTTTTATTTGTGTGGCGTTTCTGCTATTATTCATAGCATCCATTGTGGTGACTGGTGAGGGGCTATGCATTGATTAAGGAGAATTTTTTATTCATAAAAATATCATAAATAATATGGGAAAAGAGGAAGAGTATTTTTTATTTTCGATGCATATAATGATATATTGGTAGAAAATTTTCGATCCGAACTTTGTACCGGAAAAAATAATCCTGATCCAAAAGTTTTTTTTGTTCAGTTGTTTTGAATTCTCTATGGATTGGACAAATTTTGAGTCTTAAAAAAGTTGCCTTCAAATTTCTTGTCTTGATTGTCACAAGGATCTTAGGCAGGCTTACTAAAAAGGAACACTTTGGATCCATCAAAAGAATTTTTTCTAATCCAAAGTTTGAATCGGAAAAATTTCCACTTTTTTCTATACATAAAAAATTGAAGGTACTCTTTCTCCTTCCCTATATTATTCTGGATTAAGTACAAAATATTGATTGGTGGAACGTTAACATGCATGCATGAATTCATTCGGAGCTAAATATATTGCTTTTGAACCACTAGATTTTTTTTTTTTTTTTACACTTTGTCAAGAGATGTATATGCACTACATTGCACATTTTATATACACTGCATTAAGTTTATTTCTAAAATGCTCATTTTCTATTTTGCAAAAAACAAATATTATTGGATATGTTCGGTATATATATGTTTTGACAACCTTTGGTGGTCTTTTAGTTTGAGCCCTAAAATAAAATAAAGTTAAATCAATTCTTCATTCTTTTATTAGTACAATATACAGTTCCTATAATTATAGTCAACTAGCTAGGAATGAGAGAATTTTTTTCCTCTGACATTCTGATTGTTGATTAATGGATGTAATATTAATTTATGTATAAAGTTCCAGTAGTCAAGCTTTGA
Source organism: Carex myosuroides (assembly GCA_028015225.1). Taxonomy (NCBI): domain Eukaryota; kingdom Viridiplantae; phylum Streptophyta; class Magnoliopsida; order Poales; family Cyperaceae; genus Carex; species Carex myosuroides. The sequence continues at coordinate 1,210,747 of CM051489.1, read as the reverse complement.
ACTATGCATGGTGTAATATATATATATATATATATATATATATATATATATATATGAGTAGAACTAGGGTGCTCCTAAGCTCACCAAGCCCTTCCGTGAGCGCGACTCTAAAACCTATCAAATTGACTTCAAACGACATTTCCAAACCGTTAGATGTTCAATTTATATTAAAATGTGCTTGGAGACCAAATTTTACATTTTTTGGAATTTTTTTACTATTTATTAAGATGGTTTGAAAATCGCTGTTTTCCAATGGTGCAGAATTTTAATAAAAACAGCGATTTTCAAACCATCTTAATAAATAGTAAAAAAATTCAAAAAAATGTAAAATTTGGTCACCAAGCACATTTTAATATAGATTGAACATCTAACGGTTTGAAAATGTCGTTTGAAGTCAATTTGATAGGTTTTAGAGTCGCGCTCACGAAGGGCTTGGTGAGCTTAGGAGCACCCTAGTTCTACTCATATATATATTGCCTACTAATGGAACCTATACTTTGAACCGTTCTAACATCCTGATCATATGCAAATATAGCCTTTCTGTAAATGATTTAATTTCTGCGGTTGTTATTGCAAGTACTATTTTCCTTTGTCTGGCCTTGAATACAACATCTTACTTATATCAAACCGTTATGTATAGTTTAATAATATTACTGTCTAATAGAGACAAATTAATTTATTCACCAGTCAGTATGAATATCAGGGGCGGATCCAGGATTTTTGTCAGGGGGGCAAAAAAATATCGAATCGGATTTAAATACCTTATCGGGTTTAAATCCATTAACCAATTGGATACTCGACAAAAAACAATGCTTTAACTTATACTTTTCAATGCTTTGACTTGTAATTTCTGATGCTTTGACTTATAATTCTAATTACTAATCAAAATTCAACATATTTATTTCAATTTTAACCCTAAATTTAACTTGAATTACAAATTAAACGTCCAGAGGGGGGCAAAAAAAAGTTCCAGGGGGGGCAAAGTTGATCGGAACCGATAAATTTCTACTAAAACTCAAAATCCAGGGGGGGCAGCTGCCCCCTCCCCTAGAATACACTGGATCCACCCCTGATGAATATACTGTATTTAACTGTATCAACATATTGTACCCATAATGCGTAATAAAGAACATAATTATGATCGATGCAACTTGCACCATCCCTACAGAAATATAAAAAATTCTCGTGAAATTTCTCTTTCAAAATTAATATGAAATATTGTATTTCTCTATTAATTACAACCAATCAAATAAATATAGTGCTATCCTGACTTCTTCCATTCATGGCGCAGATAGTAGGCATGCATGCATGCAGCATGATCCTGACACTTCGTGATTTGCAAGCTAGGAAGGGGGTTGCTATAAAGAGGTTTTCATTGACTGGAGCTATTTGTTAATTTGACTAGGGACAAAGAAGTGACCGGACCATATCTTGGAAATAGAATGTATATATATATATATATATATATATATATATATATATATATATATATATATATATATATAATGAGCTTGGAGACTAAATTTGCTATTTTACAAAATTTGCTATATATAATGAGCTTGGAGACTAAATTTGCTATTTGTTAATTTGACTAGGGACAAAGAAGTGACCGGACCAACATATATAATATTCATATTAAAATGTGCTTGGAGACTAAATTTTACATTATTTTTAATTTTTTTACTATTTTTTCAGAATTTTTGAAAATCACAGTTTTTCATGAAATAAAAAATAATAAAAATTCAGCAAAGCAATGATTTTCAAATTTTTTGAACAAATAGTAAAAAAATTCAAAAAAAATGTAAAATTTGATCTCCAAGCACATTTTAATATGAAGATCAGGTTGGAAGGTTCAAATCGAATATTTGATCTTTGAAAATGAAGATATGAGGAAGAAAGTAAAACATCATCTTTAATTCCCAAAGCAAGTTAGCCCATCTCTCTCTCTCTCTCTCTCCCTCTCTCTCTCTCTCTATATATATATATATATATACGACTTTGATTAAAAGATGAAATTTTGAATTGAATATCAACCCTCTGATCAAATATTCTGATTCTATGCATTTTTTTTTGTTTTTTAACGTGTAGAAGTCTTAAATTTATTTAGGCACGTACTTGCTACACACACTCTTTACATGCAAATTGTATCATCTATCTGATTGGTCATGATTTATTTCTATTTTTTTAAATATCATTTAAAGAATTTTTGAATTGATTGATAATTGATTGGTCATGTCTTCATTTCTTTCTATTTTTTTATATCATTTAAGGAATTCTATTTGTCATCTAATATGGATTTTTGTTTAAGATTTTTTCATTAAAATATGTTAAAAAAGATCAAAAAATATATATATGTCATTTAGTATATCATTTAAGGAATGTTATATATATAGATGTCATTTAATATGTTATTTAAAAAATATTATTTGTCATTTAGTTTATATTTTTTATAAAAATATGTAATTTTGTATGAGATTTTGTTGTTCTCTTATAATATATTTCCGTTGCAACGCACAAATAAAATACTAGTATATAATAGAGGTCAGCTTATATCAAAATGGTAGTTCCTGAGCTTTGGTGTTATGAATTGATTTTGTAATTTTCAAAGTCGAAACAGTTGATCCAAACCGTTAGATGTGATCTCTATATTAAAATGTGATTGGAGACTAAATTTTACATTTTTTGGAATTTTTTTACTTTTTATTAAGATGGTTTGAAAATAGCTTATTTTAATAAATAGTAAAAAACTTCTGAACATTGAAAACAACAATTTTCAAACAATCTTAATAAATGGTAAATTTTTTTGCAAAAAAATGTAAAATTTGGTCTCTAAGCACATTTTAATATAGATATCATGTTGAACATTTTGGATCGACTGTTTGGACTTTGAAATTTACAAAAACCTAATTGGTATGATCATGACTTAGGAATTACCATTTTGATATTAGCCAATCTCTCTCTCTCTCTCTCTCTCTATATATATATATAGAGAGAGAGAGAGAGAGAGAGTTGGGCTATAGTACTTCACGAAGTAAAGCGAGCGTTTTACTTCACGTCTATATCTTTAATTTCAAAGTTCAAAATGTCGATCCGAACTGTTCAAATTGATCTCCATATTAAATTGTGCTTGGAGACCAAATTTTACAATTTTTGAAAATTTATTACTAGTTTTTTTGAATTTTTAAAAATCACCGATTTTTAATGGTCCACAATTTTCTGAAAAACAGTGATTTTAAAAAATTCAAAAAATATAGTAAAAAGTTTCTAAAAATTATAAAATTTGGTCTCCAAGCACAATTTAATATGGAGATAAATTTGAACGGTTCAAATTGACGTTTTGAACTTCGAAATTAAAGATATAGACGTGAAGTAAAACACTCGCTTTACTTTGCGAAGTACCGCAGTCAACTCTCTCTCTCTCTCTCTCTCTATAAGACTATTTAATGTTCTCTAATTAATAAATGTTGCGAGAAAGTTAATCAGAGGCAGAGGTAGGTAGAATTCGCATCCTCTAGATATCTCATATTTTGTGTGATATTTTGAAAAATCTCAACCGTTGAAATAAGTTCTGCATGAATCTCATAGCTCAAATAATATTTGCCCCCTGCGCTATCTCCGAATAGGTACCAGACACGTCGGTCACGCAAAATATGATCTTAGAGGATACGCACTCATGGAGAAGAGGGGCTAAGCCGTCCTATAACTTGAAAAATTTCATTTATTTCCTTTAATATTTTTAATCTTTGCAAAAAAATATTATTATTAACTTCCTTTATAATATATAATTATATGATGATACTTATTCATCCAGTCTCACAATCTCAATTTTCTAATTTCGCTTCTAAAATTAATGTTATACAAAAATATAAATATGTGAGATGGACGTGACCTGCAACAGGGATGACTACACCAGAGAGCAACAGGAGGCTGGATTAATTGAAAGCATGTAGACATGTAGTACTATCTAGGGGTGCATGCATGCATGGATGGGATTGGAGGTGTTTGATGAAATCAAGGCATGAATTGAAAACATTAACCATGTAGGGTTCTTGTCACTGGTCAATGTTGCTCCTTCTCCATGAAATGATGTGACTCTCTTCGTGTAGTACCAATCAGAATTCCACACCCTCTTTAATTTTTCTTGTATATATATATAACATTTTCGCTTCTATATAGTTTTTTTTTTAAAAAAAAAAACACATCCACGTGGCTTGCTGATGAGATGTCCAATAGGATGAAAATTAATTTCAACCTACCACCGAGTAATATACCATGTTTGTCTCTTTCATTTTAAAAAAAAAGTTCCTCGTTTTTTATTTTAAAAAATTGGAAGCATCATAGGGGTAAAAAAGTTATTCTTGCGTTTATTCCATTGTGAGACGGTTTCTTTTCTTGCTTCTATTATGTTGATTTCTAATAGATATATAGCTTTTCTCCAAACCAATTATATATCCTTTAAATTTATTTCCATGCAGATTAAATAAATTAAAATTTTATTTTGTTCAAGTATTGAAAATATACCAGATTAATTTTGCCCATTGTATTCCAATGTTGTTGCTCGAACTAAGTGCATGCGCCTTTAATTCAATGCTTAAACATGCATTACAAAATAGGGATGGATCTAAGTTATATTTGTAAATTAAAAATTAGCAGTTTGATTCTTTATATTTTATAATTTTTATAAGTACTTATACCTTTTAGCTCCCTAGCGTTTCTAATGTCAATATTGTTCTGCCCTCTATTACAAAACATTTAATTTGCTTTCCAACTTCACAAGTTGTTTGGAGGCTTACCTTGAGGAATATTCCAATTGATTGTTATATATGCAGCTAGCTTTGTATATTAAATGGTGATCATCTTCATAAATTTAAAACCTTGTCGCATGCTGCACGCTCTTCAAAATAAATAAAAGATGTTCTTTAATTAGTTACCACTTCAGAAATTAATTACAAGTTTCTTTTTTGTTTTGTAAGATATACTATTTTCACAGTGCAGTAATTCTCGCGGTCAGTTAAAATATCATCACATTTGATAGATTATATGCTATATACACACGATTTATAAGAACCAATATTTCTAATTATGAGGAAGGTAATTTTTATTCCAACTTGATCTTTATTACATAGAACATATATATGACATTTTTTATAACGATACATATTCTCTAAATACGGGACCAACAAATATGAATCATACATTAACATACAGTACATGCTAAAATATAAAATCATTTAATTAATTTCCTCCTTAATTGAGCTATGATATCGATATTTTAACATGCTCTTTTAATTGAATTAGCATACCATAATCTAGATTAGCTAACCAATAACAGCTTGTCAAATAAAATCATGTCGTTAATTGATGGTGCGATTAAATGCACACACAACATTAAGTGTGATAAATATGTATAAATATTCATTATATATACACAAATTATGAAACTAATGAGGTGAAACAATAAATATATAGAACCAATGGGTTTTCTTTCCCCTTTGTTTTCCAACAACACAAAAGGAAAATTTTTGTTTTTATATTTTGGACAAGCAGAGTTGCAGAAAGGTGGATAAAACAGTACTCGTCTGATAACTGATCGAATTCGACGATCTAGATCAGCTATAATTGTCCATTTTACTAGATCTGATGGCAGAAATCATGTCGACCATTTCTCTAGTGAATGGAGCATGGCAATAGTTATTTTTGTCATAACTGTGACAACGTAGTGATGCCATGACCGGTACATCACGAAACGTGTGTCGATCACGTGACATGACTCTCTTCGATAAAAAAATGATATATCACGGCAAGTCACACAAAATGATCTAGTGACATCATGTCACGTTATGTTAACAATTTTTCCAACATTGATTCTTTATTTTAATTTAGTTTGTAATATTTTCTTATTTTTCAGCATTTTTTTATTTTTTTCTATGAACTAAAAGTTTGAAAAAATTAATTAAACGTGGTCATTTGCATGACGTGACTGTCATCCATCATGCATTTTAGTCAAGTCACGTCACATGAAAAAAATAGTTATATGCCGTGACGTGACATGACAAAGTCACACTGTGTTAGTCACGTTACGTCATGTTTTTCCTTCACTAAACGCACCCCACCGTGTGCGCATATGAGTTTTCTCGTATGGACCTGCTGTGAAGGCTTGAAAAGCAGGCGTGCTTGAAGCTTATATTGCTGACCCGTTTATGTTGGATTCTGATTCGTTTCACAAAGGACCACAAAGTATGTGCTACAAAAATATATCTCAGATCTCAGATTTTGATCTGTACTCCAATCTTGATGCAACTCTACGGTTGTGGTCACAGCGCTGCTGAGCGCCCCTCTCCTTGAAATACTTCTTAATTTGATTTTTCACTAGAGGATTAATTACAAAATTTAATTTAATTACTTTAAAGCAAGCCATTCGTATATGTGTATACGCTAGAGAATTCAACTCTAGCATTTAATTTATAAATATTTTTCTTAATTTATAAGAAATTGTTATTATACTGAAACTTTCAATTGTAGCTGGTCAACTATGAACCTTTATTTATTTTCTGGTAATACATTGCCTACAGGTTTCTAATGTCCAAAAAAAAAAAAGACTTCACCTCATACTAGACCTCCTATGCCTTTATATCAGACTAGAAAACCCAAAAAGGTTAATACATAATCAACAACCCCATTTCATGCATGTTCTCAACTGACCCCACATCTCACTTGTGCATTTGACAAAGATTACATATGCATACAGTCAAAATTTCTCCTTCTCTTTTTCCTCTTTGCCTTTTTCCATAGTGATCTCCTTGTTTCTTTTTCTTCTCTATATAGTCTCTTTTTTCTCTCTTGTCTATCCAAATTTGAACTGGTACCAGAGAAATGATTCTTCTGTTATTTATTATGATCTACCCAAGGTGAACTCCAGGTTCGGCTTCTTCATTCTTATATTAGTAGCAAATGGCGATGAATTTGAGTTTGTCGTGTCATCAATGCTCTCTGTCGGCCTCATTCCCTGGTTAATAGAAAATAAAATATCGTTATTTGTCTTTAATTTGTTGCAACATAGCTAGACATGACATTCTAAAGGACACAGAATATATAACGTAAACAAAATAGTTTCTGCTATATATTCCTGTTGAGTTAATAATGTGCTTGGAAAAGTCAATGCATGTATAATTTAATTTTATATGTTATTTTTAAAATTTTACCAGCAATAATTAGATTTGAAAGTTGAATGAAATACAAACCTTGAAAGAATTAACGCTTCTAGATGTGAAATCTCTTGGTTTTTCTTGCAACCAGGACCCAATAGTACTGCTGGAAAGAATTATGAAGAAAAAGAGAATATCTTTCAATCAGTGGAAGTCCAATATGAAAAAGAAAAAGGAGAGAGAAAAAAGATAGACACAAGAGGATATAGAATATATATAGAGATAAAGAGGAATAGGTGTTGCTTCTTTCACTATTGATATGTTCTCTAATTACGAGCACTTTCAAACTTTTTCAGACAACTTATTGACCTAAAGTTGAACTCTCCATGTGGTTGCACGCTAGCTACATTCTGCAAGTGTTGTTCAAGCGCTTTTATAACCTCAGCGACCCCCCCCCCCCCCCCCCCCCCCCCCCCCCTTTTCATATCTCAATCTCGCTCCCTTTTGTGTGTGTACGTATCTGTGTGTGCATGCGTGCAAACTTCTACATCATAAATTAAATGAGCAGGCAGCATAAAGCTTTTGTCAAATAAAACAGAAGTACATATAAATTTGATATTCATAATATATCTTTCTCTTCAATACAATTTTATTTGAAAAGGTACACGGATACATGCAATTTTATGCAAAGACATTTCCCCAAAATATATCATTGAGTAATTTTTTTTTAGCTTAACATGTATTCCTTTTAATAGCACAATTAATTGTTGTCTCTATGTTTTTTTTGTTTTCATTTTTTTTAAGGTTTGTTTCCATATGGTCTAATTAGCCTCTTTTTTAAGCTAGCAAGAAAAAGAGCAATGCACGTTCAAGGGGGCCAGATGGAACAAAGCTATAATCCTTCAACTTTTTGTGAGCACTTGGAATGGTGTTGATATTATACTAATTTAATTTCTAGGACATGAGACAAGGAACCGTTTATTAGTCTAAAGTAGATAACTGCTTATAATTAGATCTAAGCATCTAGGCAATCCATTTCTTCTCTCTTTATTCTGCTGTATATATAAGTGTATTAATTATCCCTCTCTTTTACTGAACATCTCCTTTTTACCTTCTCTTTTATACAAACAGATTGCCTAAAGGTCAGAAAATGGTACACTAATTTAATAAATATTTTTGAAAAAAAATTAGGTGTGCAAGCCTCTCTACTGACTAATAATATTTACGACAAATCTACAGATTGGTAGATCTCCATGACATCCTCATTAAACTTTGTACCCCTGATGGCACTTTCTAGGCATATATATATATATATATATATATATATATATATATATATATATATATATATCTATTAATTATATATTTGTAATGAAGTGTTATATATGGTAAACATTTCTAGTAAATGCTATGATTAGAAATGAAAAAGAAAGTATTAGCTAAGGTAATTTTTTTTGTCTTGTTGAAGGGATATATGTATTAAAGAAACCTATAATTTCATTAAAACAATATTGTTGAGGCTTATATGATTCATTGAAACATTTTTTGTCTCATGGAATTGACTTCTGCTTTGAGTTTAGTTTCTTACAAGATATGAAATTACCAAAAACACGTTAAGATATTTAATATTTAGCACTGTCCAATGCTTTCTATTATTTCGACTTGTTTATCTAAAAAGTATAAAGGCAAGAAAATTGTAACACATTTAAATGAATTAAATAGCAAGTTAATTCACCTTGAAGAGTTACTCCATAAACCATTTAAATTTGTTGCTTCTTTTGAGACAAGTTGAATTGATGATTCTGATCCACTATTGTTTATGTCAGGTAATGTTTCATCCGAATTCTCAAAGGTTTTCATTTCACCTGTACATATAATCAAGTCTCATTATTGCTGAAATCATAATCTTATATCTTACATGGAAGGAAGCTTAATTATGATTCAATCACTTGAGAGAAAATTTGTATTGCCTGGTAGTGTAGCAGGTCTATGATCAGTGGTCTTGATTGTACGATACATCTGCAAAGTAATAATACAGGCAAATATTTTTAGTTTCCTCACGGAAGTGAGACTTTTTTGCATGTCAAAAATAAATTCAAGTATCTTGAATATCTAAGCCTACCTGTAATAAGTAATGCACAGCTAACTAAATAACACAAAGCTGATCATTTACTTAAATGTTGCACTGTCTTTGTCTTTCTAAAGCATGAAAACTAAAACTATTAACATCCAAAAAAGCATTATTTATAACAACATTTAACTAAACCCTAGAAATACTTCTCCAATAAAGCAAAGAAAAAAAGAAGAAAATGAAAAAAGGACAAAGAAAGCAGGCACACAAAAATAACCACAACAAATTGCTCGTTTTTTTTCTTCAAAGTTGGGATACTTAATTATCAGTGCAAACACAACTTTGACTATACTTTTCTACAAAAGGAATGCTTCCAAATGTAAAGAAGAATATATTTAACTAGCGTACAATATAGATAACTCCAAATTGTGGAATATGATAAGAGCAAATTGTTGAGAAATTATGGATTGCACTTGTTTTCTTGTACTTCCAAATGTTTTAAGTGTATTGTGAAAACATAGTAAATCAGTATCCTCCCTCCTTTCCTTTTTTTTGGGGTACATTTCTGCTGCTCATTAAAAAAACTGCAACTATGCTCAAAAGTTTCAGGTCTTTGTGCCTAGCTACGTGTGTTTGTGTGTGTGTGAGAGAGAGAGAGAATGGGTAATACAAGAAATGAGAAGTGCAATATGGTGCATCAAGCACTTCAAAAATAACCATTATTTTTAATTTGAGAGGAATCAAGATCTTCAGAAAAGAGAGCAATATATTTCTTTGTTTAATTAATCGGTTCCCAAAAGGGCAACCAATTAAATAAGTAAAAGCAAGCAACAGTATTTAATTAATTGAACCAAATGCATAGGACTGTGGATGACATACTATTGAAAAAATCAACTACATAAAACTATAAAAATGCACCCCTTTGCAAAAGGGAACATTCACTGGTGAATTCAATATAAAAGGGTATTGGTAAACAAAATGAAATTTTTTATCTGAACTTATCATACCTGTAAATGAGACTTGACATGAGCCAAGGTGAGATCCTTCACATCCATTAGCTCTAGAACGGATTTAGGTGTTGCTCCTATTTACAGACATGAACGGGAAAGCACATGTGAGTCATTGTATATATGAGACAGATTAATATACAACTTAATTATGTAGAGAAAATGATATGGATATTCTTTTTTTGACGGTTAGACGGCGAAGGCCCTAACAATTACATTTGACAGTTTATTATGTCAATTGAAAATATCTATTTTTATTTGAAAAACGGAGGCATGCTCGAGTAAAGATGAGGCGCTTAAAATATCCTCTTGCAACAAACAAAAGAAAACTTAAAAAAAAATTGTGTGATTATTTAATTCAAAGAAAGATTATAGTTTCTGAGCATATATATATTGGATTTAATTCAACTTTTTTTCCAGCTATAATAGATATTAATTAAGAAATAGATACAATGTTAAACAGAAAATAAGAAAAAATAAATTCGGAACCATGAGACAAGTAACTTTGATTCAAATATAGCTCCCAATAAGAGATGAATTTTAGTTTAAATAAGTAAATGTCTAAAGACCTGTGAAGTTTTGTTTGTGCAAAGAAAACAAACATTAAATTTGAGACTATAAGACATACTCTCATGGCCTCCTAAAAGGTCGACTGCATGAACGAACCGTGCATGAAGGGAAGTAGTCCACCTCATGCGTGGGGCCCGTGCATTCCGTTTGGCCGGGACTCGTGTAAGGAATCTCGGTGACCTCTGCAGGTTGCATGCACTAGAAATAACACTTGATTCACCCATGCTGTTATGGCTGGTATTGTGGAAAAAGGAAGGAAAGTGTGGAGAATGAGGTGAGCTGTGGTACACAGGGATCCCTCTTATGGGTTTTAGCATACTAAGGTCTAATTGATTGGTGTCATGAATTTCATTTAGAAGCGGTTGTGAATGGAGAAGGAAATGGGGGTGATAATTAGGTATGGAGGTAGGATATTGGGTTAGTGAACAATTAGGGTTTGTTGATGAGAGATTGAAGTTGCTACCGGCACCTGTCGTACCGGGCTTCAGGATGGCGGTGTTAGGTTGTATGGATCTTCTCCAGAACCCTAACTCCGTGGTTTCTTGTGTGTTCTTTGGCGGGCTGATTTGCAGAGAGAGATCTGGTTGTGCAGGAAAAAGCTCCATCTCTCTCTCTCTCTCTCTCTCTCTCTTTTTGTTTCCTTGCCTTTTCTTCTCTTCTTCTCTTTACAAGCTCAGAGCTGGATCAGTGGTTGGGGAGTGTGAGGTAATGAAAGTGGAAGTGCTAGTAGAGGTACTAATGGGTACTTATACTGAGATGGGAAAGAGAGATGGTATGGGAATAATTTGGTGTTGTTGGTGGCTAAGGGAAAGATATATATGAGGTAATTAATTAGAGAGTGGGATCAGTTTGGTTAAATATTTGGAGAGGTGGAGAAAATAAAGAGGTAAAAGTGAAGCAATAGTTGTTGGTCCTTGGCCTCCTCTCTCTGTTTCTCTTTCTCTGTCTTACTTTTTAAGGTGAGATTAAAAGGGTTGGGAACTTGGGATCTATGGAACTATGGAAGTGAAAATGACACACCTTTTAGAAATAGCCACTGAGGAGAGAATTAAATATTGCTCATCATTTTATTTGTTCTCATCAGATATTTCGAATAGAACCCTTTAAACTTTCTAAATTTGATTATATATATATATATATAGACAAACAACTTTTTTTTGTTTTTTTGTTGTTCTTTTACCGGATACACTTCTGTTTCTTTGCATCTTTAATTTTAATTTTGTAAGAAGTGCATTTCTCGGTTCCTGCCTTGAAAAGTCCGGGTTAAAATTAGACAAATGACCCTCAAAGTCCAAGCATTTCCTTGTCAGTTCAGATGAAGTTTAAAATTAAGGTGTTATTTTTTTTAGGAGTGAGGACAATTTGGTGCAATTTTAATTAATTATTCTACATAATTTACTTGGGTGTTTCACAAGGCTTTTTCATTTTTTTCCTTTGAAAACAGAAGATATATTATATTTTATAAAGAGAGTAATAAAATTCCTAGCTTCACACCAATATGCTACATAACTAAGATTTCTTACCCATTAAATATATCATAAACTCATGCATTAATAAAATAAATCATCTTAACTTAATTTCTTAGCAATAGTTAGTGCGACATTTTTAATTCCTTTTCATAATAATTTAATGTGTTGATAGAAAATAAAGACACTCATTTTTATAAAATAAAGAGAATTCTAGTTGTATATATATCTGAATCAAGAAAAATGATTTGAGAGGTTCATATTTTATTACTATCAATCTTATTTTATTTTTACATAATAACAATGATGAAAGAAATAAAAAATATTATATTATAATTTGTTACCCCTTAATGTAATTAAATACCTAATATCTTTCATATTTTTTTTTTCTAATGAAGTCACATAATTAACTCGTTGCATTAATTGACCCTCAAAGCACAGCGGTATGTACAATCCTAATTACTAATTAAACTTGGCGTAGCTCAAGTACTCTTCGAGGTATATATATATATATATACACATACACACACACTCTTGGGCAATTAGTAAATTTAAAATTGAATTCAATCTTTACAACATTTTCTCGTAACTTTATAAAGTATATAAACCCTTAAAAATTTATTGTTTAATTATCATGTGTTGTCGGTCACGTGATCCTTTGTGGATCCAAGTGAATTAAATTAATTAATTAACCACCTAATTAAAGTTGACATATATATATATATATATATATATATCATACGTATCAGTTCCATGTAATAGTCAAATCTCTGCACGAGCACTTCCTCAAATTCAAGTTTAATTAAATGCATCAACTTTTTAATTGTACATATTTATTGGATCAAAGAAGTTGGAATTAATCAGCAAGAAGAGATATTAATTGGCTTCCCGCTTGTATGACTACATGCAATTGTATATTAACAATTTTGCTATATATCAGTGTGCCCTTCGTCCAGAGATATTCATAAATATCTGTTTATTTACAAAACAAAGGATTTAAATGTCTTCAGTTTTGATGTTTTTAATATGTCTTTATTTTTAAAACTTCAAAAAAAATTCAAATTCAAATGTCAAAATAAAATAGTTAGATATGACATATATTATTTTTGTCTATGCACATGAAAAAAGTTATAATATTTTAATTTTGTTTTGATTGGTATAAAAAATTTGGAAAAAAAATATACTAATGTGAATCACTTATAACGGTCAAATTTTGACATACGAATTTATAATTTTTGTTATTAAGAAAAAAAAAAAAAGTAAAGCATGATGAAGGCACAAAAAATAAATTTGAACTCTCTTCTTTTGTTAATAAGCAAAAATTTATGGATTTTTTCTCACTTCTCTTGGGTTGAATTCTTGTTGGAGAAGGTGAGGTACCTATCAATCAATTTTAATTTGAGATCATCTTTTTTTTTATTGTATCTATTGAATTGAAGTGAAATCTTTTTAAATTCGTTCCGATCAAAATGCAAAGATAAAAAAAGTTGGAGATCAAAAGATTGTGATATAATTTTTCTCTAATATAAAAGAGTAGTTCACCTTGGTATAATTATTGAAAGTTATTTTTATGTCTTTTAAGCATCAAGAATTATTATTTTGTTTGGACACTAAAGTAGAAACGTACCCAAAACCTTGAATACATGTTAGAATTATTCTATTATTTATTTATTATTTTTATACTGGTATGAAGCTACTCCTTTCAGTACAAATTTACTTTCAAAAAGGTGGAAAGAACCAAAAAATTAGATAGACAAGCAGGAAGGAATATACTTGAAGAAATTAGTTTACATAATACAAGGAAAAAATAACAATGATGCTTGCACTCCTTATATCAGAGGATTACATATAAAAAATAAAATGTAGATTACTTCTTTTTTTCAGGAGTACGTCCTATAAGGATTCAGATCAGCTGAAATTCCGAAACCAATGAATAGTAATCCTAAAATCAGTGCAATTCAAATTCAGCATCTCGTAACAATTGGTTTTTCTTTACACACATTTCGGAACAGTTCGACAGCTAGATTCAAATTACAGGAATTTCAGGGTGAACGGTAACTGATCGGATTTCAGCAGATGCGCTTCCGTCCTATGAGGTTACGAGGTATTTAAATTAAGGAACTGTATCAATGCATGGTTCAATTTTTAAAAGGAGCGAACCAACTTCCATGCGCTGTAGTGGTGAATTAATTAAAGTTCCATTGGACAAATTGACTATTCTTTTTAGGCGTAGAAATTTCATCTGAAAAGTTCCAAAACTTTTGTATTATACTAATTAATGTATATAGCATGCACGAGGCTTAGCAATTTGCAGCTTGAGGTACTTTTAACCCGGCAGTCAAAGTTGGAATAGAGCATTAAATAAGCACACTATTCTTGCAACCAACCTCGCTCTATTCTTCTTACCTCTGTTCTCGATTTTCTTCTATTCTCCTCTTTCTTTGTTCTCTAGCTTAATGTTATTATATTTAATTGCTCTGCACGCGTGTCGATGCAGCAAAATCTCACCTACCTATGTGCACCCTAGATTCCACATGCCATGAATTATATGTTAATCATGCTATATATCTTTGCCATGATTTTCTAAAAAAATATTAATCAGTACGACAGTACCATTAATTTATCCTGTTCAATCTAATAGTGCTACTAGGATAAATTTTTTATATGTAGAAATTATTAAATTTAGATGTATAGAAATAAAAAGAGTATTTTGTTGTCAAAGGTTTAAATAATGTTTATCCCGTCATAGTGGAATGGCTAAATAAACGACGCTATTGTCATCCAATATCGTCATAGCTTTTATGGTCCGAAAACGCTATAGAAATATCTGATTTATTGAGTCCGATTCAAAAATATATATCGGGCTCAATGGTTCCCATCCATATATATATATTCCCATCAGCGCCTAATTTAAAAAAAAAAAAAACAAAAAATATCAATGGATCGGACTCAATAAATCAGATCTTTCTATATTAATTTGTTGGAAACAAGACACTCTTTATATTTTCATACGTCTGAATTTAAAAATTTATATGAATAAAAAATTTCCCGATACTAGTTCTAAATTTATGATTCATGCAATAGACTATACAAAATCTAGTTACATATGTTAGTATATAAAATAATTATTCTCATTTTAGTAGTTAGATTTAATTTTCTTTTTAGTATGAATTAGTTATGTTATATATTGTTTACTGTTTGGCCCCGATTAAACAAATAAATCATATCAAACCAAATCCGTACCAGTCTGATCAGACCAGTACAGCAGACTTGTTGACCTTACCAGCAGACCAGCTGCCCAGCTGCCCAGAAATTCAATAAACCAGAAAAAATTGAACCGTACGTACCCACCACATACAGACTGACCTGTACCGGTACCAGAATACAAAGGCTGTACTGGTCCACTTTAATTAAGCGACAAAATTACCACAATAGAGATGCAAAATTCAAATGAAAGCTAAACAAACACCATATATATCATCACAAAATTTCATCAGAGTATATATATCATTTAATTGGATAGAGGATGCAAACAAGGAAGAAAATAATTGAAGAAGAAGGAGCGTTACAAAAGAAAATGTCGAGCTATATATTCCAATTTTACGCGCCATGGTCGGATGATGAAATATTGAAATAATTACCTTCACCTATATATATATATATATATATATATATATATAGGGTGGGGATCCATTAACAAAAAATATTAATTAGTTTGACAACCTTGATATAATTTGAGATCTAATTAAAAAGAAAACAATATATGTTTATAATTTTTTTTTTTCAATTTTCAAAATTTGTTGACATGAATTGAGAAAGTGTTGTCAAGGTTGTCAAAAAAATTAACCTTTTTATATAATGGCTATCAACTATATAAAAGCATGAATTTTAAAAATATTTAACTTTTATGACAAGATAACGTGTTGTCTTAATATAGCTTTTTATATAGAGAAGAAATCACCTGAAAATGATTATTTTGACAATAGTAATTTACAATGGTTTTTCAGAAAAGTTCAAATAAAATAAAAAATAATTTATTGGTATGTCATCGGATATATAGATATATAGTCTAACAATCAAATGAAAATTTCATGTAATTTAAGTATTGTTTGATGATGCAAAGAAACCATTCATTTCGGATCATTCATTGAAACTTCAAGTCACATGATATAGAATAAAACATACATTAAATCTTATCAATTTTTATACACATAATAATTGCATACTAAAGATCATGCTGTAATATTCGATTTTAAATTTAAACTTTATTTAAAATTGCCTGGATTATCAAGTGATCCCACTCTTTTATATGTTCATATATATAAAGACACAGTTTGATGGACATTATGAGGCTCGCAAAAATCAAAGTATGTATATAATTAGTATATATTATTTTGTTGATTTTCTTGATAGCCATTAAAGAGGTGGAAACGTTATAATTATATATTACTTGAAGAAAGTTATCTTAATCTATCATATCTTAAATCTTAATATATTTTGTCTTAATTCCAACTTTTGTACTTCTGCAAAAAAAAAAAAAATAAATAAAATTGAGTGATCTGAAAAATGGAGATACTTAATTGAATATAAGAAGTCTAATTAATTAATGAAGTACAAAGAATTAAATATTGTATCAAAGTGAAAGTTACCAAAAATTACAATTCTGAAAAAAAATAAACTTTTACGGATCAAATTAATATGTATACGAACATGACCAAATTAGCAATAAGAAAAGCTTGTATAGAATTAATTAAGGATTTTGAACGAAGACATGCATCAACAGCTCATTTATTTGACTTAACCTATATATACAGAGAGAATTAACTTGACAAACGGCTGCCAAAATTTTCAAAAGAGAGAGAGTTTAATAATTATAATCATGTGGTTTCTCAAAGTAACATTGTTGTTAGTAAAATAATTATAATGATATATATATAGATATGTTTAATGTTTTAGAGGCCAATCAATGTGTGGTCTTATTGGGACAAGAGATCTAGCTAGCTAGGCCTTTTAAAATATATGTCTGTTAATCATAGTGGAACAAGCATTTAATTTATTTATACCAACTAATCAAAGATAGAACCAGAATATTAAAGAAAAACTATTTACCATTTTGATGTAAAAAAATAAACTATATATCCACTAAACCTGGTGATATCCAGTCAAACACTAAAATTATTCCCTTGAATGGCTTTTTCTTATTATTAATTTGCATTATTTAGGAGAGACTTCAATTATTTAAAATAATAGTTTTAATGTCTGTGCTAGCTTTCTCTGACTATTGTTAAAAATAGTAATTGATCTATGGGCTTTATTCTTTAATAAAATGAAAAGAAGCCAAAGTTTTGGAATTTCTTTTATAAACCATAATTAAAAAATAATAATTTTAGGAAACCAGCATGGTTACTTTTGTTTTTATAAAAACCATAAGAACCGAAATGCCATTTCGGTCTGCTTTTTTTTTCCGGACCGAAATGGCATTTCGGTCCGTATTGGTTTCACAAATTTTCAGAAAAGCGGCCGCAGAAAATCTGAAAAAGACTCCGGACCGAAATGCCATTTCGGTCCCAATTTTTTTTTTTTAGGATTTGCTTAATAAATAGCATTATTGTAAATTGTTTTAATTTTTTACATGGAAATATATTTTACAGGGCAATAAAATAGTTGTTTGGATCCTGTAGCTAGTTTAGTTGAATTTTTTTTATGAAACTATCATGTTTTCAATTTAGTTAAGAAAACATTTACATTAACAAAGATATGTAATTCTTACTCGCTAGATTGTGCCAAAAAAATTGAAAATGAAATAGTGTAAATTCAAATTTCATCTAATATCCTATATGAGAGATAAAAAAAAGTAATCCGACTAAAAAGACATATTTAATTGTCTTTCGGTTTCAAATTTAATTTGACCTACATTCGATATGATATATGATACACAAGTGAGAAATCTAACATTATGCAAACTCTAAAAAAAAAAAAGAAAAGTTGGGACCGAGCTAAAAAAACACTGGACCGAAATGTCATTTCGGTCCCAGAGTATTACAACAAAGGCTACACGGCAAACTGTGAAACCAACAGGACTAAATTGCCATTTTGGTCCAAAAAAAACTACCGGACCGAAATGGCCATTCGGTTCTTATGGCTTTTGTAGAAAAAAAAAATAATCATGTTATTTGGTAAAAATATTTTTTTTAACTATGGTTTATAAAAAAATTCCAAAGTTTTGGCCAATATTCAGGTGCTATTTCCCCAGGCACTGCCATTGTTGAAACCAAGACGAATCTTTTTTGCAGACAGAGAGAAAAGGAGAGAGAGAGAGAGAGAGTTCACTGGAAGTCTAAAAGTAGATGCATGTGAAAATTACAAAAAATAATTATAAGATACAGGTTAAAAAATGAAGCAACAGGCAACAGCCTTGTTGGTCTTAAAAGTTACCGTTGACTTTTCTATCCTTAGGTCATGTGAACTCCATAGAGGGAATTTTTTATTTATAGAAATTATTATTAAATAATAATCATAGATAGATCCGGAAAAAAAAATATGTATTCAAACTTTGGAACTGAAATTTATTTTTAGATTTAGTCTCCAAAAAAGATACTATATAAATTAAAAAAATGAAAATGGAATTAATTATTTCTATAACAAAATTTTGGATACGGCAAATTGGAAAAACAAATAAGTCATATTTAGATATAATTCGAACGATTAGCAATGGATATACTGGAACTTAATTAAAATATTTTAATTAAAATACCATTATTTATAAAATACAGAGTATACTAAAATTTATTCATAAATTTTGGATATTTTATCCTAGACGATATCAGAAAGGAATTAATAAGGACACCAAAAGGCAAGTTTTATTTACCAGTTTTTTCTCAATTATGGTAGGACCTTGCAGGTAGGGCTGCACAAAAAATTCGTAGTTCGTAATTCGATTCTAGTTTGATTCGAAAAAGTTCGTAAAAAGTTCGATTCGAAATTGAGTTCGTTCGAAATTAATTCAAACCAAACTTAGTTCGAAATTAATTCAAACCAAACTCAAACTGGATCTAGTTCGTTCGAAATAGGTTCGCAAACCAAACTTAGTTCGAAATTAACTAAAACGTGAACCGTTGATTTCCGCTGATAATGAACTTTAATGTTTTATTTAGGATAATATTTGAGTTTGTAATAATTCTAAGACTTTAGTGATTGTTCTGTACTTCTATTATTGATATTTAAATTGTACTTTGAATACTTTGGATATTTAAAAACTTTGGTGATGTTGCTCCTGTTGACTATTTGGAAAACTTTAGATTCTGTGATTGTACTGAACTTTGATTGATTGTACTAAACTTTGGTGTTTGATATAAATTTTGATATTTGTAATGAACTTTGATATAAACTTTGGTGTACTGTGTAATTAGAATTCAGAACGCCTGAGTTTTTATTGAAATGCTGTAATTTCGAACTATGACCCAGCCATAAGTCATAGCTCGTAAGTCCTAACAAAGTTCGTAAAAGTTTGAAATTGAGTTCGTTCGAAATTAATTCAAACCAAACTTAGTTCGAAATTAATTCAAATCAAACTCAAACCGGGGATAAGTTCGATTCGGTTCGGTTCGTTTGCAGCCCTACTTGCAGGTCAGGTAGAAGTAGGCAATTTAGTATTTGTTTCATGCATTTTTCAATTTCAGACTGGATGTAAAAGTTAACTATATTTCAACGCATGTCTAAGGGCTTTTCCTAAAAAGAAAAAAAATTGTGCGGTTTTAAATACATTTTTTTTAAAATAAATACTCAGAGTGTGGTCATATCTACGTCCTCTTTTATTGTCAGAGCTGCTCAGTGATTCCGATCGAAGCTTTTATCTAAACACACGGACGCACACCCCAATATTTTCAAATTGCATAACTATGCAACCAATTTTTTTTTTTTTTTTACAAAAAGTTCATGGCCAATTTTATTAATAGCATTACAAAAAATAAAATTTAAACACATGACATCGATTTCGTAAATGAGACTCAATTAGAATTAGTGAATTCGGACTGTTATAACTTGGTACGAATCTTAAAGAGAACCCCTTGCATCTAAATAGGTACCGGATTGAATTTGATTCGGCTGGAAGTAAATTTGGACCGTAAAATTTTGGACCCCACTTTACGGTACCTGAGAGAGGATACTCGTTTGGTTCAACCTGGCCAAGAGCTGATCAAACTGATCATGTTGCATGAAATTCAATTAAATTTCACCTTCTTGCAATTGGTCAAGAACAGGGTATGTATACATTGTTAACCATTAATTGTAGTGAGATGCTCTTATTCAAACATGAATTTTTAACTGAATAATTAATGCATGTGTAATATTTGGCAATACATATTAATGGAGGCATAAAAAACAGGTCAGAAAATTAAATTTGAGTGAAGTTAGCCGTTGAGGACAAAGATAGAGGCAATCCGTTGAAGAGGAAATTAAAAGAGCTATATATCTAATTTATTTAATCTCCTGAGTCCTGATCACGCCCCATTGTCATAAATTATATATAATATGTAATTCATTTCACTACTTCTTGCTCAATATATGATCGGTATAGATCGATGCAGCGACGGAGCCACAGCTAGCCCAATAAGGTAGACAGTAATACCTACTTCTGAATTTCGAAAAAGAGAACAACAAAAGGGAATAGTAGGTTTAATTAAAAAACATACAAACTGCATTACTTATATCAATTATTTGTCACTTCGATTAAATTATAGATCATTGAAAGCATTCTCCCAACATGGAGAATATTCTTTGATCTTATATTTTTGCTATAAGAGACAAGACATCATTTCATATCCTTTAGTTATACAAAATATAAAGAAAGTATTAATCAGTTCAAAGAGAAAAAGTAAGTAAAGTGCAATAAAGCGCATGCAAGTTGAACATATTTAATTTTCCTAATAAAAAAGAAAAGTTCCTCTACATGAGAAATATCATTTCTTGGCCCTGATTAGGTTAATTCCACTAATTTTCTATTCCAAGAGTATCTTTATTAAAATTATGTCAATGTTTCTTAGCTTCTTTAACTAGCAACTAAATTATATGAAATACATAATTGCTAATACTCATACACATAAGAACATCTTAATTTCAACTAATTAAGTAAATCTTTAATTAGTACCCCCGAAGGAAATCAAATAAATGAAAATAAAAAATTAAGGCATTTTACTTTTATAGTGACACAAGTAACAAGCAGTTCAATTTGTTACAAAATAAAAAAAATAAAAAAAATAATTGCCAGTGCACGTAAGTGCCCAGCTTGTTTGGTTTTAATTCTCTTGTTTATTTAATTATCCCCTAAATGAAGCCTTTAAAAACCAAAGTTTACAAAATAGATAAAAAGTAAACCTCAATCAATTATTTTACAGCATCAGTGAATTGTATAAAGAAAAAAAAAAAAGTTCCATATGAATTAATCACCAGCATTGCAGCAAGTACCTTTTGTATTTGTAGTATCATTTGATTAGTCAAAACATGGATAAAAGTTATATTTAGTACTAACGTTGGATCATTTGTACTGAGTATGTCTTCAAAATTTCATTAGAAAAGTGGATCATGACATATCAGGACTAGTTTATATTTCCAGACATTCTTTTACTGAGAAGAATACAGTAGCGGCCTAGACAATAACAAAGTTGTACTGGTATAAAAGGAATGACTGAATTCTATGGACACAACAAAATTTGACATACCTGATACCGCAAATACCACCTTTGCATTTAACTCCGTTCATATTTTTTTTTTCATCTATTATATGACGCTCGAAAGAAATGTTTGCTAGGGCCCAACTAATCCGTTAATCAGGTACTGCGCATAAACTTGAAGACGTACCTATTTAAATGAACTGTGTTACAAATCTTGTACTTATTTAAATGAAATATGATTGGTACGGATGAAGTTTCATATGAGCTTAACTATCAAATTTCATTTACATTAATTCAAGATGTCGATAACTTTTTCTAGATTTATCAAAGAATTTAAAGCTGCATTTCTCCTCCTCAATCTCAGTACAAAAGTAATATTAAGACCCTTTTTTAATACATAAATTTTACAGCAGTCTATCATAAAATAAAATAAAGCTGAAGGGAGAACAACAACATGAAACAAATTGAATTTTATTGTTTCCTTCAAAATTCCCAAGTACATGAAATATTCCTATAGGTGATTATGAAAAACCTACAATGTGGTGCAAAAACCTCAATTGGAGGTCATGCAAACAAATAAATTACCCGAATCAACTCCTAAACTCTAGAAACCTCCTCTACAATCCCAATAAGGATCCAAATTATGGAATTTGCCCAATATAAAGAATCAGAAGAATGGAACTCTAAATTTTTCACAAGGCACAACGTTAGTCACAAAGAACATAATTCCATAGTTTGGGATTCCCATTAGATAAGTAGGGGTTTTCGAGTAGAGCCTACTCACAAATTATCTAAATGGTCTGATCTATAGGATTTTGTAGTTATGAGAACACCTGTTAGCAGTGGAGCAATTAATCACAATATGAAAAGTGTGGATGCTGTACAATCAATTGTTTTCATAAGGTTCCAAGTGCTTCATCGTCTTCACTAATTTCAGATGATGCAATTTGAAATTCAGTAATGGGGCTTGCCAGAGGTTGATTTAAATCAATGAGTGTTTCTTCTGATATAAACCTGTGATCTACCACCTTCTTAAGCCGTTTAAAAACCTGGAATTGTCAATTGATTAGAATTTAATCCTTCTATATTTTTTATATAGTAATGCAGGGTCAATTACAGAAGTTAATGTACCAGCAGATCTGTTGCATAACAGCTGATACCAACTCGCAACATATTAGATAATTTGTAGTAGTCACGAGAAAGAAAGCAAAACAAGACAATACAAATGAAATCCTGGCTTAGTACTAGCCTGCAGCAGATTGATATTCATCCTGGTTACTGGGTATAGGGTTCAAAATGATTTGATGGAATGCACCTTTCCATTATATTAGTCCAACATGTATATGATAACAAAAAGATTTAAGAATTTTAACATCTTACTTGGGAGCAAGGTACAATGTTGGGTGCAATTTGCAAATATCCCATACCTGATTCTCAGCCAAATCAGACACAATTGCTTCGTCTATAGATCTATTCGCTATACTTCCAGTTGATCTACGCTTAACTCTAAATACTTCCGCATCTGAATCGTCACTGTCTTGCCCCGCCGAGCTTTCATTTTCAGGACGGTTTATATTAGGCAGCTCTCCTACTTTAGTGTCCATGCAACCCTGCCCAAGAATTTTGAAATTTAAAAATATATTCTCCAAAAAAGAATATAGGAATTCTTTAAATTTAAAGAGGAAGCAGTGAATACGGAATTCAAAAACATCAGTTTTCAATAGCTCTCCAAATTAGTTTCAAATACAAGAAAAAAAAGACTCTAAAAAAATGCACCGAGTGGGAAATAAATGCATCTTCTGCAAGATCTTTGTGCAAAAGAAAGTGCTTAATTACTAATGTCTACTCACTTCTACAAAGCAAGTAATATTTTTTCTTATGTTAATGAAACTCACAGACCTAAAAGTTGTTCATTTAATAGAAAATCCTTAGTTCCTCATAACTAGCCCCTTAATAAAGATAAACTCAACTCTGATAAATATTGCGACTCCGGTATATATATTATGCACCAGTCATATGAAACATACAAAGTGTGACAAAGGTCGCCTTGATCCCAACCAGTCAAATACCAGGTAGGCCCACCTCTTGAAATGGTTCACTTGTAAAGCTCAAAACTAACCATGCGACGGTACCGAGACAGATCAAGTGAGTTCAATCAATGGATTAGTATGCCAATTTGGAACCGGCTAGGTAAATAGGCAAGCTTGACCTTGGATGAGCAATGTTCGATTAACACTTAAATTTGTATTTGAAATCTGAAAATTGTGGGCATACTAATCCATCGATTGCAAAGAGTATTTCTTTATAATTTAAATCTGGTGACACAGTTCTACCAATCTCAAACTTCAGGGATCAACTTTTGCATATAACATTCTGCATATTCTATGTTCAAATCCTGTGTGAAGAATGATGAACAAGATGAGTGAACGACTCAAAATTGATCTTGAATATGAGCCTAATGCAAGGTTTGAGATCATTATTAAGCTCAAAGTGTTTCAGACCTCAATTCTGCTAAACCAAACTAACAAGTCAGTCAACTAAACCAAAATATCAGCTCCAACAATTAACTTTCTCTACAAATTTTGATAATTTGGTGAAAAAGATATACCAAATGCCTATGTAACAAGGAAAAATGATGAATTTTTGCAGCTAAATTAATTCTTATTTAGTTCTTGGTGCATGGACTAAAATATTAAAATGGGAGGCATCCTCAAACTGGTAAAACATTTTCAAAGAGATCAAAAGGAAATTTTCTCAAGGAAGAAAAATCCCAATTCATTTTCAGGGGCATTACGGTAAATTTCTGGCCCTTACATTACTTACAGATGGAGACCAGTTGGCATCATCAGATCCAGTGGCTGCTTCCACGGACATCTCACAGTAAGGTTGGTAGACCTCATCACATGTGGCTGAGAGAGAACCAACCTCTTCAGTTCTCCTGGTGGGTCTTGCCTCAAAGAACTTAGATATGATCTCTAAATCCTTTATGTCTCGACATACAAATACGATCCGATCAGGGCAAGAGCAATTCATGTTAACCCCTGGAAAAACCCAGATAAAAGTGAGAGAAAAGAGAAAAGAGCTTAGCAAACCATAAAAGCAAGTCCATATGTGACCCTGGAGATAACTAATATATGAATACTCCAAAGAATTATAAGTCTTTCAACCCACCCATAGCCCTTGTTACCAACTTATGGTGAGAGAAAGAGAGAAAGAATGAATGCTAGTTATAAATCCTGTTTTTCAAAACTAAAGCAGGAATCATACAACAATTAAACAATAGAGTTATAAATTTTATTTTTTTATAATAAATTGGAATGAAAATTCATATTGCATTGATTCATGGCCTTATCATAGAATCAAAGAAAACTTAGAGATCTTTCCAACAAACCAAATTTCACTCGAATTTTAGTTGAGACGACAAAGATATGAGCGTTCAAATTGGAGGTGATAATTTAGCAAACACTGACTGATATACAAAATAAATCCAGCAATGCACTCAAAACTGGGAATCCTGGTACAGACGGACTATGCTGCATGACTCAAGACCAGCTGTTCTGGTGTTTGCTTCGTAATATTAGTAAACATTAAATGTTTCAAGTAACTCAGAAACAAAAACAGGTGGAACTCACCAAATGGACCACTGGCATTGCAAGTGGTCAGTGAAATGACCAACCACTTGCAATGCCAGAATAATATTTATTTTTCAAAATCCACTGTTACCCCTCCTTTAAAAAAAAAAAGAGTTTGGGGAAAAACTGCTTGGTAATGTTTTAGTATCTTTCTTGTCTTTTGTAAGCAGATAACATCTTGCAAATTTTCCAGACATTAGTCACTGTTTTTGTACACTTACCATGATGAAGGCAGATAGGATCCAAGTTGCAATTGCACATATAATGAGATACATAACAGTCTCTTTTGCAAATACCGCAATAGACAGTAGCCTGAATATCGGATTTGTAAAAGAGGCGCGCACCAGATTTAATAAGGAGCCACCTTGCATAATGCTGGGCCCGCATGAACTGAACAAAAGCTTCTATGCAGTTTTCAGAGGAATTGTCCCTCTCGTTGTTGCTTGAGCTTGTTTGAAGCATTTCCTCAGAGAGAAACAATGCTTCTTTGCATAGGAGCTCCTCATGCGGGATAAGAGGGGTTTTTCTGAGAAGAGCGTACCGGTCACGGCATACGTTACCTAGAGGGAACCAATGGCTCATTGCGAAATTAACAGCCTCTCCACAATTGAAACCTGAATGGATGAAGTTAGTGTCACAAGAGAATATCAACAGAAGACAGAAGCAAGAGGTCGCTTGCCGTGTTCTTCATTTAGTTTATGTATGTCTCTATGACTATGTTCTTTTGAGGTTTATTTATATCAAATGTGCTAAATTGTCATATACTTATACCAATTTAAGAAAAATGTTTATACCAGAATTGCGTGGATAGGTTCAACAACTTGCAGTCAAATGTTAAGAGAAAATAAAATAAAAGAACCTATAGAAAGGTAATTTTTCATCAGCTATACCCTTGCAGAATGAGTAATACTAATATAATAATTCAACCAAACAATCTTATTTCCTCCTGCAATCATATAAAGAGTTTAGAGGAACAATCAAGGAGCTGAGGTAGTTTGACCATCATTTGAAGAAACTTGAGAAATTAGGGACCTTAATATTTTGTAGGAATTTATACAATTTTAACAACATGTGTGGGGTATGCATTAATTTCTCTATTTTATAAAAGTCCACAAATTAACAAGGTGTTGTTTGACTAATTATAACAATTGAAGGTGCTGATGTATGTACAAGTTCAATACATACATTAAAGTACAGTGTCATTATTGGAGCAAATGAACAGTTACTTGTTCCTTGTGCTATGTTTTGATT
Source organism: Carex myosuroides (assembly GCA_028015225.1). Classification (NCBI taxonomy): domain Eukaryota; kingdom Viridiplantae; phylum Streptophyta; class Magnoliopsida; order Poales; family Cyperaceae; genus Carex; species Carex myosuroides. The sequence continues at coordinate 1,183,937 of CM051489.1, read as the reverse complement.
ATTTTTTCTGTGGGTCCTTAAATTGGATACCAATGATGATTTCCGTGTACCAATATTAGTTGTGACACTAATCTACCAGTACCAGGTACCAGATACTAATGTCACAGACTATTGTCAAATGCTCACTGTCAAAATATCTATTTACCATGACTAAATCCAGCATGATATGCTCCAGGAAAAGTAATTACAAATTCTCCTGGCTTCTGTACTGTCCTGTAAACTGGTACGCCGTGATTTATTAATAAATTCGGAGGAAACATGGTAGTCTTTCCTAAGAGAAGCTCAAAAACAGCATCAGGCTGGTCGGCCAACGTCACGTCATGACTATAGACTTTGTCCCTCACCACTCCCTCAAATTCTGATGCAGCATGACCCGGCACACCATACCAGGTTTTTGATGCACCACAATGATGGTAATTAATGCTGACAAATACAAAAATTAGGTTTAGTTAAATCAAACATAACATGCAGGCGTTTGCCAGGTATCAATTGATTTTAAGTTTTCAGGCCCCAAACAAATTGTCAATTATTACACAAGTAAAATTATTAAATAGTAAATACCAATTAAGTTGGGAAAAGGCCAAAAAACTTACTGTACAAAAAAATAAATTAATTAACGCACTAATAAAACCAGCATAAGACAAGAATATGTGGCATTATTGAAAATTTAAGAAAAATGCATATATATAGCAAGCATAAACAGGTTTCTTAGAAGTACCTATAAAAGTAATGATCTTCTACATGCCAAGCAAACATACTGAACAGCATTCCTATATAGAGCATCGGGTCTGTTACACCCTACATAAAAAATAAAAAATAAAAACGAAAATAGCAATTCGAATCTAGTTGAAGTAGCTACTAAGAAAACCTAACTACAATAATCATGAGATTGGTTTAAAAAGTGCACTCACCGGAATTGCCGAACTGATGAGGCGCAATGTAGATTTTTGCAACCGAGGCAGCCTCTGAAAAAGTTTAGAAAAGTGAAAGATATAAACCTGTCCTTCTTATTTGTGTAATTCCAAATATAATGAAACAAAGATATCATAAAAAACAAAAGCTCAAGAACCAAAACTGTGATTGACAATTACAAGCCAGACTGAAAATAGTAATAACTAAAATCATATAAATGCAGTTTTATGCCTTAGTAGCTTGCAAAAAAGTGTCCTCTGATACTGAACCGATAATGAACTCTAACCAATGTGCATACACAACACTATACTTTCTATTTTTCATTATGCTGATATGTTGGTGAATTTAGAAAAATTCATAAACAAAGAAACCAGTGGAAAAAGAGGGAAAGAAGATTTCATGTGAAGGACCTTCAAATTCCATTTGCTATTGGCAAGATCATCCAAAGGAGAAGAAGAGAAAGCACTGCCATCAATATCACAGGCATACTCAACAGATTGGGTCTTTCCTGAGGATATTTCATTCCAAAATTCCTCCTCTATGTATTTCTCTGGGAGGCTGCATGCGCTGGAGTATCTCCGTGTGAATTCTTTGTTTGCCATCTTCTCAAAATCTCTAAACATGTATTTCCTGTAAATATTATAAAGCAATTACAAAATGGTATTAACAAATATAATTCCATATTACCTACAAGTACTGTAAATTATTTATTGGTTTGATGCAAAGCCTTTGGATGGGAGTTAATAAATCATGAACTCAAAGCTCCTATTGGTACAAAATGTACAGATAAGGGACTTGGCACTTTCTCCATTTTTTTTTAAGGTCAGTGGGCAAAGTGCCCATTGACAATTGTATTAATTAGAAAAAGATTGTACACTTTCTCCATTTCGATATTCAATACAAAGTACAAAGCCAAGAGTGCAATGAAAATTAGTGCATAGGCTATCTTTTGATACAAACCCTGAATGAATTGTCAAGTGGACAAAAGGGATCAAATAAGGTGACAAAACAACAATGAAGAGAAAATTACTCTCCCTTTTTCTTTTCACATAAAGTTGGCATCCAAACCACCTGTTTCCATTTGCCATTGGAAACATGGAGAGTTTGAAAAATAAAAATAAAAATAACTTAACCTGTGGAAGAATTATATTGCTTACAGCTATAGGCATTAGGATGGCAATCAACAAATGATAATTTCAGGCTTTACATTTCCATAAAATATATTAAATAATATGAAGTAATCATGATCAACAGCTTGAATCAATGTTGCATTTAATAATTCAGAGTTTGAAATTCCTCAAGAAATGAGGCAAAACAAACCTCCCACTCATAAAGAAGGAGACCTGGTCATCCCCGGACCACTCAGATAGACGCAAAGGCTGCACCCTAGTGGTAAATTTAAATCCCGGTTTCTCTCTCACCAGGACAATGCCAGCTGGAACAGATGCCCTTATTGGAGAAACTATCTTGCATATTCCTGGAAAGGACAGACAAAAGGAAAAATCATATTAGCCTGATTTGGCAATCTCGCTATTAAATCAACATTTTTTGGTTGCTTCATTGTCAGGTGAAGATCAGATATATCTAGCTGGATTAATTTCCAAATCAGCAAGCATATTCTGGTAAACCTGGTACAAGCATCTTGGTTGGGACTAAGAAGAATTGAAATCTAGGTTAATTCCGAGATAAGTTTCTACATTTGTACAAAGTTGAAGTCCTGCACTGTACCTATCATTCTGGTATGACAAAAAAAATCTTGAAGTGAATATATTTCCAGAAGTAGATCAATCCAAGCCAGGATCAACTCAACATAGCACTCTTCTTATCTAAAACAGCATGCAACTATACATTTGACAGGGAAAAGAGAAAGCAAAGAAAATTCATTACCATGGTGTGATGCAAGAGGGGCGATTGTCTCCAGGTACCTGATAGGGTCCTCAAATTCCTCTATCGAGGGATGAAACACCATACATTCTGGAATCTTCTCTATCCACACCAAATCATCAAGATGAAACTTTTGAACCTTCCTTTTAAGAAAATTGTCTCTAATGGGAACCACATCATGATCTGTACGAGCTTCCATTCGATTAAGATCCCTACGTTTAATGGTCTTGAGGTTCTGTGTTATAACCATTGACGAGCAAGGGAGGCCTTCCACCTAGGGTAAGAGAGAAATGTCGGCTTGGTTTAGGTTTGTTTTACCATAGAAATGTCGGCTAGGTATTTTTATACCTAGTAACAGATCTAGAATGGTGGAAATGCAATCACATCAAACAAAAAAATGAAAGGTCAAGATTGCCAAAGAGGCTGTTAAAACATAATATACAGCCCCACCCCCGAAACCCAAGATCGGGCCGTGCCGCCGTCCACTTGTCATGCACTGTACTCCCCTATTAACATGGCAAAATAACTTGTATTGTTGGATCTAAATGCAGACAAACAGGACACTTTCATTTATGCTTCTATACCGACACACAGAGTACAAGTTACCAATAATTTATCATAATAAATCATTACTTGCTTTAAAGTTTGCAATTAAAATGTTTGTGTACACATACAAAAAATTTGATTAAGACCACATAGGTTTATCCAAAAAGAAGCATAAATCATGCACTAAAGAAACACAATTTTAAGGGAACTCACAAAAGGATATTAATTTAATTTCTTATTAACTTTTCTAAATTATTATGTTCATTTTTTCACTAATTTTTTAGTTGTAGTTATGTTTTTTTTTCTTATTTGTATGATATGAGGATCACAAAATTTAAGTCAATCCCGGTGCAGACACTCAATTTTGAATCTATGATCTCCCAAACGTATGGCAATGCTTTAGCCTACTGGGTACGTTCTTTTTCCAATAATAAAAGTACTACCATCATATGCAAAAATAATGAAGCTAAAAGTACTAGAATGAATGTGAATTTAAAACCAATATCTAATATAAAAGCTAAAGTAGGTTTCCATAACTGGAAAGAGAATATATACTGTTTGTAATTTTTAGTTAATTTTCTAGAACGAATTGAGGGGCTAGTTGAAATGGATTTAAGCACTTCACTGCAGAATCTAAATTATGCAATAACCAAATATAGAAATTAAAGCAGAAAGTACAACTAAACAATGGGAAAGGATACAAGTCTCTTTCAAGAAAAAAATTAGTTTTAAATTCAAGTAGAGAGAGAGACTTAAAAGTTAAAACAGAAGGCCGAAAGAGAAATCAACTTCCGCTGATAAATTTCTCATGTAATTGTTCGAGCGAATCAATATTTCCGTTGTCGATGAATGATAACGCAAAAATACAAATTATTTGTATAACAAAAAAGTGGACTCTAGAAAGAATTAAGAGATATTATTCGCTGCGTTCCGTAATAGTTGCACATTATAAAGAAGTGGCTTCCAAAAACTTGAACATCTAGTTTACCGAGGTAATGGTAAATAAATAGTTAAATACAGAATGGGTATTTAAATTTTTAAAAAAGGCAAGACGGAGAAAGTCAAACCAAATATAAATAAACAAGCACAGAGAACAAACCCCTTCCACCTCACCCGAATCAATCAGTTCCCCCCCATGAAAACACCAGCTAACACCAATTAAATCCTCAGGAAAAAAAAAAAAAAACTAAAAATTATACGCTAATTAAAATGGTGGGAGAAAATTAAATAATCCACTTAAAGACTCACCATTTCATACTGATTGGAGATCCACCGTCGCACTTTCTCTTCCCAGTTCCGTCCTCCCTCCTCCCTTCTAAAACAAAGAAAAACCACTCAATTATCGGATCTAAATCTATAGACGGGTCAAATTAATCACACAAGCCACCACATTACCCTCTTTGTACCAAATCCGACTGGATCCAGGCCGCTTCCCTCCCAAAAGCAAGAAAATTGTCAACTCTCTCGAATTAAAAGGATGCGACACTCGCTCCAGGCCGAAGGGAGGGAGAGAATCCACTTGAGGGAGAGAAACGGCGAGTGGGTAGGAGAGAGAAGTTGCCCGGAAAAGTAGGGAGGGAGAGAGACGTAACGGAGAGAACAAACGGAAGTGTCTGGGAAACTGGAGAAAGAGAAAAGTGCAGCTTATTTATAATATAAAAGCTGGAATGCTGCGGTTCAGTCACTCTCGATGGAGAGACAGAAAATGGATCGTCCATTGCTGCATCCGAGTCCGGTTCCTCGAAAGTCGAAAGTAACTCAAAATAAATCCGGACCAACACGACCGAGATAGAATGCATGGAGCCCCTTTAATGTTCGTGACAAATCAGATCCGACGGTCCAGATCTAAACCCAAAATTTGAGTTACTTTAGTTTATATGAATTTGCTGCTTCCCTCCCCAACTCATAAGAGTTGTAACTAGTACGGGTCTACGAGATAAGGATATCAACTGTTCAGATAGAATGGAGGGTAATATTCCTAATATTAATAATTGATTGGGCAGAGAGGGAGATTGTTGGTTGGACAAACGCTGTCCAAATGGAACCGCATTTTCTCCGTTCTTCCGTTTGAGACACTTCAATTACCAACTTGCCTCGAGGGAAACTAAGTCCTCTTTCGAGTCAGTCAGGATATTTTGGTAAATTGGTGCAGAGAGGCGCGAACGAAAATATTCGTTACTGAACGCCGAAACCAAGCGTCCGCTTTCGAGTCGGGCTGTCGGGGTGGGGACTGTAGACGCTACCCAAAGTCGCTAACTCTTCTATCTGAACAGCCAACAGGGGCTTACTGCTCCTCGGACATATTATCCAGTTGCCAATGCACCAACACTGGTGTATTTTGGGGATTGGAGAGGAATTTGATGTCCAATAAAATTAAAGAATTTTGGAACCGAATTTGTTGTGTGATCTTTTGTGAAGCAGTATAGCATAGTGTGGCAACAAAAGAAATCGAGTTATTGATTTGGTTTCTTCCGCGGAATCGAAATCTCCATACAATTCATATATTTTTCTATATTTCTTAAAATAACACTTGATGAATAACACTTTACCTACGGGTGATATTAAAGAAAAAAAGTTCATGTCAAAAAATATGTCCCCGTCTTCTGTTATGGAGCAAATTAGCAAGAGTGTATTCCACTTTGATTTAGATAGCAACTTCTATTAAGATTAATTTATGAAGCTTTGAGAAACAACAAAATAAACACTATTTCAGAGAATTAGAGCAAGATTTTTATGTTGTTATCTCTATTACGTGATCATGAAGGGATCTAAGCCGAAATATTTTTAGTTATCACCCCATTAAATCAAAATTAATTAAACACTACCCCAATTAATTTTTCTCAATACTTATTACCCACGCGGATTGGGGGAGCGCACCAAATTGGAACGGTGCGCACCATGGATTAGGGTACCACTTGGTGCGCTTACTGGGAGCGCGCACCAAGTGGTACCCTAACCCAGAGTGCGCACCAAGTGGTACCCTTCCCCAATGTGCGCACAAAGCAGTCTGATGTACATCAGCGAAAATTTCAATATTTTTTCATTCACCAAGAAGGTAGACAAATGAGCTAAAGAGCAAAGAACAACTTGTCAGTTTTTTTTCACTTTAATCCTTTATTTTTTTTAAATTATTTAATAAGATTTTTAATTTACTGTAAATTTATTAATTGTTAGGTTTGTCCCTTAATTCAACCAACTATGATTAGAATTGCTTATTATTTTGATGGTGAAGTATTACAAGGGCCAAATGGTGCTTATTACAGTACCCAACCCCATAAAATATTCAATATCGGCTCAGGTTTAGTTTTTAGAGGTATAACTAGGGAAGTGTACAAGCAACTTGGTATTGACTCGAATTATAATGAACTGGTAATGTCCGCAAAGATCAATATTGGCCAAGGCAACCAAACATGGTTCCAACAGCTCCCGGTACAAGACGATAAAAGTTTGGGGTTGTATACCCAAATGACCATGAATATAACCTCTAGTTTCAAGTTTCTAGAGTTATATGTGGTAGCCAACCTTAGACAGAACCCTAGACATAACAACAGACCTTTGTTGCAGTTGACCCAGGGTCAGGTCCTTGAGCATTCTGTGACGGGTCCTACTCGGACCCTAACTTTAACGGGTACTAGTCAGTCCCCATTTGTAGGGGGTGGTCCTAGTCGGGCCCAATCTGACTAGGGTCGATCCAGGGTTCCATCCTCCACCTCTAACCGGGCCTAATCTAACCGGGACTGATCTGAAATCCTAGAACCACTTTATTATACTCACAATACAGACGAGGATCTCAAAGAACGGGAGGCAAAGGAAAATTGGGATGCTAGTGACGATGGTGGGGCACAGTGATGAGGATTCTGGTAATCTTGTGCTTAGTAGGCGAAGATGGCCAATATCGGGTCGTGGGGAAAGACACATGTTCGAGCAATTTCATGACACATCGGGTTTCAAAGGGCTGACAGCTCTTTTTTAGCTGATTCTGATGTTCGTTTGTTAATTTATATTTTAAATTTTTAAATTTTTAAATTTTTAAATTTTTAAATTTTAAATTTTTTAATTAGGTTGGAGAAAGACATAAATTATCTGAGGGGATGACGTATGACAACAAGGATCAAATGAAACATACAATTCACCACTGGCATATAAAACAAAACATCGAGATAAAATAGACACACAGCAACACAGGAAGGATGAGGTATAAATGCAAGAGCGACCGGTGCAAGTGGGGGTTGGTTATGAGGGCTACATGCTTTGATAATGCTTGGGCCATCACGAAGACTAAGGCATCCAGGTTAGATCATGCTCAGTTGATGTCCGCTATGGTCGCCAACTACATAAAAATGTCATTGGAAAAAAATGCTGATATTAGTATTAGAGCTATTAGGGACCTGGTTGCTGAAAGGTACGAGGGCATTATCCCAAAGTACAACAAATTGTGGCGTGGTAGAGAGTTAGCGATTGCCCGGGCATTTGGTAGTTGGGAGGGGTCTTACATGCTGATTGTCCCTTTGTTAGAGGCAATCAAAAGGAAAAATCCGGGAACCCAATATAAAATTATTTCAAAGCCAACCACTAAGCCAGGTTACTGGTATTTCATAAGGGCAGCATGGGCATGGGGACCATTTTAGAAGCAGTAGGTCACCTCAGACCCGTCATCAGTATCAATGCTTGTTTCTTGTCAGGTAGATACAATGGTAAGTTGTTGATTGTAACTAGATATGATGTGGAGAACCAATTAATCCCGCTAGCATTTTGACTAGTAGAGAGTGAGGATTTTGAGAATTGGGGGTGGTTCATGAAGTGGGTGCAGGAGTTTGTAATCGGTCCAAATAGATTCATGTGTGTGGTATATGATCGGCACAAGGGTAAAAAATGTGTTCATACAAGATGATCTAGGTTGGTCCGAGGACAATGGAGAGTGTCTCACCGCTACTGCTCTCAACATGTGTTTGAGAATTTTGGAAAGCACACTGAGGATAAAGTTGCTTCTAAAATTTTCAAGATCATGGTTAAAAAGAAGAAAATGAGAAGATTACAAGAAGGCCTTGATGCAATCGGAAGGAGAAATCCTAATTGGTTGATATACTTGGATATATGTGGCAAGTATAATGAAAATGACGAGGGAGAACCGTCTAAGCAATGACAAGTGTATCAAACTATGGACAACGGGGCTAGTTAGGCCATAATGATTAGCAATAGTTTTGAATCGCTCAACAATGTCTTCAAAACTTCTTGCAGGTTTGATACGTCCCTTCCCAATGGGGCCGGGCCGTACTTGAACTCGGTCCAGTAAGGTGCGGGCACGTCCTGTTCCCAGGAAGCAGGCCGTGCGGAGGCTGGCTACTGAAGGTGCAACCCGTCCCGGTTTAGGTGAAACGGGTCAAGATGGTGGACATGCGGGGTGTCGGAGGGGTATTAACGCTCTAACCCTTTTTAATACCTCCTCATATTCTGATAAATGCGGTCCCCTTTTTCTGGAGGGTTCTCTGCCTTAAATAGGGGGCGCCCTACTGTAGCGGGGTCTTGTCAGCATTAATGACGAAGGTCCGCATACTGTTGAGGGCGTCCGCATAATAGGCTATAGTATTCGCATAATTCGTCTTAAACCGAACAGCGAGGTCGTGTGTCGACCTTTTTAGGCAGTTCGGCGTGTTAGGCTTTGAGCCTTGTTTTGCTCGGTTCTGAGCTGGCCCTGAGAGAGGGTCTGAATCTCGATCTGTGCTTTCGCCTCGGGTTGGTCCCCAGAGGGGGAGTCCGAATCCCGGGCTGTTTCTAACCTCGGGTTGGCCCCGGGAGGGGGTCCGAATCCCGGGCTGCTTCTAACCTCGGTTTGGTCCCGGGAGGGGGTCCGAACCTCGAGTAATTTTCTATTCTCGGGCTGGCCCCGGGAGGGGTCCGAGTCCAGAGTCATTTTTGGGCCTTGGCCTGTTTTTTGGGCCGGCCTGCTGTGAATTTAAATCTGGAAGTGTTTAGTTGGGCCAGGCCTGGGCTTTTTAATGGCCATTGGCATATGGACCTATCAAGGTTTGTAATTTGTAATTCTCGTAGGTTATATTTATTCTTGTTTTTAGGTTCTCTTTATTTAATTGTAAATTTTAATTCTTGTAGGTTACTAGTTGCCGCAATTATTGAGGAGACGTTCTACAAGTGTGTTAACTGGTTCATTGAAAGAAGAGAGAAGCCCGGGTAATGCCAATTAGAGGGTCAGCATCATTCCACTCATGTGCATGAAAAGCTGACGAAGCACATCAAGAAGACTAGTAAAATGTCCGCGATTGTATTCAGCCATCATGGAGAATTTATGGTGACATCACATGGTGAGAAAATCTCATTTGACATAGAGAGAGACAAATGGGTATACACGTCTCAAGACTGCAGGTACAAGGTCATTTTGAAGAACGACAATGAGGTGGAATGCGCGTGCCAGAAGCCTCAGCTCACCGGAATACCATGTGTTCATGTGATGGCGGTGTGTCATCTAAGGTACAAGTCTCTACTAATAATTTCATAATCATTATTATAATTGAGAATGACGTTACTTACAAATGTGTAAAAAATATAGGAACTTGGATCCAAATGTCTTTGTAAATTACTACTACAACATTCAAACACTCATCGACACATGGAGTGGTGAATTCTACGTGTATGACAATCAAAGTGATTGGTCAGCGCACGAAGGAGTGATCTTTGTTTCAGAGCATCGGTTAGTGAAGTTGGGTAGGAGACGACACAACCAGATCCAAATGTGGATGGACATACGGAAAGGAAGACAAAAAGGGTCACCAGACCAATAGAGCAACCCTCGAAAAGAATGCGAGAAAGAGAAGGGATGTTAGAAACCGTACTCAATAAGGTAATTTTTTTTATATTACATATCACAAAATTAACAATTGTTGTAACAATGTTGTAACAATAGATATTTTTTTTCTGCAGTTTCATTATTCAAGAGGTGGTTATGTTGTACTTAATATTTTTTTTTTGCAACAATATTTCAATTTGTTTTTTTAGATGGAATGTGTGTTATGTTGTAGTCGACTTTATGTTGTGTTGTAGTAGGATTTATTAGTTATATTGTAATAGACTTTATATTGTGTTGTAGCAGAATTTATTTGTTATGATTTTATTTGTGCTATTTTTTAGTTAAAACTAGTTAATTTTTAGTTTTTCTGTCTTTTAAGGAAAATAAAATTATAAAACAAATAAAATTCAACATCCAAAACAAATTGAAGAATTTCAAACAAAATTTCCAAAATTACAAATAAAAATAGAACATAACCAAAAAAATAAAAGGTTGGTGCGCTCCCCCAGTCTGCGTGGGTGGTAAGTATTGAGAAAAAATTGATTGGAGTAATGTTTAATTAATTTTAATTTAATGGGTGGTAACTGGAAAAATTTCGGGGATCTAACTATCTAAGTGGAAGGAATGAGAATAAATGTCTTCTGTTTTTTTTCACATGAAACATGTTCCACAATTTCATTTTGAATAGCTTTTTTTTAAGAATATTATATTGGATTATAATAAATTTTTGAATAATATTGGACAGACTTTTTACTTAATTTGTCTATTTATTAATCTTCATAAGAAAAGACTTTTTACTACATCATAATTTGTTTTAATTGGTGACTTACCGTCTACATCACGGAATACTTAATGTCCGTTTAGAATTTAGATACATTCTCTTCGTCTAGCACCGGTTTTTCATTTTTCTTATCTAGTTTTTGTGGTTTCTGTGATTTCAATAATCTGAGGGGGGTTTGCAAAAAATCTATGCGACTTGCGTCCCGGGCAAATATCCACCCGGTACCGTAAAAGATTCCCTTCACTTTACGGTTTGACATTAACTCCCAGCCGGTTTGAGATTCGGGCTGACGGAGGGGGCAGTATTATTGGGCTTTGAGATTCGTGCCAAGTTAAAAAGAATGATCCAGATCAAGTAATTGTAAAAGATTCCCTATTACGGTACGGTACCGGAGGTGATCTGAATTCCCTGCGTCCCGCCGTTTTGGTACCAGGGTGAATTACATTTTTACTCCTTTGGAAGTCCTTGGGATGTTTTTTGTTTTTGTTCCTTTTTTCAGGACTGTTTTGTAGGTAGTCACTCTTACCTGGTACCGAGCGGTACAGGATAGGATTGTTTCGATGTTATGACGTTTATTTAGGTATTAATATCATTCCTATTGGCAGCTGCTGCCAATGTTTCCAAAAAAAAGTTGTTGACCTTCAACGGTAACTTCCAATATCTAGGGTCTAGATTGTATATATGTAGTGTACAGTGCATTAATCTGCAATTGCACCACTGCAATATGCAAAATATAAAATTTAAATTGAGGGGTTCAGACATAAAAATACGTAATTTGTTTTTTTAAATGGATAAATAAAACATAATTTTATTTATGTTTTATTTGTGACGGTAGAATTTGAAGTCAAGTTTTTTATAATTACAAAGTAGAATTTTAATTAGTAATTACTAAGCTACATCTACAAGCTCACATTCAAGGCATGTTTGTTTGTCCAAAATATCATGGGAATGGGTGAGATTTTTCAACTAATTGGAATTTAATTTCCATGATCCGTTCGATCGGATGGTAGTTTGTGTGTAATGGGATTGAGGCTTTATTTTTCTATTATAGTGTAAATTGATGGGAAAAAACATCAAATTGGACCTAATTTTTTTCTCTCACATTGGAAGCTCTCGTGTACTCGCTTTTATTTATCTTTTCAAACTTGTGTCTTTGTGTTGACTTCTCTCAATTTATGTTTCTGGATTTTTTTTTTGAAAGAAAGATAGAGATCAAGCCTCCAAATTCCATATCCTTATTGTTACAACAAAGAATTTTTTCTATCTGGATTTCAAACTCATGACCTCTCACATCAGAAACCATGTGCCTTTGCCACTAGATCAAATGTTAGTTCTTTATATTTCTGAATTTTATTACAATTAAATTAACATATTTTCAATTGTAGTTTAATTTATAATATTTGGTATTATATAAAAATAAAATTAAAATATTTGATATAATTAGTAAATAGTTATGTTATTGTTTGATTATTTTATGTAATTATAATAATTATTAATAAGAATAATTGTATTGATATTAAATATTTTAGAAATAATTTTTTTTTCCACACTATTCTCGCAGTTACAACCGGACATTAATTTTAGCAATTTCACATAACTCTTCTGATGTACGTATATCCACATGTATGGGTTACTGCAAATTAATTTGCGGGTTTCTGTACACCATAAATTACATCCCGTATAATCCCGTGACAACTAAACATATCCTCGATATTTTAGGAGGAGAACTTATCCATATAAAAAAATTAGAAAATAAAATTCAATTAAATTTTAATACACATGATTAATTTTAAAAAAATATATAAGAATGTCTAAATACTACTTGTCAAATGTCAATGCAGATTCGCCCCAGCCAACAACTTTGGGAAATTTACTATATATGAATGAAAACATGAAAGTCCATTATACATACAGAAAGTTCATTATAGATATGGAACTGGTACTCGCCATGCTCGATCTATATATATAAGCATACATGATTTTATTTCTAATGCAACATATTTCTTCAAAACATATTGCTTCATTTTGCAGGGAGTATTGGTAAAACGGAATAAGCTTGTCAGGAAAATAGTCTGATGAATGATGATATTGGAGTTTAGGAAAAGCACTTAAGAAGCTTTTCAAACTGGTATTCTTCTATTGCAACCTTTCACTTAATTTCCTTATATACTGTCGAGTGTTCTTTTTCCTTTTACAGTTTTTGCCTCTACATTGTGCTAAATATGGTACCTGCTACTGATACGGTGTGCTAGCTCCTTCAAAATTATGCCGACGTACTATCAGGTTGCCAGGTTCAACTTTGAATATATATATATATATATGCTGATGGTTGGCTGCCAAATTTTTGCTTTTAATACATATGATCTGTAGTGCATGCAGATCTCTGTACGTAGTGCATCTTTTTGGTTTGTATCATTATTATGTTTTGTATGTTTCTGATATGAACTCCGATTTGGCTGCCAAGTTTTTGCTTGTAATATGATAACGGCGTGGGAATTAATGGCTGCCAGGTTTGAATTGTAATAATATGATACCGAAGTAGGTAAGTGGGTCAGTCACTAGCTAGTTGTAGGTTTTTTCATGTGGGTTGGCTGTATACTTTGTTGTGCAATGTATGTGTATGAATATCGAACTGATGAGCCCAGAAGATGCTCATGCATGCATGCTGCCTATGTAACATCAGCTACTCTTTTTGTAATTTTTGTTGGAATGGCAGGCCTACGAGCTTTTTTCTTACAAAAATAAAAAATACATGGCGCTGAAAATTTAGTTGGTACATCTATATATATTTTAAGGACACAAGTGTCATATTTAATCAAATGAAATCATTTCTCTTCTATTATGTACAAGTTCTAATCAATAACATGAAAATAATTCAATTCTTTTCCATTTTGATTCTGATCAACAAAGTTCAATAACAAATCATCTCTCTTGAATTCAACTAAAAAAATTGTTGGTTCCGATCCAAAGGATTTGTCCTTATTTATAGGTTCCTTTTCACCTCTGTGTTAGAGACAGCCTAATGGGGATGGAAAGAAATTTTTATTTTTAGAAATTAAAGAACTCAAATTATCGAAAACAAAATTGATTATTTTTTTTTCGATAAATAGATGGAACTGACCCATTGGTTCGATCTCATCGAAGGTAGGTTATTGAGACTGAATTATCGGTTCCACACAAACAACCATACAATATGGAAAACCAATAGGATCGAACCAATAGTTCGGTCTCACTGGATCTCTCCCGAACCGGGACTGGATGGAAGAGAGAAAAGAAGGAGATGAGAGGACTCACAAATTTTACGGTCTCTGCTGTGAACGAATTAATATTTCAATCTTAGTAGTTTTTCAAATTTTCTGTGATAAATTACGGAAACTACTAAAACATAATTATTGATTCGGTCCTAAAAAAATACTCGGTCAAGACCGAAAAAAAATAATCCATCCAATAATTTAATTTGATCTTCAAATTCTAAATGAAAAAAAAGTTGGAAAGCGGGGCGAGCTCCTTTCACTTTTCTTTAACAATAAGATAAAACGGTTGCTCGGTGAAATGGTGATTCTCTACAGAGGCGGCTCGTCTGCGAGTGATGTCTATTTCGCTCCATTGACGAAACACGCCAATTGGTTAGTTTTTCTGGCCGGATTCACGGCTAGCATCTGAGTCAATACTTTTCCTCGAATAAACATGCACATAAAATATGATAAATCTCTTGTGATAAAACGAGGAGGATCCAATGCAGCTCTTAACAATGGATTTCATCTCACTTGATAAAATATCACTGATGATTCAAGACAATCTAGTTTTTCTTTTTACTCATCATGAGTTTGTTTGGTTTTCAGAAAAAAAAAAAAAAACTAATATTCTTACTCAATCAGATAACTTCATTGCTTCAAACTACAAAGCCCCCCTTTCGACTGAACAAAGCTTGCTCAACGAAAAGGCCAATGTGCCCACGGACATTTTGTCAAAGAAAAAAAAAAAAAGGCGAATGCACTAACACTTAGATGCAAAACAATGAATAAGGGTGTATCTATGCAAAGCGCTTTCGACCTTATCGTTCGCCTTTTTGCGCCGTAATCCTCTTTATTTCATGCGTTGCATCGTTACCTTTTCAATTGGATAGAGCGATCTATATACATTTTTGTTTTTGTTTTCGAGTGATTAAATAGAGTGATTCGGACAAATTGAAACTCAGCAGGTCTTCAAATCTTCGAGCGAAGGCCACCGTTTATGGTATTGAACCTAACATTTCTTTTATCGGGACCTCGAGGCCCAAAGAAGCCCACCGCTTAAGCCCAATTAATGGCAGGGGCTCGGTCAACAGTGTAGCCTGATTGAAGATGAGCCCACTAGGCACAGTGTAGCTGTGTAGACATTTCTTTTATGGGTTTCCATTATGTGAACGTCTAAAGAAAAATTCATTAAAATAGTTTAGAGCATAAGAAATGATATTTATAATTTTTAGCCTTTTGTTTGAACGCCTAGCAGTAAATATTATAATCTGGTGATATTTTCCTAGTAGTCAGCTCGATATTTTCCTCCAAAAGACTTCTACGAAATCCGGCCCATATAACTCCATATCTTAGGCCCGTATTACGTATAATGGGCCGATCCAAGCTCCTTTCTGACCTTAAAATTCTCGGAAATAAAATCTCATCGCCGTGGGATCAGATTGGCTCCCCTCCCGGGTCCGAATGCTCTAAGATAACTCAAAATTTGTGTTTGGATTCGAACTGTCCGATCATAATTCGGGTCAATCCGGTCCAGATTAAAATTCATTGGGCCGTTTAATGTTCGTGCGGATTTTGATCGGACGGTCTGGATCCAAACTTAAAGTTTAAGTTACCTCAGGGGATCTGATTTCCTCCTCGGAAGGGTAAGAAAATAATAAAAAAATAGCCCCCAAGCAAAGAGGTATCGTCCCTCTCCGGAAATGCGAACAATGAGCGTACCAATGGAGGGACCACTGTGCTTGCCATGCTGCTCTCACTCCGCTGCTGGGATCCGCTTACCGGCGGTGGAGTGTAAATT
This sequence comes from Carex myosuroides, assembly GCA_028015225.1. Classification (NCBI taxonomy): domain Eukaryota; kingdom Viridiplantae; phylum Streptophyta; class Magnoliopsida; order Poales; family Cyperaceae; genus Carex; species Carex myosuroides. The sequence continues at coordinate 1,167,981 of CM051489.1, read as the reverse complement.
TCTCGTCGCCTCCGACTCCAGGCCTTCTTCTCTCTCGACAAAGGTTCGTTCTTTATCTCCTTACACAAAACCTGGCAATTTCTTTCAAAGTGTATCTGTCCTATCGATTGGCTTATCTTATTCCTCTTCATAGTGCTCAATCTCCGGGAGATTTCAATTTGGATTTGGGACCGTAAGACACCACCACACACGAAAGGCTATAATAAAGAGGGCTGCAGGGAATCCCGGCAGTTCGCAGAGGCCGGTGGCTCCTGTTCAGCTTGAAACTCCAACTGGACAGCTCCTTTCAGAATTAATGAGATCCCATCCTTACCTGCTCCCGGCTACAATAGACCAGCAACTAGAAAGCCTTCAGTCGGATAGAGATGCACAGAAGGAAGAGGAGGCTTCACGCGACCCTCAAGATCTCCTTTATAGGTAATTTTACTTCTATTTATCCTTTTACTTATTTTAACTGTGATATGTTTCTAAATTTTAGTTTCAGTGATGTTAGTCTATTAGCCGGTACTGGACTTTTTTAAATTACAATGCTTTGTTGGTTAATTGTAGTTAGGCATCAATTATGTAACTTCGCAAATCATGTCTCTTTTGTGTGGTTAAGCGTCAATTTTGATCCAGTTTTAGCATCAATCAGCTCTCGACTTGCTACTAATTTTCAACTTGCATTTAGTTTCCATAAGTCAGCCTTGATTGCTCTGGGTTTGGTTTCCTCATGCTTGAACAGGAATGTGAAATGGGACACTGGTATCTGCTGGCAGACCTAATATTCTATTGCACTGAATTTTATGCTTACATGTATATTATACATGGTGTTTTTGAATGTACCAGTTCCTACAACAGTTTTTTGCCCAATGAAGTCAAATTTAGCCTTATGCTACAATAAAGTTTAATCTTGCAAGGAAGCTAGGCTTAAAGATCAGCTCTGTAAAGAAGGCCCTATCATATCCAATTATGTTTCAATTAAGATTCAGTTGTGCTACTTTGCTTAAACCCTGATTCATCCTCTGTTGTGCCCAGTAACGCAATTTCATTATAGACAATTCATTAAAAAAGAGAAAACATTGAAAAAACAATTGGCATCTGAAACTGGGATTACAGTTCTCAGATTTTTAGTCCTGTACTATTCCCTATTTTCAGTTGTGTTATATTACACATGTTTCCTTTGTATGAGTTGGGTGCAATTTAATCTATTTAATTATTGTATTTCTTTTTTGGGAGGGGTTTTTAGTAATTTGAAGTTAGAAGTTAAGAGGATAGTAACCCAAACTTGCGTAACCAGCAAATAGGAAGTTTGCATCCATTGAATGTGAACCAGGCAGTGAACCAAGTGTACACCTTGAATGGGAACCATGTCAAAGTAAGATAAACTATTTCCATCCTGGTTCGCATTTATTGGTTGCGAAACTGCTTGTTTCGCATACAAAACATGCGAACCTGTTGCCCTAGCTAAATGTATGGGCTTCCCATATCTTGCTCATCTTTAGTATACTGCCTGTTTATTGTTCTAAACTGGAGCCTCCTGTACGCATAGGAGAACCTCATACAGTTAGTCCACTGAGCAAGAAGAAAATAAGAGAGATGTCTCTTGAGTCACCTCTCTCATTCATGTAAACTTTGTATTTGTTGTGGCATATGAAATTGGTATAGTATATCAATTATATGGTAGGGAACATGGTTTGTGACCAATAAATGCGAAGCAGGGGGCAGAATGGTCTCTGTTATTCTGAACATGGTTCGCATTCAAAGGGTGCAAACTCCGTTTGCTGCTTGGTTCGTATTCAGTATATGCGAACCTGTTTGTTCACTAATTTGAAAAAATTATGTTACTGTCCTCTTAACTTCTAAATTTGAATTACTAGTTATTATTGTTGTATTTAATATGCTAGTCCTGCCGAAGAGAAAAAAAGAAAAATACAAAGTTCTAATAATATAATATCTGAACGAAGACCGAAAAGTCTGATCCCTTGCAATTAATACAGGAGAATAGCTGAAGTGAAAGAGAAAGAAAGACAAAAGGCCATACAAGACATTATGTATTGCCTAATTGTACAGAAATTCATGGAGAGAGACATCTCCATGATCCCCAAAATTATCACCTCATCTTCCCCCGATCTAATAACCGAAATTGACACCATCCCCCACCAAGAATCAAAACTAGAATCCGTGCACTCCTCTGACGCCCTTGAGATGATCCAGAGTCACCTTTCGATAATCCTGGGTGAACGCCTTGTGGGCCCACTCAGCACCATAATACAGATGAGCAAGTTAAAGCTTGGGAAGCTTTACGCTGCCTCAATTATGTATGGCTATTTTCTGAAACGGGTAGATGAAAGGTACCAGCTTGAGCGGAGCATGAATACATTGCCAGATGTGAAGAAATTACCAAATATGTTTGAGGATGTGAAACCAAACCCGTTTTGGGACCTGGAATCATTGGTCCAGATCACTCCTGATGATGGTGACGGGTATGATGAAGGCGGAGATGCTGCAGATAAAGGCTACAAGCTAAGGTCATATGTGATGTATTTGGATGCTGAGACATTACAAAGGTAAAGACTGTAATTTATGCAATAGGATATCTCGCACACCTTAATATGCACTGCATGTAGGAGTTCTGTTCGGAATCAAAATGCAGCTTTTTTTGGTGTACTTCTAAGCCAGTGAGGTTCTTTTTATCGACTCCTGAAATAATTTTATTAAATATACCTTCTTTGGTTTATCTGGTATATTGTTTCTTAGGTAGTTTGCCTTTTAATCTTAAAACACTGGTGTACCTGTTGTTGATCCCACTTCCTGCACATTTGATGTTTGTAGAGTTTTGCTCTTGTTTTGGCAAATGTCTTGTCCTTTTTCTTTCGTTCTGTGTATAAAAGCAATTATAATATCTGATACCTAGTCGTACTCTTAAAATAGGTATGCGACGATGCGCTCGAAGGAGGCCGTAGTGCTGATAGAGAAGCAGACTCAAGCATTGTTTGGCCGGCCTGATATAGTGGTAGCTGATGATGGGTCCATTGGTGCAGTGAATGATGAAATTGTGACGGTAACATTCCAAGGATTGACAATGCTTGTTCTCGAGGCCACTGCTTTTGGTTCTTTTCTTTGGGAGGCTGAAGAGTATGTGGAGTCCAAGTATCATTTTGTGAACAGTTAAGTTTAGTTTATATTTTTATTATTTTCTTTTTTCCAAATTTAATTGTTGGTCTGTGGATGTTTGTAAATACTTATGGCTAGCTATATTGCTAAGTGGTATGAGAGATTGAATTTTGATTTGATCATTTGATCCTTTCATAAAATTGTGTCATTTTTGGGCTATTGTGGGCGAACAGAAGCTACCCTATTTTTAGGGTAAATTTCGCTGGAGATTTGTTAGCTGGAGATTTGTTATTTGTGACGAATTGGTTATTCAAATTTGATTTGTTCATTTTTAGTTACTCAACTTTGTCATTTGTTCCAATTAAGTCACTCTATACTTTTTCGTCCAAAATCTTAACAAAATATGCTCATTTCATCGGTATTTTGACCAGAAATATTGCTTTGTTTCTTTTTTATAACATCATAAAGTCAAAATTGAACTCGAAACTAGCATGTTATATTTACGTTTTGATATATGGATTTTGAAATTAATCTAGTTAAAAATGATTATAAAATAAAATCTACAGTTCTCAACTATCATTTCCATATTTCGTTGTTTATTTCTTCAAAATCATCAGAAATTTTTTTTTTTTGGTAAATTTCGCAGGAGGTCACTAAGTTTTGCTCTTTGTCACGAATTGGTCACATAAGTTTGATTTTTTCTTTGTAGTGATTGAATTTTATTTAAGTTTGATTTCTTAAAGCACTATCTATCTTGGATTAAGCCTTTATTGCTTCCTTTAACTTTCAAAAAGCTTCCTTTCTTAATCTGTTTTACTAAACACGAGCTCTTTAGAAATTAGAACGGATTAAAATTAGACGGAAGTCAAGTGAAATAACTTCTAAAAATTTTAGTCTGATATGTTTTCACCCTATATCTCATTTTTTTCTCCATAAATATAAATTTAAAACACCCTCTGGTCATTGTCTATTTAAGAAACTTTTTTTATATTGAGTAAAGGTTAAAAATCAAGCTATTTAACTATTTAATATTCATAAAGAATCTCTATCTGAATTTTAAATGCGATCTCTCACATGAAAAATATTATGTTTACCACTAGATCATATATTATCTTTACCACTAAACCAGAGAAGGGCAGTTTTCACTATCCAAAGAATTTTAAACACAAAGCGGAAAACATAGATTGAGCGTTAAGCGGATCCGTATCCTCCCAGGTACCTGACTCAAGACAATTGCAAGGGACGGCCCAGATTTACTCTCAATCGGTGCCTATTCGGGATAGCACAGGGGCAGTATTAATTGTACTTTGAAATTCGTGTCAAGTTGAAAGGATAATTCTAAACCATTCATTTCAATTGTACTCAGTCAGGTAACCTGAGGTGATGTGAATTCGCGTTAAGCAAGGTCAAATACTGCCACTTCAATCCAGAGCTAACAATACCCAACCGCAACATCAATTCCTTAAAATAATATACATCCCAAAAGAGAAAATGTATGTTATTTATGTACAATGTACGACACTGCATGTGCAACAGCTGTTATACAGAATCCGAAGTCCCTAAAGACCTAACCTGATAGAAGCAATAAGAGGTTCCCTTTTCTAAGCTCATATCATCATACAGCGATTTTTAAACTGGGAACCAATTTGCCATAGTTATACCCCACATTTTTATTAATATTCAAAGTTTAATACAAATTATTATTTATGTCCAGAATTCAGTCCAATATTGAAAAATGTCCAAGCCGGTCAGAAAATGGCCGGCTTACTCCTCCCCTAAGCCGGCCTTACTCTTTTTTTTTTTTTTACCGAAAATAATCTATAAAAACGCACCCCTCCCTTCATCCCAAGGGCACACACCCCGAGGCTTCTGCGGAATTACAGTTAAGGTAATTTTATATTATTTTTTTATTATTATTTTTTATTTTGATAGAATAATTAATTATATTATTAAAAAAATTAAATTTAATTAAAAAAACCCAAAACCCTAGACCCTATACCCTAAGCCCTAAGCCCTAAACCCTAAACCCTAACCCAAAACCCAAAACCCAAAACCCAAAACCCTATACCCTATACACTAAACCCTAAACCCTATACCCAAAACCCAAAACCCAAAACCCAAAACCCAAAACCCAAAACCCAAAACCCAAAACCCAAAACCCTATACCCTAAACCCAAAACCCAAAACCCTAAACCCTAAACCCTATACCCTATACCCTAAACCCTATACCCTAAACCCTAAACCCAATACCCAATACCCTATACCCTAAACCCTATACCCTATACCCTATACCCTATACCCTAAACCCTAAACCCTAAACCCTAAACCCTAAACCCAAAAAGAAGTAGTAACCTGTCAATTGTTTACAGGTTATGAGAAGATTTTCCAAACCTGTGACGGAGGATACCGGTTTGGTATCATGACAACAAACGGCTCGGAGTCGCTCAACAATGTCTTTTGAACTAGTCGTAGATTGCCTGTTTGTGCCATAGTGGAGGATACGTTCTACACGTGCAACAGATGGTTTGTTCAGCGACGACAACGAGCAATGGAATTAAAAGACAAGGGGCAGGTTCTTTCTGACCGGGTTTTGCAAAAGATCAGAAAACGTTGGGAGAAAGCCGCAAAAATGCATTTGATGCGTTACACGCACGGCTAAGGTCAGTACCAAGTTTCATCCCCAAATGAGTACGTTCCTTGCACCCGTAGCGACATGGGCAACATGGAACCCACTCACAGGGAGTTCATGTATATTGTGACACGCGGTCCCGACAGACAAATGGAATGCACTTGCAGAGGTATCCAATTAACTTCTATTCCGTGCGCTCATGTCTTAGCTGTTTGCCGTGACCGAAACTAGCAAGAGGACGACTTTGTTGCAGACTGGTATACTGTGAACTATCTTGTGAGTACTTGGAACCATGTGCTCAATCCAATTGGCAATATGGGAGACTAGCCTGCTAATGCTGGAGACAGAATCCTTCCGAGCAGTGGTTGGATTAGGAAGGGGAGGCGAAAACACATCCGTCATGTAATGACGATGGATGAAATGGAAGGTAGACGAAGGGGGGCATCAGCTTCGCCGTTCCACTTCCGATAGTCAACGAAGAGGTATGTAACATTCATCCAAAATTATTTTTCTTTTCAATTTATACCAACTTACTAAGTAACACATGCAAATGCAGAGGCAAGAAACGCAGCAAATGCGACAGAAAATGAGCGAGTAATAGCGTCGGGAAGTGGGTCCGGAGGGTCACGGCGTAGCACAGCTACAAGCCGTTTAGATGCAACTACTATGTATGCCGAAGCAATGGGAGAGGCAGTTGCCATAGGAGGAGAGGCGGTTGGGGTGCAAGGGAAGACATCTGGGATCCAACCGAGGAGGTCCACTACTAGACGTACAACAATGGCATCTACAAGCGAAGCAGCGCCATCTACAGCCGAGCAGCGCCATCTACAAGCCAAGCAGCGCCATCTACAAGCCAAGCAGCGCCATCTGGAACCCAGGCCGGCCCATCTAGTGAGCAACCAGAGTCATCTGGTAGACCATCTCGTAGGGCATTTTTCGCAAGTGGTTTACTTTGGGAATTAAATTTTAGACGTAGTAGTAATAGGTGATTTGTATGCGTGTTGTAAAAATTGTGTGGACTCTATTTGCAATTTGTGTGTACTTTATTATTTTGTACGAAACTACTAAATAAGAAGTAATGAAACCGACATTTTTATTAATATCCAAGATTAAACCGACATTTTTATTAATATCCAAAGTTTAATAGAAAATTACGGGTTAAAAAAAAGAAAAAAAGGAGTAAGCCGACCAGAAAATGGCCGGCTTAGGGGGGGAGTAAGCCGTCCATTTTCTAGCCGGCTTGGGCATTTTTCAATATTGGACTGAATTGTGGGCATAAATAATAATTTGTATTAAACTTTGGATATTAATAAAAATGTCGGTAGTTATACTATGCCAATTGAGATCATGAGATAAATCACCCCCCAATATATATATATATATATATATATATATATATATATATATATATATATATATATAAACTATAGTGAAAAAGCGTTATGCCGCTAGGAAACATAATAATAATAATAATAATAATAATAATTAATTATTATTATCACCATCGTCGTCATCATCGTCATTACTATACAGAAAAGTTCTCACGGTTTAATTTAATAACACATAAAGTTGTTTAAGTTGAACTATTCTAAATGTATATTATATAAATCAGAAGTATTCTTGTGAAATAAGTCTTTTGTTTTTTCTATTAGAAAATGCAGCATATTATTACTAAACCATAAAACCCACACTACATTTGCATTTTTCCGTGTATATCAATATATCATGACCAGCTAGATAATTACTTGGCAATGCTTGTACTATAAGCAAACGCCTTCTTTGTTCTTTTTGGAAAAGACAAGCATTACAGAACCTAGTTGCATATTTTTGGAAATATTAATTACTATCACTAAATGAAATCTCTGAGAAAAATATTTTGATATTGTAACAACAGTTATTAACTCAAAATCAAGTCAACACATTTTCAAATAGAAAACAAATATAATAGACATATTAAATAGATTGATTATTTGTATCTACGTATATACCGTTAAATATGAATTGTCGTAAATTTTAAGTTGTTTGATTGATAAAATTTTAAGTTATTCGATTAATAGTGAAACTTAAATCAAATTTTTATCATTTTTTATGGGTATGATGTGAATAAAACAAAATTTCTTCCATATTTCAATTATTTGACACAATATGAAAAGAACTTCTCAACAGGATGCATTTTGGGTTGGCCATGTATAACTAACTCTCTTCTCAGTCTAAAAGACAACTAATATCTATTCACTACTAACTAATAAGTAGAGGTTACTTGCTGTCATAAGCTTCAATAATAGAGTAGTTGAAGAGAATGTCAAAGTTCTGTTCTATACAATAACATAATTAATTTTACAAGGATGTATGGATTATTTGCAGAAATTAATTTTTTTTGAACTAAAATTTCTCTCTATTTTGTTTGAGAAATCAACACAGCAACATTACGGACTGAATGGAATTAAATTAGCATGCATTTTTAAATGATTTTTTATGTGAAACTGCTTCCTGTGGAGCATGCATTCAATTATTTTTTTAATTAATTTTTTAATAGTGATGAATGAAATATCCATTAATTAATTTGTTAAAGAGAAGAGTCACAGTAGTGAGCTGTTTCGTGTGGATAAGAGCGGCGAACTAACTACGCTGATTGTTTGATTTTTAATATAATCTATTAGCCTACGACAGATAAGTTAACGGTTAGCAAACGAGGGACTTTGCTTATAATTTACACTTCAAAAACAGAAAACAACATTGACACATGCATAGAGAATAACTTGCATTTATACGCCAATTTTTTTATATTCAATCAATTTAGTTCATAATTAATTATTTATAAATTTTTATGAAGAAATTAATTGCATGGAGAGATTTTTACACTAACATCTTTAATTACACGGAGAGATTTTACAGAAATTGCTTTATTTTTTCATGTACTTGGTTCAGAGGTCCATTTTAATTTTTAATTATATTAGTTGATGAGAGATGATAGTTTTGCTGCCTAATTATTATTAATTAAGTAGCTTCCCAAAGCGTGCACGCACAAAGGCCTATATCAATCACTTTTGGAAAAGGGTTTCTTAAGTAGCTTCCCTAAGTCTTAAGTAGCTTCCCTAAGTAGCTTCCCTAAGTATTAAGTAGCTTCCCTAAGTCTTAAGTAGCTTCCTAAATATCTTTTCTAGTTTTAGAAAAGGGTTTCTTATTCATCTACAATCACTTTTGGCCTATATCAATTTTTCAAATATTGATATCATATTCTCTGTTTATAAATATTTGATAAATATATAAATTTATTTTCTAAAAATATGTATTCACAAGTTATAATAAACTCGTATTTTCTAATTTTTAATTAAGTAGCATAATTTTTCAAGCTTTTGGAAAAAATAAATCGTATTAAATATTTGAAAAACCGATACTGACAAGAAAAGGTTCCGCTAGTGGCATATAATTTAATTTCCAAGTAGTTTCATAAACAAATTATTATATCTTTCGTCCTTTCCATCTTTTAATTCCTTTTCAACGGAAAAATGGGTCATGCCCCAACTTTTATTGGTAGATATATTAAAACATCAAATATAAAATAGGTCACAAATAACTCTACCGGCGTGAGTCATGACGATTTTTATTATTTTAATGTAGTCTCGAATTAAAGATTAAAGTTATTGACAAACTTTATGCAACATCTCTAAGTAGAGTGGGAAAAATGGCACAGCGGATCCGGTTCCGCCACGGAACGGCATGGCACGGGTGTCAGTTACGGACCATGACTTGCGTGTCTCGTGCCGTGATCATTCGTGTGCCGTGCTCATCTTTTGAAACTTTGGCATGACACGGCACGGCACGTAAAAGATTTAGTCACGACACGGCACGACACGTAGTCACGCGAGTCACATGTAATTAGGACCATTAGATATTGATTTAATGGTGAATCTTGAATAAACTAACTTCAATTATGATTAAATGGTCATGCGAGTCACGTATGGTCACGGCACGTTAGGCACGGCGTGACTCACGTAGCGTGACTATTCGCGTACTGTGACCACCTCTTGACATTTTGATTATGGCACGACACGGCACGTGAAAAATTAACTAAGTCACAACACAGCACGAGACCAAAGTCACGGCGTGTTAGTCACGACACAGCACGACACGTTTTTTCCACTCTATGTCTAAGCCAGGACTGATATCAGGGATTTAGTACCAGTACGTATCTGCAAAACAATGTATGGTTTTGTTTATAAAATCGGTGGAGCAGTCCACTATTATAAAAAAAAAAAAAAAATTATGTAACATCTTAGTCATAATTTTTTTTTCATTTTAAATTTATTTTATTTATGCGATGCATGAACTCAAAATAATACTATGAATAACTTTTCCAAATCAACTTAAAATCTGAATTGAGTTTTCCTGATATGCTGGTGGGGTTGGGTCGGGTTCTAACTTGTTGGGTGGGTCACTACGATTTTGGTGGATCATTAATCTGATATTAGATTTATATGCAATATAATTACATATTGCATACTGTTAATTTTATATCTAATTAAAAGTTGTCACTATGTTTTATATTATTTTAGAGATTAATATAAAGTGTGGATCTTCAATTATCATTGTCCTTAACAGAGCTAGATAATACAAAACCTCTAGATACCGTCTAAAAGAAATGTGGCCTTGAAAATTTACAAGATAATCCTCGCCCGTAATAAAAAAAAAATTGTTTTAGAAAATTAAAAATTAATTTATCGAAAATGAATGGAACCAAACCAATAATTGATTCCATTGGAGAGGCCAATGCAGTAATTTTCATAATTTCTCATACCAATAGCTACACAGTGTGGAAAATCAATAAAATCGAACCATTGGGGCTCGTGTGAAGAGAAAGAAAAAAAGGAGATGAGGAGGTTTGCGGATTTGAGGAGAAGGCCTATGCCTAATGGTTCAGTCCCAGTTTTTCAAATATTCTATAGCGAAGAGATGTTGCAACTTATGAAAACTAATGTGACCGGACCATTAATTTGGTTCCAAGAAATATTCCGATGGGATCAAATTATTGGTTCGATTTCATCTATAGGGATCGAAAAAAATATCCATTTATTTTCAATAATTTGATTTTTTTTTATTTCTAAAAATAAAAAAGTTGTAATTTTCGAGTTGCTCATTGTTGAAGCGTGAAACTTAGAGAACGGAGTAGGTCCGATGCCCATCGGACCTACTTTTAGGTTCAACGAGCATGATGACCGTCCGATCTAATTTAAGATTTGTGCGCACGAAAATTGAAATAGACTTACACGAAGTTTAAAGTGTTCCGCACTAATCTTAAAGCAAATCAACGGTGATTAAACCCATCGAACCAAAGTAGGTTCAACGAGCATGATGACCGTCCGATCTAATTTAAGATTTGTGCGCACGAAAATTGAAATAGACTTACACGAAGTTTAAAGTGTTCCGCACTAATCTTAAAGCAAATCAACGGTGATTAAACCCATCGAACCAAAGTAGGTCCGATGCCCATCCGACCTACTCTCAAGTATGAAACTTATAGTCCGGAGCATCATTCGCATGTAGTTTTCTGTTTTTTCGAATCTTGTTGTTATCATGTCATTTTCTTGTGACCATTAGTGATTACATCCGAAGTAAATATATTATATATATTACATTTGGCTTGAAAACAAGCAGCTTTCTTAATCAGCCCTTCCAAGTGATTTGATATATGGATGAAAAGAAACGGCATTTTCTTAATCATTGATTTTGATCATGTTAATATTTTGGGTTTGTTATCCTTATCTAGCACGGTCAATGCTTAGATACGGGACACGGAAATGCTAACTACCTCCAGGCGGGGGTCACCATCAAGTTGCTCTTGTGTCATGTCTCACGCCCTTAAATTAACTAAAAAAGTTCAACTCATTGATGTCATATTGTTATTTTGAAGAAGTAAATTAAGAAAAATTCAAGGCAAAATTGATGTAATCTGCTTAAGTTTTTTTTAAACATGAGTTGAGTGATTAAGAATTTCAAATCATATCTTATGCCGACATTAAAATTTAAATTTGCGACTTCTCGCTGAAAGTAACATCTTAGGCACTAGACTTTTTTTTTATACTGTTTGGTTGTAGCTCGAAGTCTTGTATATTGCAAGTGTGTCATGTTTCAAGTTTTTAAATTAACTAAAAATATCAACTAATTGACGTCATATTGTTATTTTGAAAAAAAATACATTACAAAAAATTCAAGACAAAATCGATCGATATTTTTTAGTTACCACCTCACTATCTCGAAATTTGCACTTTACCATTCATTTATGCAAAAAAAAAAAAAAAATTGTGTGCATAGAACCAATATGCACATGACTTCTTGGTCATGTACGGTACCATACTGCGCATGGTGAGACAACTCAAATTAGCTCAATTTGAATTGAAAAAAGAGGAAACTCATGCGTAAATTGGTTCTGCGTACATGGTAATTTTTTATATTTATATAAAAAAATGATAAAGTCCAAATTTCGAGATATTAATGTGGTAACTAATTTTTTTTTTTTTTTTGGCAAAATCCACGTACAATCCATTTCTCAAAACATTTTTTATGTTGATTATTTCATATCAAAGTCTAAAGGGCTTATATACTATATATGTTTATAATTCATTTGTCTCGTGAGACTAACACTACATTCGCGACCATCCAGACACAAAGTGTGTGTGTGTGTGTTTTTTTTTTTTGTATTACAAATTTCTCTCATGTGTTGGTAGAATATGTCTTTGATCCAGACCATATTTAAATAAAACTTATGAATATGTCTTTGATATAGTCAGCATATCCAATATATTTTTTTTATTTAGTTTTTTCATGTTAAATCTTTTATCTTAAAATTAATATAACTCAATTATCCGATAATTATTCATTTTGTATTCGTATTTATTTGTATTCGTAGATTATTCCCTTCGTATCCGTATATGTTTAAGGCAGATTTGGTTTCAAATTTTAACATATGTTTATTATTCGTATTCGTATTCATCTGTTTGAAAGACGGATACAAACTTGGTATTAGCATTATCTGCTCCGTTTTCACCCCTATCCCTATCACTCGGAATCAGGGTTCTAAATAGCTATAGCTATGCAATAGCTGCACTATAGCTTTTTCGAACCTCAAAAGCTATAACGCTATTAACCGCTTTTCTTTTATAATGATTCTAAATAGCTAGCTATGGTTGCACTATAGCTTTTTTGGACCTTAAAAGCTTTAGCGCTATAATCGCTATTTAGAACTTTGCTCGTAATAGATGATACGTACTTCTTTGATATTAATGTTATGTCAAGATTTGTGTTATAAAAAAACTCTGAAAAAACTAAAAGACAGGGCTCACACTAAATATATTGACGGGTGCAAAAAAAAACAACGAATCGGGTTTAAATAGTTAATCGGATTCAAACACATTAACTAATTCTAATTAATACTTTATTGAAAAATTTGAAGAAAAAAAAGGATTAACTTACTTAATTTGTACATACAATTAAAAAAATTCAAGTAAATTAGGACTGAGCTTTTCAGAGGAGGCAAAATCATTTTTGGGGGAAGCAAAATTTTATAACCCCCGGTTCCTCTCCAATTCGGATCCAGTGAAGTAACTCAATTTTTGAGTTTTGAATCGAGACCGTCCGATTCAAATCCGCGAAGTGAGCGCAAACATTCCGACGACGAATTCAAATTTCGAGACGATCTTGAGCGACGAATTCGAATCGGACGGTCTCAATTCAAAACTCAAAGATTGAGTTACTTTAGGGGATCCGGACCCGTTTTACTCGAGGATGCCACAAACCCCTCTCTCTCTCTTTGCTTATCATACACGATTCTCTCGACTAATTTTTAGAAATTTTGACACAACAAGCTCCGTTTGGAATAGCAAGTACGGACACGGCAAATTAAACGAGTGTACGCCGCCATAACCCGACAGCAGAGCAGCTACCAGGCGGATGTCGTTTCATTTTTATATAATAACAAGAATGTCATCTTTTACCTGCCAGGAATAATTAAGTCATAGTTGTCAAAAGAAAATTCTTCTACATCTTCTCAAGTCACATTAACTGGAGATGTCCATTGACACGCAATATATTTCTTTTGTTTACGGAAAAACGCTGCAAGCGAATATCGCTAGTTTCATGTATACTTTACTTCCATGATATTGTTTCCTAGCTATGCCTCCTTTTTTCTGTAGCAAATATATATATTCTTTGTTACTTTTTTCTGAGGATATTAATTGTCTAATTGACGCGGCTAAGTTATTGGACATACATGTTAAAGCAGGAGAATTGAACATATATATATATACTACACGGAAATAAAATGGAAGGATCGATCAAAGTCCAACCCAAACACGGTGTCAAGTCTAAGTTGCAACCACCGTCTACCAACTAACCGTTGGAACATATATTCACACCTATAGTTCAAGACCAATTCATGATAGATTTGCACTGGATGAATCTGAATTATAATCGGATGGTCCTGATTCAAACTCAAACCGTAAGATAATGCAGAGAATCCGAACTCCTTGATTGCACCGGAACAAGCTAGGTCATTCCAAGACACTTCCTTATCAAGCCAATGTCATTCTCATTTTGTTTTTGTACCCAAACACATGAATTATTACCCAAATAATTAATTCAAAGCCAGCCAAAATTCACCACCTATCCCCATCCCCTATTTAATTATATATATCTAGGAAAGTACCAACAAAGGAAGTACATTACTATCTATATATACACACATCACAATCAATAAAGCACCTACTTGCTCTCTTAGCAAAGAGACATATATACACAATTAAGAGAAACTAAAGAAAGTGAAGGATAAGCAAACTAGCCATGGCTACGGTTTTCTTCTTGTCTTTGATTCTACTGGCAATTTCAGTTTCAACTCAGGCCTTCCATGTAGAAACCATATCGTTCGATGAAGGCTATAAGCACCTTTTTGGTGAAGATAACATGGTGAAAACAGCCGACGGGAGGGGAGTTAACCTCGTCCTCAATCGATACACCGGTACATATATATGTTTTTCATGATAGAATTATATATTTGATCATCTAATAGTTTTGTAAGGTACTATATATATATATAGTGTTGTTTTTACCTTTTTATTTTTTGGATTTTTAGGTTCTGGGTTTATCTCATCAAACTACTACATGCATGGTTATTTTAGTGCATCCATAAAGCTTCCGAAAGAGAACACGGCGGGAGTTGTGGTGGCTTTCTATGTAAGTTCATTCGCTTTGCAAAATATATAGTTTTTCTTTCTTTTTCCATTTTTGCATTGCAAATATATGGAGTTAAATGAGGTACCAATTCAAAGAACCTGTGCTTTAACTTAATTATTATGTTGCTTTATTACGAGTTTGATTAATTGGGTATATATCTTAAGTGATAAGGTGCTTTTGAATGACTCTTCAAAATTCACAAGTCCAAATTGATTGGCGCTAGTTGAATTAATGAAAGTATAACTTGTAAAATTAAATCTTCTCTTCTTAATAATAAAAAGATAATAAAATTCTAGAAGCGCAACACTAATAAACATAATCAGTCAATTTTCTCATCTACACTTCAGCTATCTATCACTGTTATATATATGACCAAGCTTAGTAGTTGATTCCGTCAAGAAAAGGTTCTCCTTGTTTAATTTTTTTAATAAGGTTCTCCTTGTTTGATTAATTAACACTCCCATTTATTGTATAAATTATAGGAAGTACGTAGAAAAAGAATTTATGTGAGAATATTGGAATTGCAATTATTAAACGCACCTTTAGATACTAAAACTGATGAAATTAATGTGCATCTGAATATATATACAGGTTGAATTAAAATACTGATATTGCAAAATTAAACCAAGTGAACGATTTTACTATACCAAAAAAGGCAAAATTAAAATACTCAGTTATTTACACATTTAATATAGACCATTTGTTTAATTATATACTAATGGGACCCCATAATTAACATCTGGTGGCTCAAAATACATTTTTTATTTTTTTTAAACTTGGTAGAGACTGTGGCTCAAAATACTTAATTAATTTCACTTATTGAGCAATTTTACTGAAAGCACGCATTAATTTCCAATTTAACGACGACAAGCTATTAATTAAGTACCAAGTTCATGCACCTACAAATATTTATGAGCATAGAAATTAAGTTGTTTAATTATGTAATAAACATTAATTGCTTCTAATTTGAAGTAAACAATTGGGAAACCTCACATGGTTTGCTTCAGAATGGCTGTATCAATTGGTAAACGAATAGAAAATAAATGGTCAAAGCCCACGTGATTAGTTGTGATGAATGTTTGTTTCATTTTGGATTGGATTTGATACAGCTCTCCAATGGAGATGTCTTTGAGAAGGACCATGATGAGCTGGACTGGGAGTTCTTAGGGAACAAGAAAGGAAAAGAATGGAGGGTGCAAACAAACATCTACGGTAATGGCAGCACCATGCGCGGCCGCGAGGAGCGCTACTTGCTTCCTTTCGACCCGACAGAGAAGGCTCACCGCTACTCTATTCTCTGGACAGCAAATGTTATAATGTAAGTGACTCAAATTTTGTTTATCTATTTGTCTAAACTATGGATCAATATCATAATATTTAAAGTCCAAACAGTCAATCTAAATTAACCGTTCAACACAATCTTCATACAAAAATGTTCTTTTAGATCAAATTTTACATTTTTCAAATTTTTTCACTATTTTTGTAGAAAGGTAGAAAATCACTTCATCTAAATATTTTAGATCAAATTATTTTCTATCTATTTAATAATATAGTAAAAAAATAAAAAAATGTAAAATATAGTGTGCAAGTATATTTTCATATAGAAATCACGTTGAACGGTTCAAAACAACTATTTGAACTTTGAGAACCAAAATTTTAATATGTAGTACAGACCAATTTGTTCTATACATAGTACCATAACTCTTTATTTTTAAATTGCACATACTATAATGAGACTGTTAATCTGAATTAAATATTATGACAAACCTTTGTTATACTGTGAATTCAGGTTCTATGTAGACGACATTCCAATAAGGGAGATAATTCGCAACGAGGCAATGGGATCGGACTTCCCGTCTAAACCGATGGCAGTATACGCTACCATCTGGGACGGCTCAGCCTGGGCGACAGATGGTGGCAAGGTGAAGATAAACTACAAGTACTCTCCCTTCGTTGCCGAATTCTCTGAATTGATGCTGCGCGGCTGCCCCTCCAACCCCATCCAACAATCCAAGCCGTCAGTAGACCTCGACCGCTGCGCATCAACTGAGGTCCAGTTGATGACAGCTGATTTTGCCGTCATGACCCCGAAAATGAGGTCTGATATGCGCCGGCTCAGGGAGAAACAGATGACCTATACAGTTTGTTATGATACAGTAAGGTATCAGAATGTGTTTCCAGACTGCGACAACACGCCGGAGGAGCAGGAGAAATTCTGGCAGTGGGGCGAATCTAAGCTGGTCAAGCCGCGAACTCGATCATCGAAGCGCCGAAGCCGGAGCCAACTTGCGGTTGGTTCTTTGTATAGTTCCCAGGCTGCAGACTAAATGATGTCTTACTAAGTTGCTGCACAGTAAAAAAGAATTTAGGAAAAATCTGGACCCGGTATCTTCACAATTAATTTACATCCGATTTGATTGGAATTGATGGCATTATAAAACAAAATTTTTGGTCCGGTCCCATAGTTTGGGGGGGTTTCATCATGGATTTTTTTTCTCTATGTTTCCTTCAGGAATTTTTGTTTTTGTATAGCGGTCATTAATTTTTTAATTCTTTGGGAGCAATAATTCGGTTGGTATATATAAAGGAATAGGAAGGATCCATTATATTCTGTATATTTCGTTATAATATATATAATTTGTATCTGGTGTACCTGTTGTATAATATAAAGAGGTTGTTAGAAGTTGGTTCATCTGCTTTTGAGTTGTAAAGAATTTGTCTTAACTCTTAACCATGCAAATAATCTGGATTTTTCCTGCTTTTTGGTCCCCATTTCTAATGAGGGGAATCATTAATTAGGTGAGTGTGGCTAGGGTGCTATCAGTAGCTAAGGGTACGCTCTGCTATCACTTTTCTCACCGTTCGATTCACTTAGAAATTAAAACAAAAATATGAAACAATATAAAATAATATGGAATTGTTGTGAAAGCAGTGAGTGATAGAAAGGCCAACACGGCCTGGCGGTCTCCATCGACATAGGTTTTGAGTTACTCGATTACACAACCTTCCAAAGTTTAGGCCCAAAATACCATCAGAAACATGGGCACAATGAGTCCACTATCAAATTCCCACCTCCAACACAAAAATAAAAATAAAAAGCTCGACCGGACCGGGAGTATACATGACAATTTGATATTTATGTTTACTTGAAAGGACAAAATGAAGGCGGATAAAATTATCTTGTATATAAACTCATTTTCCAAATAATTTTCTCTTTAACTTTTTCGTGCGTCTTATAATATCCGATTAACTGTTACAGAATAAACGTCTGATTATTACATAAAACAAACTTCTTTTAATTTAGACACGACTACTAAATACTGATAGTTGTCTTCTGACTCTTGTCAAAATATATTTTTACAACTATTAACATTGTATGCAATTATTTAATTCAGATACTATTGTTGGTAATTGTCATGTCTTTTTTTTTTTTTGAAAAACTTGGCAGGTGCCAGTAATTGTCATGTCAAAATATATGTTTACAAATATCAACATTGCATTGTATGTAATTTTTTTAAATTTAGATACTATTGTTAGCAATTGTCATGTCAAAATAAATTCTGACAACTATCAACAATAACTTCCAACTTTTATATTGATCATTGAGATCTTTTAAAATATACTATTACAAAAGAGTAGAGTTCAAATGCCTTATGTCTTTCATATATTATGGTGTCTGATATCCTTTATCTTTATTTTCAAAATCTAAACAGTCGATTCAAATTCTTCAACATGATCTTCATATTAAAATATGCTTGGTAACCAAATTATATATATATTTTTTTTTTGAAATTTGTTTACTATTTTAGATAGGTACAAAATCATTGTTGTTTGATCCAAAAACAATGATTTTGTACCATCTAAGAAAATTAGTAAAAAAGTTAATCTCTAAGCACATTTTAATATGATATCATATTGAACGGTTTAGATTAAATGTTTGGACTTTAAAAACAGAGATAAAAAAGGTGAGACACAATGAGTCGTGATTTATGAAAAACATGAGATATTTAAACTTTTCTCATTATAAAATACACACTTAACTATTTATAAAAATGAACACTTATATAATTTATTTTATAAATAACATTTGTTGTTTAAAATGTTTACATGTATTGTCCGAACCTATTTTAAAATGCACCTGCACATCGCAAAAAATACACATTCACCTAGTGCAAAATGGACGCTTGTTAAATATTATTAATAATTGTTAGAAATAGTTAAATGATAAATAATTAGGGGTGTAAATGGAGCGAATTCGGAGCGGATAATGCTAATATTATATCCATAATCATATTTCAATTAGAGGATACGAATACGGATACGGATAATGAATGGATGTCAAAATGTAAAATCAAATCCACCTTAAAAGGATACGGAGCGGATAATTCACGAATACAGATACAAAACGAATAATTATTAGATAATTGAGTTTAAGATACAAATACTAATTAATAAAATTCAAATATAAAAATGAATGAATAATTAAATATAAATATGTAATTTGCAAAAGAAAAAAAGCTTGTAAGGAATTTGTATTTCGTTAACTAATAAATTAAATTTATCAAAACACATTCTGCTATGGATAGAGAATTAATACAAAATATTGTATCAATTTTGTCCTTTAAAAAGTTAACGGCTGTAATGGATATCGACAAAAAATTTGCTACAATTGATGGGTGATGGGCTGACGAAGAAACAAAATTCAATAGTTATACTTAAGAGTTTAGGCTCACTACAAGAGTTTAATTTGTCTGATCAGATGGGTGGGTTAGTCCTAGTGTATTGATTAAACCCGCCCGGTCCAACCCGGACCGGGCAAACCCGGGATCCGGACCCGGACCGACCAGTACCCGACCATGGACCCGACCTGAACCGTCCTAAAGGGTTGGGTCGGGTTTGAAACGGGTCGGATGCGGTTTTCTGGACGAAACCCGACCATACCCCCACCGTTTCAACCCGCCTACCCGAACCCGACCCGGACCGGCCTAAATCTGACCCGCCCCGCCTGAACCCGACCCTAACCCCCGGGATCCGGGTCTAACCCGACCCTAACCCGGCCTAACCCCCCCTAATCCGACCCTAACCCGAACCTAAACCGACCTAACCCCCCCCCCAAAACCCGGCGGGACCCGAGCCAACCCGACCCTACCCGACCTAATCCGTCCGAAATTTGAAATTTTTTTTAAAAAAACGGTAAAAAAAATTTTAGCCTCTGTTGCCCCTGGTACGCCTTTACCTCTGCTTCTAAATAGAATCACAAGGAGAGGCACAAGTGGTATATAATATATTCTAGAGGATACACGTAAATTACTAGAATACAGTCAATACACGCAAACAATATTTCTTGTTTAACAGGGGAGACACGTAAAAAATATTTTGGTTAGGTTTAATTGAATTCAGAAGGAGGCATAAATTACTGGATACATGTAATCAATATTTCTTGCAAATAAATTAATTTAATTTAGAGTTCATTTAAATTTATATTTAATTTATATTTACTTTAATTTAGATTTAATCTAGATTTATATTTAATTTATATTTAATTTAGATTTATATTTAAATTATATTGAATTTAGATTTATATTTAAATAGGTTAGATAATTTCGGATTTATTTTGAATATTGTTAATTTTATTTTTAAGAATATTGAATTAACATATGTATCTTCTTAATTAAAATATTTTATACTATATTTCTGTCCATCTGATCATGATCATGTTATATATATTAGTATATTTATACTAAAATACACTAAATTACTTGAAATTATGTTGAATTACACTATATTAAGTTCAATTACATTACATTACGCTAAAATATGCTAAATTACATATGAATATCGTCCATATGGACGATATCTTCACTGAAAAGGCGAAAAACGACAGCGAAACTTCAAACGGTCATAAAACGACGCTCGAGTGTCCGATTTCAGCAAATGACCACTTTTCGGAAAGCTTGCGAAAATGCGTATGCGTCCATGCCAGCTATGCTAGATTCTGAAATTCAGAATTGCCAAAAAACTAAGGGAAGAGCCTCAAAACTTGAGTTGAAGTTTCCGATTAAGATTTTCATTTCTATTATTCAATCCAAGTAGCTCAGTAAATTAGTTACATAATGAACTTGTAGAATACCAGTTTTTACTATTTTCGGAATTTTTTTACTATTTTTTATGATTCATGAAAGATGGCACAGAATCGGTCTATTTTAGCGTAATTTACCGTATTTCAGCATAATTAGCGAAGTTATTGTAATTTAGCGTAATTTAACGTAATTTAGTGTAATTCAACATAATTTCAAGTAATCTAGTGTAATCCATTTTTTTCAGTCCTAAAAATTGCATAAATCATGTTAATTTATAAAAGAGTGAGGCTATGGTGCTATGCATAGCACGGATGGCTAGTGTACTACGACTCAATATGGTACTTTTTAAAATCCTAACGGTCGATCCGAACCGTTCAATGTAATAATCATATGAATATGTACTTGCAAACTAAATTTTATATTTTTTCGAATTTTTTTACTATTTTTTTAGATAGGTAGAATTTTGATGGTCCAGAATTTTCAGAAAACACTGATTTTTCTACCTATCTAAAAAAATAGTAAAAAAAATTCAAAAAAATATAAAATTTAGTTTGCAAGTACATATTCATATGGATATCACATTGAACGGTTCGGATCGACCGTTAGGATTTTAAAAAGTACCATATTGAGCCGTAGTACACTAGACATTGGTGCTATGCATAGCACTATAGCCTCACTCTTTATAAAATACACATTTATCATTTTCAATTCTAAATTGCACAATTGACTGTTAGTACGATTTAGTATTTAATTAATTGTTTATTAAAAAAATTGACCAAAAATTAGAAATGTTCAGAAGATGAGAACGGAGAACCTATAATATTACTTTCAACATAACAGCTCTCTCTTCTTTCAATAATTTTAGTATTTACTGATTGTTGTTTAGTATTTAATGATTTTTATTTTAGTATTTAATGATTGTTGTTTAGTATTTAAATTAACTTTTGTTTTAAAATAATTATGTTTTAAAGATAAAAGATAATTCGATTTTAGAATAATTTAGTTTTAAACTAATTCGATTTTAAAATAATTTGGTCTTAACAAAATTCGGTTTTAACTTAATTTGATTTTGTTATAACAAAAATATATTGAGTTCAAATAAAAAAAAAACTGAAAAAAAACAGCCAAAAACGTTTCTGAAAACAGAAACAGAAAACAGAAAAAAAAAACCGAACCGGACCGGACCGACGTCCCGATCCGACCCAACCCGCCCCGACCTAACCCGCCGGGTTTAGTCCGGGTAAGGGTCGGCCGACTCAAACCCAACCCGACCCCCCTACCCGACTCAACCCGTTGACCCAGGCTAACCCGTGCTCGAGTCAACCCGGGGACCGGTCGGGTTTGGACCGGTCCGACCCGACCCGGCCCCTTTTCATAACACTAGTTAGTCCCACAAAAAATAGAAAGAGCACATTGGATGGGTGAGTATATAACTGCTTAGGTTTGATGCAGGGTACATTGAATTTGCAAGAGGGCACAGAGGAGAGAGAATACACTCCTATAAATAATGAATCAAATCCAAAATATTAATTTGTAATTTTTATATGGGTAAATTCCACTCGAGGTCACTAAATTTTATCATTTGTTACAAATTGGTCACTTAAATTTGATTTATTCCTTTTTAGTCACTCAACTTTGTTATTTGTCACAATCAAGTCACTTTATATTCTTCCGTCCAAAATCTTAACATAATATGCCCATTCCGTTCAAAATATTAACGAAATATACTCATTTTGTTAAAAATACTAACGGAATAAGCATATTCTGTCTAAAATACTAACAAAATGCACATATTTTATAAGTATTTTGAACTGAAAAATACACAATAATTTAATTGAAACAAATAACCAAGTTGAGTCTCAAATGGCAAAGTTGAGTTTGGACAAATCAAACTAGTGACCAACCAATTCATGACTAATGACAAACGAAATTTATCGCTTTTTATATTGAAGTTTAAAGTGACCAATTCGTAACCAATGACAACCGAAATTTATCTTTTTTTTATTTTGAAGTTTAAAGGTGACGGGCAAGAGAGGCGGTGGACAAAGGGCGAGGCCAAGGCGGACGAGGAGAAAGCAGCGGCGGAGTAAATACCTTCGAAAGACCTCTCTCTCTCTTGAAAAATTTGGCAGGTGCTGCCAAAGTGCCAAGGGTACCTCTCTCTCTCTCTCTCTCTCTCTCTCTCAAAGTTTACGCTCATGTGTGCAGTAGCCACAAGTGTCAAACAAGTGCCCCAGATCAAGGTTTTCCTTTCGGATGCTAGATTAGATGGTATTATGGGGTAATTGATTTGACAGTAATTCATAGAATTCATTCATCAATGCACTTGATTCGAAATAATTTCTAGTTGAGTTTGTTTTGTGCCTTTGATTGACAAAATTCATGTGAACTAAGGTATTGTATTATTTTTAGTTTTCACTATCACAACAAAATCTTGTTGCCGACAATAATTGAAAATTGAGGAGGGTTTCAATGTCTCTATTTTATGTGTCTTCATCGTGCCTCTATTTTTAGAACTATAATAACTTAAAATTTAAAATTTAAAAATTAAAATAAAACTGTTAAATATATCAATTTCTCCATGCATGTGTAAAAGATACTACTGTTTGTGACCAAAATATGCAAGAAGCAAAATATATTGAATAACCTTAATCCGCCAACCATCCTAAACCAAACACCACCAGTAACAAATTCTACCTTCTAACTAGATAAAATGAAATTAACTACAAAAAGTAGCCTTCAAAGTTCTATACCCTGTTAGTAAATCAGAACACTGGACAGCCATCCACAACAATTCCTTTGGCAGTAGGGCATGAAGCAAGCGGGCAATGCTCCCCAACAGTACCCCACCAATCGAGCTGGACGTTCTCCATGGACAAACAGAAGTATATAGCCACCCCCATAAATGCCACTCCGGCATCCAATGCGGCCGATAGAATGTAATTGTACCTCTCCCACCACCTCTTCCTGTACCTGTTATGTTATACCATAATTCATTTGCTTATTTCTATGGGCATTTTGGTAATTTACAAAATTTTCCCAAATATTTGTCTGGATTCATCAATTGTACTTTTATACAGTACTCTCTATAATTTTCTTTTATTAGCAATGGGGCAAATCTTGTTGCTTATCAATGATAAGATTGACAGAGCAGGTATTAATTTCTTTTATAGAAATTAATACAGTAACCAAATTCTGAAGGTCTCTTATTCAAAAATTTTGGGTAAAGATATTGACAGATCAGGTTTTGCTTCATGCAGCTCATGAGTCATATGAATGCTATTTTGACTCTATTGCTCATGCGCTGTATGAAGCATATTCTACTCTGTCAATATATTTACCCAATTTTTTTGGAGATTATGATATATTAATTTTTGGAGTATTTTGACTTGTCAAATTTCCCAAAATAACAGCTAATCATTATGTCAGGCCATAGAAGTACCTGAACACGAAGAAGTTGAACACTGTTCCTACGGAAACCCACATGTTGTAATTTAGCGATGTGGCCGGGGGCATACTGGCCGTGGCACCAATCAACACTGGTAGATTTATGAGTGGGATCCATAACTGGCTTGGAAAAGCTCTGTGGAGGAGCCATACAATGACTGGGCCAATGGCCCCACCAAGGAAGAACCAGTTAAGGGCCCCATAGTTTCCATGTGAGCCAAAGATGCGCCGGGGACCCACCAGGCCCCAGATGACAGAGGCGTCGAAGAAGACTCGGTCGCTAGGGCATGTCCATGGGCTGTCAGCTGGTAATAAGTTGTCTTGACAGATGTTTGTGACTGATTCGAGAAGCCACCATGCAACACCTATATTGATTGTGCCCGCAACAATGGTTCCGACAAACTGGTAATAGTGTGAAAGTTTAGTAAATAGGAAAATGAGAAACATCTAATGCACTTTTCAAACAACACAAATATCGACTGAATCCTTCCTCTCTCTAATATATTAGAGTGCAATAGAAATTATGATGGGGTATATTTCGCATTATTTCAAGAAAATGGGAACATTGTCTTACTATTTTAGATTATGAGTTCTCAGGTGAAGTGTTTAAACTGTGCTAATTGGAAACAATCACCAGCTCTCATATACATATTTGTTTTGTTTACCTTAGATGAACTGAATTGTTGTAAAATGTTACCTATGGAATTTTGACTCACTGCACTATCAATCTATCATGTTCAGTTTGGAGAATACCAGTAGAGTTGGGAGTAAGTACCTGTACGATGAACATGGACTTGGGAGGAATCTTCATATAATGGCCAAGCTTGAAATCAGCAAGGAAGGAGACGGCTTGTGACATGCTCATGTACCCATACACCTTGAAGCAAACATTTGCAATCGGTTTCCCCGGCATTATCAGACCCATAATATACTCTGTTATGACATTCAGTCCTGGGGTCTTTTTTTCAATTTCATGAAAAAAAATTAAAAGAGCAGCTTGTCAGAAGTTCTGTTATAAGAAATTTGGTTTTAATGTATTTTGAACCAAAGAAACACTTTGTTTTACTTGTGCCCTTTAGAAATATTTACAAGCTGAAATCAAGCAAAATCAATACATGCAATCACCCTAGAACATTATTCATTGTGAAAGATCTTCACGTTTGTTTCGATTTAGTGAAATTGTTATCAATTATTCTTATTTAATTTTGTGTGTGTGTGTGTGTGTGTGGGCGTGCGGGGGCAAGTAGCTTCAAAATTGGTTGGGCACAGTAAAAGTACCTGATTTGTAGTTGCAGTAATGATGCTGATAGGAAGGGTGAACACAAAGGCCATGGCACATGCAAATAGGAGGCCCCACCATGGAAGCTGAACCTGGTCTTTGAGAACTATGCAAAGAATTAGCGACACGATGATGCTCAGTACGAGCAGAATGTGAAACCACCAGGATGGTATGTCCTCGTATTTCTTCATCAGTTTGGTGTGTATATCAGGCTTCCCTTTGTATGAGGCCCAGAATCGATCATAGATCTCCCTGCCATGCCATCACATAATATTTACAACATTATTTAATAGAAAAACACAGGTACAATAACTTCTCAGTCTGGTCCGAGTCCGGTAGGTACCAATCTGATTTTGTACACTGGCTTGGTTTATTTGATTTGGTTTATGTATTGTATTAGCATTGTTTTGGAAATACTTATTTGAAATTCCAAATGACAACACTCGGTTTCATTACTTTTTTGCATTTTTTTTTCATATTTGTCTATGCATTCTTTCATATTTAAACAGAGTAAGGATGGAGTCTTGGCTTAACTGAGACACATATCTTAAATAAGCCAATATAAGCAATCACAATTTACATATATTAAATTAGACATAACCCAAAATGTACCTTCCGTAGAATAACGCAATGTGTGAAAGTGTAGCTGCAATTGTAGCAAAACTGAGCCCATATGACAAAGCAAAGAATGTACTCAGATGAATCTTTCCTTGGTTCTCATAGGCTCCAATGTCAAGCTCAAACTTGTTATTCACAATTGAATTGATATCATATGCTGACCCATTCCCCCTAAACAGATGTGAGGAGAAAAGTGGGAACGTCTTGGCGTCGTACAAATTCATTCCCCAGTAGGACACTGGAATGATAACATACATGAAGAGCGCGAAACCGACAAAAATATTGGCGATGGCAAAGAAGGGGCTGATGAGGGGGCTGGAGAGAAACGAGGAAACCGCCGACCAGTCAAGGGTGAATGCACCAAGGCCAAGGCCTTCCATCCCGGACCCGAGCTGCTGAGCTGTTACTGAGCGGGAAAAGATCCAGCATATCCATGATATGCTGGTTAAGGTCGGGAAGAGAAAACCCGGGAAGAGGTACCATACGAAGCTGCATACTAGAACGATCAAGAAAAACTTGGCACGTGACATATGCTGCGAGCTGTCCTTTTCATGCAGTGCCCTGTAGAAATGTTCAAATGTGTTTTAAGATAATGGCGGATTGCTGATCTATTCAGAGAATATTAGATGGAGATTCTGAATAAAAAAAGGTAACATCTAATCCAGATTATTTGTAAATTTTATGTCATTTAATGTATAGTAAGTCAGTTACTCAGGATCTGAAAGTATGGATGTTGATATTTCATGACATAGTGTATTGGCATTAAGGAATGTCTATTTTGTTGAAGCCACGAGGCTAATAGTATTTATAAAGCATCATTACCTGAAAAGAGAGACTTGGACGAGAGTACTGGGCCACCACATATGGGCCGGGTCCACAACATACTTTCTCATCAACCCAGCCCACCCATATCCAAGAACCTACGAAAATAATTAGATAAATAACTTGTCACTTACAAAAATATAAACAAATTTGAAATTATCCATACATACTTCCCTAAGATAGAGGTGGTATTTACATCTCCTGTTCTTAGAACAAATACTATTTCCAAATTTATAATTTGAACCTTATTAATCTGTGAAATTGAAAATTACACATTTCAGAATTTAGCAGAGTCTGGAGAAAGAGTAAGGGAAGTTTACCTGAGTAGTAATTATGAGGAGCCAGCCAGCGACGAAGGAGATATTTCTCTTATAAAATGCTTTTATGATGTTAACAATTGAAACTGCATAAGCAGATCCATTACCAAAAGCATAACCCGCATTCGCAAAGATGGATATCAGAACATGCTCCTTTATATTAAACGGGCCAGGGTTGAGCGAGAAAAGCCGATCCCCAAATCCGGGTATGTGAAATTTCTTTTCAGGGAGAATTTTGGCAAGGAGATGGCCAGCTGGCAGGGATGCAATCTACATTAATTGAAACCTTATATCAGTAAAGAGCAAAAGAAAAATTATTAATGATTAGCAATATGACAATTGTTAATGCTTATGCAGTTTCATTTTTTTTTTCTCTTACTTTTTGTCATATTCTAATGCTTATGTAGTCTTCAAATTCTAAGCAACAGAAAACTAAGCAACAATCAAGTAAACAAAAATATCAATGTGTTAGAACCTGAACAGTGATCTGGGTGATAATGAGGGGCTCCGTGCGGTACGCAAAGAACTGGTTGAGAAATGACATGAGAGCGCAAGAGAAAAGACCGATCAACCACATCCGAAAGGTCCAAACCGGCAGAGACGGGTCATCGGTGGTCTGCACTGTAAGACACACCTGCTCCACAGGAGAGTTCTCATCTTCATTGAACTCACCATCTATGCCTTGCTCATAGTCGATCTCCATTGATGATCCACCCATTTTGAATTTTCGATGGTTTGTTCATGGAGATGGCATCTGCTTTTAAACTAGTAGGTTGTGCTATTTTTAAAGCGCACCTTGCTATTTTGAAAGTACCCGCATTCTATTTTGAGGGCACTTCATTTTTTGTTCCTTTTTTGACAGTATGATTTCCTAAATTATGTTGTTGTGTATTATTTTCATCTAATGATGCCCTTCAATTATGTTTGATAGATTGAAAAAAGCTAGATACTTTTGGCGTGTTCTCTATATAGCAGTTTGTTTTTTTTTTCTCTCAAATAGCAATGTTGCAGAGAAGATTTGTACTTCTTTTTGTATATAGAAACATTATTTAAAAATCATCACTCAAAAAAAGAAGATGCGACAAAAAATAGAATGAAATAAACTAGAGGTTCAAATAATTAGGGAGCGGCTAACTGATGCGTAAAATACGATGGGACCACTAACTACCTGGGAGATCACTAACTATCTGGGGACCGCTTATATTTAAAAAAAATTACAACTGACGCGCGCATGTATGTATACTTGTGCGCGCAAGTATTACTATATAATATATTAAGTATTTATACCTAAGATATCAAGTATTTAAAAAAAAACTGGATATCAATTTTCTTTTCTCTCTAATCACACACTCATCTTTTCCACGTTTTTAGAAGTGGTTTTTTTTTCTCCGTTTAATATCGTCAATATTTCTGACGATCTGTGAGAAATTTTACGAATCTAAAACTACGAACGTCTTCTACGTAATTTTCTCTTTCAAATAAGATCCATGATGAAGTAATTTCGGGTTCTTCATCGTTCAAGTATTCATACCTCGGCGTGCAAGTATTCATCTTTAAAATGTCAAGTATTCTTCTCTAAAATGTCGAGCATTCATACTTAAAGTATTTATGAGAAACCCACAGACGTGTCTTGGGTATTAACTACCTGGGGGACCACTACCGACCTGGGGGGGACCGCAAACGTCGCTTGAAAGTGACCACGATAGGGACCACACGGAGAAAACCAAGGACAAGCGGATGCGTAATGACCATCACAAGTGTCAGCGTTGTAATTGTTGCAAACGTTCATTTCTAAAATATCAAGTATTCATACTTACGCATTGAAGTGTGAATTTTTATATTGTAAAATATTCTTGAGAAACCCCTAAATGTGCTCCGTGCATTAACTACCTGGGGAGACCACTACCTATATGGGAGGGGGACCGCAGACGTCACTTGAAAGCGACAACTACGGGGACCACAAGCGCATGCGTAACCACCGCACAATCACCGACACTGTAGTTTTAGTAAAAATATTAATATCTAAAATTTTAAGTATTCATACTTGCGCATTGAAGTGTGAATTGTTATGGTATAAAGTAACTTAAATTAGTTAATCTGTTTGGTGTTTAAATGTATTGATAGGTACTGAAGAAAGTATTCATATTTATAACTGAAGTATGAATTGTTTACATATGACACTTGTTAACGCCTGCCAATATTAATATCAACGCTTACAAGTATTCACTTCATCGTACAATATTAAATAGTACTAGTTCCAAGTGTTTATAGCTAAATGATAATTCATCAAATGCAAAGCACAACTAATTAAGTACTATAAATATTTTAGCATGGAAGAAAAACTAACTAACCAGAGAAGAAAAAAATAAGAAAAACCTAAACTAAAAAAAGTAGAAAAAAAATACCCACTAGGGAATAAAATAATAAGAAACCTAAACTAAATAAAAGGGAAAACAACTTTGCCGAGCGCTCCACACAATTGCTCCAGACCTCCAGTACAAGAAACGTTGATGCCACTGAGTTGTATTTGTACCAGTAGCTTAATAGTTTGTACCAGCTTGTTGTATTTGTACCAGTAGCGTATCGGTTCGTACCAGTGAGTTACTTAGCTCCCAAGTCTCTTCTTCTTTTGTGTTACTCCGTACCCAAGGTCAGACCTGGATTAATACAACAGCTTACCAGTTCATTGATACAAAGGATCCTACCTGAAAATATGAGATTAGCTTACAAATGGGACGATGTGAGGTGCCTTTTTCTGCGTTATCGTCATCTGCCATCTAAACGTCAGTATCTCTTTTCCTTTTGGTATGGTATGGTATGCGGTATGAGGAAAAGGCGTTGTTCAGAGGTAAGAGAGAAGAGAAGAAGGGATTTCGTGGTTCACCCCCGCGCATGATATCCGCACGAGAAAGTTTATTGATTGTGGGGACGTTAAATCTTCCGACAGGCGCAAGCCCCCGCCGTTAATTACCCCGAGATTTATGTCTCTCGAGAACACTCCTCATTCCAAGATTTAGGGCCGCTGAACATAAATAAGAGAGGGGTGTATTTATGTCGTAAACTTCCCTGTGTATGCATATAAATGCGATGCAAGGATGCTATTTAGGTTTCCTATCCCTAACTTGACCTTGCATTAGTGTTTGGTTTTTTCCATTTGTTTGATTGTTTGTTTATCATTTGGTCATGCAGGAGCCATTGCAAGCTTTGATTTTGGGTTTGTTTGAGTATTAGTCATATTTGAGGTTTGAACTCCTCGGTTTGATACCGGTTCAGTACCAATTCGGGTGATGAACTCCTTTGAGTCACGATTGAGACATAGGAGATGTTGATTTAAGCCTTTTGAACCTATTGAGGCAGCCTAAACTTATTCTTCGACATAAATTTCAGTTTTAGAATTTTAATGAACATAGGTTTCATGAAGGTTTCATCTTTTTTACAAAATTGAATTGATTTATATTTTCTGTTTTCATTAAAGATCATGTGATTTCTTGTCATTAATTCATAGAGGGGTATTTGCACCATGTCCAGAATGAATTTCATGATTTTATAATTTCTCTTATATTTTTAAAGAATTTATTCGTGTAGAAAGGCAGTGAAGGTCATTTGGTTATTTTAAATGCTGATTTTTTTATTTTGAAAAGCTGAACTTCAAAAATTCATATTAAATTGAAATAAAATCCAAATAATATGAAATTTGTGTCAATCTTGTGTGTTTTGAAGTTATTTACATATTGGTGCAGTCCATTTTGCATTCTATCCTCTGTACTAGTCTAGATTGATCATTTTACCAGAGATGGTCATTTCAGTCTAGTACCAGTTTTGTTTGCTGACAATCATTTTTGTAAAATTTGTGCAAGATAGACTATAACTCCTATTTGAGTGTTCTTGGTACCAAAATTTTCAGGAAATCACAATATATATCCTTAAAAAGTTTCAAGAATTTAGAAGGCCTAAATCTATTTTTAATTTGTGATTTTGTAGGAGGCATATTCTGGGACAGCAAGCTTATTTACCAGTTTTTTTGTATTTTAGAAAGCTAACTTTAAAAATAGCTAGTAAATCGTATAAAAATGCTATAAATGTAAAATTTGGGTCTAAATTGTGTGTTTTGAAGTTCTCACAGTTTATTTTTCATTGTGGTCCTCGTACCAGTCTGCACTGGCTGTTTTACCAGAACAGGTCAATTTCACCGTTTTGAGGTTTTTCTTTGTATCAATGACATTTGCATGGTGCTTTGTTGCTAAGTTTTGTTTGGTACCGTACCAGAAACAAAGGAAAGAAGATCAAAGTTTCAAAAGTTCATTTAATCAAGAGGTTTGTATATCAAAATGATATCAAAGTATGATTTTTGCAAGAAAACCTTTGGTTTTTTGTTGAAATCATGATTTAAGTGTTCTTTATCTTGATTTGAGGACAAATCATTGAAATATCATAGGTTTAAAGATGTAAATGACATGAAATAGCCATAGCTATTGTCTATTTACACTTTGAACCTCCATTTCACACTATTTGCACATAGTTTCTAATTTTGCCAACATTTATGCATATAAATGCATCAATTATTGACCAAATCAAATTCTTTGCACAAATAGGTCCTTTGGATCTTTAGGTTGAGAGAATAATAGGGGAGACCTCATGGCTCAACCCTATTAACTCTTGTGTGTTTAATTTTTTTTATTGTCACTTTATTTCCTTTAATTTCTTCACAAAATGATTAATATAATTTCCATATGGGGGGAGACCTCATGGCTCAACCCTCATACTTCCATTATCTAATCATTTTTAGAAGGAATTAAAGAGGTTAAAAAAAGAAAGAAAGATCATAAGATCAAAGCTTTATATACATTTTTTTTTTTTTTATGTTTGATGCATATAGACCTATATATATAATAGTGATAAGCTCCAAGAAAGGGATGACAAAATATTTATCTTTATTTAACATCTAGTATATATATATTTTTTTATAAAAGAAAAGAAAAGAAGATATTTTTGGTAGAATCATAGGCTTTTTGTTTTTATCAACTATTTAAGTTGAGTTATGCCTCATCTTTATTATCCTCTCTATTATTGCATTGATTACAACAAAGAGAGTTTAATTTACTCAAAAAGAACTCAAACCCGAAATCTAATCCATTACTACATTGATTGTAGCAAGAAAAAAAAATGATTTCATTATTTTTCTAGAACTTAGATCCATAGTTATCATTAAAACTAAAGATCCAAAATCTCTTTTATTCATGCCATGAAAAAGATGAAAGAAAGCAAGAAAGCAAATCGAATCAAGCAAAAAGAAAGATAAAAAAATGATTATCAAGAGACAAGAAATAGATTTTAAGCTTCAAATAAACATGCTTTATTGATCCATAGCTCCATTTACATATACATCAAGGCCTTTAAGGCACTATTTCTATAAAAGAGTTGGTTTTTTGATGAGAAGAAGAGGGTTTTTTGGGGAAGAAGCTCTAAAAGCTTTGCTCTATGTGTGATTTCGGTCTTGTGAGGTTTGTGTTGTGTGTGTTGTATATGTTGTGTTCTTATGGAGGTGTATATGTTGTGTTTTTCATCTTCAAATGAGGGGTTTATATAGGCTAGGTAAGGGGTAGAGCCTAGGATTTAGAGGAGCCTTGTTGGCATGATCCCCACCACTCCTTTGTATTAACTCTCATCCAAAGGTTTAGATGCATCCAAGTGGTCATGCTTATCCCTCAAGCTTGAAGGGAATATTTTTGGCATCTTGACATCTTCATTAGTCATGTAACATGTGTCCATAGGAGCAAAAATATCTAGAGCATCTTTATCCCTCCTATTTTGGCATCTTCATTGGTCATGTGACATGTGTCCAGGGCCGGCCCTGGCCCATGGCACCCAGGGCAATGGCCCCGGGCCCAAAAATTCAGGGGGGCCCAAAAAAAAAAATTTATTGTATATGGTAAAACCTTGATCTCCGCTTCCAATTTCCAAAAATCCAGCAGTGACGTTTCTTATTCTTTCCAAAGGCAAACTTATGTGATTATATCGCTTCCAGATCTCTGATTCTCTGATTCTCTGATTCTCTGATTCTCCGCTTCCAGTCTCTCAGATCTCCGATTCTCCAACCTTGATATTCTCTGCCTCTACTCTCTAGCGGCTCCGCCAGTCCGCCTAAACATTGATCTCCGCCTCTAGCGGTTCCGCCAATTCATTCTCTGTTTCTTTTAATTTGTAAGTTTTCTAGCTATGGTCAAAGAAATCATATATGTGTTTGACTATTTGTTGTTTCTCGGGAAAAGGGCAAAGGCTTAATCGCCTAAGATTGGAGAATATAAATATATAATTTAATCATTGCTCTTAGTGCTTACTAATTACTATATTTTATTGGTCTCAGACTTGGGCTTTTCAACCGGTAGGCGCTGAACCACTAATATTCGGCCATAAAATGAGATTTCATTCCCAAATTAATATTTTTGAATTTTGAGAAACAGTGCTTACTATATTTTATTGGATATGCAATTTTGTACCAACAATTTTGTACAATTTATTTCAATACTGAAATCATTTTTCCATATTCACAGATGCAAATTGGAGATGAATTTTACTGCACAGAGGTAATTTTAACTTAGATTTTGCGGCATATTTGAGTAACTCATAGTTGGGTCCTCTGTGCCTCATTACCCAGGTTCTATACTTTGGTTTTGTTTTTAATTTAAAATAATGTTTCCTAGAAAATATGCATCAGGTAGCGAAAAAAGAAATAGAAAAAGAGAGGGAGAAGAAAAATTAAAACCTCAAAAAGGTTCTATTCAAAAGCTTTGGAAGAAAACTAAACCGCAAAATGAGTCTTTGGAAAACCAAGTTGAAAGTCAGGTGCACGAACAAACAACAAATGTGTCTGAAAATGAAAATGAGGTAAATAAAGAAATAACAAATGTGCTTGAAAATGAGACTAGTGAAAATATTGAAGAAATTAATCATGTGTCTGAGTGCTTAGATTCTTCGTTATCTATAAATATATATGATCCTAGAGTGTGGGATAGTTTAGTTTCAAAACTGAGAGATTTGCTTATTGAGAACGGTCCTATTAGAGATTTTAATATTAATTTTCCTAAGGATAATTACAATAGGGGGTTCTCCACATATTATTTTGATCAAAAATTAAGAAATGGAGAACTTATTGATAGGAAATGGTTGGTTTACTCAAAAGATTTAAATAAAGTATTTTGTTTTTGTTGTAAAGTTGTAAGACATGTCCGTTCTAAAAGTCAAATAGCAACTACAGGTGTTGATGATTAGAAACATCTAAGTGAAAAAATTAAACTACATGAAGATAGTAGTGAACATTTTACCAATCTTAAAGCTTGGGCTGAACTAAGAGTTAGATTAGGAACAAATCAAACTATTGATAAAGAATTACAAGAACAAATCAAGAAAGATACAGAACATTGGAAACAAGTTATGATTAGAATAATTTCTGTTGTTAAGCGTCTTGCAATGAATAATATGGCATTTCGTGGAACAAATGAAAAAATTAATGAGGGTTCTAATGGAAATTTTTTAGGCTTTCTAGAATCAATTGCTGAGTTTGATCAAACAATGAAACATCATTTTCGACTCATTCAAGATAAAGAGATTCATTATCATTATCTTAGTCATAAAATACAAAATGAATTAATTGTCATGTTGGCATCAAGTGTCAGGAATGCAATAATAAATAAAATACAAAAAGCTAAATATTTTTCTGTGATTCTTGATTGCACTCATGATGCTAGTCACACAGAACATGACTTTGGTAATTAGATGTGTTGATGTTGCAAGCTGCCCAATAAAAATAGAAGAATATTTTTTAGAGTTTTTAAATGTAGAAAACACATCTGGGTTGGGTCTTTTTTGGTGAATTACAAGCTGCTCTTAATTCTCTTGATTTAGATATTAATGATGTAAGGGGACAAGGATATGATAATGGTTCTAATATGAGAGGAAAACATCAAGGTGTCCAAAAAAGATTGCTTGACCTAAATCCTAGAGCTTTTTATATGCCATGTGGTTGTCATTCTCTTAATTTAGTACTTTCTGATATGACAAATTCTTGTTTGAAAGCAAAATCTTTTTTTGGAGCATGTCAGGCTTTGTATAATGTGTTTGCTAATTCAACGAAACGATGGAACATTTTACTTCAATATGTGGATGATTTAACTTTGAAGTCTTTGTGTGTAACAAGATGGAAAAGTCGTATAGAAAGTGTAAAAGCAATAAAATATCAAGCTCCCAAAATAAAAAAGGCTTTAATAAAATTAGCTGAACTTTTTGATGATCCAAAAATAAGTTGGGATGCTGAAAAATTAGTATTAAGTGAATTGTCCAACTTTGAATTTATTTTGAGTTTGGTTATTTGGCATGAAATATTGTTCAAAATAAACTTGGTGAGCAAAAACTTACAATCTGAAGATATGCATCTTGATGTAGCTATTGAAAGTCTGAAAGGATTAGTTTCTTTTTTTGAAAAATATAGAAAAAATGGGTTTACTTCTGCTATGATTGATGCTAAAGAGATTGCTGATGAAATGGAAATTGAACCAGTGTTTCAGGTAAAACGTAGGGCTATAAATAAAAAATATTTTGATGATTATCCTGATACAGATAGAGAGCAACAATCTGCTCAAGAAAATTTTAGAACAGACTATTTTCTTGTTTTAGTTGATATGGCAATTTTTCAATTGAAAATCAGATTTGAACAAATTGAACTTTTTGAATCTATATTTGGTTTCTTGTTTGATGCATCACGGTTAATTTCATTAGATGATGAAGAAATGAAAAATTATTGTTTGAAACTTGAAAATGCTTTGACACATGGTGAGAATTGTGATATTGATGCACAACGTTTATTTGCAGAATTACAAATATTGCAGGTAATGCTACCAAATGAAGCGTGTCAAGATGGAAATGCATGGAACTCCATTAAAATTATGGAGTTTGTAAAAAAGATGGACATGTTTCCGAATATTTTAGTTGCTTATAGAATTTTACTAACTGTACCTATTACTGTGGCATCTGCAGAGAGGAGTTTTTCAAAATTAAAGTTGATAAAATCTTATTTACAGACAATTATGACTCAAGATAGGTTGAATGGATTAACAATATTAAGTATTGAAAAAAATATGTTGAAAACTATTGATGTTGAACATATAATTGGTGATTTTGCTTCTAAAAATGCAAGAAGGAGTCATTTCAGATGAGATGTGATTTAGATGTGTTTTTTGTGCAGGTACAACATGTATTCAAAATTGATTTATCAAGAAGCAAGCAAGAAGCATGGTGTGGATATGTTCATCATTATATATGTTTTTTTTTAGGGGTATTGGTTTTATGTCCTCCCCTATTTTGTATGATATGGCCTATTAATAAAAAAAATTGTTTACATAAAATGTTCAAAATTTTCTCCCGCTCCGGACCCCAAAATCCTCAGGACCGGCCCTGCATGTGTTCATGGGAGCAAAAATATCTAGAGCATATTCTATCCTCTCAATTTGAGTCATGCAACAAAAATGAAATATCCAAATAGGCTATTGAAGCATTCGGCCTTTGGATTTTATATGTTGCATTCCTCCCTTTTTTTTTTTTTTATTTCGGCCGAAGCTTTTCAAATTTAATTCGGCCCAGCTCATTACTATTTTATTTAACTCAAAACCACAGTGAGTTGTATTCGGCCATCCGTTCATTCATTTCATTTTTTTTATTTTGTATATTCTTTTATATATATATTTTTTTTATTATTTATATTTTCCTTTTTTTATTTATTTTTATATCCCGAACAGACGATAAGCTGCCGTGATTTTTATTTTTACCCAAAAAAAAGATATTTTAATATAAATAACCAGGTTTTTAAAATATTTTTATTTCTACCCAAACCGCTAAGAATATTTGCGGTTCGAATTAAAAATTCGGACCGCTAGGAATATCAGCGGTCTGAATTCTTAATTCGAACCGCTAGAATTTCTAGCGGCCTGAATTAATAATTCAAGCCGCTGATATTCCTAGCGGTCTGAAATGTTAATTCAGGCGAAAATATGACCCCTTTAATCGCCCTAGACTCGGATCACGCAAGTTCTATTCAAAGCTCTAAGCGGTCAGTGAAGCAGCACATTGTAGACCGCGTTTACCGAAGTCCAGAAACTAAAATGGGAATTCAAGCATACCAGCGTGACCCCTTCGTTTTTCCTGAACCCGGATCATGCAAAATCAATGCAGTGCTTCAAGATGTCAGCGATATGGTGCATTATGAGCCTTGTCCACCGAAATATAATGATATGAAATGGGAATTTAAATGGCAGCGGCTATCCATTTGACCCCTTCGTACACCAAGTGAATTGATTCAAGTCTGGTGCTCGGTCTATAGCACGCCAGGTGCAGCTAAGGGACGGGTCTTAATGATTCAGGCGAGGCTTTTTTCCTTTTTTCTGGCGGAGAGGCGACACAGAGAATTAACATTTCAAGCCGCTAGGAATCCTAGCGGTTCGAATTAAGAATTCAGATCGCTGATATTCCTAGCGTTCCGAATTTTTAATTCGAACCGCTGATAATCCTAGCGGTTTGGGTAGAAATAAAAATATTTTAAAAACCTGGTTATTTATATTAAAATATATTTTTTTTTGGGTAAAAATAAAAATCACGGGATAAGCTGGATCTTTAGTGATTTCCACTGCAAAGAGAAACTCAAGAGGACCTCCATAAAGAGAAGTTACCTGAATTAGATTTTTCATCATATTAGAACTAGATGTCAGAAATTCTACATAAAAACAGAAATTCAAGAAAGATATAAATCACAATAACATATTACAAGATCTCAAAGTATTCAAGAGGTCATCCACCAATCCGATAATTCTACCACTATTTTTCTCTTTGATTCAGATTATAAATCAGATCCAAACCTGAGATCCGGCACAAATCATACCCGCAAAGCCATAACAGGTGCGGCCGATGCATCTGACAATGTAGCCATACCAAGGAACAAAAGCAACCCAGCAACAACCTCTATTTGTTGATCAGATTCGTCCAATAAGAGATCCTCTGGCACCTGAAGAGCTTCATGAATGCACACAAGAACAACTCCAACCGTAATGGCCGAGATTATGAAAGATCCGAGCAAGGTCATGAAGATCACAATTATGGAGATGAGAACCAAACCTTCTGGCTAGGGTTTCTCTGTCAGAGGAGGATCTGAGGGCAGAAAAGGTGGAGAAACGACTAATAGAGGTTCTTAGGGAGGGAGAGGAAGAGGAGATAGAGAGGCGGCTTGGCTGGAAGACGTATCTGTGCGGCGAGATGCAAGGAAAGGAGAAGTTTGATCGGGAAACAGCGAGGCGGCGTGAAAATGGGAGAGATGAAGACAAAATGAGAAAAAGCAAAGTGATTCTCAATTTCTAATTTGTACGTGCTTTGACCGTTAATTTTGTACGGCTCTGGCTGTTAGCATCAGGGGAACGATTAGAGACCTACTCGCGTGGACAAAATCTTTACTCAAATAATTATGTTTATTCGGGAAAAAAAAAATAGAAGTAGGCTAAAACTGTCGTTCAGGGTTCTCTCATTTTGGACCCGTTCACAAACTCCAGGGAAAATCTCACTTTTGCCGAGCTCCAGTCCATGCTTCTTAGCCACGAAGCTCTTCTATTCTCTCAATCTGGAGGAACCGTCTCTGTGCCCTCTCTTCAAGCACCAGCGGCGCTTTTCACTCAACCCAAATCGGGTCAAAGGTTCTCCAGTTCTAAACCCTCTAAGAATTATAGGCCACGTGGATCTTATTCTAACCAGCTGCCTCTACTTCCAAATCCCAGTAACAGGCCGTCTCTTTCATACAGGCCCAATACCCCTTATAGACCAAATTCCTACAGTTTCTCTCGGCCTACTGCTGCTTGGGCCGAACAGGCCACTAATCCAGATAGAGATGTAGTATGCCAGATATGTTCTAAAAGAGGCCACAATGCCAAATTATGCTGGTATAGAACTGATTTGCAGAAATATCCTGATCAGGCCCAATCGGTTATTCAAGCTAATTTTTCTCAAACCGCATTTCAAGCAAATAGTGCACAACCTGAGCCACTCAATTCTGGTCCCGAGTGGTACTTAGACTCGGGTGCAACCCATCATGTCACCAATGACATCAATAACCTCTCTTCTTACTTGCCGTACGAGGGGTTCGATTCCCTTCACATTGGTGATGGTCACGGTATGAAAATTTTTCACATAGGCTCTTGCACCTTAAAATTCTCCTCCTTTTCTATCTCCTTGAAAGATGTATTACATGTTCCCTTGTTTACCAAAAATCTTTTGAACTTGTCTCAACTCTTACGTGATAATTCGATCCTAATTGAATTTTTGTCTTCTTCTTGTGTTATTAAGGATCGACTCAATTTGAAGGTTCTTCTTCACATCAAGCTCATTAGTGGGTTATACATCTTACCAACTTCAATAAGGTTGCCTCCTCATGCCTTGTATGGTGCAAGGGTCTCCGCCGATGTGTGACATGTTAGACTTGGACACCCCTCCTCAACCACTACTCAAAAACTTTTAGATTTGCATGATTTACCTTGTACGAATAAAAAGGTGTCTCTTTTCCATGATTGTTGTGTGGCAAAAGCTCATAAATTGACTTTTATTTCTAGTTCTTCATGTACTTCTCATCCTCTTGAACTCATTCACTCGGATTTATGGGGTCCTAACCCGATTGTATCTCATAACGGTTTTCGTTATTACATCATTTTTGTTGATAACTTTTCTCGTTACACATGGATTTATTTCTTGCATTCTAAAGATGAGGTTACTAAGGTGTTTACACTATTTAAAGCTCAAGTTGAGAACTTGCTTAATCAAAGGATCAAAATCCTTCGAACCGATGGAGGTACGGAATTCAAACCGATTCCTCGAGCCTTTCCTTCTATTCTTCATCAAACTTCGTGTCCTCACACACCGCAACAAAACGGTGTCTCGGAACCCAAACACCGTCACATTGTGGAATTAGCACTAGCCTCCATGACTCATTCTTCACTTCCCGATTGTTATTGGGATGATGTGTTCTCAACCATGGTCTATCTTATCAATAGACAACCCTCCACGAATAATTCTTCTTCTCCTTTCTTCTCTCTCTTTGGCAAAACACCCGATTACTCGATTCTATGGGTTCTTGGCTGTTTATGTTTCCCATATACTCAGCCCTATAATGATCGAAAAATTCAACCTCGTTCCAAACCATGTGTTTTTCTTGGTTATCCTACTTCTCAAAGAGGTTATAAATGTTTGGATATTGATACTAACCGTATTTTTATCTCTAGACATGTTGTTTTTGATGAACAGAAATTCCCTTTTAAAATTGCTCAACCTCCAGTTTCGGCAGCATCACAGGGGTCACCTTCCACTCGGCTGCACCTGCTATCACTCCCAAACTCGCTAGAGCTGCT
Organism: Carex myosuroides; assembly: GCA_028015225.1. Taxonomy (NCBI): domain Eukaryota; kingdom Viridiplantae; phylum Streptophyta; class Magnoliopsida; order Poales; family Cyperaceae; genus Carex; species Carex myosuroides. Next base: position 1,127,041 of record CM051489.1, on the reverse strand, counting down.
GCCTGGAGTCCCTGCCACACCGAATCCAGCACTGCCAACTGCTCCTGATGGGGTTCAACCAATTCCCTCTTCGGCAACCGCTGGATCAACATCTCCTCTCTCCAGTGGGTTTTCGGGTCCTTCTCTCCCTGGAGGGGATCCCGACCCAGCTGCCACTTTCGAATCTCCCACTGGACCTTTAGTTTTTTCGGGTACTACACCATCTGGAGGGGATCCGACTGCCATGCAAAATACTACTCAACCCGAGACCTTCATTCCTTCACACAGTGAACACTGTTCAACCCGAGAGCCCTCTGTTAACCTCCAGACTCCTGTTCAACCTGCTTTGCTCAATTCTTCTCATCACATGACTACTAGAACCTGAGACAACACACGGAAACCTAGGCTTTTTCCTGATCATGTGGCCTTTATCACCGAAACATTTACACAAACCGAGCCACGTACCTATAACCAAGCTAAATCTCATGATCATTGGGTCGAGGCCATGACCAAAGAACACGCAGCCCTTCTTTCTAATCAAACATGGGAATTAGTGCCTTTCTCACCCGATTACAATGTGGTTGGGTGTAAATGGGTCTACAAAATCAAACGCTGTGCGGATGGCTCCTTAGAGCGGTACAAGGCTCGACTTGTTGCCAAAGGTTTTCATCAAGAGGAAGGTGTCGATTTCTTCGACACCTTTAGCCCAGTCGTGCGCCCTACTACGATTCGACTAGTACTTACCATTGCTCTCACCTATGCATGGCCAATCCAACAACCTGATGTTCAAAACGCCTTTTTGCATGGTACCCTTCAAGAGACAGTCTACATGCAACAACCTCCCGGGTTTGTGGATCCGTCTAAACAAACCACGTGTGCCGCCTCTCTAAGGCTATCTATGGCCTCAAGCAAAGTCCTCGTGCGTGGTTTCATGCTCTTAGTTCGGCACTCCTCTCACAAGGCTTCAAAGCCTCGAGCTATGATCCTTCTCTTTTCATTCTATCTTCTCATGGCCATTCTCTCTTTGTGCTAGTCTATGTAGACGACATCATCGTCACGGGCTCCAACCTTAACCTTGTGCATGCTCTCATTCGGTCTCTCCAACAACAATTTGCTATTAAAGACCTAGGGCGCCTCCACTTCTTTTTGGGCATTGAGGTGAAACCGACTTCTCATGGTCTTCACCTTTCTCAAACAAAATACATTCATGATATCTTGACTCGAGCCAACATGCATAATTCTAATTCCATGCCTTCTCCTATGGTGCCAAAGGCCTCTCTTTCTAAATTTGATGGCGACCCATTTGATGATCCCCATCTTTACCGCTCGATTGTTGGTGCTCTTCAATACGCTACATTAACTCGACCCGACATCGCATTTTCCGTCAATCGGGTGTCTCAATTCATGCAAGCTCCCACTACTACTCACTGGGCAGCGATTAAACGGATCCTTCGTTATCTCAAGGGCACCCTCTCTCATGGTATCACTCTCAAACCGGCCTCTTCACTTGCTCTACATGTCTATAGCGATGCGGATTGGGCCGGTTCCATTGATGATCGGAAGTCGACTTCGGGCTTTTGTATTTTTCTTGGAGACAATCTAATTTCATGGGGATCTAAGAAGCAACCAACCGTCGCCTGTTCTAGCACCGAGGCCGAATACAAGTCACTTGCCGTTACGAGTTCCGAGTTGATTTGGCTCCAATACATTTTGGCCGAACTTCACATTTCTATCTCCGCTACCCCCGTGTTATGGTGTGACAATATTGGTGCGACTTTTTTGGCATCTAACCCAATGTTCCATGCCCGCACCAGGCATGTCGAAGTTGATTACCATTTCGTCCGGGAACGGGTTGCGAACAAATCTCTCCAAATCAGATTTCTCACTTCGAGGGATCAAGTTACGGATGTATTCACCAAACCTCTAGCCTATCCACGCTTTCATGAACTCTCTGCCAAGCTGACCGTATGCTCAGCTTGAGGGGGGGCTAATAGAGTATTTAGTCAAAGCTGTTATGGTTAGTCAAAGTAGTTAGAGTTAGTCAAAGTAGTTAGAGCTAGTCAAAGCTGTTAAGACTCATCATTAGCTATTCTGTTATGACTAACAAACCATTGTAAAGAGTTAAGCTACGGGTTAGTCTCTTCTATATAAAGGACTACTGTAGATGTAATCAGACAATTAATAAAGAAATCTTTCAATCTATTCTTGATTCAATTCTATCTCTCTCAGTTTAATAGCCGTGCTCTAGAGGAGGGGAAGAGGCCGTCATTAAAGGAAAGGAAAGGGAGAGGAGGTGAAGAGCGACCAAACCGTAAGGTGCCCAGGCTCCTTCACCTGCTCCACAAGAGGAAAATCGAAGAGCGAGCAGAGAAGAGCAGAAGGGAGTGGACACTGTGCAGAGTTGATGACGCTGTGTATTTTGCTGAAAATTGTTACTTCCAAATCGGAGTGTACGAAATAGCGACGCGCTGATCACCTTCCTCTCTGTTCCTTCTCCTTCCTCTACGCGCACTATTTCTGGAGCATAGCCTAAAGCTATCATATTTTTCATGCAAATCCCTCTACACAGTAGGTCCATGGAACTCCTCTCTTACTTCTCTCTTCTTTCGTTTTCAATTTTAGTGTTCGTCTTTCTCCATTTGATGTCATATTTGTCCATCACAATTCATAAATTCAATTTAGTACCCCGTTATCTTATTCATGCATTTGGGTGCAAAAGGCTTCAAACCCTCAACGTCAACTGCTATGCACATACAAAAGCAAGTTGTACTTCACAAAAAAAAAAAAAAAAAAAAATGTACACCTCAAGCATTAGTGAAAGATGCATCTTCAAATCTTTACAAGTTAAAACAATTATTTATCACACAGTTTTTTGCTGAAACACAATCACGCTTCTAAAAATTGAAAAAGAACAAATAACATACTATACTTACAGAACAAACTACTGAAATAGTACTCGTGATTTCAAAATGCAATTTAGTTGACATATCAGAAGACGGGACAGCCGTCCACAACTATTCCTTTGGCAGTAGGACAGGTAGCAAGCGGGCAGTGCTCCCCGGCACTGCCCCACCAATCGAGATTCACGTTCTCTATGGATAAACAGAAGTATATTGCCACTGCCATAAACGCCACTCCTGCGTCAAGCGCTGCCGACAGCACGTAATTGTACCTCTGCCACCACTTCTTCCTATACCTGTTGTGCCAAAATGTTCAGTGCTTGTTCCAATTAACTGCCAAGGGGCACTTTGATAATTTTATCTTGGTATACCATTAAGATTAATTTGACTCCTTAGATCATATATGTAGCTTAAAACACTTGTTCAATTTTTGAGATACTCGACTTCTTTGGTAACTTCTTAGAACAATGGAAAATCAGTTAAATACATCTAGTTGGTTTTTAGCAAGGAAACTAAACTTTTACTAAAAATTGCATGTTACAAGGTTAGGAATCTTGTAACAAAATCATGATTATGATACAATTCCGATAATGAAAAATGAACTTATGGATTGATTTGAGTAACCCAATTTTCATCATTAAATGAGTAGTTATTCTAAAACAACTATTTGACTTGTAGTAAATTATCTTTTCAAATAAAGCAAGAATCAAATATGTTAATAAGACAGTACCTGAAAACAAAGAAATTGAACACTGTCCCCACTGCAATCCACATATTATAATTCAATGCTGTAGCTGGTGGCATGTTGGCTGTAGCACCAATAAGAACCGGAAGATTTATCAGAGGGATCCACGACTGGCTTGGAAACGCTCTGTGGAATAGCCATACAATGAATGGACCGATGGCCCCACCAATGAAGAACCAGTTGAGGGCTGCATAATTGCCTTGTGAGCCAAAAATGCGACGGGGACCCGCAAGGCCCCAGATGACAGAAGCATCAAAGAAGACTCGGTCACTAGGGCATGTCCATGGGCTGTCAGCTGGTAACAAGTTGTCTTGACAGATATTATGGATTGAGCCCAGAAGCCACCACGCCACGCTTATGTTGATTGTACCAGCAACGATGGTACCTACAAACTGATGGAAGAAGGAAATGTTCAACTAGGAAATTGTTTCATTGCATCCTTAAGATTCTCACAATATACCGTATAACAGCATAGCCTGCTCTATGCCCTTTGAGCACAATAACACAAGGAAATGTCAGCACGGCCTTCTCTCCTAGTTGCATCAATCCATGCCTAAGCTACTCATATACATGCTCTCTCAATAATTAGAGAAGAACAGCAATAAATGAGGGGTACTCTGGGCATCTTATGAGAAAAACCTAACTAGTATTCCACAAGATAATACATGATTTTGTGACTTCATAGCAATATAAATGAAACGATACCTAACTTAATGCACTAGTTCTTCTGGTTAAATTCATTACTGTTTTAATGTAGTGGACCATAGTTTCTAGCACAAGTGTTCATTTTGAAATTTTAGACCATAATTTTTCTTGGTCAGACACAACTCCGTTTACTTTGTCGGCACAGTCAGCTTCTGTGTACAAGTTATTCCATTTAAAAATGTTGAGCAAAATAAGGCATATTTACCTGGACAAGGAACATGGATTTGGGAGGGATCTTCATGTAGTGGCCAAGCTTGAAATCAGATAAAAAGGCAACGGCTTGCGACATACTCATGTAGCCATACACCTTGAAGCATACATTTGCAATCGGCTTTCCCGGCAGTATCAAACCCATCACATACTCTGTTATCACATTTAGTCCTGGTGTCTTTTTTTCATTTCGTTCAGTTTGTACAAGTAGTCAGATTTTTGTTTAAAGGTGGAATTTTGTTTAAAAAATAAAACATAAATATACAGCGTACCTGATTTGTTGTTGCAGTAATGATGCTGATAGGAAGGGTGAACACAAAGGCCATAGCGCATGCGAAGAGGAGGCCCCACCATGGAAGCTGCACCTGGTCTTTAAGAATTGTGCAAAGAAGCACAGACACAATAAGGCTCAACACCAGTAGAACGTGAAACCACCATGCTGGTATGTCATCATATTTCTTCATCAACCTTGTGTGTATATCAGGCTTTCCTTTGTATGAGACACGGAACCGTTCATAAATCTCCCTGCAACAGCCAGAAAACTCCATTTGTGACATCATTTGATGGAAATAAAACACTCCAGTTTCATGGTAGCCAGGTAAAACACTGCTAAGTACCAGTTTGATTATTCTGATATAGATTTGAAGTGCCCTTAAATTAAATACCCTTTCATGGAATCATGATATTGAGCTTTTTTTTTTGTTTTTTTTTCATAAAATGCACATATTTGAGTTTTGCACAGACCATAATGCGGGGTTAAGATACCATTTTGGTTTGCCCGACATAAATACAGACCAACTATGGTGATGTACACGTTTGACCAGCTTTAGCCTTCCTAATTTTTTCAGTTTTGTTTGCACTGCTTGGAGCTTCATTATACAATTAATAATAGACCGAGACTAAATCAATACCCAATTAGACAAAGGAAACTAATAGAAGTAAGTACAAGCCACAAAAAGAAGACAAGGTATCACCTTCCATAGAAGAAAGCAACATGCGTCAGCGTAGATGCAATCGTGGCAAAACTAAGCCCATATGATAACGCAAAAAACGTGCTCAGGTTGATCTTTCCCTGCTTTTGATAAGCATCAATGTCGAGCTCAAATTTATCATTCACAATGGCTTCAATATCATACTGTGTGCCGTTACTCGTAAACAGATGCGAAGAGAAAATTGGGAATGTCTTAGCGTTGTACAAATCCAAACCCCAGTAGGAGATGGGAATGATGACATACATAAAGAGGGCAAAGCCAACAAAAATGTTAGCAATAGCGAAGAAGGGGCACACAAGGGGGCTGAAGAGGAAGGAGGAGATGGCCGACCAGTCAAGGGTGAAGGCACCAAGGCCGAGGCCTCTCATCCCTGAGCCAAGCTGCTGAGCCGTGACTGAGCGGGTGAAGATCCAGCATACCCAAGAGATGCTGGTTAAGGTCGGGAAAAGAAAACCTGGGAAAATGTACCATATGAAGCTGCATGAGAGTGCAATCACGAAGAATTTTGCACGCGACATACTCTTCTCCTCCTTTTCATGCAGTGCCCTGCATCAAGTGTAATTTATCAAAAGAGAAAAGGAAATATCTTTCGAAATTGGATAAAATTGGAATCTCTATCCACAATTTGTTCAAAGAAAAACTGTTGCTTACGGGGTAAATGATTATGGTCATTTTACTTTGTGGATTTGAATTGAAGTTCTTAATTCCATGGAATATATTTAACAGTTTTTTTTGTTCTAAACAATAGGATTGCAATGTATCAAATTTTGGAATTTCAGCTATCATTTTTTTTCTTAATTTCGCCAATTAATTCTGTTTCAGAAGTGAAGAACCTGAAGTCAATGTCACTGGGAGCTCATATATTAAGTACAAATAGGAATGAACTACTAGGAATTAAAGAAAATTTATAATTAGAAGAAAAAATATTGATAACTAAATACTTTAAGCCATATAATTAAGTTTATAATAAAAAATGAACAAAAATGAATACTCTTATGATATTATCATATTCTGGGGGCAAACTATAGTATGCAGCTAACCATCCAGATACTGCAGGCAATAAATTGATATTAAATCTAGTCAACGATACTTATCAGTCGTCTACATTTCAAATTCCTAGTTCAACGTCTGTACACAGGCTGGAAAAGATAGGAATATTAAAATAAAAGCAACATGTTGAGCATATGCTCTTTGCATGACCACTAAGATACTTGATTTAAATATTTCAAGTGTGGAAAAAGTAGGTATCTAGGCTTTGGCCTGTCATGTATTATTTTTTTTACTGAAAATAATTAGTTGACACTTAAAATAGCTGCTGAGAGTAGAAGATTATTGAAGGCAATTGACTTGTGAATTACCAGGTCCAAGTATCACTCAACTGGATGGGATCTATAATTCCTAAATAGCCAAGAGGCTGCTATAGTAATCACTGGCCCATGAATTGAGGGCAACAAAAGTCAACAGTGGCACAGAAGAGTACAAATTACATTTCAAAATGTTGATAACGACGACTTCAGGTTTGACTAAAAAAGGATATGGTGACCAGGAAATTAAACTTTCTACAGATTGGTTCCCACCATAGCCACCGCCAGTACAAGTTTTTCTCTGTTTTGATTGAAAAAACAATTGTTGTTGGAGGATGGATGGATGGATGGATGAACAACGGACGGCCTTGATAGAAAAAATGAAACAGAACTCTCATTTAGGAAAGGAACAGATAGGATTTTCACGCGACAGTATTATGGAAAATTTGGCCATAGAAGTTTCAGGAAAATGGCTTCAAAGGAACTCAACCTAGAACAACCCATGTTATTCCAATTAAACATGCAATAATTTAATTAATTACAGCGAAATCATAAGATGAGGAGCTCTTGAATATATAAATTTTAGGTGATTATTATGTTCCGGTATATATAATTAGATGATTTTTTTTGAGAAAGCGGTATAATTAGATGATTGATGTCCACATTTTCTAGACAAAAGGATAATGACTAACAAACGAAATAAATGCATCTCAAAATATAATTGTTTGCCAGCTTTTAATGGGGAAGGAATTCAGGATAAAAAGTTTGAAATTTGTAGAAAGAATTTTCGAGATAAAAATTTGTAACTTGTAGAAAGAAATTACAATCAAATTCGCATTTAATGATTTTTCCTTGGTTAGGGTCTGAGTGGAAGCACAAGATTAGATAGCGAATGCTTTGGAATGGCATGAATGAAAATACATCAGGTTCTCCGTGGCATAGCATATGAAATGGGTTATAGTTTGTAGCTTCTTATTTAAGAAAACCACACAGATTTCCATACTTCGAATGACACAAAAAAAAAGACTATTCATTTGGTATGTTTGGTTGGAATGAGAATAGGCTATTTTTGAAGTTAGGATATTCGGAATAGCCTATTTGGGGTATGTTTGGATGCACCAAGAATAGTGCTATTCTTAGAATAGCATTGCTATTCGAATAGCTTGAGCAACCAAACGTACTACTTGCTATTCGGAACAAGAAGAATAGCCTTGTTCCACTATTCTAACAAAAAGTTGGAATAGCGATTGGAGCTTTCAACATTAATACTAATCTAACATTTAAAATAATATTATATTACATTTAACATTTAAATTAATATTATATTGTATTATATTTAATTTAATATTATATTATATTTAATCAAATAGTTTATTTAATACTAATCTAATATTTCAAATAATATTATATTACATTTAACATTTAAATTAATATTATATTGTATTATATTTAATCTAATATTTTATTTAATACTAATCTAATATTTCAAATAATATTATATTACATTTAATAATTAAATTAATATTATATTGTATAATATTTAAACTAATATTATATTATATTTAATATAATATTTTATTTAATACTAATCTAATATTTAAAATAATATTATATTACATTTAACATTTAAATTAATATTATATTGTATTATATTTAATTAATAGTTATATTATATTTAATCTAATATTTCATTTAATACTAATCTAATATTTCAAATAATATTATACTACATTTAATAATTAAATTAATATTATATTGTATTAAATTTAAACTAATATTATATTATATTTAATATAATATTTTATTTAATACTAATCTAATATTTAAAATAATATTATATTACATTTCATAATTAAATTAATATTATATTGTATTATATTTAAACAAATATTATATTATATTTAAACTAATATTATATTATATTTAAACTAATATTATATTATATTTAAACTAATATTATATTATATTTAAACTAATATTTTATTACATTGAACATTTAAATTAATATTATATTGTATTATTTTAATCTAATATTATATTATATTTACTCTAATATTTTATTTAATACCAATCTAATATTTAAAATAATATTTTATTACATTTAATAATTAAATTAATATTATATTGTATTATATTTAATCTAATATTTTATTTAATACTAATCTAATATTTAAAATAATATTATATTACATTTAATATTTAAATTAATATTATATTGTATTATATTTAATCTAATATTTTATTTAATAATTAAATTAATATTATATTACGTATTGGATAAAAAGATTTTTATATTACGTATTAATAAAAAGATTTAATCTAACACATAAATTATTACTCTATTCATTCCCTCCAAACTCTATTCCTAATATGCAATCCAAACAACTTTTTCACTATTCCGAATAGCTTGAGTTAGCACTGTTCTTAAACAGTAGCTGTTCTTATTTACTATTCTAAACAGTAGCTATTCTAGCTATTCTATAGTGCATCCAAACGTAGCCCATGATTTAGAATAGCTAGAATAGTGAATCCAATTTTTTTGTCTTATTAGAATAGACTATTCCTAAGAGTTTTGAGATTTGGTTATTCTAATAAGACAAACAATAGCTATTCTTGATTTGGCTATTCTAGCTATTCTTATTTTACAACCAAACATATGTTTGGTTGGAATGAGAATAGGCTATTTTTGAGATTAGACTATTCGGAATAGCTTATTCGGTATTTGGTTGATTTAGAATAGCTAGAATAGTAAATTCAAATTTTTTTTGTCTTATTCAAATAAACTATTCCTAAGAGTTTTAAGATTTAATTATTCTAATAAGACAAACAATAACTATTCTTAATTTAACTATTCTAATTATTCTTATTTTACAAACCAAACATGCTCGATAGTTTGCACTTTGCAGTGGCTGTACTTTTTTAGGGGAGCATGCGTGGTTTGACCAGTTGAATATGACTATAAATATATATTCTTTGAAAGAGATTTGAGTGTGAATATACAAAACGACATTACTGATAATGACGACGGTTTAGGTGCCACAGATAAATTCACTTTGATTTTATGTCAAAAACTATATTTGTTTTTTGTTTCACACTTCATAGGCCCCTAACTAAAATACAAGAAAAAAAAATTATAACTTTAAATTATAATATTTCACATCAAAAGCCTTGATTGCTCTATGAAACGAGAATCCATATCCTTGACGGTACCGTAAAAGATTCTCTTTACAATTAGCTATTTACGGTTTGAGATTAACTCTCAACCGGTTTGAGATTCGGGCTGACTGAGGGGGCAGTATTATTGGGCTTTGAGATTCGTGCCAAGTTAAAAAGAACGGTCCAGATCAAGTAATTGTAAAAGATTCCCTATTACGGTACCGTTGGTGATATGAATAAATGAAACGAAACCTTGCCAAAATATTTGTCTCCGAGCTGGTGCTAGAAAGAATAAAATATCTCAAAGATCACTGTATAAAAAGAAATTGATTAAGTACCTGAAGAGAGATATTTGAACAAGTGTACCGGGCCACCACATATGGGCCGGGTCCACCACATATTTCCTCATCAATCCAGCCCATCCATATCCCAGCACCTAACACAAAAAAATAACAAAATTAACAAAAGCAACCGTGACGATAACAAAAATAAATAGCAATAACAAAAGATTATTGTATACTTATTTGCGTTCTGTTTTCTAATTAGTGTAAAGTGAGACTGTGATTGAGGAAAAGCCAGGTGCCCCTGGCACATGTAAATATCTTTTTAATTAATACAAATCGTTAGAGGGCCTTGCCCCTAAACCTACAAAAAAAAAAAAAAAAAAAATTGCTGGGGCCACCTTTAGGTAAAGATATTGACAGAGCTGATTTGACTTCATACATCATATTAGTTATATAATTTTTATTTTCTTTGTTAGTTTGTGCACTGAATGAAGCTAAACTAGCTCTACAAATATCTTTACACCCTGTTTAGAGAATAAAGCTGAGAAGCGAGAACAATTACTTGAGTGGTAATGACAAGAAGCCAACTAGCGAGAAAGGAGATATGCCTATGATAGAATGCTCTGATGATATCAATTATCATGACCGCATAAGCACCTCCATTTCCGAACGCATAGCCCGCATTCGCAAAAATAGAAATGAGCACGTGCTCCTTTATGGTAAATGGACCCGGGTTCAGAGAGAAAAGACGATCGCCGCATCCGGGAATACGGAATTTCTTCTCCGGTAGAATTTTCGCAAGTAGACGGCCAATCGGAAGTGATGCAACCTGTAATACTCAAAAGGTTACTTCGTTTGTACAAAATTATGACAAAAAACAAAAATGTTAATATTATTGCAATAATATATGACTTATTATATAGGAAGATAGAGTAGAACTAGGGTGCTCCTAAGCTCACCAAGCCCTTCCGTGAGCGCGACTCTAAAACCTATCAAATTGACTTCAAACGACATTTCCAAACCGTTAGATGTTCAATCTATATTAAAATGTGCTTGGAGACCAAATTTTACATTTTTTGGAATTTTTTTACTATTTATTAAGATGGTTTGAAAATCGCTGTTTTCCAATGGTGCAGAATTTTAATAAAAACAGCGATTTTCAAACCATCTTAATAAATAGTAAAAAAATTCCAAAAAATGTAAAATTTGGTCTCCAAGCACATTTTAATATAGATTGAACATCTAACGGTTTGAAAATGTCGTTTGAAGTCAATTTGATAGGTTTTTGAGTCGCGCTCACGAAGGGCTTGGTGAGCTTAGGAGCACCCTAGTTCTACTCAGATAGAGTAGAACCAGGGTGCTCCTAGGAAGATATTTGATTTATTAAAATAAATTATTTTCTGTCAAGCATTCAATCATGCGAGAAAAATTCATGGTGAACCAACGGGAGGTAAATATATGAAGACTTGTAGCAGATCAGTGCGCACAGAGTGTAATCATGTTAATTAAAAAAAATGTTAGTGTGGGACTGCGGGATGGGGGTGTTGCTTTTAAAGTGTCAAAGGCTGCTATGTGTCTCCGATTTAGTGGATCTTTTGCTAGAATACAACAAGCACGAACACAAGCTGAAAGCTATTGTACAACAAGAGAAAGAAAAAAGAACATCCTAACTGCGACATTAGTGCCAAATAACAAATTTCTCTAAATTTCAGAAATTAACAACAAGCTTAAACACATGACCAAAACAGCGAGCAAGGAAGAGGAATCCAAAGTAACAAATTTGAAAAGTTTAATTAAACAAGAACCTGAACAGTGATTTGAGTGATAATGAGAGGCTCAGTGCGATACGCGAAGAACTGGTTGAGAAACGACATGAGAGCGCAAGAGAAGAGGCCAATCGACCACATTCGAAAGGTCCAAACGGGTTGAGACGGGTCGTCGGTTGTCAGTACCGTCAGGCGCACCTGCTCCACTGGAGAGTTCTCGTCTTCATCAAATTCCTCACCTTTGGCACGCTCCGCGTCGATCTCCATTGTTGATTGTGCCATTGTGAAATTGTAAGCGCTTGGGAAGGGAATCTTGGAATGGTGAGAAGGGAGCGGGGTGATTTGATTCCTGATTCCTGTGAGGCGTATTTATGGAGGGAAATAAAGGGGATGAAGAGGAATCTCGGCTGTCATGGAGCAGGATAGAGTAGACAGCTAGTGTTTGGTCATGATAAAATATTATTAATTTTTTTTATTGGCATTGTTTTGTTATTAAATATTGACTGAATATACCCCTCTCCTCTGTATATGTTATAATTGAAAACGATAATTAAAAATCTCACATGGAGATTGTTTTAGCTTGTGGGGACTCCCTCTGCATTGAGTATGAACTATGAACTAAAGCAAGCAACAAAATTTACCAGATTACCTATCTCCAGTCTCCACTACTAAAAGAGGGAACCAGTGGGTGTCTTCTTTTTCTATTTGCGCATATAAATAAAAATTAAGATCTATTTGGAATATTTGCGGATGTAAAACCCGCAAACGATCTAACATTGACAAGTCAATCATCGGAGAACCATCAATGAAAGAGAAATCCGGGATTCGTATCTGCGCTCTTTTTTCTTTTTTCTGATAGCAGTACCACTGTACCAGTGACCTGTTTTACTGGTTAGCATCAGAATTTACATTAGAAACTGGAAACCCCATGTGTAAGTCAATAATTGAGTGTGTTTGGTCAATCCGTTTTATTTTATTACTGTTCTGAGATATATATAATATACCAGCAGATAAGGTCTATCTATTTTTATGATCAAACATTCCAGATCAATAAAGTCCACTATTCAGCATGAGAAAATAAATAAATAAATAAATAAATACAAACTTAAAGAAACTCAGCATGTGACCCCTAACATTAATAGCTAAAGGTGGTAGTTACTTTTTAGCCTTTTGTAAGCAAATAATTCGCTTTTGGATATGCGTGAAATTGAGAACTGATGCACAAAAATAACTCTAGTTTTATAATAAGATTATCCATGAATATTATTTGTAGTTACTAATAATACTGATCAGAAAAAAAAAAAAAAGGAAATGTGGAAACATGAAAGAATGAATTCTTTTTATTAGAAAATTTCATATTCTCAAACAATTTTTGAGAGATAAGACTTACAAAAATTATGCCTGAGAAGTAAGAAGCCTTTATTTATGCAAAATGGGTGGGGGTTTTGTCCAAACGGCTTTGGACAAAGTCTCATTCAAAGTCAGACCTAAACCGTCCGAAATGTATCAAAATTCGCACAGACATTTAGATTCAAGGAGCTATTTAAATTTATTAAAATTTAAATATGTTTGCACGAATCTCAATGCATATCGGATGTTTAAGTTTGACTTTGGATGAGTCTTTGTCTAAAGCCGTTTGGATAAAACCCAATCCTATGCAAAATACCCAAAACATGTCATTCAAATGATCAAATATGAATGAAATATTGAATGTATGCGTGTTCCCCAAAATGACAAAAACAACTATGGAAACAAATACAGTAAAGACATTTTTTTTTTATAAGAGGTTAGATATCAAGTTATCTATCTGTCTAATATTTGTAAGGAATTCTCTATTAAAATTTCAAATTTGTGACTTTTCACATGGAAAACATTATCTTTTGTCACTAGATCAAATACTGTTCTCGCAGATAATTTATTTTTGTAGACTTGTTTCAAATGACGAGGTTTTTTAATTTTTGATGAAAATGCTCCTAGAATAGGATAAAAAAATATCAATAGATTCTTATTCAGATTTGCTTTCTGATATGAACTTTTTAGATACAAATAAAGATGTATAAATTTACTAAACATACATGCATACGTATGTACATATATGATTTTAATTTTTGGAAGAAAATTTGGATATATGTTTAGTTTAGCAATATATTTTTGTGTTACAACTAACAATTTTTTATTGAAAAAAGTTATCTATGATGTACATTGGTTTATAGATGTTAGTTTAAAAAATTTATTTAAATATTCTTTGTCAGAGATATCAGGATTCATTATTTAAGTTTTTGTTTTTTTTTTTCAAAAACAGAAGAATTCAAATATTTTCTATATTTACATAGAAGTGATTTGGAACCGGGATCAATAACTCATATTCCAAATATTTTTATTTTTTTTCAATAACACACAAAGAAATATTTTAATTTTTCTTACAGCTGCGAAAAATCCGGTCTGAAAAATGTTGATTCAGGTTATTTGTCGCAGTCTTTCTAATAAATCAAATTTATAGTATTCCATCTATTTTCAAATAAATATATAAAATATTTTTAATATTTCAATACAAAAAATAAATTAATTATAACATTTTTTTAAACATACAACCGGGAACATAATTCCCGGATTTTCTATTTTTTAATATAAAAAAAATAGAACCAGGAAATATTTCCGGTCCTAGAACTGGAGATTAATTTTCCTGTTCCAGGTTCTAGGAATTGGAAATTTAATCTCCGGTTTAGAAGAGGCTGGGACCGGAATTTTTTTTTTCCGGAAAAAAGGCTTAAAACCGAAAACTTTGTTTCCGGTTTGAACATTTTTCAAATTCTTCTGCGTCAGAGTATAGATTGTGAAATTGTTTAATTATTTTGGATATTAATAAAAATTTCGGCATGGCGTCTCTCTGTTTTTTTTAATGGGTGTTTGGGATAGCATGGTGTCCCACTTATTTTTATTTTTAGACAGAACTTTAGTACAATATAGAGTCCGAGTGAGACGCCATACCGTATATCTATTTTCTTATTTTTAAAAATACCGTTCAACCTTTCTCATTTTTAATTTTTTGTTTCTATTTACTATGAACAAAAATTTCGGTATTATCATACCCTCATTAATCACTCCTGTGTAAAAACAAATATAATGATATAACCACTGGCCAATCCGCGTCGGAGCCGTTTTCACCCTTTTCTCAGTAGATACTAATCCGACGTATCTGAAATTCCTCATATATTATGCCTTGGAACTTGTGAGAAAACAAGTGAAATTTTTTATTAGTAGTAATTAATAGAAAAGAAGAGAGACAAATAGTAAGATTATAGTAATATTTATAGTGGTAGTAAGATCGGTAGAATTTTTACCGATCTTAATTTTTTTTTAATCTGATATATAGATGGAGAGAATTCTTATATTTGATTTCTAGTAAAATATGAAAAGTTTTTCAAAAAATAGATAGAATGTTTTGATATATCTAAATTTTAAGATACTTTATCTATTTTTGTAAAAACAGATATATATTTTACTAGAAAAAAAAACAAACTGGTTTAGATCGGTAGAAATTCTACCGATCTTACTACCAATATAAATATTACTGTAATTTTACCATTTATCTCTCTTCTTTTCTATTAATTACTACCAATAAAAAATTTCCGAAAACAAGTGCGGCTCATAAATTTCTCTGTTAAACCCATAAATTGTGATAATTGAATATCCTCTTGTATATATAAGTAAATCTTTGTTGTTTTTGTTTTGGATTTCTTATATAAGGAACCTGCGAACAAATAGACAATCATTGAGATGCTTAAAATGAGCTGTCAGACTCGTTATTTGTCGCGTTGCGTATGAACGGAAGACTAGATAGAGTGAGCCGCACCCTCGGATTGGATTAATTGTTCATTCTTGGAATACGACCGTTTTGGTTGACTCAAAAGTCTACCAATTATTGACGCAGGGCTACGAGAGCGTATCCTCTGCGGAGTTTTAAGCTGCAGAGCTGTGCGGAGAAAAACGAACGGACCAGATTAACTCTCAGCCGCTCTGATATTCGGGCTAACGGAGGGGGCTGTATTATTGGGCTTTGAGATTCGTGCCAAGTCAAAACGAACGGACCAGATCAAAGCTCCGCACAGCTCCGCAGAGGATAGCATTCCCAGGGCTACATCCTTCATCCTTGCCGTGGGCTGCTACTGTCCGTAAGTCTGTGACCGTGTAACAGTCGGCAACTGTTTAGTGCGGCCGGTTGTGACATAAGTTTTGCAGAAGAACAAGAGTTCATTCGGACTATCATAAATTTTATTATTGCGTATATTTCTCATCTCAATATATATTTTTATCAGACTTGATTTAGCATAATGTTAAAAATACTAAGCTATTTTTGATAAAAAAAAATTAATATTTAATATAAAATATTTTAGGAGGTGTCATTTATAGGTTTCTTTTTTAGAGTGTGATGTGCTCACCAAGAGGGGTTGGTAAACACACCTCTAAAAGGCTATCATATTGACTTCCAACGATGAATCCAAACCGTTAAAATCCATCTACTTTGTAAGTGAGGCATGTACATGTAAAATTTTTAAAATTTCGAATTCATTTAGTACATGATCAAGCGGTCAAATGAATTCGAAACTTTAAATTTTTGCATGTACATACATCACTTACGAAGTATATGAATTTCAACAGTTTGAATTCGTCGTTAGAAGTCAATCTGATAGCCTTTTCGAGGTGTGCTTACCAACCCCTCTTGGTGAGCACATCACACCTAGGGGTGTTCAACCGGTCGGTTCGTGCCAAACCAAACTTTTTTTGCCGAACCGCGGTTTGAACCGAATTTTGAAAACCCAAATGAACCGACCGAATTAAAATTCCAAACCGATCTAAAACCAAACCGATTAAACCGATTTAAACTTCGGTTTGTTCGATTGAACCGAATACAAACATTTCAAGTTACAAATAAACATTTCAAAACCGGTTGGTTCGGTTCAAACCGATTTGGATAACCTTTTTGATAACCACACAAGCCGATTTTTGATAAACCGATCCATTATAAACCACACAAAATAAACTGATCCATTTTTTATTAAACCGGTTGATTCGGTTCAAACCAATTTGGAGATTCCAAAACCAAATCGAAGTTGATCGAACCATTTAAACCGAACTTCTTCAAAAACTAAACCGAACCGAACTATTTAAACCGAACTTCTTCAAAAACTAAACCGAACCGAACCATTTAAACCGAACAACTGGTCCAATTAAACTAAAATTTACCGGTTCGGTTTAAAACCGAATAAACCAATCCATTTGAACACCCCTAATCACACCCTAGTTTTGCTCAAAGTTTGGATGCAATTTCATGGACATCATTTATATTCTTGCAAGCTGACTTTAGAGTCAAATATTTAGTAGGATCAGACAAATTTCTAGAATAAGATATTATTTTATAAGTTTTTGAATTTAAAATATATTTTTAATATTTTTTATAATAACATGAAAATAAAAATATTTTTTAAAAATTTTTTGAGTCAGAAAATAACAAGTTCTACCTTCTAATCATCTGTGGCTCTGTCTCTACGTAAAACAATAGCACAAACAATAAATTAATTTATAACAATTTTTAAATATATTTTGAAAATTAAAACAACTACGATCTTGCCAATAACACAAGAATCTATTCTTAAACAACGTATTTTATCTATCACTTACACGGATGGCCACATCAGCTGCCAAAGTAAAATAAATATAAAATCTGATCCGGTCTTGCTTTTCAAACATCGCTAGCTTGGTTGAAATTTTAATTCCCAAGATTCCTGATCCCGAAATATAATTCATTATTTGAGAAACAATTTTTGGGTCAACTTGTGTAGCGAATCAGTTACAATTGATGAACAAATCAATACACAAATGAAATTATAAAAAATGCTTCAGAAAAAACTTCAAAATATTTTCCAGCGCCGGATTCCTTGGAAACCTAGTTGCATCTTCAAAGTCAAAATAGTAGGCAAAATACCGGATTTTTTTTAAAAACAATAATTAAAATTATTAATTTTAAATAAACAACATGATTACTCCGTTTTTTACAAAAACCATAAGAACCGAATTGCCAATTCGGTCCGAAGAATTTTTTTTCTCTGGACCGAATTGGCAATTCGGTCTGGCTGTTTTTTTAGCCTGGACCGAATTGCCAATTCAGTCCATTTTTTTTTTTAAGAGACACTAAGAAGAACAAAATAAAGAAATCTAACACTGGAAATTCGAATTTTTTGGTTAAATTATTTGGTAGATTACTTCTTTTGATTTATAATTAACATATTTATACTAAAACACACTAGATTACTTGAAATTATGTTGAATTACACTATATTACAATAAATTACGCTAAATTACAATAACTTCGTTAATTATGTTGAAATACGGTAAATTACGCTAAAGTAGACCGATTCTGTGCCATCTTTCATGAATCATAAAAAATAGTAAAAAAGTTCCAAAAATAGTAAAAATTGATATTCTATAAGTTCATTATGTAACTAATTTACTGAGCTACTTGGATTGAATAATAGAAATAAAAATCTTAATCGGAAACTTCAACTCAAGCTTTTTAGGCTCTTCTCTTTGTTTTTTGGCGATTCTGAATTTTGGAATCCGGCATTGCCATTGCCATTGCCGGCACGGACGCATGCGTATTTTTGCAAGCTTTTCGAAAAGTGGTCATTTGCTGAAATCGGAAACTCGAGCGCCATTTTATGACCGTTTGAAGTTTCGCCGTCGTTTTTCGCATTTTTAGTGAAGATATCGTCCCTATTCATATGTAATTTAGCGTAATTTATCGTATTTAGCATAATGTAATGTAATTTAGTGTAATTTAACATAATATAGTGTAATTTAACATAATTTCAAGTAATTTAGCGTATTTTAGTATAAATATGTTAATTATATATCTAAAAAGTAATCTATCAAATAATTAAAAAAAAAAATTCAAATTTTGATTTCTTTATTTTGCTCGTCTCTACAAAAAAAAAAAAAAAATCTAGACCGAATTGGCAATTCAGTCCAGCCTAAAAAAGCCTCTGGACCGAATTGCCAGTTCGGTCTGGCCTAATCCTTCAGACCGAATTGGTAATTCGGTTCTCATGATTTTTTGTAGAAAACGGAGTAATCATGTTGTTTATTTAAAATTAATTATTTTAATTATTGTTTTTAAAAAAAATACCAAAATACCCCATTATGACCTATGGTACGAAAGAAACTTGACACGAAATTAATGCGAATCTGACTAAATTGCTTGGTTGGTGGAACTTTTGTACGTAACTAATTTTAGTTATTATCTAAGTGCACGGTTGCCATCGAAAAGCCAGAATAGTAAAATTGACGTTTATCATATTAGAATAGCTTGTTTTAATTTTTTGTGAGAATAATTTGTTCTAATAAGACAAACAAGTTTGATTTCCTATTCTAGCTATTCTAATCTAACCAAACATCGGATAGTTTGTTCATAATAGCTTGTTTTCAAGAATAACATATTCTCAATCCAACCAAACATACTCTAAAGTTTTCTAAAGTTTTCGTAAAAATATACTCGTGAAAATAAAATTTCAACTCTGAAATTGTGAGAAACAAGTATAAATATTTAATATATTCATTCTTCGTTTAAAATCCGAACAAAAAGATATTGAGCAAAGCAAAATACAATTTCAATTATGAACACTAAACGTGCAACTATAAACACTTATTGCATTCATTCTTTTTTTGATGGTCGGTGGCAAATTGCTACCGACTGATATATTGATAAAAAGTTTAATTACAAAGATTTCTAAATAACAAAATTAAAACGTGCAAGTATAAACACTTCTTGCATTCATTCTTTTTTTGGATGGTCGGTGGCGGCAAATTGCATCGACTGATATATTGATAAAAAAAGTTTAATTACAAAGGTTTCTAAATAACAAAATTAAATCCTCCTTATTGACAAAAAATTTAACCGCAATCGGTCAGCAATTCGAAACTAGTTGTGACCACAACTAGACGTTCCTTAGCCATCTCTCAATTTCTATTGCCGTATCATTTATCAGATGGGGCACCTCTTTTTGGATGTTCGAGAAAAATCTTCTATTTCTCTCTCCACAAGGTCCAGGTTCCCGCTGCCCAAACCACATCCCAAAGCTTCTTTCGAAGACGTGATAGGTCTTGTCTTACCAGTAACCAAATCCTTCGAACACTGTTACGCTGTTATGAAAAATTGTATTACGCTGTTATGCCTCTTCAAAATCACAATGCGTAGTCACACTCCCATAGAAAATGGTTTCTAATCTCCACCATATCTATGAGTATTTATAACCGCACATCTCCATCTAGTGAGTACCTGTTGTGTAAGGATTTTATTATCCAGCATTAGTTCGATGAAATTTTTTACCTTCATTGGCACCTTAATCTTCCATAGTATAGCTTGCGTTGCGGACAAAATACCCCTCTGGTGCATAGTATGATAGGCCGAAGCACATGTAAATTGTCCCGACTGTGCATATCTCCATTTCTTAGATCCTCCTTCAGTTCTTATCGAGCTCGTGTAAAAATCTAGCAACGCCGCCAATTCATTAACAAAGAAGAAGTCTTCGGTCCTTAGGGATATTAGCTGTCTGGATTAGAGATGCATGTAATGAAAGAATCGTGCGTGGCCACAACTCGTCCCTGCTTGATTCAATCCTCCAAAGCCATTTAGTCAGTAGGGTATCATTTTGTCGACTCAGATCAATAATACCCAGACCTCTATTTATCTTCAAGGCGCACATCCTTTCCCAGTTAACCAGGCAATTGATGCTCTTACATGACCCGTTCCCTCTCTACAGAAATTTCCCAGTTAACCAGGCAATTGATGCTCTTATATGCCTGATTACTCCAACTGGCAACTTGAATGCTTGCATGTAATGCAGTGGCATTGCCGATAAGACTACTTTGACCAGTGTAATTCTTCCTCCATATGACAGTAAGTTTGAGGTTCATCCTTCAATTCTGTTTTGCACTACCGCAATCATCGACTGATAGTCGATTTTTATCAGTTTTTTTAATTGATAACGGTAACCCTAAGTACCTGATCGGTAGGTGTGAAGAGGGACAGGTTAGAATAGAGGGTAAAGGCTGTAGTAGTCCGTGCGGAATGGCTATAGGGATGAATGTACTTTTTGCTCTGTTTATTCTTAACCCGATCAATTTTGTGTACACATATAGGACATGACTTATGATTTTGAGGGTAGTGGGGTGTGCCTCGCAGATAATGAGAGTGTCATCTGCATACTGGATTACTTCCGGCTGTATCCTAACATGGATCGGTATGAGGCCATTCATGTTTCGGAGGAACTGATGTAGAGAATCAGCTACAAGGATGAATAGCATAGGGGAGAGGGGATCTCCTTAATTGCTGTAGCCCTCTTTTGTGCCTGAAAAACCTAGTCATCTCTCCAATAAAAAACAAGTGGATTTAATTGATGTAGAATTTGCTTGCTAACTGATGTTGTATGTGTCTCTGAATTTATTGTTGACGACGTGGATACATGTAAAAGGGTTGAAAAATCAAAAGATTACATTATTGCAGACACAAGTCGCTCATATATATAAGTTTATTTCTGGTTCTCTTTCAGAATATGAGAAAAAAAACAATTATAGGATTGAAATTGCAGAATCTTGAGGTAATTTTCAGCTCGTATACTACAATAAAAAACAAGTGGATTTAATTGATGTAGAATTTGCTTGCTAACTGATGTTGTATGTGTTTTTGAATTTATTGTTGATGATGTGTATACATGTAAAAGGGTTGAAAAATCAAAAGATTACATTATTGCAGACACAAGTCGCTCATATATATAAGTTTATTTCTGGTTTTCTTTCAGAATATGAGAAAAAAAACAATTATAGGATTGAAATTGCAGAATCTTGAGGCAATTTTCAGCTCGTATACTATTCCAATAAAAAACAAGTGGATTTAATTGATGTAGAATTTGCTTGCTTGCTGATGTTGTACGTGCCTCTGGATTAATCGTAGGTCCATATGAAATCTATTGCTAATATGGTTCAGATATTCGAAGAATATTGATACATACAATCTTCTTAATTTAGTAGATAAATTAATTTGGAAATTAAAATTCTACAAGTAGAAGTCTGTGATTCCCGCTTCTATTTTCTTTAAAAGAAGTTGTCCTAGCAGGTTTGACCGTATTTGCATAAATGTTTTGTTTATATATATGCTTGGATATCTAAGGTTATTTGATCCCAATATATAGGATGCTTTCTTTCCAAATCACAAGTAATACAAGTTTCCATTACTATTATATTATACATTGATCTTGGAAAAATCCATCACATTCTTTGAAGAAATAAATTCCCCGATTCATAAGAGATTAAAAGGTTCAAAAATAACGATGTTATGAACTACATATACCTACCTGTTATGAACTAGATATTCCAAATTAATTTCAAAATTATGTTCTTTTTATATCCAACAATACATTTTTTTTTTAGAGTGAATATACAATAGTATACTTCAAATGTAATCTTTTGAATTTTCAACTTGTTTACATTTATGCATATCTTGAACAATAAATGAAATGTTATTTTTCATATCACATTTATATTTTTTTACTTAAACAAAAAAGTAAAGATGAGTAAAAAGAGAGGAGTTGAAATTTGACTGAATTAATTTGAAAAAAAAAAAAATTACATTCTAACGCAGTAAGCAGATTTTGACGTGCAAAATAATTATTCTAAAATTTCAACTGTGTGCGAATTAATTTCTTTTTTGCTTAATTTAAGAGGACATGCTAGCTTGTCACTATTAAAAAGACAAAAGGGATTCCTTGGTAGCTAGTAGTATACAAATATTTTACATGAATTACTTTTTTTCGTCGTATTCTAATTTTTCCTCTTATTAGGTTGAAGATGATGCATGCATAGATTCTATCATCCAAAAGTTTATAATATAATTAGTTAGAGCAACTTGATCAGTATTAATAAACAATTCACGATTAAATTCTCTAATTAATGGGATCTTCTCTATCATGCATGACTGCATGAGTCATGACCGGGGGGGTTGACTATCTCTATTATGATAAATTAACGGTAGTTGAGTAAGTTAATTAAAGAATAAAAGTATTTTATTTTTAATTTTCGAATCTGACATGAAATTCTAGGGAGAATTGTATGTACACCCTTCAAAAATCTAGAAATTGTGTATGTACCCTTCTAAAATTTAAAATCTCACAACTCAATCCAATTTATTGTCTTTTTACGTTTAAAAGTTCTCATTTTATCTTTTATTAAAAAAAATTAAAAAATGTAGCGTGCAGGAGAAACATTCAAACTTCTAATTGGGCGATTTTGTGAGTGGAAAATGGTCGATTTCTCTGTTGATAATGCGTGCACAGTGACATTTAAATATATATATTTATGTGTACATCACAGGTAGAAAAGTGAATCATAGTCCTCACAAACTAAAGATTAAATGTTTCTATTACACATGATATATTTTTTAATTTTTCTAGTAAAAGGTAAAATGAAAACTTCATAAATTTAAAATAGGTGGTAATAAAAAAGACAATAAATTGAATAAATATGTCAGTTTTTAAAATTTAGAAGGTAAATATGATATTATGAATTTTAGAAGGAGAAATACGTAATTTAATTTTTTTTAATATATATATATTGTCCCCAAATTCTAAATCAACAAGATTAAGAGATATAACAAGTGTAAAGTATATGTATATAAATTTCCCCCAGATTCTAAATCAACAAAATTAAGAGATAAAATAAGTGACCAGTCCATTACACCTCTTACTCACCGAAATAAATCTTAAACATAATATATACATGAGGAGGGTTCCAATACCTCATATCTTTCATACCTCATCATGCCTCGTGTTTTATATCTACGTTTTCAAAGTCCAAATTGTCGATCCGAACCGCTGAACATGATATTCATACTAAAATATACTTAAAGTCCAAATTTTATAATTTTTGGAAATTTTTAACTATTTTTTAAGATAGGTACAAAATCACTGTTTTTGTCCTTTCAAAAACAGTGATTTTGTACGTATCTTAAAAAATAGTAAAAAAATTTCAAAAATTATAAAATTTTATCCCAAGCATATTTTAGTATGAATATCATGTTGAGCGGTTCGGATCGACAATTTGAACTTTGAAAACGTAGATATAAAACACGAGGCATGATGAGGTATGAAAGATATGAGGTATTGAAACCCTCCTCTACATATATATAAGATTTCTAACAAGCTGGAGATAACAAAATCAGAAAGCCTACAACCATTTTAATAAAGTCATTGATGTATCACAAAATTAAACCCGAATTATATTATCTTCATTTTTTTCTCAATATATTAAAATTTTAAAGACAAGTCTCATCAACATGCCTTGGAGATCATATGTCACCGCTCAAGATACCTTGATGAGTGTTAATAGTTAAAATCCTCAATTTTTATTTTTT
This sequence comes from Carex myosuroides, assembly GCA_028015225.1. Lineage (NCBI taxonomy): Eukaryota > Viridiplantae > Streptophyta > Magnoliopsida > Poales > Cyperaceae > Carex > Carex myosuroides. The sequence continues at coordinate 1,102,540 of CM051489.1, read as the reverse complement.
TACCTGACTATTTTATTATTTTTAGTATTATTTAACGGTCTGTTTGTATTATAAAATTAACAAAAAAAAGTACATCAAAATATCTTGCTCGTGTGCCATTTTTTTGTACTTGAAGATATGCAATCATAATTGAGGTATGGAGAGTATTTGAATTTTAAGAAGAAACAATTCATCTATTATGACTCTTCAAATCAAAGCAAACATAGAAGGGTTGAACTGATAGATCCAATGGACAGGATTTGTCTGCCCACAGGATTTGTCTGCCCCTATCCACTAGGTGTGTTCATCGGGGCGGTATCAACGGTAACGGTAAAAACCTTATCAATTTCCCATTCAAACAAACACTTCTCTATTACCATTCCAATTTCTCTACCACTATGACCCGAAACTGAACAGAAATTCAGAATTCTTTTATTCAGTTTCCAATCACTATCAATAAAATGGGCAGTGAGACACATATAGTTTATTTTTTGCAATGATGTCCATGTATCCGTGGTAAGACAGACTCTTTGGTTGTTCACTCTCAAGTAGTCTTTTAATTTGGTTTTCTCATTTATGTAAACATCAAAACAGTCCCTAGTAATGGTGGATCGACTCGGTATGCGAAACCGAGGACAAGCTATTTACACAAACTTTCTAAACCCTTCTCTTTCGACAAAAGAGAAAGGAAGTTCATCTAGGATGATCATGCTAGCAAGTGCTTGTCTAATAGCATCAGAATCAAACTTCCAAGTACTAATTGTTGTACCACCAGCCCCTACAGTACTTTGCTCAAATGATAGAAGTGCTTGTTTCTTATCTTCTTTTCCCTTACATTTTGTCATGTGAGTTTTCAAACTACTTGTGCCATTTCTGTTTGAATAAAAAAAAAACTCTTTTCCACAAAATTTACACCTTGCCTTTTCATTACCTTTTTCATCCTTAAACTTGATAAACTCTTTCCATACGTCAGACCTTGGTTGTATCGCTTTCCTCTTTCTTCTACAGTTGGAGCTCTCAATTTCAGGTGCATCAACCACAGTAGGCTGCACAGAGCTATCAGTTTGAGCAACTTGAGTCCCCTGTTCAGCCATCTATGAAAAAAAAAATAATAGATGAGAAGCAAAAGAGGGATTAAATTCATCCTCTGTTCAGCGAAGCTTGATAAGTATATTAAATTCACATTATATATATAGCAAGTGCTTGATCAACTCAAGTCAATTAATTCAACCTCTGTAATGTACTATGTGAAAGAAAGAAAAAAATAATAAAGAATCATCTTTATCTTAGTAGTTACGTTAGGTGCATTTCTGGTTTAAAATGCCAACAAAGAAACAAGGGAATAATTAAAAAGAAAAAGGAATCTGAGAAATATATATTATGTTATATGCTCTCTATATAAAAGGGAGCAAATGCCATATTATAACTCCTTTATGAGATCCACATTTTCTCCGTTGATGCATGCATGATTGCATGATATATATATATATATATATACTCGCAACCACTATAGGAATCATGCTAAATGCTAATGGAATCCACATCTAATCCAAAATAAAATATTAATTGTCAGGTTTCTTTAATCACTCAAAATGCAAATTATGAAAATAAGCAGGTCAACAATATATATGAGAAAATTGTATCATATTTTATCCGATATACTCTTTATAGACTATGAAGTAGCTAGGCTGGAAGTTGATATGATCAAAAGAACATTTCAAGCTGCCTTCTAGGATAAATGAAAAGTCAAAAAAAAAAAAGTTAAAAGAAAAACAAAAGATTTCTATATTGAGCACCAGGAGACTTGTTCCTCCGTTTGAAAGCAAATTAGCTATATCTTTTCAATATTGAGCATTGCAAAAATATAAGCTAGAAAATATTTCATCAAACCTAGCTAGGTTTAAGCGGAAGCAGGAATAGGCAGCAACCCACTGTGCCTGAGCAATGCGTCCTGTGAGGGTTCACATCCCGGAATTCAACAAAAACCTGATTTAATCAAACAAAATACATATTAGGAAGATATAATATATATTCGGATATCAGTCCTGGAAATATAAAATGTTATGAAAGTAAAAGGATAATTAAAGTGGTGTTCATTCTTACAAGAAGTTTTGGGAATGCCTACCAAATGAGATTACCAAAACTACGAGAAAAAGTACGCCATATATATACCATTATAAAACATAAAAAAGTATCCGCATAATTTTCATAAGATGCTGAAGCTACCATTCACAACAAGAATTTTCATAAGATTGCTTTAATCAATTTAGCACTCACCAGTGACCAGTGAGTTCAGCACAAGAATTTTCATAAGATTGCTTATACAAGAAAGACTATTTTTTTTAACTAACAGTTTCAGAGCCACTCACCAGTGAGTTCAGCACTCGAGCTGTCACACGATTGTCTCCTTCTCCTTCTTCCTTTGTAATTGTAGTTCTGAACTTCTGATCCTGACATAGAAACAAAAAGTGAGAAAATAGTATTTTCTTTCAGATTTTTTAGTATGAAACTGAATATCCAAATTAAAATACTAAACTCTGACGGTCTAAGGTTTAGGGAGATGTTAATTTCTTTTTCATAGATGGGTGAACAAGATGAGAACGAGAGTAGTAGGGATGGGAAAAAAAATTTACAACAATCTCTCTCTGGACATGTATACCTTAATTAATTTTACAACAATCTCTCTCTCGGATGAGAAAAAAAAATTTACAGAGAGAGTTAGAGACTCGGAGTAGTATTGGCAGTGGGGACTGGGGGTCAACCGGTCAAGTATTTGTGTAGCGACATTTTGTGTAGAGATTTTTGATTAATCGCCACTGTTATTCTACACAAAATCGCAGCACAGGAGATGAGAAACTGAGGGATGAGAAAGTGATGAAACTCGGACTCCGATTGAGAGAGACAGAGAGTAGTTGCTACTTGCTAATTTTACCATAGAGAGAGTAGTTGGCAGTGGGGGATTCGTACCCGTGCTATTGCTATCAAGCGCAACATCGTGCGGCTGGATTTCGACGATTTGATGGATCAAGAGTGAAGCGACAGGAGCAGCCGAGCAGGTGTGACTTGTGAGCGCGTTCGCCAATTTGACCAGCGATTAGGCGCGAAGAGGGGGAGAGATCAGAGATTGACCGAACCCTAGATTCAGCGAAGAGGGGGGAGATTGAGCCAGCGATTTGGATTTTGAAATTTGGGGAAGTTCGGGACTTGGGGGCTTGGGGCTCTGGGAGAAGTCGCAAAGAGAAGAGTATAGGCTTCGGACGGTTCAGATCTAAACTATATGTTATTTAGTCGGTCGGTTCGGTTATTACGGTTCTCTATAATTATAAACCGAACCAAACAGTAAAAATCGAACAGTAATAACATTTAAACCGAACCGAACCAAATAAATCGAAAAACCAAACCATTTGAACCGAATTATTTCGGTTCGGTTAAAAACCAAATAAACCGCCCCGATGAACACACCTAGTGGATAGGGGCAGACAAATCCTGTGGGCAGACAAATCCTGTCCATTGGATCTATCAGTTCAACCCTTCTATGTTTGCTTTGATTTGAAGAGTCATAATAGATGAATTGTTTCTTCTTAAAATTCAAATACTCTCCATACCTCAATTATGATTGCATATCTTCAAGTACAAAAAAATGGCACACGAGCAAGATATTTTGATGTACTTTTTTTTGTTAATTTTATAATACAAACAGACCGTTAAATAATACTAAAAATAATAAAATAGTCAGGTAAAAAAATAAAAATTGAGGATTTTAACTATTAACACTCATCAAGGTATCTTGAGCGGTGACATATGATCTCCAAGGCATGTTGATGAGACTTGTCTTTAAAATTTTAATATATTGAGAAAAAAATGAAGATAATATAATTCGGGTTTAATTTTGTGATACATCAATGACTTTATTAAAATGGTTGTAGGCTTTCTGATTTTGTTATCTCCAGCTTGTTAGAAATCTTATATATATGTAGAGGAGGGTTTCAATACCTCATATCTTTCATACCTCATCATGCCTCGTGTTTTATATCTACGTTTTCAAAGTTCAAATTGTCGATCCGAACCGCTCAACATGATATTCATACTAAAATATGCTTGGGATAAAATTTTATAATTTTTGAAATTTTTTTACTATTTTTTAAGATACGTACAAAATCACTGTTTTTGAAAGGACAAAAACAGTGATTTTGTACCTATCTTAAAAAATAGTTAAAAATTTCCAAAAATTATAAAATTTGGACTTTAAGTATATTTTAGTATGAATATCATGTTCAGCGGTTCGGATCGACAATTTGGACTTTGAAAACGTAGATATAAAACACGAGGCATGATGAGGTATGAAAGATATGAGGTATTGGAACCCTCCTCATGTATATATTATGTTTAAGATTTATTTCGGTGAGTAAGAGGTGTAATGGACTGGTCACTTATTTTATCTCTTAATTTTGTTGATTTAGAATCTGGGGGAAATTTATATACATATACTTTACACTTGTTATATCTCTTAATCTTGTTGATTTAGAATTTGGGGACAATATATATATATTAAAAAAAATTAAATTACGTATTTCTCCTTCTAAAATTCATAATATCATATTTACCTTCTAAATTTTAAAAACTGACATATTTATTCAATTTATTGTCTTTTTTATTACCACCTATTTTAAATTTATGAAGTTTTCATTTTACCTTTTACTAGAAAAATTAAAAAATATATCATGTGTAATAGAAACATTTAATCTTTAGTTTGTGAGGACTATGATTCACTTTTCTACCTGTGATGTACACATAAATATATATATTTAAATGTCACTGTGCACGCATTATCAACAGAGAAATCGACCATTTTCCACTCACAAAATCGCCCAATTAGAAGTTTGAATGTTTCTCCTGCACGCTACATTTTTTAATTTTTTTTAATAAAAGATAAAATGAGAACTTTTAAACGTAAAAAGACAATAAATTGGATTGAGTTGTGAGATTTTAAATTTTAGAAGGGTACATACACAATTTCTAGATTTTTGAAGGGTGTACATACAATTCTCCCTAGAATTTCATGTCAGATTCGAAAATTAAAAATAAAATACTTTTATTCTTTAATTAACTTACTCAACTACCGTTAATTTATCATAATAGAGATAGTCAACCCCCCCGGTCATGACTCATGCAGTCATGCATGATAGAGAAGATCCCATTAATTAGAGAATTTAATCGTGAATTGTTTATTAATACTGATCAAGTTGCTCTAACTAATTATATTATAAACTTTTGGATGATAGAATCTATGCATGCATCATCTTCAACCTAATAAGAGGAAAAATTAGAATACGACGAAAAAAAGTAATTCATGTAAAATATTTGTATACTACTAGCTACCAAGGAATCCCTTTTGTCTTTTTAATAGTGACAAGCTAGCATGTCCTCTTAAATTAAGCAAAAAAGAAATTAATTCGCACACAGTTGAAATTTTAGAATAATTATTTTGCACGTCAAAATCTGCTTACTGCGTTAGAATGTAATTTTTTTTTTTTTTCAAATTAATTCAGTCAAATTTCAACTCCTCTCTTTTTACTCATCTTTACTTTTTTGTTTAAGTAAAAAAATATAAATGTGATATGAAAAATAACATTTCATTTATTGTTCAAGATATGCATAAATGTAAACAAGTTGAAAATTCAAAAGATTACATTTGAAGTATACTATTGTATATTCACTCTAAAAAAAAATGTATTGTTGGATATAAAAAGAACATAATTTTGAAATTAATTTGGAATATCTAGTTCATAACAGGTAGGTATATGTAGTTCATAACATCGTTATTTTTGAACCTTTTAATCTCTTATGAATCGGGGAATTTATTTCTTCAAAGAATGTGATGGATTTTTCCAAGATCAATGTATAATATAATAGTAATGGAAACTTGTATTACTTGTGATTTGGAAAGAAAGCATCCTATATATTGGGATCAAATAACCTTAGATATCCAAGCATATAAAATTATGAGGAGGGTTCAAATGCCTCCATTTTTCATGCCTCCACCATGCCTCCATATTTTAAAACTTTGATAACTCAAAATTTAAAACTTAAAAGTAAAAATAAAACCGTTGGATATGGTCTACATTATTTTATCTATACACGTGTAAAAAATTATGATATTTCAATTTTGTTTTGGTTGTCATCAAGAGCTTGTAAAAAACATACTAATGTGGATAATTTCTAGACGTTGATTTTTCAACTTATTGATTCACATAAAAACAAAATCGAAATGTGATAATTTTTTATGAGCACATAGATAAAATGAAGTAGATCATATCCAACGGTTTTATTTTGACTTTTAAGTTTTAAATTTTGAGTTATTAAAGTTTTAAAATATGGAGGCATAGTGGAGGCATGAAAAGTGGAGGCATTTGAACCCTCCTCTATAATTATATATAAACAAAACATTTATGCAAATACGGTCAAACCTGCTAGGCCAACTTCTTTTAAAGAAAATAGAAGCGGGAATCACAGACTTCTACTTGAAGAATTTTAATTTCCAAATTAATTTTTCTGCTAAATTAAATCCACTTGTTTTTTAATACATCAGCAAGCAAGCAAATTCTACATCAATTAAATCCACTTGTTCTTTATTGAAATAGTATACAAGTTGAAAATCACTTGATCTGAACATTTTGGTTATCAAAGCAAATGTTTTGTTCAATAAGTAATTGGGAATAATGTTACATTTTTATTGTGGTTGCACCAGTTTATCATGTCTCCTGTGCTATTATTCTTGCAATCACTGCGGCTAATAGCCCTGGAAATAATAGAAAAAGAGAAGAAACGCATCACTAAGTAAGTATTATTTATGATCATCATCAACGAAGAGTGAAAAAAGAATCACGCCAACGTGCAAGTTGCAATTATTCTATAGCACATGATTAATGCCAGTCTATAATTCTACAGACCCAAGAACATATTAGTGAAGAAAAAATGAATCATAGCTCTCATCCATGTCATTTTTTCTTCACTAATATAATTAATGTTCATGGGTCTGTGATAGGTTTAATTTATATATATGTTCGATCAGGTTTTCATCGCATAATAACACCAAATATCATGTATTTTAGTATAACTTAGGATTAAATACCCCTAGAATCAAGTTACTGCATTTGTCTATGTGAAATTCGCAGGAAAACAAGAAAAAGGACCAAAGTGCGGACGCACTGAACTTTAGTGCGGCCGCACTAAGCACTTAGAAGGAAATCCAAGGTCCAGCATGCTCCAGAGGAAAAGTCCGAGGGGAATGCGGACGCACTAAACATTGGTGCGGACGCATTTCCTACTTAGCCGAATTTTGGTGAAGAAATCCAGCAACTCAGAAGGAAAATGCGACCAGAGTGCGACCGCAGGGGACCCGCATTTTCTACTTGGAGAAATTTCCACTCCTGAGCCAAAGAAGAACCGAAAAGTCCGAGAGTAATGCGGGCGCACTGGGAGGCAGTGCGGACGCACTCAGCACTTGGAGTCAAATCCAGAACTGAAACCAAAACCCGTGCGGCCGCAGTGTGGACGCACTTGGGCCGCATTCAGCCTAAAAACTGCCATTTTGAGGATTTCCTATTTTCGGCGCATCAGACCACGTCCCAAAAGGTGGAAAATAGAAGGTGGAAAAGTGGGGACACGTTGTGACGGATTTAGAGTGATTCCCCACGTCCATATGCTCCAGATCTATTATAAAAGGAAAGTAATTTCTTCTCCCAAAAAAAAAACCATTCTAAGAGAGAAATTCAAGAGATAGAGCATCAACCACATGAGCGAATCAAGAGGAAGGAAGGCGAATTCTCACAGCAATTGCAAGGAAGACTAAGGTTTTGATTAGGGAAAGGGTGTATTCTATTTCTCTAGTTAGTTTCTCTTTGTCTTTACTTATTTTGTACTTGAATTCATGATGAATACTTGCATCTCCATGAGAGGCTAGTTTCTCTCTAGGGGTTTAGGTCATGTAGCATGAACTTGTTTAATTCTATTTTACTCGGATTTTAGTTTTTATTATGATTGTTTGATTTGATGTTAATTTCTGTGATTTATCATTTGTGATGTTCCATGATTTACGACTTGACTTGTAGCGTCCCGCTTTGATCATTTAGACCCAAAGTAGATTAGGATCATATAGGATAGTGCAACTTGTTGTGCTTGACTTGTAGCGTCCCGCTTAAGTCTTCTTGATTAAAAGTAGTTAGGATCATATAGGATAGTATAAATTGTGATTGCAAATACCTTGGGGTTTGAATATTGAAGCGACCGAACTCTATTATTCAAATCTGGAAATATAGAAATTAAGATTAGGGTGTGGCGAAGGATGAAACCAAAACCCGTGCGGCCGCAGTGTGGATGCACTTGGGCCGCATTCAGCCTAAAAACTGCCATTTTGAGGATTTCCTATTTTCGGCGCATCAGACCACGTCCCAAAAGGTGGAAAATAGAAGGTGGAAACGTGGGGACACGTTGTGACGGATTTAGAGTGATTCCCCACGTCCATATGCTCCAGATCTATTATAAAAGGAAAGTAATTTCTTCTCCAAAAAAAAAAAACCATTCGAAGAGAGAAATTCACGAGATAGAGCGTCAACCACAGGAGAGAATCAAGAAGGAAGAAGGCGAATTCTCACAGCAATTGCAAGGAAGACTAAGGTTTTGATTAGGGAAAGGGTGTATTCTATTTCTCTAGTTAGTTTCTTTTGTCTTTACTTATTTTGTACTTGAATTTATGATGAATACTTGCATCTCCATGAGAGGCTAGTTTCTCTCTAGGGGTTTAGGTCATGTAGCATGAACTTGTTTAATTCTATTTTACTCGGATTTTAGTTTTTATTATGATTGTTTGATTTGATGTTAATTTCTGTGATTTATCATTTGTGATGTTTCATGATTTACGACTTGAATTGTAGCGTCCCGCTTTGATCATTTAGACCCAAAGTAGATTAGGATCATATAGGATAGTGCAACTTGTTGTGCTTGACTTGTAGCGTCCCGCTTAAGTCTTCTTGATTAAAAGTAGATTAGGATCATATAGGATAGTATAAATTGTGATTGCAAATACCTTGGGGTTTGAATATTGAAGCGACCGAACTCTATTATTCAAATCTGGAAATATAGAAATTAAGATTAGGGTGTGGCGAAGGACTTAGCGGTGAAGCCAAAACTTGATTGGGACACCTTAGAACAAATATCGATATATACACTTGAAGCACGTGATTAAATATCCCTCTAGGTTAGTGACAGCCCTAGAATTCGAGGCACATTAATCCGTCCACCCAAGGTATTTGTATTAATATTTGTTCCAAAGGCTAACTTAGGTTAGAAACCCCGTCATAATCAAACATGAATTTAAACAAACCGAGTAGATAGAATTAGCAAGGGATTGTGGACCGAATACCCCTAGACTTCTCAAACTTGATTGTCACGCGATTTTATTGCTTTTTGTCACGAACTTTTAATTACTTTAATTTTCCTTCAAACAACGATTTTACACAAAACCCCCCCCCCCACTTTACTTTTATTGTTCAGTTTTAAAAGTAGTTTTCTTTATTAAAAATTAGTGTTTCCCTCTTTCCCTGCGGATCGACACCTAAATACTACAATCGATAGGTTGTGCGCTTGCAACTAACCTATTCATTAAGTACGAAGGTTTTATAAATTTAAAGGCAAAAAGAGTACAAAATCTCTATATCTAAAATACTCAACAAGCTTTTTGGCGCCGTTGCCGGGGAGTATAGGATAGATACTAGTTTTTATTTTAGGAAAATACTTTTAATTCTTAGTTTCCTTATTTACTTTTCAGAAAATTAAAAATCCAAAAATATTTTACTTTCCTTATTTAATTTCTGCATTTTATTATTCTCTATTTCTATTCTCTCTCTTTCACATCTTTTCTTCTCTCATAAGATTTGAGCGCTGGCACCGGTCACAAGGAGTCAAACCGCGAAGATAAAAGCCGGCGAACTCTCTCTCTCTCTCAACCAATGGCAGGTCTAGATCCTAATCTAGGCATGCCCCGCAGTTTTGAGGTAGAAGTGGAAGACTATCCGGAAGGCCTCCTCCACCAAGACCTTCACGATAACATTCCGCCTCCTCCTCCTCCAAATAACAACCAACCGCCACCACATCCACGCAACAATGATCCACCTATTCTCAATAATAATCCTCTCTTCGGTGTCAATCCAAACAATAACGGAAATGGCCGTAATCGCCAACAAGGCCACCGCTTCGGTTTCATTCCTCAAGGCCAAGATCCACGCGAAATCAAGCCCTCTCTCATCCACTTGCTTGGCCAAAGTCAGTTTGGGGGAGCCCTAAACGAAGATCCACACGCCCACTTGGCGGTCTTTGAAGAATCTTGCGGCACTTTCGCTAGAGAAGGAGAAGAGCTAGACAACCTCAAGCTCAAATGCTTCCATCTATCCCTCCGTGACAATGCAAGGACCTGGCTAAGGACCGTGAATCGGGATCACATAAGAAGATGGGACGACATGGAGAAGTTATTCTTAGGAAAATACTTCCCTCCATCCAAAACCCAACACTTCCGAACCAAGATCACGACATTCAAACAAGCCGAAGGAGAGTCTTTGACCGAGGCATGGGATAGATGGGCCGAGCTCCAGCGCTTGTGCCCTAACCATGGCCTTGACATGTGGTTGCTTTTTCAATTCTTCTTTGCAGGTTGCACAATAGCCACTAAGACTCACTTGAATTCAGCCGCAGGGGGCAACATGTCAAAGATGGATCCCGAACAAGCCATGCTAATGATTGAGGACATGGCGATCAACCAAAGGGAATGGACGGCCGAAAGAGGTGGACGAACCCAAACCACACCGGGAATCCTGAAAATCGATGAAGTTACCGCCTTGAGAGCCCAAATGGAAGCCTTGCAACATCAAATGGCACAAATGCAAAACGCCAAATCCGTGACGAACAAGGCTTCATGCGGCATTTGTGGAGAGTCGACTCATATCACCGCCGATTGCAAAGTCCTTTTAGAAGGAGAAGAAGTCGAGCAAGTCAATGCAATGTTTTACAATCAAGGTGATAAGAGAAACGATCCGATCTACAATAAGGTTAGGCCAAATGATAATTTCAATTCGAATACATATAACCCTAACACAAGGTGGAACCATCCAAATTTCAAGTGGAGGACTGAAAATGAAAACTCAAACTCAAACCAATACCAAGGTAATCCCAATCAATACCAAAACCGGTCGAACCAAAACTCGTACCAAGGACCTTCTCAAAACAACAAATTAGAAAAATTGATAGAGGGCCTTGTTATCTCTCAAAACGAGTTCATGAACCAACAAAGAAGCACCAATACCGATATTTCGGATTCCTTGAGAAACATGAATAATAGATTTGAGTTTTTAGAGACCAAAACAAAGATGCTAGAAACACAAATTGCACAACAAGCATCTTCATCCTCCCGTCAACAAGGGACGCTTCCGGGCAAACCCGACATCAACCCGAGAGAGCATGCGAATGCCGTGACCTTGAGGAGCGGCAAGGAGTACGAAGGACCTACCATGCCCAATGAAGAGGAGCAACAACCTCCCAAGGAAACACACGACGTTGCAATTCCCCTTGATGCAACCGCAGCACCTACAAGAGTGGATGCACCGACATCGGAGAAGCATCAAACATTGGGTAATTCTAGCTCCACAAAGGTAACAAATGCTGAAACTCCTAAGTACATTCCCCCGCATAGGTTTGTACCTTTTCCTCAAAGGTTAGTGAAGCAAAAATTAGACCAACAATTTGCCAAATTTGTCGATCACCTCAAAAGGTTAAATATCACCATACCATTTACCGAAGCAATTACCCAAATGCCCACTTATGCAAAATTTTTAAAAGAGATTTTGTCAAACAAAAGAACACTTGAGGAAGTGGGTACGGTGTCCCTAAATGAGGAGTGTAGCGCCCTCTTCCTAAACAAGCTACCTCCAAAACTTAAGGACCCGGGAAGCTTTGCAATCCCATGTAAGATAGGTGATACCAAATTTGATAGGTGTTTATGTGATTTAGGGGCAAGTGTTAGTCTCATGCCAAAATCGGTATATCTAAGATTAGACTTAGGGGAATTAAAACCAACGAGAATGTCCTTGCAATTGGCCGATAAAACGGTAAGGTTCCCCGAAGGAATTGTGGAAGATGTAATTGTCAAAATAGGTGAATACTTTGTGCCTATTGATTTTGTGGTTGTAGAAATGGAAGAGGACACTCATACCCCTATCTTGTTAGGGCGTGATTTCCTCATAACTGCAGGTGCCAACATCGATGTTAAAGAAGGAAAGATTTCCTTTGACATTGGTGGAGAAAAGGTCGACTTCCACATGTTTAAATCTATTAAATTTCCTTCTAATGATAATGACTCAATATGTAGGGTTGATGTTTTAGACTCTATAATTGATGATCATCTAGATAGGATGATGAAAGGAAAACAACTGGACGAAATCCTGGGAGAAACCGACCTCGAAACAAGCAAAAACTGCAAAAACAACCCTCAGTGCGACCGCACCAGCCCATTGTGCGTCCGCACTTTCACAGAAGAGGAGTCAGATTCGCCAGACCGAGAGCAATGCGTCCGCACCAGCCCTGAGTGCGTCCGCACATTTGCCGATTTAACCTCTGTGCGTCCGCACCCCACCCGCACTGAGGCCGCAGATGCTCAAATTTCACTTATCCAGGCGCAGTGCGTCCGCACTGAATATGAGTGCGTCCGCACTAAGGCCCAAATAGCTCAAATCGAAGCCAATTCGACCAGTTCCACACCACCGAAGGTCGAGCTCAAACCATTGCCACCTACTCTTCGCTACGAGTACCTGGGGACAGATGAGACTTATCCGGTGATAGTCAATTCCGATCTCAACAAAGAGCAAACCGAGAAGCTCCTTCACGAACTAAGATTACATAGGAAGGCTATCGGGTACACAATCGATGATCTAACCGGAATTAGCCCCTCCTTTTGCATGCACAGAATTCTAATGGAGGATGATCACAAGCCTTCAATCGAATCTCAAAGGCGACTCAATCCGAATCTCAAAGAAGTCGTGAAGAAGGAAATCATCAAACTCCTAGATGCCGGCATCATCTACCCAATCTCCGATTCAAAATGGGTAAGTCCGGTTCATGTTGTGCCAAAGAAAGGAGGTACCACTGTGGTGAAAGGTGAATGCGACAAGATGATATCAACAAGGGTGGTAACCGGGTGGCGAATGTGCATCGACTACCGCAAGCTAAACAATGCAACAAGGAAGGACCATTTCCCTCTACCATTTGTCGACCAAATGCTCGAAAGGCTCGCTTACCATTCACATTTTTGCTATTTAGATGGGTATAGTGGTTTCTTTCAAATTCCAATTCACCCCGATGACCAAGAGAAAACAACATTTACTTGCCCTTATGGTACGTTCGCGTATCGTAGGATGCCGTTTGGTTTATGTAATGCACCAGCTACATTTCAAAGAGCCATGATGGCTATATTTTCTGATTTGTTAGAAAATTCTGTGGAGGTTTTCATGGATGATTTTTCCGTATTTGGTACTTCGTTTGACAATTGCTTAACTAATTTAATCAAAGTTTTAGAACGTTGTGAGCAGGTCAATTTAGTACTCAATTGGGAGAAATGTCATTTCATGGTGCAACAAGGAGTTGTCCTAGGCCATGTGGTGTCATCCAAGGGGTTGGAAGTCGACAAAGCCAAGGTGGAGGTGATAGAGAAATTGCCCTATCAAACATGCGTAAAAGATGTGCGAAGCTTTCTAGGACATGCGGGATTCTATAGGCGATTCATCAAAGATTTTTCGAAAATTTGTAAACCTCTTACTAATTTGACAATGCAAAATGTTGAATTTAAATTTGATGCACCTTGCATTGAAGCTTTTTGCAGGATTAAAGAAGCACTAATTTCAGCTCCAATTCTCCGACCTCCGAATTGGGATGCTCCTTTTGAAATTATGTGCGATGCAAGCGACTACGCCGTGGGAGCCGTCCTAGGACAGCGAGCCGACAACAAGCCACATGTGATCTATTACGCAAGCAAGGTATTAGATGAGGCTCAAATGAATTACACCACAACCGAAAAGGAATTCCTAGCGGTAATCTTCGCCATCAACAAATTTCGACAATATTTGGTGGGATCTAAGGTGGTGGTGTACACCGATCATGCGGCAATCCGATACCTTCTCAACAAGAAAGATGCCAAACCACGCCTAATTAGATGGATCCTCCTCCTCCAAGAGTTCGACCTAGAGATTAAAGACAAGAAAGGGACCGAACACTCTGTGGCGGACCACCTTTCACGCATCAATAACACACCGAAAGAAGGAGACTTGCCGATAGACGATTCATTCATTGATGAGCAGCTATACGCAGTACAAAGTTTAGACGCCCCTTGGTATGCGGATTATGTTAATTATTTAGCATGTGGGTTGGTACCCCCGGAACTCTCTCACACACAAAGGAAGAAATTCTTTTCAGATGTTAAAAACTATTATTGGGATGAACCTTTGTTATTTCAATTGGGGGTAGACGGTATACATAGGCGTTGTGTACCACAAGAAGAGGTGAACCAAATTCTCCAATGTTGCCATTCATCCGCCTATGGAGGACATGCCTCAACCGACAAAACCGCAGCAAAAGTTCTTCAAGCCGGGTTCTATTGGCCGACAATTTTCAAAGATACACGAGAATATGTGCTTAAGTGCGACAAGTGTCAACGAACCGGCAACATATCAAAGAGACATGAGATGCCTCTCCAAGGGATCCTAGAAGTTGAGATTTTCGATGTATGGGGAGTTGATTTCATGGGCCCTTTTCCGAGTTCATGCAACAACAAATACATCCTTGTAGCGGTCGATTATGTGTCAAAATGGGTAGAAGCCGTGGCAAGTCCAACCGCCGACTCCTCCGTGGTAAGAAAGCTTTTTCAAAGAATTATTTTTCCTAGGTTTGGAGTACCACGAGTGGTGATTAGCGATGGCGGCTCTCATTTCATCAACCGCCAATTCGACAATCTCCTACTTAAATACGGAGTCAAGCACAAGGTAGCCACACCTTACCACCCTCAAACAAACGGGCAAGTTGAAGTTTCCAATCGTGAGATAAAAAGCATCTTGCAAAAGGTTGTCAACACATCGAGAAAAGATTGGTCGCTAAAACTTGATGAATCGCTTTGGGCATACCGCACCGCCTACAAGACACCAATAGGTATGACTCCCTTTAAATTGGTCTATGGCAAACCATGTCACTTACCGGTTGAACTCGAGCACAAGGCGTATTGGGCGATAAGAGCGCTAAATTTCGATCTAAAAGCCGCCGGTGCAAAACGAATTCTCAACCTACATGAGTTGGATGAACTGCGCCTCAATGCATACGAAAATGCCAAGCTATACAAGGAAAAGACAAAGAGGTGGCATGACAAACACATCATGAAGCGAGAATTTCACGAAGGAGAAATGGTCTTGCTATACAATTCGCGACTTCGCCTCTTTCCCGGAAAGTTGAAGTCAAGATGGAATGGCCCATACCAAATCCGGAAGGTTTTCAACAATGGAGCAATCGAAATTTGGAGCAACAACACAGGTTCTTTTAAGGTAAATGGACAACGCCTTAAGCACTTCAACCATGAAGATCCAATAGAAAAGGTGGACGGCTCCTACCTAGCCAACCCCACTCGTCAATGAGCCCAAAGCCATGTCGAGCTCACGACGTAAAATTGAGCGCTTCTTGGGAGGCAACCCAAGGTTTTTACTGTTTTTATTTAATTTTTATTTTTTTCGAAAATTACAATTTTTAATGATTCAGCCAATTTTTCAGGTCAAAAACTCATGATAATAACCTGAGTGCGTCCGCACTAAACTTCCGTGCGTCCGCACTACCTACTTAGAATATTTTTTAGACAGGTTAAACCATCAAAATTGACCAGACTGAACGCAATGCGTCCGCACAAAAATTTGGTGCGTCCGCATTTTCTACTTGGCCGCAAAATTGGGAGAACATTGAAGCAATGCGACCGCAGGAGACTCGCACAGGGGTCGCATCTGGCAGACCGAGAGGAATGCGCCCGCACAGGAGCCGCACAGAGGCCGCATTTAGGATTATGCCAATTTTTTCTATCTCCAAGGCCTTAATGCGTCCGCATCTCATCCCAGTGCGTCCGCACGCAGTAAAATTAGAAAATTTTTGGCCTTTTTAAACCTAGGCACCCCTTCACCTTCTCTCTCTCTCCGGATTTTTCTCTCAAAACCGTCGGTTTTCTCTAAAAATAACCGAATCTCTCTCTTTTTCTCTTCTCTCCCTCTCCCACTACAAATCCCTCTTCTCTCCTAGCCCTAAGTGCCGCCATTGCCGCTCTCCTCTCGTCTTCAAGCCACCTCGCCACCTTTTCGCCATTCAAGCACCACACCACGGGATTTTGCGATCTACAACCGGGTTTGATCTCTCTTACTCTTCAATTTCACAATTTCGTTGTTAGAACTTAGCGATCGGTACCAAATTTGGCCAATTTGACCAAAATTTCACCAAAACCCTCGGTTTACCATTGACAGAACCCCAGTGCGATCTCAGTGCGTCCGCACCAGACCCGCACTCAGCCATTAATTTCAAATTTTAACCAAATTTTATCTACTGGTTTATGCGACCGCAGTGCGTCCGCACTAGGGCCGCATTTTGCTCTGTTTAGGTTAAATTTCATATTTTTGAGTTGCGGTTTGGGAATTAGTGCTTACATCTCTTTGTTAAGAATTTTTCTTGCAGGTTACCATGTTTAAAAAAAAGAAACTAGCTGGCAAGAAGCGAAAGGGTGAGGAAGGGCAATCTAGCCAATCGAACTATCCACCGGCACAGCCCTTGAATGACGAGCAACGAAGCCGCAAGAGTTTCAATGAGCGGCGCCGAACCGTTGAACCATCTCGCTGGATCGATGTCGAGGCCCTCGAAGTTCTAGGTCTCACCAACTCGGTCCAAATGCTAACTTCGAGACTAGATCTTTGGGACTTCCTATGCGACGAAGTTCCAACCTACAAGGGAATCACACTCGAGTTCCTCTCCTCCGTTGAGTTCGACCGAGCTAGGCGTGTCCTTGAATTCAACCTCGGAGGATATGCCCATTCCATGACTTCCGCCGAACTCATGTCTCTCCTCCATATACCCAATCAAGATGTCAATGCAATGCGTACAACCACTGATTTCTTCCATGACATGTCCGTTGCACAATTCCGGCGTCTAACTTGTGAGGATGGCATTCTCGGCCATCAAAGGACAAAGAACATTCTCCACCCTACCTTGCGATACATCCAGCGAGTTCTTAGCTACTCCATCTTTGCTCGAGGAGAGACTGCCTCCGTCATCAACATCAAGGAGCTATTCTACATGTGTTGCATGTTGCGAAGAAACAACGGGGAAATGAACTACATGCCTCACATTGGCTACAATTTGGCCAAGCATCTTCACACCGTGGCGACCAATAGACAGCAACATGGTAAAATTCGAGTGGGAGGTATTATCACCAAAATTGCAAGAGGTCTCCACTTACCATTTGGGGATGATATCGTGGATGGTCCGACCCTTGTCGACATCCCCGGCCTAGTCCGTGCCACATTGATTGAGAGATCCATGTATGATGAATACTGGATCAACATTGGTCCAGGGACAATCCGACACCGGCTACCTCTTCAAGTTGAGATCGATCCGTTGAATGATGCAACATGGTCTATAGCGGACGACCCTCTTCCAACCGAAGTACCACAACCAGCTCAAGCCGCACCTCCTCCTCAAGAAGGTCCAACCAATCAACAAATTATGGACTACATGATGGACTTCCGCCTTTACCTCGACGGGCGTCTCAATGACATTGAGACCACGGCCAACAATGCCATGTACTACTCACGTATGGCATGCCAACAAGCCAATGCCGATTTTGAAGATGAGCCGCCTACTCCACCATATGTTAGGCGTGCCGGTCGAGCAGCAGAGGAGCAACAACAAGCCGCGGCAGCCAACGCACCAAACAATGATGGTGAGGAGACCGAGGAGCAAGAGCAAGACGATGAGGATGAGGACATGGATGGGGGCGACGCCCCGTGAGGCCACTTTGCCTCGTACTACCACCGACTTCCGCCAATAAGTTAAGTCCATATTTCTTCTTATTTACTTTTGTTTATTTTCAGCATTGGGGACAATGCTTGATTTAAGCTTGGGGGATGGGAAGAAAATGTATCTTGCATGTGCATTTAGGATCATGTTTAAATTTCAGCAATTTTAAATTTTTTCGTAGGATGTGATAAATTTGGGTGATTGACGAAATTAGGGATGTTCATGCAATTTTTGCGAATTTTAGGTAAAACCCTTGGAACAATTGGAAATGACCACATAATTGGGCGAAAAACTTTGTGGAAATAAAGGTTGATGAAATTAGAAAATTTGGAATTTAAATTGATTAGAGAAGCTATTTAGATTTGAGAATTTTAAATTTGGAAAGATTGGGATATCCACAAGTATGAAAGAATACTTAGGGATGTGTGTATTCATGATATGTGCATATATGTTGAGAAATTGGGTAAAATTGAAAATTTTGAAAATAAAAGGTGACTCCAATGACCTATGTTACGGCGTCATGACGTACTTATGGTTATGAGTCCTTAGCACTCTTGCTCCGCCAGTCTCCCGATAAAATTGACATTCGTGTTAATGGAAGGGTGGACTAAGAGCATGCAAAACACCCTTGAATTAGAACGGTCGGGTACGGTTAACTACTTGTAACCAACCGGTGCTTAATTGAGGATAGGGAACATAGTGCTAAATCATAAAAGAAAAATGAGAAATGAGAAAATCAAAAGCAACAACAAAAATGAGAAAATGCATGTATCAACACACATAGTCCGCAAAATTTCTAACCTAAGTTTTATTCAAGCTTGGGGGAATTTGAAAATTCCATGTTTAAGATAGCATTTCTTTTAATCAATTTGGGTAAACAAAGTTCATGAATTCTAGACCTTTAAGGAAATAAAAGTTAGAGTAATCGAATTGTGGGGTTGAGTCGAAATTATCCAAGGGTTAAACTTGAAAATTGGGAAATTTGCATGAGTTTATTTTAATTTTTGACAAGATCATACAAATTTTTCATTTAAATATACTTGATATAAGGTGTACCAATGGGATCGAATTGATAGCTCAAGTTAGGTTTTGCTTGGGGACAAGCAAAGTTCAAGCTTGGGGGAATTTGATAGGTTTAATTTATATATATGTTCGATCAGGTTTTCATCGCATAATAGCACCAAATATCATGTATTTTAGTATAACTTAGGATTAAATACCCCTAGAATCAAGTTACTGCATTTGTCTATGTGAAATTCGCAGGAAAACAAGAAAAAGGACCAAAGTGCGGACGCACTGAACTTTAGTGCGGCCGCACTAAGCACTTAGAAGGAAATCCAAGGTCCAGCATGCTCCAGAGGAAAAGTCCGAGGGGAATGCGGACGCACTAAACATTGGTGCGGACGCATTTCCTACTTAGCCGAATTTTGGTGAAGAAATCCAGCAACTCAGAAGGAAAATGCGACCAGAGTGCGACCGCAGGGGACCCGCATTTTCTACTTGGAGAAATTTCCACTCCTGAGCCAAAGAAGAACCGAAAAGTCCGAGAGTAATGCGGGCGCACTGGGAGGCAGTGCGGACGCACTCAGCACTTGGAGTCAAATCCAGAACTGAAACCAAAACCCGTGCGGCCGCAGTGTGGACGCACTTGGGCCGCATTCAGCCTAAAAACTGCCATTTTGAGGATTTCCTATTTTCGGCGCATCAGACCACGTCCCAAAAGGTGGAAAATAGAAGGTGGAAACGTGGGGACACGTTGTGACGGATTTAGAGTGATTCCCCACGTCCATATGCTCCAGATCTATTATAAAAGGAAAGTAATTTCTTCTCCAAAAAAAAAAAAACCATTCTAAGAGAGAAATTCAAGAGATAGAGCATCAACCACAGGAGCGAATCAAGAGGAAGGAAGGCGAATTCTCACAGCAATTGCAAGGAAGACTAAGGTTTTGATTAGGGAAAGGGTGTATTCTATTTCTCTAGTTAGTTTCTCTTTGTCTTTACTTATTTTGTACTTGAATTCATGATGAATACTTGCATCTCCATGAGAGGCTAGTTTCTCTCTAGGGGGTTTAGGTCATGTAGCATGAACTTGTTTAATTCTATTTTACTCGGATTTTAGTTTTTATTATGATTGTTTGATTTGATGTTAATTTCTGTGATTTATCATTTGTGATGTTCCATGATTTACGACTTGACTTGTAGCGTCCCGCTTTGATCATTTAGACCCAAAGTAGATTAGGATCATATAGGATAGTGCAACTTGTTGTGCTTGACTTGTAGCGTCCCGCTTAAGTCTTCTTGATTAAAAGTAGATTAGGATCATATAGGATAGTATAAATTGTGATTGCAAATACCTTGGGGTTTGAATATTGAAGCGACCGAACTCTATTATTCAAATATGGAAATATAGAAATTAAGATTAGGGTGTGGCGAAGGACTTAGCGGTGAAGCCAAAACTTGATTGGGACACCTTAGAACAAATATCGATATATACACTTGAAGCACGTGATTAAATATCCCTCTAGGTTAGTGACAGCCCTAGAATTCGAGGCACATTAATCCGTCCACCCAAGGTATTTGTATTAATATTTGTTCCAAAGGCTAACTTAGGTTAGAAACCCCGTCATAATCAAACATGAATTTAAACAAACCGAGTAGATAGAATTAGCAAGGGATTGTGGACCGAATACCCCTAGACTTCTCAAACTTGATTGTCACGCGATTTTATTGCTTTTTGTCACGAACTTTTAATTACTTTAATTTTCCTTCAAACAACGATTTTACACAAAACCCCCCCCCCCCCACTTTACTTTTATTGTTCAGTTTTAAAAGTAGTTTTCTTTATTAAAAATTAGTGTTTCCCTCTCTCCCTGCGGATCGACACCTAAATACTACAATCGATAGGTTGTGCGCTTGCAACTAACCTATTCATTGAGTACGAAGGTTTTATAAATTTAAAGGCAAAAATAGTACAAAATCTCTATATCTAAAATACTCAACAGTCTGTAGAATAATACAGACTGGCATTAATCATGTGCTATAAAATAATAACAATAGAATAAATTTAAGCAAGGTTTGACCTAGCTTAGCATTATTGATTGTGCTAAAACTTCAAAGTCTCAATCTTAGGTAGTGAAAACCACGTTATTATGCTAAAGGGAATTAATTGATTGCACTCAATTGCATGTTCTTAATTCTTTGTTAAAGGGAATTAAGAGCATGCAAAACCTGATCATATGTCGAGCTAGAATTAATCAAACCTAATAATTTCGAAGTTTTGACCTCAAACTCAAACACCTTCACATAATTTTGTACAGAACAATAATTTGAGATGAATTCAGAGCAATCAAAATCAAAATCAAAATCAAAATCAAAATCAAATCAAATTCTCCATGACATGCTTCTCTTCGGTAAATTAAAATTACCATCTTTATATCTGGTTTCTTTTCTTATATTAAGTTCAAGATTAATATATTTCTTTATCTTGAACTAAACCCAGCAGAGAGTATGTTGTCACTTGTCAGTAGCAGCTGCTAATGGGCCCTGGTTTCTTTGGTTAATCGGGGTCACAGTGGTCAAGTTGTTCATATAGCACACGATCGATTATGCGAATGCACGGCCTCCGTGCTCTGTTGTTTAGAATTTCGAAGCTGATATATGCTTATTACTGTGCTTGAATTTGTCCCACATTTGGCTTATTACTGTGCTTAAATTTTACATTTTTTCGAATTTTTTTACTATTTTTTCGAAAATCACTTGATCTGAACATTCTGGACCATCCAAAAACAGCCTATCTAAAAAAATAGTAAAAAAATTCGAAAAAAATATAAAATTTGGTTTGCAAGTACATATTCATTTTATAATCATGTTGAACGGTTCGGATCGACCGTTAGGATTTTGAAAAGTCAAATTTTGAGCCGTAGTACGGACCCAATCCGTAATATGCATAGCACCGTAGCCTCACTCTTCTTTCAATATTATATTTTTCTGCATTATTTCATCAACAGCAAGAAATGTAATTAGAATCCATGTATCTAGACGGAATAATTTTTGAACCATTTTTTTTTTCATATCATGTGATTAATATCCCATGACAGATTATAGAACGGAAAGGTCTCATTTAATTAGAAAAAAAATGTTCTTATTGAGACTGTTGAATTTATGAGACAAGAATTGATCTGAGGAGATATATATTTTTCGAACAGTTAACTACTTTACAAGGTCCTATGGTCTATTTATAATAAAACCTCTAACGGCTCTTTTCTAAATCTACTGTAGCTACAGATCCGTTGGTACTGTACATTCTATTCTAATCTAACTTCTATTTAATTGATCAATGATGGATGGCTGAGATCAATTTGCTCTTTCTAACTTGTTATTTTCAACACTCCTCCTCAAGCTAGGGATGTAAATATCGTACAATCCTAGCTTGCTTGAAATATTCTCGAATTGTTTTGAATCTAATCCTTTGGTGAAGACATCCGCTAATTGATCTTCACTTTTAACAAACGGAGTCTCTATTTCTTTGTTTTGGACCTTCTCTCTAATAAAATGACAATCAACTTCTATATGTTTTGTCCTCTCATGAAACACCGGATTCGAGGCAATATGCCGAGCGGAGTTATTGTCGCAATACATTTTCATCGATTGATCAATTTCAACACCCATATCCTTGAGTAGTTGCTTGATCCATATTAGCTCACTTGCGGTAGATGCCATGGCTCGATATTCCGCTTCCGCACTTGAACGAGCCACGACACTTTGTTTCTTGCTTTTCCATGTGACTAGATTTCCACCTACAAATGTGCAAAAGCCGGTGGTAGATTTTCTATCGAAGCTACCGGCCCAATCTGCATCGGAATAGCCACATATTGCATTAGATTTATTGTTAGTCATAAGTATACCTTTCCTGGGGTTTTGTTTTAGATATCTTAGAACTCTATTTGCGGCTTCTAAATGAGGTGTTCTAGGAGAATGCATAAATTTACTAATTTGGCTTACCGAAAAAGAGATATCCGGTCGGGTTACCGTAAGATAGATTAATTTACCTACTAGTCTTTGAAAATTGTTTACATCATTTAAGGGTTCGCCATCCTCGATATTTAATTTATATTTGCTATCTATTGGTGTAGAAATTGGCTTACAACCTAACTTGCCCGTTTCCCTTAACAAATCTAATGTATATTTTCGTTGTGAAATAAATAGACCTTTATTTGAAAAAGCTACTTCTATTCCTAGAAAATATTTTAAGTATCATAAATCCTTAATATCAAATTTTTCTTTTAATTGAATTTTTAATTTTCTAATTTCTTCTAAACTATTTCCGGTGATTATAAGGTCATCTACATAAACTAACACCATAGTTATGTTTTTTCCTTCTATTTTTGTGAACAACGAATGATCGGCACTACTAGTGTTAAAATTACAAAAATTTAAATATGAGCTAAGTTTTCAATACCATGCCCGAGGAGATTGCTTCAATCCGTAAATGGACTTATTTAACCTACAAACTAGATTATATTTGTTTTCCATTTTATGACCGGGTGGTAGGTTCATATAAACCTCTTCTTCAAGTGTTCCTTGAAGGAATGCGTTTTTCACATCCATTTGATATAGGTTCCAATTATTATTTACCGCAATAGAAAATAAAATTCTAACGGTATTCATTTTGGCCACTGGTGCAAAGGTTTCATTATAATCAATACCATAGGTTTGAGTATACCCTTTTGCCACTAACCTAGCCTTATACCGTTCTATGGTACCATCACTATGATATTTTATTTTGTATATCCATTTACACCCTATGGCTCTCTTATTTTTTGGTAATTGAACGATTACCCATGTATTATTTTTTTCTAATGCCCTTAATTCCTCCCTCATGGCATTGCACCATACCGGTTTGGTTATTGCTTCTTGATAATTATTAGGTTCTTCTTCTTTGTGAATAGAAGTAAGAAATGCATTATACTCGGGTGAGATATTTTCATACGATACAAAGTCTTGTATAGGGTATTGTACCGTATAGGTTACATAATCCCTAAGTCTAGTAGACGGTA
The DNA here is from genome assembly GCA_028015225.1 of Carex myosuroides. Classification (NCBI taxonomy): domain Eukaryota; kingdom Viridiplantae; phylum Streptophyta; class Magnoliopsida; order Poales; family Cyperaceae; genus Carex; species Carex myosuroides. Next base: position 1,078,379 of record CM051489.1, on the reverse strand, counting down.
TAGGTATTCTTGAGGTTCTTCTCACACTTGTAGTTTCTTCTTCCTCATTATTGTTATCATTATCATTGTTGGAAATATTATTGTCTACCTCTTCCTCATTATCAACCTCAGGTTCATGAGTTATATTTGGTATAAAATCTAAGTCATCTAAAGGAAATGTTGGAGATCTCATTTGATAATGGTCATGTAAATTTTTTGTAATCTCACCCTTTTTGAAATACGGTTCATCCTCACAAAAAATCACATCTCTAGAAATAAATACTTTTTTATTTATTAGATCATAGCATTTATAACCCTTTTTTGAAGATAAATATCCTAGAAAAATAGCTTTGGTTGACATATAATCAAATTTATCTTTTCTTTTAATATGAACAAAACACACACAACCGAAAACTTTTAAATAATCAAGATTCTTTTTTTGTTGGTAAAGAATTTCGGTTGGGCTTTTATTTTTTAAAATGACACTTGGTAGTCTATTAATTAGATGTGTAGCACAAAGGATGGCATCCGACCAATATATTTTTGGAACGTTATTTTGAAATAATAGTGCACGTGTCATTTCTAACAAATGCCTATTTTTTCGTTCCGATACTCCATTTTGTTCGGGAGTGTTAATGCATGTGGTTTGGTGAATAATTCCTTTTTCTTTGCAAAGGGTTGTAAAATTTTTATTTACAAATTCCGTTCTATTATCCGATCTAAATATTTTAAGTTTGGTATTGAATTGAGTTTCTACAAGGCAAAGAAATTCTTGAAAACAATTAAATACTTCATCTTTTGATTTTAATAAATATAACCATATAGCCTTAGAAAAATCGTCAATAAATATAACAAAATATTTAAATCCATTATAAGAGTTAATTGGGGCCGGACCCCATACATCGGAATGGACTAAATCAAACGATGCTTCACTTCTACTATTGGAAAGTGAGAAGGGAAGTCTCGTTTGCTTTGCCATTTTACAAATATCACAATTAATACAATTTAATTTTGGAAAATTTAAAATACTACTTAAAATCTTGTTGGAGGGATGCCCAAGTCTTTTGTGCCATCTTTCGTAATCAATTGATCTTGCCGAAGCGCAAAATTTTAATTCTTGTAAATTCAATAAATAATGCCCATTTTTGAGAAAACCTTCACCAATCTTCTCCCCGGTTACCCGGTCCTGAAATACAACATTGTTGCAAGAAAAGATGGCATTACAATTAAATTCTTGTGTTAATTTTTTAACTGAAAGTAGATTTATAGGAAAAGAATTTAAAAATAGAATACTACTAATTTTTTTATTACACAAATTAATCTCACCAATGTAATTTATTTTTTCTTTCATACCATTGGCTACTACAACATATTGGTCACCTTTTGGCAATCTCAAATTGGTAAGAAATTTTTTATTCCCAAACATGTGGTCCGTTGCACCGCTATCTATAATTATTTGGTCAATAAAATTTAAATTTTTAGAGTGAGATACAATACCACATGAGCTTTGAATATTGGTTTGATTAGATAGCAGCACAGAAAGCTGCTGGAGAATATGTTGCACATGATCTGCTGACCCAACTCCTCCTGACCCACTTGGAGCCGACCCGCCAGCGAAAAAAACATTGAGGCCGCTGGTTTGGTTAAAGCCCGGTTCAACAAATCCGGTTAAGTTATTATTCGGTCCGGATCCGACTTTAGCAGAGAACCCCTCTCTTTCTTTTTCTTTTTCTCTCCGCTTCTCCTCTTTCCAGTCGCCTCCCCCACCTTTCTTCGGTTCCTGCTCCTTCCACCACTTCGGCCTTAGGTGAGGGTGAAGGAAATAGCACCGATCTGCCTTATGGCCCTCCTTCTTACAGTGAGTGCATTTGTCACCTTTATTTGGCCGATTTTGGTGAGATTGAAAACTAGGGTTTTGGTGATTTCGAACGGCATGGCCATGGGGTTCGTGTCCTTCGCCATGGCTGGCTTGTGGACCCTCCATGGCCTCCCGTAAACTGTCTTCTCGCTGGATTTGATTTACTACCTCAGAGAAGGAAGGGAGGTCGGGTGCTCGGATAATTTGTGATCGAATGATCTCATAGCTTGTATCAAGGCCCGCAAGGTACGCGAAAATTCGATCTTCTTCTTTTCTCTTTTTGAGGTCCTTTGCATCAGTTGTGAATGGTCGATAAACATCGAGTTCATCGAACTTCTTTTTTAAAGAGGCAAGGTACTCTAAATGGGTTTTGGTTCCCTTTTTTTCTTGTTGAATTTCGAGTTGAAAGCGATAAACATGAGAATGGTTTTTTTGTTGGCCGTAGAACAATTGAATTTCATCCCACAACTCTTTGGATGTGTTGCAATTTTGGAGGAACAAATCAAGCACCTGTTGCTCGATTGACCCGTATAAGAGAGACATTACATAATGATCCTCTTTTTGCCATTTTCGAATTTGAGCTTTTTCGGCCACTGTGATGTTCTGTGGGTTGGCTGGTTCGGGTTTTTTACTGTCTCCAGTGATGAAATCTATCTTGTCTCTATCGCTAAGAGTAATTGTGACAGATTTGGCCCATGATAGATAATTCGCACCATTTAGCAGTTGCGGAGAGAGTTTCGATGGGTTGGTAGACTCGTGAGATGGCTGCCCCCATTGATCCATTCTTGCACTGCTTATTGAGAGTTTATCGGAAGCTTGTAAGTTGCTGTTTTATGATGTTACCAGTTTTTCTGGTAAATTGCTGATATTGGGTTATTGGGTTTATCGGTTTATCAGTTATCAGTATATCAGATGCTCTGGTACCATGTTGAATTTATGAGACAAGAATTGATCTGAGGAGATATATATTTTTTGAACAGTTAGCTACTTTACAAGGTCCTATGGTCTATTTATAATAAAACCTCTAACGGCTCTTTTCTAAATCTATTGTAGCTACAGATCCGTTGGTACTGTACATTCTATTCTAATCTAACTTCTATTTAATTGATCAATGATGGATGGCTGAGATAGACCATGAAATAAGACTTTTAGATCGTAACAAAAATAAAGGCGACCGGGTGACTTTCAGTTCTTACTTTCTTTCACGGAACTATTTTTTAATGAAATACAGGGGCTTACAAAGAAAAGGAATCAAGGCGGTCCGATGTTCTATCCGGGCTATTTGATCTGCATCTCTAGGTAGTATTTACTATTTACTATTTACAAACAAAGTGCAAGTATACATTGAAGAAAGCACCGGATCCAGGATTTAATGACGCTCTTGACCTCTGCAGAATTTCGTGAAGCGGATGGATTTTAAACCATAGTGACAAATGAATAATTCGGGTTCGGTTCGGCGAGGTTAAAAATTCGTGATTCGGAAATAATTCGGGTATAATTCGGAATTATACATCGAGAATTTGGACACAAAAGTTTTAGAATTTGGACTTCCTTTTATAATATATAATATGAGATTAGGCCCATCAATATACAAAAGCCTTAAAAAGAAGTGTTGACTGTTGACCTCTCCCAATCAAAAACCTTGTGTCCGGTTTCTAGTTTCTACTTTGTACTGCTTTTCCATTCTGCTGCCTGCCTAGTCCCACATGCAAGAAAAAAAGCGCTGGGAGCGCTAAGGTTTCTATAAAAGAAGTGAGGTGCTGAGGGTTAAGTACAGCTTGGACGGGGTCAGTGAGTCATTAAAGAGACTCGTGGCCTAGCTAGCTTCTTGGGCACTAGGCACAGTGGGCAAAAAAAAAATTTGTTTAAATATCGTGAATAAATGGTTAAAAACGCGAATAATTCGTAAAATTCGCGTTTTATTCGTAAAATCCGTGTTTTATTCGGTCAAAGATTCGGTCAACCGAATAGTTCGCTGTTTGGTGCGGAAACCTCATAAAAACGTTTTATTTGCGAATTAAAGGTGAATAAAATGCGGATCTTGTTACTATGTTTTAAACTGATATCAGTTGCTGACACACTTGCCGTACAGAATATGCCACAGCAAATCGCTGCCGCAAAAGGCTTTGACACTTTTTCATTGGGTTTCAGATTTCGTGGGAAAGTGAAACATTCCTACCACATTTTATTAGTGTTAATATATGAAAGCTTTAGGATAGTTAGCTGATAATACTATTAGATATTTGAAAATTAAAAATATACTAGTTGCTTTTAGAAAATTAAAAATATATTTGACTATTTGATATTGGTCCAACAATTCAAATTGTACAAATTTCATGTTCAAAATAGGATTGAACTATTTTAATGTTTGTCGGCCCAATACAAATTATACAACATAGGAAGTCCATGTAGCTTCATCTTTTAATAATATCTTTCTGATGTTTTCCCCACTCTAGGGCGATTGATTTGCATGAACATTCCAAAACAACTTAGCTATAAACAAAGTATTTTGTTTTTAAAAAATTACAAATATGGTATGTTTCTTGCTGATAGAATAATCTTTTGATCGGTAAATCCATATAGTTGTACTTTTTTAAGCAACTTTTACAGAATTTAAAAATGAGTAGAGAATTTTAGTTGCTTAATATTAGTTAACCTTTTCAAGCAAGTTTTTTAAAGAACCGTGGACTTAGTACACTGGCACAAACCCGCATATTCAATTCTCGAGAAAAGCATCTAAAAAGATGCTGAAATGTACCGAGTAAAAAAAAATAGTAATATTTTATATGGCCATCTGATACTGACCGAATAATTGAAACGATTTATTAGAGCTGATGATGATACAAAAGTACATTAATGAATAACCATATAACTTCCATATAATCACCAAACACTGACACAAGCATTAAGGACACTACAAAATTATTTTGTTAGAACTACAAGTCGATTTTTTTTTTTAAAACACACAATAAACATGGTAATATTTTCAATGACTATATGTTTAAAGAAAATAATTTAGTGTTAAAATAACTAAGTATTTATTAGTACAACATATCAATTACCAAAAACTAACTACTGAACTTCCAAGAATGAATATTTAAAAGGTGGACTTAAAATAGTCTCCTTCCATTATTATCATCATCATCTAAGAGAAGAATTATGGGCCTAGGTCCAACTAGCTGAGATATTTGAGGCCCAATGGTACTGTGAAAAATTGCTTATACATTAACAGATCTGAAAATAAAGCAACAAATCAACTAAACAATTCTAGCTTTTGTAATTAAAGTGTAACTTCAACATACTAACAAGAGAAGTTGCAATGAAAATTTAACAGTGAAAAAAAGAATCACAATAGAAAAATAAAAAAAAGTTAAAATCAAGTATATGGACGTCAGCTCTGAGAATTAATGGTTTCAGATGCAACTGATGCCTAGATTAGCAGCAGGGGATTTGAAGTTTTAAACTATGAGATGTTACCAAGATATACTAGTGTTACAATGATTGATACATCATTGCAAGATATTACCATGATTGATTCCTCAATTTTCAGATGCTTAACTTGTTAATTAATATTACCAATTTATGACCATTTTGTTTGCTATTTCTTGTGTTAAATTGCACCGGATATCACGTCCTAGTCCAAAGTGAGACAGTAGTGAGCTCAGAATAAATATAAATTTTTTGTATTGACCCGGCATATTTAAGAAAAGAAATAGATAAACTTATACCCAAACAAGCTAACTTAATTTATTTAAGGTAGGCGCCCCTGCTTTAGTACAGACAAGGAATGTTTAGCTGCATCAATCAAATCGGCTATGTTGTGCACTGACCTCTCCTCTGACCCAAACAAGAACATAGTTCTTACTTCGGCCTTCTTAGCAAGGCGGGCAGCATATGTCAGTGGCAGATCCGAAGAGTTGAGGGATCTGAGTATCTGACGGTATACTGACAGTACAACTGGTCGAGTTTTTGCAAGGTCTTCTGTGGTTGCCCAAATCAGCCCCTTTGCCATAATACAGTTCCTACAAGATAAACAATAACAATGAAAAAATTAAGCATGCTGTGCATCAAATAAGAAACACTTGAAAAAACAATGACAAAAGGAATGAAACTAGGTTAACCACTGACAATTTGTCACAAATATCAGGTTTAACCAGTACACGAAAGTTTCCATATATTACCACCAAATTGAAATGTTGTCATTGGAACACATCTTTACACCATAGTTATGCCTTAATTATGCCTCATGAACTAAGCATGGACTTTAAATGAAAAAAAAAAAACAAGCAAGAAGAGATAAAAGTAATAATATTGGTATTATATAACCAGGCACTTGGTACAGATTACCAGCTAGCAAAAACTTTCTTTTAGTCTACTTTTTGAGCAAATGTTGATGTTGTCATCAATTTATTCTCTAACAAGTCACCAATGAAACTACTAAAAATAAATGGAAACCAAAAAAACCTAAAAGAGGGAAATATTGAAGATGTTGTGGTAAGCAATGATTGGATCGTCAAGATATTTCAAAGGGTACTGGGCCTAACCTTAGCAAACCTATCTGGGACCTGTGGTCAGATCAGTATCGACTTCTCTTGCTTTTAACTATAGCTCCCTAAGCCAAATTAGCCCTGATATAAACAATTAAACAGAAACAATCCACACATAAGTCACCTTACAGTGTTAAATTTTATGTCTTTTAATTCAATGAACATCATTTAAAACTGGAAAGTTTTGATAGCATGCATAAGCCCATTGTTTTATAGTACATCAGCTGAGCTGAACCAAGATTAATATCAGAGGAGGGAGGGGCGGCCAGCAGCGACCCAGGCTCGCCTATTCCAATACTTGTTAAAAACCTGTCTTAACTGGCATTTGTGCAAAGTAGTAAATTTTTTTTTTTTTTGGTTCACACTACCAAGTGATCAGATCAAAGTCTGATTTTATCCTAAAAAAGTTCTGAAAGTAAAATGACGTTTACTGTAACCATAATTTCTAAAAGTAATGAATTTGCATAAACCCTAATTATTCATCGTAAACAAATCATCAGAGAAATCCCTCAATCTTGTGACCAAACTGAGCAAATCATTGTAACCATGCCTTAATTTACAGTACAGAAAATCATCTAAACCCTAATCCACCCAGTACAGAGAGATCGAGAGACAAATGGAGACGACGTACCAGTACCGCAAGGAGGTAGGGTAGTGAATTCCAGCCGAGGTTAAGCAATTTCGCGCTGCGAGGAAGAGGTGGTGAGTAACGGGTTGTCAGATAAGCTGAGAGCTTGAATTGCAGTACATTTGTGAATAACGTGTTTTATCGTGAATACGGATCCCCTAAAGTAACTCAAATTTTGAGATTGAGTCAGCACCGTCCGATCTGTTTTGGCACGAATGTTAAAGGGCCCCGTGCATTTTAGCTCAGGCTGGATTGGCCGGGATTCTAAGTACGGTCCGGATGCAAACTCAAAATTTGGGTTACTTCATTGTTGTCTGTGTGGATTTGACAATTAGAAGTTTGGAGAAGATGAAAGAGAGTTGGGCTTGGGCTTGTATGGGCTTTTATAATGTTTTCTCTTTTTAAGTTCTTTTCTTTCTTTTAATGGGTTTGTACATTTAATTAGTGTTGGGCTGTATTTAGTAATTGAGAGTGTGCTATCTTTACAATGAAGAGGTTAATTCCAGCAGGACTAATGCCATTGGAAAGTTCGTTGTAATCAGTGTTTTTTAAATTTGGCTTCATGTATCAATATGCGGAGAATTTTTTATCTATAGAAAATATTAAAAAAATAAGAGAGAAATAAAAAATCTGTAAATTTGTATGAGCAGAAAGATTGATAGGGATTTTTTTATTCAAAAGTTTGGATTGGTAAAATTGTTATCGATCTAAAACATTTTTTTAATTTTTTTTTTAATTTTCATTATTAAAATATAAAAGGTTTAAAAAATCACTGATTTGGTGGTCCAGAATTTTTTACTGTTTTTTACTGTTCAAGTGGATCAGCGATTTTCAAAGTGGCTTAATAAATAGTAAAAAAATTCCAAAAAATGTAAAGTTTGGTCTCCAAGCACATTTCAATATAGAGAACATGTTGAACGGTTCGGATTGGTTGTTTGGATTTTCAAAATGAAAATATGACGTGGAGTACAAACTTGTTTTACTCTACGTCTCACCATAGCTCATATATATATATATATATATAGGCTATGGTGAGTTGTGAAGTAAAACGTCACGCCATATTTTCATTTTAAAAATCCAAACAACCGATGCGAACCGTTCAACTTTTTCTAAATATTGAAATGTGCTTGGAGACTAAATTTTACATTTTTTGGATTTTTTTACTATTTATTAAGCCACTTTGAAATCGCTGATCCACTGTGAACAGTAAAAAACAGTAAAATTTTCTGGACCACCGGATCAGCGATTTTCAAAGTGGCTTAATAAATAGTAAAAAAATTCCAAAAAATGTAAAATTTAGTCTCCAAGCACATTTCAATATAGAGAACATGTTGAGCGGTTCGGATCGGTTGTTTGAATTTTCAAAATGAAAATATGAGCGTGAAGTAAAAATGACATCTTACTTCACAACTCACCATAGCCCAGCTCTATATATATATATATAGGAGTTGGCTACGGTGCTATGCATAGCATAGAGGGCCTCCGTGCTACGGCTCAATATTTGAGTTTTCAAAATCCTAACGGTCGATCCGAACCGTTCAACATGATCTCCATATGAATATGTACTTGCCAACCAAATTTTATATTTTTTAGAATTTTTTTACTATTTTTTTAGATAGGTAGAAAAACACTTGATCTGAATGGTAATTTTCAGATCAAGTGATTTTCTACATATCTAAAAAAATAGTAAAAAAATTTTAAAAAATGTAAAATTTGATTTGCAAGTACATATTCATATGGAGATCATGTTGAACGTTCGGATCGACCGTTAGGATTTTGAAAACTCAAATATTGAGCCGTAGCACAGAGGCCCTCTATGCTATGCATAGCATATTAGCAATTTCCTATATATATATATATATATATATATATATATATATATATATATATCAATATAGTGTTTTCGGACCAAAAAAGCTATGACGCTATGGCCATATAGCGCGCTATTTCGCACTATAGCGGCGCTATATGGCCATAGCGCCGTTTTTCAGCCGTTCGACTATGACGCGATAAACGCTATTTAAACCTTTGATATATATGCATCTGCATATTGCATTATGCATGCAGTGGCTAATCCACACATATTGAAAACCGTATTTTTAAACTATTGGTCATATGTAAGATACGGTCTTGTGACGAACTTGATGAAGAAAAAAGTTGTCATTGTTTTTAATTATTCAAAATGCTATAACAATTAGCAAAAAATGATCACAAGCCGCTGGGAGGAAATTGTAAAGCCAAGGAAGGCCAGGCCCCTATGAATGGAAACAAAATTGCATTTTTTTAAGAAAAATGTGAAGTCATTCATAATAAATTCATTTTAATTATAGATTTATTATCTCTTATGTACGTAGATTCTCTGTGACAATAAAAAAATTAATATTGTGATTAGTTGTTCTAACTTATAAGAGATCTCAAGTGAAAAAACAATGAACCGTTTAGTGATAGGTGTATTTTATATACACATTCGATCTAGTTTTTATCATAAAATAACACCAAATATCTTGTATTTTGGATATAAAATGAATAGAATACACCAAGAATCAAGTTACTGCGTTCGCTAGGTATTTCAATGCAGGAAACAGTGCAAAATGAAGAAAAATCGCCCAGTGCGGACGCACTGACAGCCAGTGCGGACGCACTGACAGCCAGTGCGGACGCACTGACAGCCAGTGCGGACGCACTCAGTACTTAGCCAATTTTTCAGCGTCGCAGACCTCACAGATGAAAAGTCCGAGCGCAGTGCGGACGCACTCACCTCCAGTGCGGACGCACTCGCTACTTAGCCGATTTTTGCCACTTCCAGATTTCGGAGAAAAACAGATAATTTAAGGCCAGTGCGGATGCACTAAGATCCAGTGCGGACGCACTCAGGAAATTTTGCAGAAAAACCAGAAAAGGAAACTTGGAACCAAAGGAGATTTGGAGCCAATGCGACCCAGACCACACGCACTCATCACCAGTGCGGACGCACTGGACTCGCAGACAGCCAGAAATTCGCATTTTCAAGAGGTTTTCTATTCTTGGCTTCCAAGGAACACGTTTTGGAAGGCCAAAAATAGCCATGGTAGTCTGAGGAGTGCACCCACTAACTCCACTTCTATCCTCTAAATTGGGCAAGGCCTTTGGCTATAAAAGGAGAAGAATTTCATCTCTCTGATCATCCATTAATAGAGTAGAACTAGGGTGCTCCTAAGCTCACCAAGCCCTTCTGTGAGCGCGACTCTAAAACCTATCAAATTAATTTCAAACGACATTTCCAAACCGTTAGATGTTCAATCTATATTAAAATGTGCTTGGAGACCAAATTTTACATTTTTTGGAATTTTTTTACTATTTATTAAGATGGTTTGAAAATCGCTGTTTTCCAATGGTGCAGAATTTTAATAAAAACAGCGATTTTCAAACCATCTTAATAAATAGTAAAAAAATTCCAAAAAATGTAAAATTTGGTCTCCAAGCACATTTTAATATAGATTGAACATCTAACGGTTTGAAAATGTCGTTTGAAGTCAATTTGATAGGTTTTAGAGTCGCGCTCACGAAGGGCTTGGTGAGCTTAGGAGCACCCTAGTTCTACTCCCATTAATATATCCATTTTCCACAAATTGAGAGAGAGAGATCCTGCAGAAATTCTCGAAGACTTTTCAAGGAAGGAGAAGAAGAAGATTCAGGCAAGGAGTTGGCAAGATCGAGGTTTTAGATCTAAGAAAGGGTGTAATCATTTCTTTATCTCATTTCTTATTGTTTTTGCCAATCTTTGTTATGGATCTCTCCAAGAGAGAGTAGTTCTCTTTCTAGGGGTTTAGGTCAATGCATGAACTTGTTTAATTCTAGATTATTCGGATATTTGTTTTTATTATGATTGTGTTATCGGATTTGATTGTTAATTTCTGTGATTTATTCTTTATGAATTTCATTAGTACTCGTTCCTTTGAGTTCACCTGGTTAGGGTTTATTGAATTGAAGTAGTTTTGAAATCGCGTTGATCGTGTTTTTCCGCTTTAAGTTTATTAAATTCCGGCATTGGTCAAGTAGGAGACTACTAATTGCAACCATAAAGACACACCTTAGGATTGGGTTAGAAGCGGCCGTACTTTGATATCCAATCCGGAACTATAGAAATTAAGGTTAGGATTTTGGTGAAGGACCGAAAGGCGAAGGCAAATCCTAATTAGGACACCTTAGAACAAATATCGATATATGCTTTGAAGCATGAGATTAAATATCCCTCTAGGTTAGTGACAGCCATAGAATTCGAGGCACATTAATCCATAAAGCCCAAAGTATTTGTATTAATATTTGTTCCAAAGGCTAACATAGGTTAGAAACCTCATCAAATCAAACATGAATTTAAACAAACCGAATAAATAGAATTAGCAAGGAATTGTAGACCGAATACCCCTAGATCTCCTTAAACTTGAAAACAAACCAATCTTTCTTTCCTTTATTTTATTTACATTTATTGTTTGAAACTCCTCTCTTTTGGGTATTGAACCCAACCTTAGGATTTTAGAACAAAACCCCCCACTTTACTTTTATTGTTTTGTTTTAGAAGTAGTTTTCTTTATTAAAAATTGGTATTTCCCTATCTCCCTGCGGATCGACACCTAAATACTGCAATCGATAGGTTGTGCGCTTGCAACTAACCTATTCATTGAGTACGAAGGTTTTATAAATATTAAAGGCAAAAGAATACAAATTTATTATATCTAAAATACTCATTATTTAGACAAATTGTATTCCTACTCCATGCTTATATATATATAGCTAGGCAGTTTGTATGATATGACTGTGTGTGTATATATATAACCAATACTTGCATTGTTGTATTAGCATGCAGGTTGTAAGAATCTTTTCTGCAATATAAAGTTTTTTTTTTTGAAGAAAAAGATAACAAAAAGTCAAGATTGGTTACATGCTCTTAACCAAATATAATAAAGGTAACAAAAGGGTCTTAATATGTCATGCAAATATAATAAAGGTAACAAAAGGTATCAATTGGCATACGTGCATTAATTTATTGTTACAATAGATTTTAAATTCTGTTGAATGGTCTTTTAGAATCACAAATTTGTTAGTACAAAATAGCTTAATTCTTCATGCGTTATCCTTTTCTATAGACATTTTCATCAAACTATCATCATCTCTCTCCATTTTGTAAGACCTAATTATAGTTTTAATGACACTATAATTTAAACAATATTATAAATAAATTTTAGTTAAATGAGATATCAAACTTCAAGTTCATGTACTTTCTTATTTTTTTGGAAAATATTTTGTAGATACCAACTAATACCGTCGTCGCGCGATAGAACCGGACCGTTTCGATCCATCATTAATAGTATTTTTTGTTGTTGTCAGTTTCCAACCCTGTATTACTTCTCTTTTTCGCGAAGATCGATTTATTTTAAAAAACATAATTAAAAAAGATAAATTTAAAGAATTAACTTGATTGATTTTTTCTTTGCAAATATATATCATAAGTATCGAATAAGTTATTTGGTATTTCTCATTCACTTTCAAGACATACCAAATAGCTTAATCGGTACCTCCCAATTTCACAATCTTTTCATAATTTCTGTCAAGTAAAAGAGTAAATTTGAGTGGTACCGAATAGAATAGTTACGATTTTTTTTAAAACAAAAAAGATGGTTCCCTAAATTGTCTTGATTTTTAAAAAAGATTCCTCATTTTTGTCCTCCCATACTTCCGTGTATCTAAGAGTCCGGCTAGTATAACATTGGTGTCATTTCGGCCTAATAACACCAACTCCAAAATCTATCGTATCGACTTCAAACGGTTAATCCAACCGTTCAAACCCTTCTACTTTATGAGTTGTGCGTTTACATGCAAAAAAAAAATATTTTCTAGTTATTTTAGTACCAAATCAAGCGGTCAAAAATCTTGAAAAATGAATGCATTAAAATTAACTTAAAAACTCACACATTTGACCGCTTGATTTGATACTAAAAAAATTCAAAAATTTATAAAATTTTGCATGTAAACACACAACTCATAAAGTAGAAGAGTTTGAACGGTTGGATTAACCGTTTGAAGTCGATACGATAGATTTTGGAGTTGGTGTTATATAGGCCGAAATGACACCAATGTTATACTAGCCGGACTTTGTATCTAAATAGACATGATTATTAAAATCTGATCTGTAAATTAATCCCTTTACCCGAAGAGTCAATCTCCTCCTCAAAACTCAAAAGTTATTTCAGAGGATACGCTTGTGTAGGCCGAACTTTTTATTCATAGGAAATAGAAAAATTAAAAAATTAAACATGAAAAATTGTAGGGGAAAAATTTAGAAAGGGAAAGGAAGGGATACTACGTTGCACGGATACGTCTAAACAGGCCAAGTATCGGTATCGGACACGTATCGGATACCGATACGCGCCCGATACGGCTCCGATACTCCGTTGACACGCCTGGATACGCCTAGAAACCCCTGGATACGCCTGGATACGGCTGGACCCGTGAGCCGCGCCCGCCCGCACCCGTGAGCCGCGCCCGCCCTCACACGTTAGTGTGAGGGTCAAAATCTTTGACCACTACACCAAGTTTCACTTGTGATATATTGTAGTAACTATTATATTTATTATAGTCTTATGATATGCTTTATTTTTTATACAAATTTGATTTAAGTTATGATTACAATATATAAAATAATAAAAAATAATATATATAATAAACGTATCGTATCCTTGATTTTTGAAAATTGTCGTATCGCCGTATCCGTATCGTATCCGATACGATACCCGTACCCGTATCCCTGCAACATAGAAGGTATATGATACGGCGTCCCGCAGTACCATATTCAGCTCCCGCAAAAAAAAAAAAAAAAAAAAAAAAACTTAAAATGGGACGCCATATCATCTAGAAAATCAGAAAAAAAAGAAAAGAAAAAGAAAATAAGTAGGACGTCATACGGTATGGCATTCTAGTAGGAATTTATTTTTAGATTTTAAATTATGGTTGGAATTTATGTGATGTTGTGTTATGTTATGGGCCGGGTCCACAACATACTTTCTCATCAACCCAGCCCACCCATATCCAAGAACCTACGAAAATAATTAGATAAATAACTTGTCACTTACAAAAATATAAACAAATTTGGAATTATCCATACATACTTCCCTAAGAGAGCATGTCCTAATAGAGGTGGTATTTACATCTCCTGATCTTAGAACAAATACTATTTCCAAATTTATAATTTGAACCTTATGAATCTGTGATGGCAAAGAAGGGGCTGATGAGGGGGCTGGAGAGAAACGAGGAAACCGCCGACCAGTCAAGGGTGAATGCACCAAGGCCAAGGCCTTCCATCCCGGACCCGAGCTGCTGAGCTGTTACTGAGCGGGAAAAGATCCAGCATATCCATGATATGCTGGTTAAGGTCGGGAAGAGAAAACCCGGGAAGAGGTACCATACGAAGCTGCATACTAGAACGATCAAGAAAAACTTGGCACGTGACATATGCTGCGAGCTGTCCTTTTCATGCAGTGCCCTGTAGAAATGTTCAAATGTGTTTTAAGATAATGGCGGATTGCTGATCTATTCAGAGAATATTAGATGGAGATTCTGAATAAAAAAAGGTAACATCTAATCCAGATTATTTGTAAATTTTATGTCATTTAATGTATAGTAAGTCAGTTACTCAGGATCTGAAAGTATGGATGTTGATATTTCATGACATAGTGTATTGGCATTAAGGAATGTCTATTTTGTTGAAGCCACGAGGCTAATAGTATTTATAAAGCATCATTACCTGAAAAGAGAGACTTGGACGAGAGTACTGGGCCACCACATATGGGCCGGGTCCACAACATACTTTCTCATCAACCCAGCCCACCCATATCCAAGAACCTACGAAAATAATTAGATAAATAACTTGTCACTTACAAAAATATAAACAAATTTGAAATTATCCATACATACTTCCCTAAGATAGAGGTGGTATTTACATCTCCTGTTCTTAGAACAAATACTATTTCCAAATTTATAATTTGAACCTTATTAATCTGTGAAATTGAAAATTACACATTTCAGAATTTAGCAGAGTCTGGAGAAAGAGTAAGGGAAGTTTACCTGAGTAGTAATTATGAGGAGCCAGCCAGCGACGAAGGAGATATTTCTCTTATAAAATGCTTTTATGATGTTAACAATTGAAACTGCATAAGCAGATCCATTACCAAAAGCATAACCCGCATTCGCAAAGATGGATATCAGAACATGCTCCTTTATATTAAACGGGCCAGGGTTGAGCGAGAAAAGCCGATCCCCAAATCCGGGTATGTGAAATTTCTTTTCAGGGAGAATTTTGGCAAGGAGATGGCCAGCTGGCAGGGATGCAATCTACATTAATTGAAACCTTATATCAGTAAAGAGCAAAAGAAAAATTATTAATGATTAGCAATATGACAATTGTTAATGCTTATGCAGTTTCATTTTTTTTTTCTCTTACTTTTTGTCATATTCTAATGCTTATGTAGTCTTCAAATTCTAAGCAACAGAAAACTAAGCAACAATCAAGTAAACAAAAATATCAATGTGTTAGAACCTGAACAGTGATCTGGGTGATAATGAGGGGCTCCGTGCGGTACGCAAAGAACTGGTTGAGAAATGACATGAGAGCGCAAGAGAAAAGACCGATCAACCACATCCGAAAGGTCCAAACCGGCAGAGACGGGTCATCGGTGGTCTGCACTGTAAGACACACCTGCTCCACAGGAGAGTTCTCATCTTCATTGAACTCACCATCTATGCCTTGCTCATAGTCGATCTCCATTGATGATCCACCCATTTTGAATTTTCGATGGTTTGTTCATGGAGATGGCATCTGCTTTTAAACTAGTAGGTTGTGCTATTTTTAAAGCGCACCTTGCTATTTTGAAAGTACCCGCATTCTATTTTGAGGGCACTTCATTTTTTGTTCCTTTTTTGACAGTATGATTTCCTAAATTATGTTGTTGTGTATTATTTTCATCTAATGATGCCCTTCAATTATGTTTGATAGATTGAAAAAAGCTAGATACTTTTGGCGTGTTCTCTATATAGCAGTTTGTTTTTTTTTCTCTC
The DNA here is from genome assembly GCA_028015225.1 of Carex myosuroides. Taxonomy (NCBI): domain Eukaryota; kingdom Viridiplantae; phylum Streptophyta; class Magnoliopsida; order Poales; family Cyperaceae; genus Carex; species Carex myosuroides. The sequence goes on along the minus strand of CM051489.1, from coordinate 1,062,280 downwards.
AAATAGCAATGTTGCAGAGAAGATTTGTACTTCTTTTTGTATATAGAAACATTATTTAAAAATCATCACTCAAAAAAGAAGATGCGACAAAAAATAGAATGGATACCAAAAATGGAGAACTGCCAAGGCGAATGGAGGATCGTCCAACGGCGAAGGAGGTATCCCGACCACTGGAGAACTGCCACCGCTACCGCAGCCCAACCACCCCAGACTAATTAAACCCTACATTCCCTACCAGACCTTCCCCTCCTATGCCCAAATAGTGACAAACCCACGGCCAGCCTCTACTCACACCTCCCCAGCAACTTCACCACCACCAACCCGCCCACCCTCGCCCACTTCTCCTACTTCACCTACACCTCCCGCTAGCCCCACATACTACACATCCCCCCACAGCCCCACCACCTTGTGCTTCCCACCATCATCCCGCTACGAGGAATGGCGTGGCAGATGCTTTCGCTGCTGCCGCCGAGGTCATACCATTGCTACTTGCCGTAACCAACTTAAATGCGGAAAATGCTGGCAGGATAGACACCCTAGCAACAGATGCCTACGGCCAAACCCTAACATGGCTACCAAACCCGGTGTTCCCCCATCATCATCCAACAGCCACCCCGAGCCGATGTTTGATGAGCTACTCACAGGCCCATTCCCCTATGCACCGGCCACTGTCCCTCCCAACAGGCCGATGGTGGTCAAGTGCTACATCGAGCGGGACCAGGAATACCACCGTGAACTTCAAAACCTCAAACGGGCGGTGATCATGACCACGGACGACCTTCCTGGTGATCTAAAGGTTGACTACGTTGCAGGCCCTAATCCAGGCACCGGTGACCCTAATCCAGGCCTTACCCCCTTCTCTAGCACCGGTGACCCTAATCCAGGCCTTACCAACTTCGGTGTGGAACCAAGGCGTTGCTTTCAAGACCTGGACCCCGAGACTGGATGCGACCCTTGCAGTGCCGACGTTCAAGGCCATTGTCCATCTAGTCGGGGTCCCCCCGGAACTCAGGAAGGAGCACTATATAGCCAGGATGGTAAGCCAGTTCGGTTTATACCTAGGCACCATTGCATCTGAGACACCCGAGGATATTACAAACTGGTGTGCCGTTGTAGCCACGACTAATATGTCCGACATCCCACACAATGTCGCCACTATCACTGCCGGAGTCATGGTTAATATTCCGGTCAGGCTCCTTAAGTGGAAGGAAACCAAGATCTACGACGACACCGAAATCCCCGAACCACCCCAAGAGTTCACTGGTCTGGCTGCAGTCCATACGGACTGTTCTTCTGAGGAAAGTGACACTATCGCTGATGACAACCTTTCCATCCCGCGCACAGTACTGCTGGAAATGTGTCGCGGCCGAGACCCTTCTTCCCTACCACCTGAGATCCAAGTGTTCATTCGATCCACTGGAAAACAGCCGCCGGTACTGCAAGACGGGGATCCCCCATGCTCGAAAACAGTAGTCTTGGCTACACAGGATTCATCCGAGATGGCCACAGCAAATCTGGCGAGTACTGTAGCAGAGTGGGATCAGGTGGAGCAGACCACGCCTATGGCAACATATCCTGATCCGCTGCGGCAACAAATCCTGCAGCGTGACCATCCGGAAGGTGCAACACCTATCTCGCCACAATCAATCAGATCTACTGAGGATCGCCCACTGGTGCATTCTCCAAGGAGGATTCTCCAACGTCAACATGGGGAGAAAGTTCTTCCTAGGACGCCCGGGTCAGGACAAACTAAGGAAAATGCCACGCTGAGGGTACTGCCTACTCCTGCCGCGTGTCAGTCCCCCCCTGCCGTGCGTCAGTCTCCTCCTGCCGCGCGTCAGTACCCGAGGCAGGACAACTGTCCACCTCTTTCCCAAACCCGTGCCAGCCCCCTTGACCAACACTCGGAGACGCCTAAGAGAAAGGCCGATCCATAGGGCCGGCCCGTTACAACCGACAAGCCCAAAAAATCCAATAGCAGACAGGGCCCTCTTTCCCAAACTACTACAGGCTTGGGCAGAGATGCAGGCCTTGGCCCGGATGCAGGCCTGGGCTCGGATGCGGGCCCTTCGAATCCCCCTCCTTCAAATCAGTATACCAATACCCGTAGCGAAGACAATGCCCATGCTATCTTGAGGCCCGATGGCTTTTACGAAATTCAGGTCACTTATGCTCACTGTCTTGACCTGGCAAGGATAACCGGGGTCCAAGCTTCTGATGTGCTCCAAACAATTGATGAAGACAACCAACAGAGGCCCCCTACTGACCCCGGGCCAGCAGGACAAGATTGAGAGTCCTTATTAACAGTCAGGGAAGAGCAGGTTGTCCATTTTTCCAAATGAATATGAAACAGATCAAAATACTTTCGTGGAACGTCAGAGGCCTGGGAGCGGATGACAAATGCAATCTGGTTCGGAATACCATCAGAAAATCGAGGTGTGATATATGTTGCTTGCAAGAAACCAAATGGAATACTTTCGATCTCTCTAACCATTCCAAGGTACTGCCGACCTTTTTTGAGAAGACCTGTGTGGTATTGAAAGCAATCAACTCCTCTGGGGGATGCCTAATTGCGTGGAAAAAGAATTATAACCTCATTTCGGCATCGGCCTCACACAATACATGCTCTGCGGTCCTTATGCAAGCAGGCACGGGCTCCGTCTTTACGGTTACGAACGTGTATGGACCAAGTGTAGATGTATCCAAGAGAGCGTTCATTACTGAGCTACGATCAGTGATGGTACATGCCCGACAACCGTGTGTGATGTTGGGGGACTTCAATCTAGTCCGATGGCTAGTAGATAGATCAAGCGCGACATATAACTTCCCTCTGATGGAAGCCTTTAACGGCCTCATTTCGGATCTCCAACTTATTGATGTACCACTCAAAAACCGTGAATTCACTTGGTCGAACAAGCGACCGGTCCCCTCTTTCTCGAAGATTGATAGGTTCTTTATCTCTCCGGACTGGTCTCTTTCCTTCCCTATAGTTACTCTTGCTGCTTTGGAGATGGTCACCTCCGATCATGCTCCACTGCTTCTTACATCCAAGCATCGACAACACAACTCTAAACCACTGCTGATGGAACTCTTTTGGGTACAATATCCGGAGTTTAAGCAAATAGTTCAGGCAACTTGGGCAAAACAGGACCGGGGAGAGTCGGCATTCCAAACAAAGTCCATTAGGCTATTAATCGAATTGAAGGCTTGGCATCTCCAGCGATGGGGACAGCTACAGTCTCAGCTCGACAGATGCAAGAGAGTCACTCTCTTCTTTGATCAGATTGAGGAGAAACGTGCACTTGATAAGAGAGAATTTTGGCTCCGACTCAAAATCAAGGAACGGGCTTACGAGCTCGCCACTATTGAGGAAAAACGGTGGCATCACAGGTCGCGCTGCCAATGGTTGCAACATGGTGATAAAAACACGCACTTCTTTCACGCTTTCGCTTCGGCTCGGATGCGACGAAATGCGGTCCTTACATTGGAGCATGAAAATACAATACTCACAAACGAAGCAGCCATCTTACATGCATTTTTCACTCACCTAAGGAACTCACTGGGGACTGCCACTCCTTGCCTTTCCTTTGATGCGACAGCTCTGTATAGACCGCTGACAGCCACCCTTGCTGACTTGCAAAATCCGATCACCGAAGAGGAGGTCTCCAATGCAGTCTGCAACCTGGCTGTTAACAAAGCATGTGGGCCGGACGGATTACTTAATGAGTTTGCAAAGTCATCATGGCCCACGATCAAGGATGATGTCATCAAAGATATTCTCGCTTTCACTGCTGGCCAAATGGACCTCGCATCTTTAAATCGAGCAAACATTGTTATGATCCTCAAGAAAGAGACGGCCTCAACGGTCAAGGATTATCGTCCCATTAGTGTGATCAATCTCATGCCTAAACTCATTTCCAAAGTCTTTGCTAATAGGCTTTGCCCCAAGCTGTCTGACTTGATTAGTCCCTACCAAACAGCCTTCATCCAAGGCCGGTTCATCACTGAGAACTTCATAGCAACCCGCGAGATACTACACCATGTCGCAGCCTCCAAACGGCCTACTATCCTGTTAAAAATTGATTTTTCCAAAGCTTTCGATTCATTAAATTGGGGATATTTAAACCGGATAATGAAGGCAAGGGGCTTCCCGCACCAATGGATTCATTGGATCTCTTCCTTGCTGACAACAGCCTCGTCACGTGTGCTTGTAAATGGGGGTCAATCCCGGTATTTTCTCCACAAGAGGGGTCTCCGTCAGGGGGACCCCCTGTCCCCAATGCTATTTATAGTGGCAGTCGACGCACTTCAGCAAATGATCCAAGCTCTGAACCCGCTATTGCATACATCAATCTCCAACAGATTTGCTCAGTCGATCATGGCCATGCAATACGCAGATGATACCGTGTTTATACTCAATGCTGACCCACATACTCTCATCCCCTTCAAGGTACTCTTACGCCTATTCTCCAAAATCTCAGGTCTTACCATCAACTATGAAAAGAGCAATATAGTCCCCTTCAACATGGACCGCACGGCTACTCTTAGAGCCGCAGCTATTCTTGGCTGTTCACTAACCACCCTTCCAATTACATACCTGGGCTTGCCACTCGACATTACCAAACCAAATAAACAAGCTTACATGCCCTTGATTGAGAAAGTAGAGCAAAGGATGCAAGGATGGAAAGGGAGATTGCTATCCCGAGGCGGTCGATTGCAACTAGTCAATTCCGTGTTGGCCGCCATACCGATTTACTACATGCAGGTTTTTCTATTACCGAAATGGGTGGTGCAGCGCATTGACAGAATTCGGCGACAATTTCTGTGGGGCAAAGAAGAGGGACGCAGTCGCTATATATCATTGTTAAATTGGGACACGGCGTGCATTCCGAAAGAGTTTGGCGGATTGGGAATTAGAAATATTGGTCTTCAGAACGTCACTCTTATACTCCGCTGGTTATGGATACCATACACTACCCCTAACTCCCTCTGGTCAGACATAGCCCGGCAACTGTACTGGCGGGGCAATCAAACGGATGGTCCGAATTTTTGGAAGATCGGTGGTTCTTACTTCTGGCGACAGTTGCTAACACTGAGACCCGAATTTAACTTCTGTGCTTTTTGGAGAGTGGGAAATGGCCGAACGGTTTCCTTTTGGCACGATTCTTGGCGCGGTGTACTGTTGGCAATGCCGGGAGACAATCCAATCCTCACAAGAATTTCCTTGGCTGAAGCACTACCTATCATAGCCACGCTCCTGCCCCAAATGGCTGCTAAGGTCAATGTCACTCTATCGGGCGACCCGGACACCCTTTACTGGCGATGGTCATCAACAGGCAAATATACAGCGAAATCCACCTACAATGCATTCATCGAAGGGGGCCTAGTGAAGTGGAATTTTATGGAGGTCTGGCAATGCAAGGCACCTGCTTCAGTCCACCTCTTCACATTTCTCATGCTCCAGCATCGAATTTTGACTCATGATGTTCTACAACGCAGAGGTATCCCTTGTGACTTGCGCTGTCTCATGTGCCAAGGCGGACTACTCGAAACTGCCACCCACCTCCTATTCCACTGCCCCTTTGCAACTCAGGTGTGGCATATTCTGGAGGCGAAGCTCAAACAAAGACTCCTAGTGACAGCATACTCAACAATAGAAACTTGGGAGGCCTCCTGGGCTATGGTAAAGAGAAGGGGTCAACTCAAGAAAGAAACTTGGGCGACATGGTTTGAATGTGCATGTTGGATGATCTGGAAGCAGCGAAATCAAGTCGTTTTTAGAAACACTAAATTATCTCCCCGACTGTTGGCTGAAAGAATCTGGCACGAAGGCCGTCTGTGGTTAACACATTGTTAATGGGTTTAGGGCTACATGTAAAGCTATGAGGCTATTTTATGATTGTTGTGTGTGTTTTTTCTTGGTTTCTCTTTGAACAGCCGAATGTAACTCTTAAGAGACTTTTGTCTCGTACTGGCAGCCTCTGCCATTGAATATCAAAAAAAAAAAAAAGACAAAAAATAGAATGAAATAAACTAGAGGTTCAAATAATATATGAGTGATGATATTAACACAATAATATTTTTTATTAACACAACAACTTTAAATTTTTTATTTGTATGGACAAATTTGTCCTTGCTTAAATTCTCTCTAGATGTCATATCTTTTATAGGATGCACTTTCTTTATTAATGGTTATTGATTATTTATTTTATTTCCATAATTAAAACATCTAGTAAAATCTTTAATTACTTATTTTGAATATTTCATTTTAAAATTTATAAAGTATAGCAACAAAAAGTTTAGCATCATATATTGTAGATAAAAAAAATAGAGAAAAACAAGCCTTCTTTTAACTGATTTTGATCAACTTAGTCGAATTTATAGCATTGAGTACTTCGTATCTTGCATCAAAAAATTTATATTGTTTGAGTTTCAGAAATAAAAAGTACAAAGTACATTCAAAATATATTATCATAATTCGTATAAATATTAGAAACTCTATTAATTGAAAATAAACTTCGTACTAAAACAAAATATTACATGCTAACAAAGTTGTTTAATGGAATGAGTTTTTCATCTGTAAATAATAGATTTTTAATTTATTGTTTTCTATTCTTTGAAAATGAAATGTTTTAGGGGAGAGTTTTAGCTATAGAAATAAAAGAAATAACACATATGAAGAAATAGACATGTTTTTTTATTGATTGGCTATCCGTATACAATTTGGTGCTTTTTAGTTATTTACTTCCACGATTATTTTCTTCCATAATTTTTTATTTTATCTTCTCACAGATGAACCAGAATAATCATGATTTTTATGTGAATTCTTATTTTGATTGAAATTAATCTAAATCTGTCATATCTGATATGATTTTATTATTGGTCTATATTTAGAAACAAAGTTAAACTCTATTATTAAATTACATAGCAATAATATATGGCCATAGTAAAATAAAGATTGAAATATAGTTTTATATTTCTTATGCCAACTATATATATACAAACAAAAGAGAACCGAAAGACATATTTAATCAAAATTAAAATCATTGATGTACACCCAAGAGATTCATGAGATATTTTTTTATTGTTGTTATTCCAAATTAGATGAAGAATATACAGTAACTAATGGCCCTTGTGCTAGAAAATTGCATAATTATCACGGACCAAAAATGATATTTGAAGGAAATATATAATGGAGGGTAAAATTGTCTATAAAATTTAAATATTTGAAATTGTTGTGTTAAAATAAAAAGTTATTGTGCTAATATCAACACTCCAAATAATTAGAGAGCGGCTAACTGATGCATAAAATACGACGGGACCACTAACTACCTGGGGGACCACTAACTATTTGGGGACCGCTTATATTTAAAAAAACTTACAACTGGCGTGCACATGTATGAATACTTATGCCGCAAGTATTACTATATAATATATTAAGTATTCATACCTAAGATATCAAGTATTTAAAAAAAAAAACTGGACATCAATTTTCTTTTCTCTCTAATCACACACTCATCTTTTACACGTTTTTAAAAGTGATTTTTTTTCTCCATTTAATATCGTCAATATTTCTCACGATCTGTAAAGAATTTTGCGAATCTAAAACCACGGACGTCTTCTACGTAATTTTCTGTTTGAAATGAGATACATGATGAAGTGCTTTCGGGTTCTTCATCGTTCAAGTATTCATACCTCGGCGTGCAAGTATTCATACCTTGTCAAGTATTCATCTCTAAAATGTCAAGTATTCTTCTCTAAAATGTCGAGTATTCATACTTAAAGTATTTATGAGAAACCCACAGAAGTGTCTTGGACATTAACTATCTGGGGGACCACTACCGACCTGGGGGGGCCGCAAACGTCGCTTGAAAGCGACCACGATAGGGACCACACACTGAAAACCAAGGACAAGCGGATGCGTAATGACCATCGCAAGTGTCATTACTGTAATTGTTGTAAACGTTCATTTCTAAAAATATCAAGTATTCATACTTACGCATTGAAGTGTGAATTTTTATATTGTAAAATATTCCTGAGAAACCCCTAAATGTGCTCCGTGCATTAACTACCTGGGGAGACCACTACCTATATGGCAGGGTGGCCGCAAACGTCACTTGAAAGCGACAACTACGGGGACCACAAGCGCATGCGTAACCACCGCACAATCACCGACACTGTAGTTTTAGTAAAAATATTAATATCTAAAATTTTAAGTATTCATACTTTGATCACTCAAAAGATAACGATGTTATCTTTTAAAATTTATAAACTCAGAAATGCTATCGGTTCGGATCGCAAGCGCACAATCCTATCGAGTAGCATAATCGAGGTCGATCCACAAGAAATATTGGTTTACAGTCTTGAGTGATCAAATCACAATCTTTCGAAAGGCTAGACGAAATCTGAAAATTTGAGAGTTGAAGTTGTGATCAATGTAAATTTGGCAATAATTAAAAGTAATTAAAATAAAGATAGAGATGAGAATTCCTAGGATTTCGGCACACCATTGCTACGCAATCCTCTTTGATATTCTACTTCTGTCGGGTCTGATTTCCTGTTGTTGTTTTATGGAAGACACTACATAGGACACTGCGAATTATCTTCGCAAATGACAGATCTTCCATCGAGATACTACATAGGATACTGCGAGTTATCTTACGCAAATGACAGATCTCTAAATACACAAGTTACTACATAGGACACTGCGATTTATCTTACGCAAATGATAGAACTTGGTTCGCGTTTTGTTGTTCCGATTTATGGTTTCCCCGCTAAGGTTTTATTCACATAAATCTAATGACTCGTCCATCATAGTTTCTCTTACCATTAAAGCAATGTCACTACCCTAACGGATTAAACTAGATCATCGATATCAGATGAAGGGATAATAAATCACAAAAGCATTTCTCAAACAACAAGAAATCATAATCAACAGAAAATATATATATCAAAGCATCATGAGTAACAAGGTTTACTGCCTAGCCCCTAAGAAAAGAACTTAGCCGCGGAACGGCATGGATACAATCACTCCTCTCTTTCTCACTTAATCAAATCTAACCTAAATTACAAAGATGATTTCTTCTTCTGTCCAGGGTGCTTATATAGGAGTGAAGGGACGTCTGGAGATGACTGGAGGCCAAGAAACCTGATCTGGATACAGCTGTAGCAGTTATTCCCCAAAGGGCGCCTTGGTAACAGACCGTACTAGCTGGTACGGCCCGTATTGAGACCATATCCCTGAAGGGTTTAATGCATATCGCGCTATCTCCTGGTCCGTATTCACATTATCTCCTGGTACGGTCCTGGTCCGATTGACCTGATTCTTGCTCCATTTGATGTGAAATAGTCCCAAAACATGTTTCCTGCAATAAAACATAAAGAAGGGTGACAGTAGCCTTTTCCTCTAATTAATTAAACATAAGTGTGAGATAATATACAAAACCTAAGCCAAAATCCTACGTAATTCATCATCATTTTGACTATGATCATACTTACGCATTAAAGTGTGAATTGTCATGGTGTAAAGTAACTTAAATTAGTTAATCTGTTTGGTGCTTAAATGTATTGATAGGTACTGAAGAAAGTATTCATACTTATAACTGAAGTATGAATTGTTTACATATGACACTTGTTAACGCCTGCCAATATTAATATTGACGCTTACAAGTATTCATACTTCATCATACAATATTAAATAGTAATAGTTCCAAGTGTTTATAGCTAAATGATAATTCATCAAATGCAAAGCACAACTAATTAAGTACTATAAATATTTTATTATAGAAGGAAAAAAACTAATCAGAGAAGAAAAAAATAAGAAAAACCTAAACTAAAAAAAAGTAGAAAAAAAATACCCACCAGAGAATAAAATAATAAGAAACCCAAACTAAATAAAGGGGAAAACAACTTTGCCGAGCGCTCCACACAATTGCTCCAGACCTCCAGTACAAGAAACGTTGATGCCACTGAGTTGTATTTGTACCAGTAGCTTAATAATTTGTACCAGCTTGTTGTATTTGTACTAGTAGCGTATCGGTTCGTACCAGTGAGTTACTTAGCTCCCAGGTCGCTTCTTCTTTTGTGTTATTCCGTACCCAAGGTCAGACCTGGATTAATACAACATCTTACTAGTTCATTGATACAAATGATCCTACCTGAAAATCTGAGATCAGCTTACAAATGGAACGATAAGCTGGATCTTGCTTTCCACTGCAAAGAGAAACTCAAGAGGACCTCCATAAAGAGAAGTTACCTGAATTAAGATTTTTCATCATATTAGAACTAGATGTCAGAAATTCTACATAAAAACAGAAATTCAAGAAAGATATAAATCACAATATCATATTACAAGATCTCAAAGTATTCAAGAGATCATCCACCAATCCGATAATTCTACCTCTATTTTTCCCTTTGATTCAGATTATAAATCAGGTCCAAACCTGAGATCCGGCACAAATCATATCCGCAAAGCCATAACAGGTGCGGCCGATGCATCTGACAATGCGGCCATACGAAGGAACGAAAGCAACCCAGCCGCAACCTCTATTTGCTTATCATATTCGTCCAATACAGAGAGGCGGCTTGGCTGGAAGACGTATCTGTGCGGCGAGATGCAAGGAAAGGAGAAGTTTGCTCGGGAAACAGAGAGGCGGCGTGAAAATGGGAGAGATGAAGACAAAATGAGAAAAAGCAAAGTGATTCTCAATTTCTAATTTGTACGTGCTTTGACTGTTAATTTTGTACGGCTCTGGCTGTTAGCATCAAGGGAACGATTAGAGACCTACTCGCGTCGACAAAATCTTTACTCAAATAATTATCTTTACTCAAAAATACAACTGACGCGCGCATGTATGTATACTTGTGCGCGCAAGTATTACTATATAATATATTAAGTATTTATACCTAAGATATCAAGTATTTAAAAAAAACTGGATATCAATTTTCTTTTCTCTCTAATCACACACTCATCTTTTCCACGTTTTTAGAAGTGGTTTTTTTTTCTCCGTTTAATATCGTCAATATTTCTGACGATCTGTGAGGAATTTTACGAATCTAAAACCACGAACGTCTTCTACGTAATTTTCTCTTTCAAATAAGATCCATGATGAAGTAATTTCGGGTTCTTCATCGTTCAAGTATTCATACCTCGGCGTGCAAGTATTCATCTTTAAAATGTCAAGTATTCTTCTCTAAAATGTCGAGCATTCATACTTAAAAGTATTTATGAGAAACCCACAGACGTGTCTTGGGTATTAACTACCTGGGGGACCACTACCGACCTGGGGGGGACCGCAAACGTCGCTTGAAAGTGACCACGATAGGGACCACACGCAGAAAACCAAGGACAAGCAGATGCGTAATGACCATCACAAGTGTCAGCGTTGTAATTGTTGCAAACGTTCATTTCTAAAATATCAAGTATTCATACTTACGCATTGAAGTGTGAATTTTTATATTGTAAAATATTCTTGAGAAACCCCTAAATGTGCTCCGTGCATTAACTACCTGGGGAGACCACTACCTATATGGGAGGGGGACCGCAGACGTCACTTGAAAGCGACAACTACGGGGACCACAAGCGCATGCATAACCACCGCACAATCACCGACACTGTAGTTTTAGTAAAAATATTAATATCTAAAATTTTAAGTATTCATACTTGCGCATTGAAGTGTGAATTGTTATGGTATAAAGTAACTTAAATTAGTTAATCTGTTTGGTGTTTAAATGTATTGATAGGTACTGAAGAAAGTATTCATATATATAACTGAAGTATGAATTGTTTACATATGACACTTGTTAACGCCTGCCAATATTAATATCAACGCTTACAAGTATTCACTTCATCGTACAATATTAAATAGTACTAGTTCCAAGTGTTTATAGCTAAATGATAATTCATCAAATGCAAAGCACAACTAATTAAGTACTATAAATATTTTAGCATAGAAGAAAAACTAACTAACCAGAGAAGAAAAAAATAAGAAAAACCTAAACTAAAAAAAGTAGAAAAAAAATACCCACTAGAGAATAAAATAATAAGAAACCTAAACTAAATAAAAGGGAAAACAACTTTGCCGAGCGCTCCACACAATTGCTCCAGACCTCCAATACAAGAAACGTTGATGCCACTGAGTTGTATTTGTACCAGTAGCTTAATAGTTTGTACCAGCTTGTTGTATTTGTACCAGTAGCGTATCGGTTCGTACCAGTGAGTTACTTAGCTCCCAAGTCTCTTCTTCTTTTGTGTTACTCCGTACCCAAGGTCAGACCTGGATTAATACAACAGCTTACCAGTTCATTGATACAAAGGATCCTACCTGAAAATATGAGATTAGCTTACAAATGGGACGATGTGAGGTGCCTTTTTCTGCGTTATCGTCATCTGCCATCTAAACGTCAGTATCTCTTTTCCTTTTGGTATGGTATGGTATGCGGTATGAGGAAAAGGCGTTGTTCAGAGGTAAGAGAGAAGAGAAGAAGGGATTTCGTGGTTCACCCCCGCGCATGATATCCGCACGAGAAAGTTTATTGATTGTGGGGACGTTAAATCTTCCGACAGGCGCAAGCCCCCGCCGTTAATTACCCCGAGATTTATGTCTCTCGAGAACACTCCTCATTCCAAGATTTAGGGCCGCTGAACATAAATAAGAGAGGGGTGTATTTATGTCGTAAACTTCCCTGTGTATGCATATAAATGCGATGCAAGGATGCTATTTAGGTTTCCTATCCCTAACTTGACCTTGCATTAGTGTTTGGTTTTTTCCATTTGTTTGATTGTTTGTTTATCATTTGGTCATGCAGGAGCCATTGCAAGCTTTGATTTTGGGTTTGTTTGAGTATTAGTCATATTTGAGGTTTGAACTCCTCGGTTTGATACCGGTTCAGTACCAATTCGGGTGATGAACTCCTTTGAGTCACGATTGAGACATAGGAGATGTTGATTTAAGCCTTTTGAACCTATTGAGGCAGCCTAAACTTATTCTTCGACATAAATTTCAGTTTTAGAATTTTAATGAACATAGGTTTCATGAAGGTTTCATCTTTTTTACAAAATTGAATTGATTTATATTTTCTGTTTTCATTAAAGATCATGTGATTTCTTGTCATTAATTCATAGAGGGGTATTTGCACCATGTCCAGAATGAATTTCATGATTTTATAATTTCGCTTATATTTTTAAAGAATTTATTCGTGTAGAAAGGCAGTGAAGGTCATTTGGTTATTTTAAATGCTGATTTTTTTATTTTGAAAAGCTGAACTTCAAAAATCCATATTAAATTGAAATAAAATCCAAATAATATGAAATTTGTGTCAATCTTGTGTGTTTTGAAGTTATTTACATATTGGTGCAGTCCATTTTGCATTCTATCCTCTGTACTAGTCTAGATTGATCATTTTACCAGAGATGGTCATTTCAGTCTAGTACCAGTTTTGTTTGCTGACAATCATTTTTGTAAAATTTGTGCAAGATAGACTATAACTCCGATTTGAGTGTTCTTGGTACCAAAATTTTCAGGAAATCACAATATATATCCTTAAAAAGTTTCAAGAATTTAGAAGGCCTAAATCTATTTTTAATTTGTGATTTTGTAGGAGGCATATTCTGGGACAGCAAGCTTATTTACCAGTTTTTTTGTATTTTAGAAAGCTAACTTTAAAAATAGCTAGTAAATCGTATAAAAATGCTATAAATGTAAAATTTGGGTCTAAATTGTGTGTTTTGAAGTTCTCTATCTGACTGTACAGTTTATTTTTCATTTTGGTCCTCGTACCAGTCTGCACTGGCTGTTTTACCAGAACAGGTCAATTTCACCGTTTTGAGGTTTTTCTTTGTATCAATGACATTTGCATGGTGCTTTGTTGCTAAGTTTTGTTTGGTACCGTACCAGAAACAAAGGAAATAAGATCAAAGTTTCAAAAGTTCATTTAATCAAGAGGTTTGTATATCAAAAGGATATCAAAGTATGATTTTTGCAAGAAGACCTTTGGTTTTTTATTGAAATCATGATTTAAGTGTTCTTTATCTTGATTTGAGGACAAATCATTGAAATATCATAGGTTTAAAGATGTAAATGACATGAAATAGCCATAGCTATTGTCTATTTACACTTTGAACCTCCATTTCACACTATTTGCACATAGTTTTTAATTTTGCCAACATTTATGTATATAAATGCATCAATTATTGACCAAATCAAATTCTTTGCACAAATAGGTCCTTTGGATCTTTGGGTTGAGAGAATAATAGGGGAGACCTCATGGCTCAACCCTATTAACTCTTGTGTGTTTAATTTTTTTTATTGTCACTTTATTTCCTTTAATTTCTTCACAAAATGATTAATATAATTTTCATATGGGGGGAGACCTCATGGCTCAACCCTCATACTTCCATTATCTAATCATTTTTAGAAGGAATTAAAGAGGTTAAAAAAAGAAAGAAAGATCATAAGATCAAAGCTTTATATACATTTTTTTTTATGTTTGATGCATATAGACCTATATATATAATAGTGATAAGCTCCAAGAAAGGGATGACAAAATATTTATCTTTATTTAACATCTAGTATATATATATTTTTTTATAAAAGAAAAGAAAAGAAGATATTTTTGGTAGAATCATAGGCTTTTTGTTTTTATCAACTATTTAAGTTGAGTTATGCCTCATCTTTATTATCCTCTCTATTATTGCATTGATTACAACAAAGAGAGTTTAATTTACTCAAAAAGAACTCAAACCCGAAATCTAATCCATTACTACATTGATTGTAGCAAGAAAAAAAAATGATTTCATTATTTTTCTAGAACTTAGATCCATAGTTATCATTAAAACTAAAGATCCAAAATCTCTTTTATTCATGCCATGAAAAAGATGAAAGAAAGCAAGAAAGCAAATCGAATCAAGCAAAAAGAAAGATAAAAAAAATGATTATCAAGAGACAAGAAATAGATTTTAAGCTTCAAATAAACATGCTTTATTGATCCATAGCTCCATTTACATATACATCAAGGCCTTTAAGGCACTATTTCTATAAAAGAGTTGGTTTTTTGATGAGAAGAAGAGGGTTTTTTGGGGAAGAAGCTCTAAAAGCTTTGCTTTATGTGTGATTTCGGTCTTGTGAGGTTTGTGTTGTGTGTGTTGTATATGTTGTGTTCTTATGGAGGTGTATATGTTGTGTTTTTCATCTTCAAATGAGGGGTTTATATAGGCTAGGCAAGGGGTAGAGCCTAGGATTTAGAGGAGCCTTGTTGGCATGATCCCCACCACTCTTTTGTATTAACTCTCATCCAAAGGTTTAGATGCATCCAAGTGGTCATGCTTATCCCTCAAGCTTGAAGGGAATATTTTTGGCATCTTGGCATCTTCATTAGTCATGTAACATGTGTCCATAGGAGCAAAAATATCTAGAGCATCTTTATCCCTCCTATTTTGGCATCTTCATTGGTCATGTGACATGTGTCCAGGGCCGGCCCTGGCCCATGGCACCCAGGGCAATGGCCCCGGTCCCAAAAATTCAGGGGGGCCCAAAAAAAAAATTTATTGTATATGGTAAAACCTTGATCTCCGCTTCCAATTTCCAAAAATCCAGCAGTGACATTTCTTATTCTTTCCAAAGGCAAACTTATGTGATTATATCGCTTCCAGATCTCTGATTCTCTGATTCTCTGCTTCCAGTCTCTCAGATCTCCGATTCTCCAACCTTGATATTCTCTGCCTCTACTCTCTAGCGGCTCCGCCAGTCCGCCTAAACATTGATCTCCGCCTCTAGCGATTCCGCCAATTCATTCTCTGTTTCTTTTAATTTGTAAGTTTTCTAGCTATGGTCAAAGAAATCATATATGTGTTTGACTATTTGTTGTTTCTCGGGAAAAGGGCAAAGGCTTAACCGCCTAAGATTGGAGAATATAAATATATAATTTAATCATTGCTCTTAGTGCTTACTAATTACTATATTTTATTGGTCTCAGACTTGGGCTTTTCAACCGGTAGGCGCTGAACCACTAATATTCGGCCATAAAATGAGATTTCATTCCCAAATTAATATTTTTGAATTTTGAGAAACAGTGCTTACTATATTTTATTGGATATGCAATTTTGTACCAACAATTTTGTACAATTTATTTCAATACTGAAATCATTTTTCCATATTCACAGATGCAAATTGGAGATGAATTTTACTGCACAGAGGTAATTTTAACTTAGATTTTACGGCATATTTGAGTAACTCATAGTTGGGTCCTCTGTGCCTCATTACCCAGGTTCTATACTTTGGTTTTGTTTTTAATTTAAAATAATGTTTCCTAGAAAATATGCATCAGGTAGCGAAAAAAGAAATAGAAAAAGAGAGGGAGAAGAAAAATTAAAGCCTCAAAAAGGTTCTATTCAAAAGCTTTGGAAGAAAACTAAACCGCAAAATGAGTCCTTGGAAAACCAAGTTGAAAGTCAGGTGCACGAACAAACAACAAATGTGTCTGAAAATGAAAATGAGGTAAATAAAGAAATAACAAATGTGCTTGAAAATGAGACTAGTGAAAATATTGAAGAAATTAATCATGTGTCTGAGTGCTTAGATTCTTCGTTATCTATAAATATATATGATCATAGAGTGTGGGATAGTTTAGTTTCAAAACTGAGAGATTTGCTTATTGAGAACGGTCCTATTAGAGATTCTAATATTAATTTTCCTAAGGATAATTACAATAGGGGGTTCTCCACATATTATTTTGATCAAAAATTAAGAAATGGAGAACTTATTGATAGGAAATGGTTGGTTTACTCAAAAGATTTAAATAAAGTATTTTGTTTTTGTTGTAAAGTTGTAAGACATGTCCGTTCTAAAAGTCAAATAGCAACTACAGGTGTTGATGATTAGAAACATCTAAGTGAAAAAATTAAACTACATGAAGATAGTAGTGAACATTTTACCAATCTTAAAGCTTGGGCTGAACTAAGAGTTAGATTAGGAACAAATCAAACTATTGATAAAGAATTACAAGAACAAATCAAGAAAGATACAGAACATTGGAAACAAGTTATGATTAGAATAATTTCTGTTGTTAAGCGTCTTGCAATGAATAATATGGCATTTCGTGGAACAAATGAAAAAATTAATGAGGGTTCTAATGGAAATTTTTTAGGCTTTCTAGAATCAATTGCTGAGTTTGATCAAACAATGAAACATCATTTTCGACTCATTCAAGATAAAGAGATTCATTATCATTATCTTAGTCATAAAATACAAAATGAATTAATTGTCATGTTGGCATCAAGTGTCAAGAATGCAATAATAAATAAAATACAAAAAGCTAAATATTTTTCTGTGATTCTTGATTGCACTCCTGATGCTAGTCACACAGAACATGACTTTGGTAATTAGATGTGTTGATGTTGCGAGCTGCCCAATAAAAATAGAAGAATATTTTTTAGAGTTTTTAAATGTAGAAAACACATCTGGGTTGGGTCTTTTTTGGTGAATTACAAGCTGCTCTTAATTCTCTTGATTTAGATATTAATGATGTAAGGGGACAAGGATATGATAATGGTTCTAATATGAGAGGAAAACATCAAGGTGTCCAAAAAAGATTGCTTGACCTAAATCCTAGAGCTTTTTATATGCCATGTGGTTGTCATTCTCTTAATTTAGTACTTTCTGATATGACAAATTCTTGTTTGAAAGCAAAATCTTTTTTTGGAGCATGTCAGACTTTGCATAATGTGTTTGCTAATTCAACGAAACGATGGAACATTTTACTTCAATATGTGGATGATTTAACTTTGAAGTCTTTGTGTGTAACAAGATGGAAAAGTCGTATAGAAAGTGTAAAAGCAATAAAATATCAAGCTCCCAAAATAAAAAGGCTTTAATAAAATTAGCTGAACTTTTTGATGATCCAAAAATAAATTGGGATGCTGAAAAATTAGTATCAAGTGAATTGTCCAACTTTGAATTTATTTTGAGTTTGGTTATTTGGCATGAAATATTGTTCAAAATAAACTTGGTGAGCAAAAACTTACAATCTGAAGATATGCATCTTGATGTAGCTATTGAAAGTCTGAAAGGGTTAGTTTCTTTTTTTGAAAAATATAGAAAAAATGGGTTTACTTCTGCTATGATTGATGCTAAAGAGATTGCTGATGAAATGGAAATTGAACCAGTGTTTCAGGTAAAACGTAGGGCTATAAGAAAGAAACATTTTGATGAAAATCCTAATACAGATAGAGAGCAACAATCTGCTCAAGAAAATTTTAGAACAGACTATTTTCTTGTTTTAGTTGATATGGCAATTTTTCAATTGAAAATCAGATTTGAACAAATTGAACTTTTTGAATCTATATTTGGTTTCTTGTTTGATGCATCACGGTTAATTTCATTAGATGATGAAGAAATGAAAAATTATTGTTTAAAACTTGAAAATGCTTTGACACATGGTGAGAATTGTGATATTGATGCACAACGTTTATTTGCAGAATTACAAATATTGCAGGTAATGCTACCAAATGAAGCGTGTCAAGATGGAAATGCATGGAACTCCATTAAAATTATGGAGTTTGTAAAAAAGATGGACATGTTTCCGAATATTTTAGTTGCTTATAGAATTTTACTAACTGTACCTATTACTGTGGCATCTGCAGAGAGGAGTTTTTCAAAATTAAAGTTGATAAAATCTTATTTACGGACAATTATGACTCAAGATAGGTTGAATGGATTAACAATATTAAGTATTGAAAAAAATATGTTGAAAACTATTGATGTTGAACATATAATTGGTGATTTTGCTTCTAAAAATGCAAGAAGGAGTTATTTCAGATGAGATGTGATTTAGATGTGTTTTTTGTGCAGGTACAACATGTATTCAAAATTGATTTATCAAGAAGCAAGCAAGAAGCATGGTGTGGATATGTTCATCATTATATATGTTTTTTTTTTAAGGGTATTGGTTTTATGTCCTCCCCTATTTTGTATGATATGGCCTATTAATAAAAAAAATTGTTTACATAAAATGTTCAAAATTTTCTCCCGCTCCGGACCCCAAAATCCTCAGGACCGGCCCTGCATGTGTTCATGGAAGCAAAAATATCTAGAGCATATTCTATCCTCTCAATTTGAGTCATGCAACAAAAATGAAATATCCAAATAGGCTATTGAAGCATTCGGCCTTTGGATTTTATATGTTGCATTCCTCCCTTTTTTTTTTTATTTCGGCCGAAGCTTTTCAAATTTAATTCGGCCCAGCTCATTAGTATTTTATTTAACTCAAAACCACAGTGAGTTGTATTCGGCCATCCGTTCATTCATTTCATTTTTTTTATTTTGTATATTCTTTTATATATATATATATATTTTGTTATATATATTTTTTATTATTTATATTTTCCTTTTTTTATTTATTTTTATATCCCGAACAGACGATAAGCTGGATCTTTAGTGATTTCCACTGCAAAGAGAAACTCAAGAGGACCTCCATAAAGAGAAGTTACCTGAATTAAGATTTTTCATCATATTAGAACTAGATGTCAGAAATTCTACATAAAAACAGAAATTCAAGAAAGATATAAATCACAATAACATATTACAAGATCTCAAAGTATTCAAGAGGTCATCCACCAATCCGATAATTCTACCACTATTTTTCTCTTTGATTCAGATTATAAATCAGATCCAAACCTGAGATCCGGCACAAATCATACCCGCAAAGCCATAACAGGTGCGGCCGATGCATCTGACAATGTAGCCATACCAAGGAACAAAAGCAACCCAGCAACAACCTCTATTTGTTGATCAGATTCGTCCAATAAGAGATCCTCTGGCACCTGAAGAGCTTCATGAATGCACACAAGAACAACTCCAACCGTAATGGCCGAGATTATGAAAGATCCGAGCAAGGTCATGAAGATCACAATTATGGAGATGAGAACCAAACCTTCTGGCTAGGGTTTCTCTGTCAGAGGCGGATCTGAGGGCAGAAAAGGTGGAGAAACGACTAATAGAGGTTCTTAGGGAGGGAGAGGAAGAGGAGATAGAGAGGCAGCTTGGCTGGAAGACGTATCTGTGCGGCGAGATGCAAGGAAAGGAGAAGTTTGATCGGGAAACAGCGAGGCGGCGTGAAAATGGGAGAGATGAAGACAAAATGAGAAAAAGCAAAGTGATTCTCAATTTCTAATTTGTACGTGCTTTGACCGTTAATTTTGTACGGCTCTGGCTGTTAGTATCAGGGAACTAGGGGTGTCAATGGGTACGTTACGGGTCGGGTGGAGACATTTTCATATTCATACCCATTAAAATTGACTTTATCCATATTCTATCTATATCCATTAAAAATTGATCTTACTCTACCCTTACCCGTTAATATTATCGGGTAACAAAACGGTAGCGGATGAATAACGGATATTACTAATATAATAATTAGTTTTATTATATTTTACAAATTAAATGTAAAACTCATTCATTTCACACATATGTAATTACATTTTTAAGAAAAAATAAAAATGAATGTGCAATCAATTCCAACTAAATTGTTTTTTATAAATGAAGAAATTCAAAAACACGAATACATATTTAGGTGGGTTGGAAATTGAATTGAACATATATTTAGATTTTATAATTACCCTATAGGGTAACGGGTATGAAATAGTCATTACCCATACCCTTACCCATTTGGTTAACGAAAAAAATTCCTATCCATATCCACACCCAATAAGCTAACGAAAAAAAAAACCTTACCTATACCCGTCTTATCGAATACGATACGGGTCGGGTAAACGGCTAAAAAGGTACCATTGACACCCCTACAGGGAACGATATGTTTACTCGGGAAAAAAAATAGAAGTAGGCTAAAACTGTCGTTCAGGGTTCTCTCAGTTTGGACCCGTTCACCTATAGAAGAAGCCCCATCGCTTGAAGATAACGAACGCCTCATAACGATCAAGGGAATTGGAGGCGGTGTAATGATATCGAATCAAATCGGCCTGATGATAAATCAAGAGTTGTCTGATTTACATCAAAATTTGCACAAACAACTTTAAAATTCTCATGGATTAAGTGTACACAAATCTATTTCGCCGGTTTGGCCAAGAAAAATACGGACTAGGACAATTAATAAAATTACAACTTACACAAATCTTACCTAAATACCCATGAAGCTTACAAAATTAAATTATAAAAAGATCCTAAATTTCAAATGCATTCTGTGCGCCTTTTAAAGTTATCTAACATACAAAAAAATTAATATTTTGTGTGCTGAGAAAGGGCAAACAAGTATAGTGTAAAAATTTAAAATCAGGAGAAGATTTAAGAACAAACCAACTTAATACCACAGTACATAATTAACGGTATCCTACTGTCTTAAAATGCATTACAACGTATACACTAGTGTGACAAAATAATTCATTCCAAAGAAATAATATCATTACAGATAATTATTCCTGAATAGTAACAACAAAAACAACAATCCATTGTTTAAAGTGAGGCTATGGTAACATGAATATTAGTGACCGACCCATATTATTGATTCATATTTTTATTTTTAAAGTTCAAACAATCGATCCAAACTATTAAACATAATATTTAGATAATTAGAATATCACTTGATTTTAAAATTCTCGACCATCACTTGATAAAGTAGGGGTTCTTACCAAAAAAAGATTTTGCTCCTGTAGTGTATGTCAAGGATTCTGAATTACTTTTTTTTTAGGAAAAAATTTCAGTGTGTCCATCTAAATTTTCAAAATGATCATTTTTTTCAGGAATACATCGTAATATCTAATATCGTCATATAAATTTAACTTTCTTTCTTCTATCTTCTTTAATTTATTTTATTTATTAAAATGAAGGTGTCCACTAAATTTCTAACTGTGATTGAGAGTAAGAGCTAAAACAGAAAACACTTCATCTTTCTTCCGAAAAGGTGCTATTCGCGCCGAATATTTCATTGCCCTCTTTCCTTAACTGGATACCAATGACATGGTATCCAGTTGTCTGGTTGGTTGCGTTTTTGGTGAAGATTAACTTTAGAATTGGATACTGATCTGGAGAAGGTCTTTCGCGGCATTTTGCATATTGTGGATTGATCTAATAAACGAAGGAAAAAAAAAATAAAGAAAATGAAGGTAATGCAACGAAATAAAGTTTCCCATTTGAGAATCAATAAGTTATTATTAACAGAAAGAGCACCTAGTGCCATGTTTGACATTCTCTCAGACTGATTTTGAGCAGAGAACAGTTGCATTGAAAGGAGGTGGAGCGAATAGAAGGAAAGAGGGCCATGAAATATTTGGCGCAAATAGCACCGGAAAGAAGGAAGATGAAGTGTTTCCTGTTTTAGCTCTTATCCAATCACCGTTAGAAAATAGAAACTTAATGGATACCATCATTTTAATAAAAAAAAGGTAAACTGGTCAACACAATTTTCAAAATAATTAAATAAAAGATAAAGGTGATTAAGGGAGATGTACAACACCACGGTGACAAGCAAGAATGGGATGCAATTTGGAAAGGAAATGTCCTGTTGCCAAAGCTCAGATTATTCTTATGGAGATGCTTTTGGGAAGCAATCCCGGTTCAAGCAGTACTGGCAATCCGAATCAGGCACCTGTCGCCAATTTGCAAGCTGTGTGGGATGAATGATGAAACAATTACGCACACAATTTTTAAATGTGATTTTGCCAGGGCGGCTTGGTTTGCTTCACCGATGGGAATAAGAACTGAGAATTTAACAGGTACCTTTAGGGAAACAGTGTTGGCAGTACAAAGCTCAGCAACCCAACAACAATTCTCAACTTTTGTAACCATGGCATGGGCAATTTGGCGAGTTTGGAATGATGTTGTTTATGAAAACAGAAAGCCTAGCCTCCAGATATGCAGGGACTATTTTCAAAAAAACAGAAGAAGCAATAGCATTACTCAGGTTATCCACATCAACCCCAGAAAATGGAATTAGCCACAGGCGGAGATCAACCCAAATTGCGCAAATAATAAGATAATAAAGTTCGACTTACAATTGCTATGTAGATGGCAAGTGGTCTTCTCCCCAACAAGTAGGTATTGGCATTCTATTATTAAAGGGGGAGGGCAGGCTTGTTGAATGGGTGTCTAAGGGAATCCAAGCAATCAGTCCTTGTCAGGCAGAAACAATAGCGGTATTAGAAGGATTGAAAATATTGGGGAAGCACGGCCGGGAATCAGGAGTTGTTCTGACAGACTTGAAGGAAACAGTGGACTCGCTATGCAGCGAATACCCGGTCATCCAAGACTAGCGATCGTATGGAGAGATATGACAGGCCTACGGGTCAGGAAATCACCAAAAAAAAATTGGATGGACACACCGAAAATTTTGCCTTTAAGGCCGTGCTCCAGAGGAGGGGAAGAGGCTGTCATTAAAGGAAAGGAAAGGGAGAGGAGGTGAAGAGCGACCAGACCGTAAGGTGCCCGGGCTCCTTCACCTGCTCCACAAGAGGAAAATTGAAGAGGGAGCAGAGAAGAGCAGAAGGGAGTGGACACTGTGCAGAGGTGACGACGCTGTGTATTTTGCTGAAATTTGTTACTTCCAAATCAGAGTGTACGAAATAGTGACGCGCTGATCACCTTCCTCTCTGTTCCTTCTCCTTCCTCTACGTGCACTATTTCTAGAGCACAGCCTAAAGCTATCATATTTTTCATGCAAATCCCTCTACACAGTAGGTCCATGGAACTCCTCTCTCACTTCTCTTTTCTTTCGTTTTCAATTTTAGTGTTCGTCTTTCTCCATTTGATGTCATATTTGTCCATCACAATTCATAAATTCAATTTAGTACCCCGTTATCTTATTCATGCATTCACTAGTGGAAAAACACAAATCAGGATCGGTTATATTCGCACATCAGGATCGTACCTACAGCCGATCCTGTTCCAGCCGATAAAAGTAGTCAATCTAAACTGTATCGGTTAAACAACCGATACTAAAAGTTTGAATCAGGATCGATTCTTTTAATAACCGATACAGATACTAACATCTGGATCGGCTGTTTACAAATAACCGATCCTAATGTACACTAATCTGGATCGGTTGTTTACAATAGCCGTTACTAATTATACTATCAAGATCGGACTTATAATTTTAGCCGACCCTGATTCATTCCTATCAAGATCGGATTTTTATAAATGTCCGACCCTGATTCTTTTTTTTCTTTTTTTTTTTGCGGAACCAACATTTTTTGAATCCAGATATAATGCACTATTGATATCTATATAGTCTATTTAAATCCAAGAAATTTAATATTATATATCAGAATAAAAAGAAAGGTCAGGATGACCCATTTCATTTACCAGTAAAGTAATACATGACTAATTCTTACTAATGACACAAGCCAAGTAAAATACTATTTCTTAAACCAACTAAAAACCCAGTCTATACTACTAACTGAACTCTGAGACTTCAATGTGACTTCATTTTTCAATCTGCCTCTAGCACAAAAACAAGCACCACAAGTTTTAACTCCACAAGCACCACAAGTTGAAGGCAAAGTATCAACCTGCAAAAACAAAAGGGAATAAATTTAGATAAAAGCATATAGTTCAAAACTTGTATGCACCCATTAACTTTATAAAATCACAACTTCATAAAATCACAACAGAAGAGAAGTTAGAGAGCAACCTATCGAAGAGAGTTGTTATAATATGGGTCTTTGTTCTCCTTGTATTGGCATCAAGTTTCTGCAATTGTCCATAAAATACTCTACATCAAGTTGTTCCTTGCCAAAAATTACAAGTCATATACAATGGTTGGACCGATTTACAAGACAGCAGGGTTTGCATTTGTAAGTTTAATGTTAATTATATTTATTCATATGCTAGAAACATACGAGTACATGTAGTATGCAAGACATCACAATTTTCATCACAATTTCATCACAATAACTTACGAGTAGTATGCAAGACATCAGACTTAACTCTTCTAATTTGTATTAAAAAATTAAGAAAAGGAAATAAAGAGAAAAACCTTGTCTATCCAAGGATAGAAATCCTCTTGGAGCTCATCAGCATAGCAACATAGCATGTTGCATGCTAAGGCTTATTCCAACATCGACCCCATCACTGATAATCACCAATTTTCAACCTGCGAGGCGCAACTGAATTGAAGATGAGACACTCAGACCTTTACCTGAAGCACGACTGAATTGAAGATGAGACACTCAGACCTTTACAAGTAGCACATCTTCGTTTCTTAGATAAAGAAGGCTTGCCGTCACCACTCGATTGGTGCGACATGACTGCACAAATATTGTCAGTACAGGGGTGTCATTGGTAAATATTGTCAGTACCAGACTAATGGTATATATACATACATTTTCGGATCATTCCCTAAGAGTAACTAATAATTTTTAATTTTTTTATCTTTTCTACTGTTAACTCAATTTCTTTTGTTTGGCTTCTAATTTTTTTTTCAAAAATTCTTTTCTTCCACTCTATTATGAAATATGCTACTATCTGTCTAATATTCTCCATATAGTCCCATTATCCTTAGTTAGGTCATAAAGTCTAAATTCGAACCAAATATAACACATAGTAGAACAAAAAAAAATGCATAGTAATATCTCAGCACCTGTCTGAGGTATATGTTCCTGATACAACTATTGCGTGGCATGAAATTTTTTGAAATGGTAACAAGAAATGCCCATTATGCTATATCACTCATGAAATTAAACAAACAAGGGACTATGCTTACAGGTAAATGCCCATTATGCTATATCACTCATGATTTCTTATAAAATATAAGAGTTTAAGATGAAAAACGTCAAGTAAAGTTTAGACATACTGGTAAAGTCTCCCAAATAGCTTGATCA
Organism: Carex myosuroides; assembly: GCA_028015225.1. NCBI lineage: Eukaryota > Viridiplantae > Streptophyta > Magnoliopsida > Poales > Cyperaceae > Carex > Carex myosuroides. The sequence goes on along the minus strand of CM051489.1, from coordinate 1,036,458 downwards.
CTCATGGTTTCTTCATCTCCTGGCATCAGAACTCTACAAATTATGAAAAGCAAAATTTCAATCAATTCCAAAACTTGATTAGCAAGTGATCTTGGTAAGGTTTCATTTTGAACTTTATAAGAACTAATGGATCTAGGTAAGGTTTATATACGATTATTACAATTGCATTCACTATGGAGCTACATAAGCACTAAATTGATGAAAATGCATGGACTATGGATCTACAGTTACTAATTGACTACTGAAAAAAGATCAGAATTAAGCACTGCCTTATGGTTAATCTACAAGTCGAATAAATAAATTATCAAGTCAACGCTTGTTATACCATATAAACCTTAAAAAAAGATCAGAATTATGTACTAAAAGAATCATGTAGTTCTATACAATATTGCAAGTATACACATCATAAATATTTGGTAAACTTCTCACTTCCAACAGGAGAGTGGATTAACTTTGCTCACATATCAACTGGGCAAAGAACCATGCAATCATGTCCTCGCCAACTTTTAAACACTCGCCTAATTACACATTATAGCGGCCAATTATACATTAGATCAATCTGCAATTAAAAATAGTTTTTGTTATTATTCTGTTAATTCTCATAATGCACCTAATATTAGTCACTATAACATCAATTTCTAGAAATTAATTTACACATTATCAATTAATGAAAATGAATTGTACGTTGTATACAGAACCTTCCCTTCTGGGTCAAGCATGAAGCCAGCTGGCGGCTTAGACAAAGATGCAGCAGATTTTAAGCAAGTTTTCTGCTGGAATCAGATTTTAAGCAAGTTGTTAGTATCAGATCAGAGAAAGAACTTTACATAAATTAAAAGCAGAAATGAAATTAACTCATACCCTTATCCAAATATGAAATTAACTTTACAAAAACTAAAAGCAAGAGAGATTGTTTAAATACCTGAAATCACTCTAATAAGTCGTGGTGAGCGTCGATCGACACCAAAGCTCTAATTGGAATTCATCCACTTCCACCTTCTTTAGCTTCGCCTCTTGACCAGCATAACTCTGAAGGTACGGACCGCTCATAAATAGGAGAATCAGAGACAAGGCAGAATCGGTGAAGTGTGGTCCGATCTGGAGGAGAAGGGGAATCATATCAGACGAGAAGGTGGGGATTGAAGGAGACGAGGCGGCTAGGGTTTGATCTAGGAGGAAAGGAGAGGAAGCAGTTAGGTTTTGAGAGGCGCAGGAGAGGACACAGATCTGAAGAAGTTAGATTTGGAGATGAATACGGGAAAGGAGGAGGGGCTAGGTTTTACCGAGAGAGAGAGAGCAATATGAAATTTTTTAAGTTCTGGATTTGCACAATCAAGATCGGATGAACGTGAAGAGCCGATACTGATAAAATATGGACCATCAAGATCGGTAAAGATTAAATAGCCGTTCCTGATAGTGCCACATCAAGAACGGCCATTTATAAACAGCCGTTCCTGATATGTTCTGGACTATCAGGAACGGCTGTTTATAAACGACCGATCCTGATACCTACTTTCAAGATCGGCCTTTTAATTTGCCCGATCCAGATATATATCAGTATCGCCTTTATGTTATGTCCGATCCTGATGTGCCGATACTAAATGTACATTTTCCACTAGTGATTTGGGTGCAAAAGGCTTCAAACCCTCAATGTCAATTGCTATGCACATACAAAAGCAAGTTGAACTTCACACCAAAAAAAAAAAAAAAAATGCACACCTCAAGCATTAGTGAAAGATGCATCTTCAAATCTTTATAAGTTACAATTATTTATCACACAGCTTTTTGCTGAAACACAATCACGCTTCTAAAAATTGAAAAAGAACAAATAACATACTATACTTACAGAACAAACTACTGAAATAGTACTCGTGATTTCAAAATGCAAATTTAGTTGACATATCAGAAGACGGGACAGCCGTCCACAACTATTCCTTTGGCAGTAGGACAGGTAGCAAGCGGGCAATGCTCTCCGGCACTGCCCCACCAATCGAGATTCACATTCTCTATGGATAAACAGAAGTATATTGCCACTGCCATAAACGCCACTCCTGCGTCAAGCGCTGCCGACAGCACGTAATTGTACCTCTCCCACCACTTCTTCCTATACCTGTTGTGCCAAAATGTTCAGTGCTTGTTCCAACTAACTGCCAAGGGGCACTTTGATAATTTTATCTTGGTATACCATTAATATTAATTTGACTCCTTAGATCATATATGTAGCTTAAAACATTTGTTCAATTTTTGAGATACTCGATAAGACCTCTATCTACTGGCTAGACCTCTTTCAAGACCAAAGCTAGAACTCGGCCCGTGTTGATTCAGAAGCTTTTCAGTCACTCACTGGAAACAAGTAGGCACACCAGTCGAACATCTTTGGCCTTCTCGAGTTATCTTAAGTATGCTTTCTAATCTGCTTTATTTACAAGTATTGTAGATACACTGAAACAGCTGTTGAAATCACCGAAGGATAGCTCGTAAATAAACATTCGTTCTCTCCAGTGAGAAGTTGATGTGATTATACTATTTTTTCGTATGCCGATGCCTCCAATCTTCATGTAATTCTATTGAATTGTGTTGCTAAACTAATTTCTCACACTTCTTGTTCGCGGACTCAAAATGTTACTCTTCATTTTGGGGATGTAGTAGACATTGTTTAGAATTTTGTGATCACCATTTTTACTTCTTTGGTAACTTCTTAGAACAATGGAAAATCAGTTAAATACATCTAGTTGGTTTTTAGCAAGGAAACAAAACTTTTACTAAAAATTGCATGTTACAAGGTTAGGAATCTTGTAACAAAATCATGATTATGATACAATTCCGATAAATGAAAAATGAACTTATGGATTGATTTGAGTAACCCAATTTTCATCATTAAATGAGTAGTTATTCTAAAACAACTATTTGACTTGTAGTAAATTATCTTTTCAAATAAAGCAAGAATCAAATATGTTAATAAGACAGTACCTGAAAACAAAGAAATTGAACACTGTCCCCACTGCAATCCACATATTATAATTCAATGCTGTAGCTGGTGGCATGTAGGCTGTAGCACCAATAAGAACCGGAAGATTTATCAGAGGGATCCACGACTGGCTTGGAAACGCTCTGTGAATTAGCCATACAATGAATGGACCGATGGCCCCACCAATGAAGAACCAGTTGAGGGCTGCATAATTGCCTTGTGCGCCAAAAATGCGACGGGGACCCGCAAGGCCCCAGATGACAGAAGCATCAAAGAAGACTCGGTCACCAGGGCATGTCCATGGGCTGTCAGCTGGTAACAAGTTGTCTTGACAGATATTATGGATTGAGCCCAGAAGCCACCACGCCACGCTTATGTTGATTGTACCAGCAACGATGGTACCTACAAACTGATGGAAGAAGGAAATGTTCAACTAGGAAATTGTTTCATTGCATCCTTAGGATTCTCACAATATGCCGTATAACAGCATAGCCTGCTCATATGCCCTTTGAGCACATTAACACAAGGAAATGTCAGCACGGCCTTCTCTCCTAGTTGCATCAATCCATGCCTAAGCTACTCATATACATGCTCTCTCAATAATTAGAGAAGAACAACAATCAATGAGGGGTACTCTGGGCATCTTATGAGAAAAACCTAACTAGTATTCCACAAGATAATACATGATTTTGTGACTTCATAGCAATATAAATGAAACAATACCTAACTTAATACACTAGTTCTTCTGGTTAAATTCATTACTGTTTTAATGTAGTGGACCATAGTTTCTAGCACAAGTGTTCATTTTGAAATTTTAGACCATAATTTTTCTTGGTCAGACACAACTCCGTTTACTTTGTCGGCACAGTCGGCTTCTGTGTACAAGTTATTCCATTTAAAAATGTTGAGCAAAATAAGGCATATTTACCTGGACAAGGAACATGGATTTGGGAGGGATCTTCATGTAGTGGCCAAGCTTGAAATCAGATAAAAAGGCAACGGCTTGCGACATACTCATGTAGCCATACACCTTGAAGCATACATTTGCAATCGGCTTCCCCGGCAGGATCAAACCCATCACATACTCTGTTATCACATTTAGTCCTGGTGTCTTTTTTTCATTTCGTTCAGTTTGCACAAGTAGTCAGATTTTTGTTTAAAGGTGGAATTTTGTTTAAAAAATAAAACATAAATATACAGTGTACCTGATTTGTTGTTGCAGTAATGATGCTGATAGGAAGGGTGAACACAAAGGCCATAGCGCATGCGAAGAGGAGGCCCCACCATGGAAGCTGCACCTGGTCTTTAAGAATTGTGCAAAGAAGCACAGACACAATAAGACTCAACACCAGTAGAACGTGAAACCACCATGCTGGTATGTCCTCATATTTCTTCATCAACCTTGTGTGTATATCAGGCTTTCCTTTGTAAGAGACACGGAACCGTTCATAAATCTCCCTGCAACAGCCAGAAAACTCCATTTGTGACATCATTTGACGGAAATAAAACACTCCAGTTTCATGGTAGCCAGGTAAAACACTGCTAAGTACCAGTTTGATTATTCTGATATAGATTTGAAGTGCCCTTAAATTAAATACCCTTTCATGGAATCATGATATTGAGCTTTTTTTTTGTTTTTTTCATAAAATGCACATATTTGAGTTTTGCACAGACCATAATGCGGGGTTAAGATACCATTTTGGTTTGCCCGACATAAATACAGACCAACTATGGTGATGTACACGTTTGACCAGCTTTAGCCTTCCCAATTTTTTCAGTATTGTTTGCACTGCTTGGAGCTTCATTATACAATTAATAATAGACTGAGACTAAATCAATACCCAATTAGACAAAGGAAACTAATAGAAGTAAGTACAAGCCACAAAAAGAAGACAAGGTATCACCTTCCATAGAAGAAAGCAACATGCGTCAGCGTAGATGCAATCGTGGCAAAATTAAGCCCATATGATAAAGCAAAAAACGTGCTCAGGTTGATCTTTCCCTGCTTTTGATAAGCATCAATGTCGAGCTCAAATTTATCATTCACAATGGCTTCAATATCATACTGTGTGCCGTTACTCGTAAACAGATGCGAAGAGAAAATTGGGAATGTCTTAGCGTTGTACAAATCCAAACCCCAGTAGGAGATGGGAATGATGACATACATAAAGAGGGCAAAGCCAACAAAAATGTTAGCAATAGCGAAGAAGGGGCAGATAAGGGGGCTGAAGAGGAAGGAGGAGACAGCCGACCAGTCAAGGGTGAAGGCACCAAGGCCGAGGCCTCTCATCCCTGAGCCAAGCTGCTGAGCCGTGACTGAGCGGGTGAAGATCCAGCATACCCAAGAGATGCTGGTTAAGGTCGGGAAAAGAAAACCTGGGAAAATGTACCATATGAAGCTGCATGAGAGTGCAATCATGAAGAATTTTGCACGTGACATACTCTTCTCCTCCTTTTCATGCAGTGCCCTGCATCAAGTGCAATAAATCAAAAGAGAAAAGGAAATATCTTTCGAAATTGGATAAAATTGGAATGCTATCCACAATTTGTTCAAAGAAAAACTGTTGCTTACGGGGTAAATGATTATGGTCATTTTACTTTGTGGATTTGAATTGAAGTTCTTAATTCCATGGAATATATTTAACAGTTTTTTTTTTCCTAAACAATAGGATTGCAATGTATCAAATTTTGGAATTTCAGCTATCATTTTTTTTCTTAATTTTTTGCCAATTTATTCTGTTTCAGAAGTGAAGAACCTGAAGTCAATGTCACTGTCACTGGGAGCTCATATATTAAGTACAAGTAGGAATGAACTTCTAGGAATTAAAGAAAATTTATAATTAGAAGAAAAAATATTGATAACTAAATACTTTAAGCCATATAATTAAGTTTATAATAAAAAATGAACAAAAATGAATACTCTTATGATATTATCATATTCTGGGGGCAAACTATAGTATGCAGCTAACCATCCAGATACTGCAGGCAATAAATTGATATTAAATCTAGTCAACGATACTTATCAGTCGTCTACATTTCAAATTCCTAGTTCAACGTCTGTACACAGGCTGGAAAAGATAGGAATATTAAAATAAAAGCAACATGTTGAGCATATGCTCTTTGCATGACCACTAAGATACTTGATTTAAATATTTCAAGTGTGGAAAAAGTAGGTATCTAGGCTTTGGCCTGTCATGTATTATTTTTTTTACTGAAAATAACTAGTTGAAACTTAAAATAGCTGCTGAGAGTAGAAGATTATTGAAGGCAATTGACTTGTGAATTACCAGGTCCAAGTATCACTCAACTGGATGGGATCTATAATTCCTAAATAGCCAAGAGGCTGCTATAGTAATCACTGGCCCATGAATTGAGGGCACCAAAAGTCAACAGTGGCACAGAAGAGTACAAATTACATTTCAAATTGTTGATAACGACGACTTCAGGTTTGACTAAAAAAGGATATGGCGACCAGAAAAAGAGCAATCAGAATGACACAGAAAAAGAGATATGTTTGGTTGGAACGAGAATAGGCTATTTTTGAGGTTTTGCTATTCGGAATAGCTTATTTAGTATTTCGTTGATTTAGAATAGCTAGAACAGTGAATCCAAATTTTTTTGTCTTATTAGAATAGACTATTCCTAAAAATTTTGAGATTTGATTATTCTAATAAGACAAACAATAACTATTCTTAATTTGACTATTCTAGTTATTCTTATTTTACAACCAAACATACTCTTATAAAGATAGTTTGCACTTTGCAGCGGCTGTCCTTTTCGAGGGAAGCATGCGTGGTATGACCAGTTGAATATGACTATAAATATATATTCTTTGAAAGAGATTTGAGTGTGAATATACAAAACGACATTACTGATAATGACGACGGTTTAGGTGCCACAGATAAATTCGCTTTGATTTTATGTCAAAAACTATATTTTCTTTTTGTTTCACACTTCATAGGCCCCTAACTAAAATACAAGAAAAAAAAATGACAACTTTAAATTATAATATTTCACATCAAAAGCGTTGATTGCTCAATGAAACGAAACCTTGCCAAAATATTGGTCTCCGAGCTGGTGCTAGAAAGAATAAAATATCTCAAAGATAACTGTATAAAAAGAAATTGATTAAGTACCTGAAGAGGGATATTTGAACAAGTGTACTGGGCCACCACATATGGGCCGGCTCCACCACATATTTCCTCATCAATCCTGCCCATCCATATCCCAGCACCTAACACAAAAAAATAACAAAATTATCAAAAGCAACCGTGACGATAACAAAAATAAATAACAATAACAAAAGATTATTGTATACTTATTTGCGTTCTGTTTTCTAATTAGTGTAAAGTGAGACTGTGATTGAGGAAAAGTCAGGTGCCCCTATACAAATCGTTAGAAGGGCCTTGCCCCTAACCCTACAAAAAAAAAAAAATTTGCTGGGGCCACCTTTAGGTAAAGATATTGACAGAGCTGATTTGACTTCATACATCATATTAGTTATATAATTTTTATTTTCTTTGTTAGTTTGTGCACTGCATGAAGCTAAACTAGCTCTACCAATATCTTTACACCCTCTTTAGAAAATAAAGCTGAGAAACAAGAACAATTACTTGAGTGGTAATGACAAGAAGCCAACTAGCGAGAAAGGAGATATGCCTATGATAGAATGCTCTGATGATATCAACTATTGAGACCGCATAAGCACCTCCATTTCCAAACGCATAGCCCGCATTCGCAAAAATAGTAATGAGCACGTGCTCCTTTATGGTAAATGGACCCGGGTTCAGAGAGAAAAGACGATCGCCGCATCCGGGAATACGGAATTTCTTCTCCGGTAGAATTTTCGCAAGTAGACGGCCAATCGGAAGTGATGCAACCTGTAATACTCAAAAGGTTACTTCGTTTGTACAAAATTATGACAAAAAAAAATGTTAATATTATTGCAATAATATATGACTTATTATGTAGGAAGATATTTGATTTATTAAAATAAATTATTTTCTGTCAAATATTCAATCTGTTGGGGGACCATAAAGACCAAACAATTACGCCTTATCTAGAGATCAAACAATTACATCTCATCTAGGGGTCAAACACTTACACCCCGGGGAAGAAGAAACAATCCCCACCTTAAACCTAAGGACCGTCCTATGCCAAAGATACCCGAAAACATAATCTTAAGTGCGGAATTATACCTGATTCCATGCCGTTTGCCATGGAATACCCTAAAGTCTTGAGCAAGCCGTCTCCGTGAGCGCGAGACAAGTCTTTAATCGGCAAGAAGTCATTCTCGCCTTTGTGGTTGGGTTGTGGATTAGATCTTCCAAAGCAACAAGATACGCCCTTGAGAAATCCTCTCCAATTTCCTTATGGATCTCTCCTCTCAATTCTTTAATGGAGGAAGAAGGGAGAAGGCACTCAAAAATCTATCTAAGAATAACCTCTTTCGAGAAATATGAGTTGAGTTGGTTATCTTGTGCCTTGGGGACCCATCCTTATATAGTATTACACATCTGGCGCCGCGAGTGCGGGTGCACTGGGTCGCACTGGGACTCAGTGCGTCCGCACTGGGTTGAGACGCGTCCAAATAACTGCTTTTCTTTTAGCCCCGGATTTTTCCTAAGTCCTGAGTGCGTCCGCACTGGGCTCGGACTTTCTTTCCAGTTTTTACACTGGATTTCAGAAAATCGTCTAAGTCCTGAGTGCGTCCGCACTGGGCTCGGACTTTTCCCAGTTTCTAAACTGAAGTTCCCAAAATTTGGCTAAGTACTAAGTGTGTCCGCACTGGGGTTCAGTGCGTCCGCACTCAGGGTTTTGAAAGCAGTTTTCTGTATTTGCAAATCTCAGAATCAGTCCATTAATGATTTGATCTTTGCCCAAATTGTTCTACACATTTATGGACCACATCCTATTGAATACATAGATTGTCTAATGTCTTAATTCCATATTAGATCACTTTAATTGTGACAATCATATTGACAGTATACAATTCATAATTATATTACATATATGCTCAACGTTGGATATATGATCCAACAATCTCCCACTTGAGCAATATGTCATACTCTTTTAATTATGTATTGTTAACCTTATGTGCGCACATACTTTTCTGTCATCTTTATGTATTCCCAAACCAATTCCGTCCATTAATTACATTAGCAAAGGACTAAAGCGGCTTTCGTCACATTTATTTTAGTCATGACTAGACCATCAATAATCTCAGTACTAACATAACCAAATGACATGAATCATGATGTGGATGTGTAGCATAGAAATTACACTCAATTGTGATCTTACTGTCCCAATTTCTAACTGGGTCTCCTACTTAAAACTTGAAACTAAATTTCATAAACTTGTTGTAAAATGCGAAATTCAAATAAACAATTCGCAAATCACATACTCAATTGTGAGGTCAAAACCAAAAATTAAAGATAGAGTGCATATAATAATCATTTTGCAATACCATGCATATAACACAAATTACTTGTTTTCTGTCACAAGTTTCATATCTAAATATTACAATAAGTAAATAGAACATTGAAATAAACAACTAACAGACTCCCACTAAAACTGAATTTCCCTAACAGAAATTACACCCATATGAGCAACATGCTCTTCAAACTTATTGGGTGGTAATCCTTTAGTAAGTGGATCCGCCAACATGGAGTCTGTCCCTATATGTTCTATGGATAACTGACCCTTCTGCACTCTCTCCTTTACAACCAAGAACTTGATGTCAATGTACTTGGACTTTGACGAACTTCGGTTGTTATTTGCGTAAAGTACGGCTGAATTATTGTCACAATACAATTTTAGTGGTCTCTCAATAGACTCCACTATACGCAGCCTAGTGACAAAATTGCGTAGCCATACACCATGATTCGATGCCTCATGACATGCTACAAATTTTGCGGTCATTGTGGAAGATGCTATAAGTGACTGTTTAGCACTCTTCCATGAAATAGCCCCTCCAGCTAACATGAAAATGTAGCCGGATGTAGATTTCATGCTATCTTGACATCCTCCAAAATCAGAGTCGGTATACCCAATGACCTCTAGCTTGTCCGATCTCCGATACGTGAGCATGTGATCTTTTGTTCGCTTCAGGTACCTCAAGACCCGTTTGGCTGCTTTCCAATGATCTAAACCTGGATTTGATAAGTATCGGCCCAACATGCCAGTGATGAACGCAATATCCGGACGCGTACACACTTGCGCATACATGATGCTCCCAACAACTGAGGCATATGGATACTTCTGCATTACTTCCTTTTCTAAAGGATTCTTTGGGCATTGGCTGAGACTGAATTTGTCTCCTTTTGCCACAGGGGTATTTCCTGGTTTACTGTCTTGCATGCCATACCTTTTCAGGACCTTTTCGATATAATTCCTTTGAGATAAACCTAACATACCTTGGGTTCTATTCCTCAGTATTTCAATCCCTAGGACAAATGATGCATCACCAAGATCTTTCATCTCAAAATTCTTCATCAGAAATTTCTTAGTCTCATGCAACATATTTATATCATTGCTGGCAAGCAATATGTCATCTACATATAAAACCAGAAACACAAACTTACTCCCACAGAACTTGAGGTATATACACTCATCCACAAGATTTGACTCAAAACCAAATGAGATAATCACATTGTGGAATTTGTAGTACCACTGACGAGACGCTTGCTTTAGCCCATAGATGGATTTCTTAAGTTTGCACACCATAGACTTTGCGTCTCCCGACACATAGTTTTCTGGTTGCACCATATAGATTGTTTCCTCAATGTCACCATTGAGAAACGCAGTCTTAACATCCATCTGATGAAGCTCTAAATCGAAATGCGCAACTAATGCCAATATAATTCTTAAAGAGTCTTTCAATGAAACTGGAGAGAAAGTCTCTTTATAATCAATGCCTTCCTTTTGTGTAAAACCCTTAACGACAAGACGAGCCTTATATTTCTCCACATTACCTTTCGAATCCCTCTTGATCTTAAATATCCATTTTGAACCAATGGGTCTCGCTCTTTTAGGTAATGGGACAATTTCCCAAACGTCATTGTCGGCCATAGATTTTATTTCCTCATTCATGGCATCGATCCACTTGCTAGAATTAGAGTCTTGCATGGCTTGTTGAAAATTTATGGGGTCATTTTCTAACATGCCAACATCAAACTCATGTTCTTGAAGGTAAACTACATAATCTGAAGATATTGCAGACCTTTTCTCTAGTGGATCTTCTTATTGGCACTTCTGAATTTTCTTGAGGGTTTCCAGCATTGTTGTCAACAACAATCTGGCCAACAACAGCATTCTCCAGAATTTCTGAAATTTCACTTTGTACTGTTTGATCTTGTTGAGTTTGGTCTTCAATAATGGTTTGATTTTCGACAATTGTATTTTGAGTTAAAATGGGTTCAATATCCACAAAACTCTCAACACCTGTGGGAATATTTGCATACTCCTCTTCGAATTCATCCATTATTGTATCTCCCCCCGCAAACTCAACATCCTCAAAAAATTTTGCATTTCCTGTCTCAAAAACTGAATGTTCTGTAGGATTATAAAACTTATAACCCCTTGATCGCTCGGGATACCCAATAAAGTAACAACTAACAGTTCTTTCATCCAGTTTCTTTTCATGCGGCCTATAAGGCTTTGCTTCAGCTGGACAACCCCACACATGCAAATGTTTTAAATTAGGCTTTCGCCCATTCCAAATTTCGTATGGGGTTTTGTTAGTTGCTTTAGTGGGCACTCTATTTAGGATATGTGCTGCAGTCTTTAAGGCTTCACCCCATAGATTATTTGGTAAAGAAGTGCGACTCATCATACTTCTTACCATGTCCTTAAGCGTTCGATTGCGCCTCTCAGAAACACCATTCATTGCCGGCGAACCGGGCAATGTATACTGAGGCACAATGCCGCATTCATCTATGAAATGTGCAAAAGGCCCTTTACATTGTTCACCTGATCCATCATATCTGCCGTAATATTCACCACCACGGTCAGATCGAATGGCCTTAATGCGTTTGTTAAGTTGTAACTCAACTTCCGCTTTGAAATTTTTGAACATGTCAAGGGCTTGAGCATTTTCCTTAATCAAATATATGTAGCCATATCTTGAATAGTCATCTATGAAACTAATAAAATACCGTTGACCATTTCTTGTGGCCGTTGGAAACGAACCACAGATATCGGTATGAATTGATTCCAAGACTTCCGAACACCTTTTGGCTTCATATTTTCTTAAATTGGTTTTTTTTCCCTTTTATGCAATTTATACAATCATTAAGATCTGAAAAATTTAAGGGTTCAAGAATTTCATTAGACACAAGTCGTTCAATTCTGCGTTGAGAAATGTGACCTAATCTCTTATGCCATAATGAAGCTGACTTTTCATTTGTTAATTTTCTTTTCTTACTATTTGTATCCACATGCAAAGCTTCAATATAAGAACTATAGACATCCAAAGAATATAGATTATCATAAACAGAAAGAAAACCAGAACCAACTTGTTTTGAATCATGAAACAAACTGAAATTTCCATTTCCAAAAGCACAAGTAAATCCATACTTATCTAATGCAGAAATTGAAATTAAGTTACGTCTAAAAGACGGTACAACAAAAGTCTCATGCAAATTCAAATAAAATCCTGATTTTAACAATAATCTATAAGTCCCAATAGCTTCCACCTCAACTTTATTGCCATCGCCCACAAAAATGAATCTCTCATCATCACTTGGCTTCCGGCAATTTAGGCAGCCCTGCAAAGATATACTTATGTGAGTAGTTGCACCTGAATCTATCCACCAAGTATATCTAGATACAAAAGATAAATTAACTTCCGTACAAACCATAACAAGAGATGTACCTTTCTTAACACGCCAAGCATGATAATTCTGGCAATGCATCTTCTTGTGTCCAACTGCACCACAGAAGTAACAGGCACTTTCCGATGCGGCAACTGATTTGCCCTTATCCTGTTTCTTGTTGGTGTTCACTGCAGCATCCTTATTATCCTTATTCTGATTTGATTTCTTACGCTTAGCCGATGGCTTTAATTTGGAAGTTGTAGCAAAATGGGCACTTTCTGTCTTCTGTTGTTTCAATCTTTCCTCTTCTTCAACACAATGGGAGATGAGTTCATTGAGTGGCCATTTGTCCTTTCGACAATTATAGCTCACCCTAAACTGTCCAAAGTGTGCAGGAAGAGATATCAATGCCAAGTGCATTAAGAGATCATCAGAAATCTCCAACTTAAGTGCCCTTAGTTTTGAAACAACATTAGACATCTCCATGATGTATTCCCTAATACTTCCCTTATCTTTATATTTCATTGAGACAAGTTTGGTCAAGAGTGTACCAATTTCAGACTTTTCATTCTTGACAAACCGTGTCTCAACTTCGGCTAAAAATTCCTTAGCATTAGTAATCTTATCAGAAATCGAACCTCTAAATGCCTCTGGAATGGACCTTTTCATAATCATTAAACTCACTCTATTAGATCTGTCCCACTTTTCCTCAACTCTCTTTTCTTCAGGAGTTGAGGTAGTAGTAATTTTGGGACAGTCAGTTCTGAATGCCAAGTCTAAATCCATGACACCGAGAGTTATCATAACACTCTCCTGCCAATACTTGAAATTGGTACCATTTAACATCGGAATGTCTTTTAGGCCAGTAGTAATGCTAGCTGAAAAATTCGAACAAAAGACACACAAAACAAACACGATTTAGCAAAAAATCTTAATTTATAAATTATATTCAAATAAAAGGCTAAACTATACCATTATTACCAAAGTATCGGTTTCCATTAATTGATTACCGGAGGGCAACAAATTAATTTCTTATGATACTTTGTCGCAATAATAAAGTATTGATGATTCATTAACATATCGACAACATGCCTTCCGGAGGGCCGACATTATGACATATGTATAAAACATAATAATCATCATCACACTCTAATATCACTCAATTGTACATAAAACTTTAACAACCATAATCTTCCGGAGGGCCGATATATGATTGCTTCAATTAAATGTACACTTAATTTTCTTTTATATAATGAATCTAAATTAACTTTGTCAAAAGAGGCACCGGAGGGTACAATAATAACTCAATTAATTTAATTCAAGATATATATAACTTCAATGCCTTTATAAGAATTATAATTTATACCTTAGCCATAAAACAAAAGTGCAATTAAATAAATATATATATATAATTAAATCATAATAACTGCATTTTTAATCTCAGAAATTATTCTCTAACTTTTCAGAGAGTTGTGCGGCCCCCACGAAATTTTGTGCGGTCTGCCAAATAAAAAAGGTATTTTGTCCATCTGCATCAAAAACCGTGCGATCGCATCAAAATCCGTGCGGCCGTATCTTTGTCTGAGTAACTGAAAAACTGCATTTATTATGCTCAATTAAGACACGATCTAGAGAGATTTTAATAAAAGATTGGAAGCACCTTAAATAGCCTTTCAAATTTAAAATTATTCTAAATTTGTAAATTGTTGTTTCAGAAAATTTATAAAAAAATAAATTTCCCAAAACCCTAATTTCATAACTGCCCAAAAAACAGGAATTTTTCAGGATCGAACATTATTTGATCAGAATTTTGCGATTTCAAGTGGAAATCTTCGAGCAAACCCTAATCAAATTAATAATTTAACTTTTAGGCAATCATGATCTTAAATAAAACTTTTGTGCTCTCCAAACTTAAATTTTTAGATCAAGAAAATCAAAAAAATCAACTAAAAAATCAACGAAAAAATTATCAATTCCTAATTCTCTCTAGATCCTTAAAGACCTAATCCTTCGGCATAGGAAGGCTCTGATACCACTTGTTGGGGGATCATAAAGACCAAACAATTACGCCTTATCTAGAGATCAAACAATTACATCTCATCTAGGGGTCAAACACTTACACCCCGGGGAAGAAGAAACAATCCCCACCTTAAACCTAAGGACCGTCCTATGCCAAAGATACCCGAAAACATAATCTTAAGTGCGGAATTATACCTGATTCCATGCCGTTTACCATGGAATACCCTAAAGTCTTGAGCAAGCCGTCTCCGTGAGCGCGAGACAAGTCTTTAATCGGCAAGAAGTCCTTCTCGCCTTTGTGGTTGGGTTGTGGATTAGATCTTCCAAAGCAACAAGATACGCCCTTGAGAAATTCTCTCCAATTTCCTTATGGATCTCTCCTCTCAATTCTTTAATGGAGAAAGAAGGGAGAAGGCACTCAAAAAATCTGTCTAAGAATAACCTCTTTCCAGAAATATGAGTTGAGTTGGTTATCTTGTGCCTTGGGGACCCATCCTTATATAGTATTACACATCTGGCGCCGCGAGTGCGGGTGCACTGGGTCGCACTGGGACTCAGTGCGTCCGCACTGGGTTGAGACGCGTCCAAATAACTGATTTTCTTTTAGCCTCGGATTTTTCCTAAGTCCTGAGTGCGTCCGCACTGGGCTCAGACTTTCTTTCCAGTTTTACACTGGATTTCAGAAAATCGTTTAAGTACTGAGTGCGTCCGCACTGGTGCTCAGTGCGTCCGCACTGGGCTCGGACTTTTTCCAGTTTCTAAACTGAAGTTCCCAAAATTTGGCTAAGTACTGAGTGCGTCCGCACTGGGGTTCAGTGCGTCCGCACTGGGGTTCAGTGCGTCCGCACTGGGGTTCAGTGCGTCCGCACTCAGGGTTCTGAAAGCAGTTTTCTGTATTTGCAAATCTCAGAATCAGTCCATTAATGATTTGATCTTTGCCCAAATTGTTTTACACATTTATGGACCACATCCTATTGAATACATAGATTGTCTAATGTCTTAATTCCATATTAGATCACTTTAATTGTGACAATCATATTGACAGTATACAATTCATAATTATATTACATATATGCTCAACGTTGGATATATGATCCAACACAATCATGCAAGAAAAATTCATGGTGAACCAACGGGAGGTAAATATATGAAGACTTGTAGCAGATCAGTGCACACAGAGTGTAATCATGTTAATTAAAAAAAAAGGTTAGTGTGGGACTGCGGATGGGGGTGTTGCTTCTAAAGTGTCAAAGGCTGCTATGTGTCTCCGATTTAGTGGATCTTTTGTTAGAATACAACAAGCACGAACACAAGCTGAAAGCTATTGTACAACAAGAGAAAGAGAAAAGAACATCCTATCTGCAACATTAGTGCCAAATAACAAATTTCTCTAAATTTCAGAAATTAACAACAAGCTTAAACACATGACCAAAACAGCGAGCAAGGAAGAGGAATCCAAAATAACCAATTTGAAAAGTTTAAACAAGAACCTGAACAGTGATTTGAGTGATAATGAGAGGCTCAGTGCGATACGCGAAGAACTGGTTGAGAAACGACAAGAGAGCGCAAGAGAAGAGGCCAATCGACCACATTCGAAAGGTCCAAACGGGTTGAGACGGGTCGTCGGTTGTCAGTACCGTCAGGCGCACCTGCTCCACTGGAGAGTTCTCGTCTTCATCAAATTCCTCACCTTTGGCACGCTCCGCGTCGATCTCCATTGTTGATTGTGCCATTGTGAAATTGTAAGCGCTTGGGAAGGGAATCTTGGAATGGTGAGAAGGGAGCGGGGTGATTTGATTCCTGATTCCTGTGAGGCGTATTTATGGAGGGAAATAAAGGGAATGAAGAGGAATCTCGGCTGTCATGGAGCAGGATAGAGTAGACAGCTAGTGTTTGGTCATGATAAAATATTATTAATTTTTTTTATTGGCATTGTTATTAAATATTTTAATATATAAACAGCTTTATTTACTTAATCTTATTCTTTGCAAAATCCCTTCTTTCTTATAAAATAATTAAAAAAAATGTTTATAAAATAATTTATAGGGTTTAAAAGTTACTCCTCTCATACACTTATTATATAATTTGCTTTCTTTACAAGTTAGGGTTATAAAATAAACTAATATTATGTTATATTCGTTGTTTGTAATTTGTCGTACTTTTAATTTTAAAAATAGTATGAAAATAATGATTTTATTATATCATGAAAATATATCAATTTATTTTATCCGGCTCCACAGTTTAATTGATTATGTACTTTAAAAAAATAGATTATTTACAAATTATTAATTAAAATTTTATCCTAACTATTTTACTTAGAATAAACGAACCGTAACTAAGATAAAAATAAATAAAAAATTCAAACAATACATATGAGTTGAACATATTACATAGTAAAGTGTGTATTATATTATCTAATTTTTCTTTAATTATATCACTTTTTGAATTTAGAAAAAGAAAAAGAAAAATACATACCTTGATTTATGTTATCTAATTGATATATTCAAGTTAATAAAACAATAATAATATTATTATCAATTCACTAGCGCGGGTAATTAATAAATTTTGCTTCTCTTAGGGGGCATTGACATGGACTTAATTTGTTACGGTATGGATACATCTAGTACATAAAACTCCTGTGACTGGTGTTGCGTCGTTTGACGGTGTGAACATGAGATTACGTAAATTAAATGAGATATATATATCATTCGGTGAATTAAAATTTTTTGCCTGATTTCACGGTGCTCTTACCACACAAATTTTTGTCTGGGGGATGGGCGTCAAGGGAGCATTAATTTGCACCTATCAATTATAAATACAAAATTTACAACATGTTGACAAGTTCGAGCAAGAAGAAACAAAAAAGAACTTACATGGGGTTCATTTTTATTTCAACAAAAAAAAAATGTGGCAAGTATTTTCAGATCCTTGTTGATGCCCAACATGTTTATAAACATGATATCATCTCTGTTAATTTTAAGAAAGTTGGTTACCGCCCTTTGATATTTTATTATCAAATTAAAAAAAAAGTTTGCAAACAAAGTTGGAAAAGAGCAAAGAGAGAGCCGATATTTTTATTAATACCCCAAAAAAAACAAATTATCAAATCTGCTCCCACCCCAAATTTATTTTTATTTCTACCCCAACCGCCTGTCCACTGGGCGGTTCAATTTCCCCACCTAACCGCCCAGCCATTGGGCGGTCCACTACCCTTATCTGACCGCCCAGCAGCTGGGCGGTCCGCTATAAAACCCTATAAAAGGGGTTTTTCTCTCTCCTGAGCAGCACAGTATTCATTCCTCAATCCCACAAAAATTTCAGAACCGAATGAGAGAGCTGTGCTGGCGATTTTTAGGCGATGGTGAACAGTAATCCCAGCACAGTAATCCCAGCACAGTAATTCCAGCACAGTATTTCCAGCACAGTATTTCCAGAACAGTAATTCCAGAACGGAAATATGTTGGTTGCACTGTGTGTGGGCGGGAAGTTTACCCGGGGTGCGGAGGGAGCACAGTACACTAAGGAAGTAGCCTACGGCTTCGAGGTAAATGAAAATACCTCATTTGTTGAACTGAAGGGAATAGTGTATGAAAAAATTGGTGTGAACCCCAACCGGTGTGATATAGATTTAGCTACCCGGATTAACACAGTAAGTGGTGGTAGACCTTACTATACTAGGTATCCAATAACTGATGAGTCGGTATGGAGGAGTGTTTACAACACTTTTCAGACACATGGGGTAATGGTAATGGACTTATATTCCAGGATAGTTCAGCGTGAACCCGGGGTTGGAACATCTAGGGAAAATAGAGGTTATGATCACTCGGGTTATGACAACCCGCGTCACTCGAGTTATGACAGCTCGAGTTATGAGCACTCGGGTTATGACAACTCGAGTCATGAGCACTCGAGGTATGACAACCCCCGCCACTCTAGTTATGTCAACCCCCGCCACTATAGTTATGACAACCCCGGCCCCTCGAGGTATGACAACCCCCGCCACTCGAGTTATGAACCGCCCGTATCACCCGTTTATGAGAATTATGTACCTGATTTTACCACCGATCTACCACCACCACCACCTCCTCCTGAAATCCCAATCCAACCCAGATTTCCATCTGTACCACCATCAATACCTATAGTGTCACCCGTTGCTATCTGGAGAGACCTTGACCTTGATGCTGAGCTCGATGCCGTACCACAAGGAAATTTGGAAACAGGTGACGAATGGGAAGGGGATTGGGATTCTGATCACCTGTCAGAAGGTGATGGAGATTATTTACCTAAAGAAGACAGATTTTCGATTAGAGGTCGGACAGATAGGCATCTGTGCCCCACATTCAACGATACCACTGCTTTTGAAGAGGCAGACATCTCATTTTTTGGGCCGCGTGTCAGGTACAGTCAAGAACTTGCTCCGCAGCAAGTTTACACCAACATAGATGAACTTGTGAAGAAAATATATGAGGTCTATGTTCACGGCAACTGGGAGTGCAGAGAGGAAAAAAGGGACCAAAGAAGGTTAGTAATTGTTTGTGTCGACCAAGTGCATTGCCACTTCAGTCTATATGCAACCCCTGTGGGTAAGGGCGAGGCATGGATTATTAAGAAGTGTGAACCACCTCACACATGCAAGGCTGCGTCATCAAGAAAAGACCATGCAAATCTTACGGCTTCACTTATTGCCGATGTAATTGAGAATGACGTTAAGGATGACCCATCGATGAGCCTTAAGGAGGTCGGTAGAGCTGTCAGACGGATTTACAAGCATGTCGTCCCAAAATACAATAGGTTGTGGAGAGGGCGTGAACTTGCGATTTGCCGAATGTTCGGTAGCTGGCATGGTTCATACAACTTGCTTGCACCATTGCTGCAGGCCATAGCAAGTACAAATCCCGGCACTGTCTTTGAATGTTGGAATATAGGCGTACGGACTGTCGATGTATTCAAGCTGTGCCATACATTAGACCGTTACGACAGGAGACTGCTGATCGCATGTGCATATGATGCTGAAAACCAGTTGTTGCCTTTGGCCTTTGTAATTGTTGAGAAGGAGGACGGGGAAAACTGGGGATTTTTCATGAGGTTCGTAAGAAGACAAGTGGTTGGCGACCGGTTCTTTTGTTTCATATCAGACCAGCACAAAGGAATCAAATATGTTTTTGATCGCCCAGATTTTGGATGGTCGACAGCGAACAGCGATTGTGTGCACAGGCTGTGTATGCAACATGTTACAGACAACCTACACAAGAACTGCGGATCTGAAAAATGGGTTGCAGATACATTCAGAATTGGTTGCAAGAAGAAGAAGCCGAGAAGGGTGGAAGAGATGTTCAAAGATTTTGCCAAGGTATGTATATTTTTATTTGTTGACTTATATTTTCTGAATTATTTACTTAAATTTTCTCATCTAAATATTTTTTTTGCAGTACTGTCCAAAGGCAAATTTGTACTTACTCAAGGTGGGAAAAAATAATCCCGCCGATCTGGCTGAGCCACCCGCATATGAGAAGATATTGCAAGCCCGTGATGGAGGTTTCCGATGGAGAATTATGACCACAAATGGGGTCTGAGTCCTTGAATGTTGTTTTCAAGCAGAGCCGGCAGTTGCCCGTGGCAGCAATTGTGGAGGACACCTTCTACAAGTTAAATGCATGGTTTGTTGCACGGCGTGTTAAAACCCTCGAATTACTGTCCAGGTATGTATATTTTTATTCAGAGATTTTGACAAGGTATGTATATTCTTATTTGTTGACTTATATTTTCTAAATCACTGTCCAGGAATCAAACGTTTTCAACAAGGGTGGAGGGGAAACTAAGGAAACATAGGAAGAAAGGTGAAGCTATGAGAGTTGTCCCGTACGGGGATAACCAATTGGAATTCGAAGTGCACTGTCCAGATGAGTTTGCTCCAACCGGCCGTAGACCGGATGGGACTATGGAGTTTGTGAAAAGGATGTTCAAGTATGTTGTTATTTTTGCACCTGACAATATTGTAGCATGCACTTGCCAAGGAATCCAGTTGGCACACCTACCTTGTTCTCATGTTATGGCGGTGTGCCGAGAGAGAAACTTCTTTGAGGATGATTATGTCGCTGACATGTACCGTACCGATTACCTTGCGAGTACTTGGGGTGCATCTTTCCATCCTTATCCCAACCAGTATCAGTGGCCGCCCTATGTTGGTGATAGAGTCTGTCCCGCAAGCGGGTGGATCAGAAAAGGAAGAAGACCCCACAAGCGTCAAGTAATGACCATGGACGAGATGGAAGGTAGGCAAATGGGACATCAGGCCTGCCGTTCAACAACTGACAGGCAGCGAGCAGGTACGGTTGATTTTATTTATTTACTTATATTTTATTTATTTACTTATGTTTTATTTGTTTACTTATATTTTATTTTGATTTTATTTCAACTGGAATGCAATGCAGATGCCATTAACGAAGCCAACGAAAGAGAAAATGCTAGAGTTGTTGCTGAGGCTACCGGTAGTAGCCACCGCACTCATGAAAGCTCAGGAACCGGTAGTAGCCACCGCACTCATGAAAGCCCAGGAACCGGTAGTAGCCATGGAGAGACATCCGGTAGTGCCGCACAACCACCTGCACCCAATCCCAGACGTCGTATTTTGAGTTTGTTCGGCCGTCGTCGCTGATTACTAAGTTTTGTTAAATTATATTATAAACTATTTTAGATGTATATTGTGAACTAGTCTAATTAGTAGTTTGTGAACTATGCAATATTTTATTTGCCTCGATTATTTTATATGCTTCATTTTTGTTATTTTTATTACTTAATTACGCCACGATCTCGGTTGCTCGCTTTCTTACCTCGTTTGTTACTGTCCATACCTCAAAATCGCCTCTCTTTCTCTCATTCGGTTCTGAAAATTTGTTGGAAACTTGGAATGAATATTGTGCTCATCAGGAGAGAGAAAAACCCCTATAAACTTGGAATGAATATTGTTCACTACCCTGCTGGGCGGTCAGATCAGGGTAGTGAACCGCCCAACGGCTGGGCGGTCAGATCAGGGTAGTGAACCGCCCAACGGCTGGGCGGTTAGGTGGGGAAATTGAACCGCCCAGTGGACGGGCGGTTGGGGTAGAAATAAAAATAAATTTGGAGTGGGAGCAAATTTGATAATTTGTTTTTTTTTTTTGGGTATTAATAAAAATATCGGAAGAGAGAGCATCTAAATCATTAATAGATTATTTCCTTTTTTAGATAGATCAGATTATCCTCAGTTCATTTCAAATCTCTATTTCTATAAAGAAAAAAATGTACACAAATCTTATAAGGATGAATATTGACCAAATCGTGTCTAGATTCGTTTAAAATTTTCGTATACAGATTCCGATAGAAATAGTCTCAAACATAAATATAAATTTTATATTATTGAATACAAATATGAATATGAATATAATTCATTTAAATTAAAATTATCGCATGATAAAAAAATACATATTATATGTATATTGACAAGATCAACGACACAATGTTTCTACACCAAACTGGTAGTTAAAAATGTATATTAACTACAACAATAAATCGATATTATCATATTATTAATCAAAATATAATACTACTACTACCATTATTATTTTTAATGATAATAATACTACTACAACTATTTGTTAATATTTTTAAGGCACTCACAAAATAGAAATAATAGTAGCAGTAAGGATGACGATGGTATTAAAAATAATGATAAAAGTAATAAGGATGATGATCTTGATAATAATAATTGATATCAATATTTATATTATAATACTATTAAAAACAATTCAATATGATAATACTATAGTATTATTAATGTTACAATATTGTCATTGTTTTATAATAACGACTGAAAATAATAATAATAATTATTATTATTATTGTTATTATTATTGTTATTATTATTATTATTACTAAGAAACCTTAACTGCACAAATTCGGATAAATATACAGATCTAAGATGGTGTAGGGTCACCTAGAATCTTATTTTATACGTGCGGGTCAAGACATCTTTACTGAACAAATTAACATAATAGAAAAAAAAAATAAGAGTAAATTACATCAGAGATTCCAGAGTCAATTATTAAATAAATAATATAATTACCATAAAAATTGACAAAATTAATAAATAGTTTTTTTTTTGTATAGAAAGACTAAATGAATAAATAATTAAGTGCAAGAAATTTGGTCTTCTTCCAGAATATGAGAATTGTCTGAAATTGACTGAATATACCCCTCTGTATATGTTATAATTTAAAACGATAATTAAAAATCTCACATGGAGATTGTTTTAACTTGTGGGGACTCCCTCTGCATTTAGTATGAACTAAAGCAAGCAACAAAATTTACCAGATTACCTATCTCCACTACTAAAAGAGGGAACCAGTGGGTGTCTTCTTTTTCTATTTGCGCATATAATTAAAAATTAAGATCTATTTGGAATATTTGCGGATATAAAACCCGCAAACGATCTAACATTGACAAGTCAATCATCGGAGAACCATCAATGAGAGAGAAATCCGGGATTCGTATCTGCGCTCTTTTTTCTTATTTCTGATAGCAGTACAACTGTACCGTGACCTGCTTTACTGATTAGCATCAGAATTTACATTAGAAACCGGAAACCCCATGTGTAAGTCAATAATTGAGTGTGTTTGGTCAATCCGTTTTATTTTATTACTGTTCTGAGATATATATAATATACCAGCAGATAAGGTCTATCTATTTTTATGATCAAACATTCCAGATCAATAAAGTCCACTATTCAGCATGAGAAAATAAATAAATAAATAAATAAATACAAACTTAAAGAAACTCAGCATGTGACCCCTAACATTAATAGCTAAAGGTGGTAGTTACTTTTTAGCCTTTTGTAAGCAAATAATTCGCTTTTGGATATGCGTGAAATTGAGAACTGATGCACAAAAATAACTCTAGTTTTATAATAAGATTATCCATGAATATTATTTGTAGTTACTAATAATACTGATCAGAAAAAAAAAAAAAAGGAAATGTGGAAACATGAAAGAATGAATTCTTTTTATTAGAAAATTTCATATTCTCAAACAATTTTTGAGAGATAAGACTTACAAAAATTATGCCTGAGAAGTAAGAAGCCTTTATTTATGCAAAATGGGTGGGGGTTTTGTCCAAACGGCTTTGGACAAAGTCTCATTCAAAGTCAGACCTAAACCGTCCGAAATGTATCAAAATTCGCACAGACATTTAGATTCAAGGAGCTATTTAAATTTATTAAAATTTAAATATGTTTGCACGAATCTCAATGCATATCGGATGTTTAAGTTTGACTTTGGATGAGTCTTTGTCTAAAGCCGTTTGGATAAAACCCAATCCTATGCAAAATACCCAAAACATGTCATTCAAATGATCAAATATGAATGAAATATTGAATGTATGCGTGTTCCCCAAAATGACAAAAACAACTATGGAAACAAATACAGTAAAGACATTTTTTTTTTATAAGAGGTTAGATATCAAGTTATCTATCTGTCTAATATTTGTAAGGAATTCTCTATTAAAATTTCAAATTTGTGACTTTTCACATGGAAAACATTATCTTTTGTCACTAGATCAAATACTGTTCTCGCAGATAATTTATTTTTGTAGACTTGTTTCAAATGACGAGGTTTTTTAATTTTTGATGAAAATGCTCCTAGAATAGGATAAAAAAATATCAATAGATTCTTATTCAGATTTGCTTTCTGATATGAACTTTTTAGATACAAATAAAGATGTATAAATTTACTAAACATACATGCATACGTATGTACATATATGATTTTAATTTTTGGAAGAAAATTTGGATATATGTTTAGTTTAGCAATATATTTTTGTGTTACAACTAACAATTTTTTATTGAAAAAAGTTATCTATGATGTACATTGGTTTATAGATGTTAGTTTAAAAAATTTATTTAAATATTCTTTGTCAGAGATATCAGGATTCATTATTTAAGTTTTTGTTTTTTTTTTTCAAAAACAGAAGAATTCAAATATTTTCTATATTTACATAGAAGTGATTTGGAACCGGGATCAATAACTCATATTCCAAATATTTTTATTTTTTTTCAATAACACACAAAGAAATATTTTAATTTTTCTTACAGCTGCGAAAAATCCGGTCTGAAAAATGTTGATTCAGGTTATTTGTCGCAGTCTTTCTAATAAATCAAATTTATAGTATTCCATCTATTTTCAAATAAATATATAAAATATTTTTAATATTTCAATACAAAAAATAAATTAATTATAACATTTTTTTAAACATACAACCGGGAACATAATTCCCGGATTTTCTATTTTTTAATATAAAAAAAATAGAACCAGGAAATATTTCCGGTCCTAGAACTGGAGATTAATTTTCCTGTTCCAGGTTCTAGGAATTGGAAATTTAATCTCCGGTTTAGAAGAGGCTGGGACCGGAATTTTTTTTTTCCGGAAAAAAGGCTTAAAACCGAAAACTTTGTTTCCGGTTTGAACATTTTTCAAATTCTTCTGCGTCAGAGTATAGATTGTGAAATTGTTTAATTATTTTGGATATTAATAAAAATTTCGGCATGGCGTCTCTCTGTTTTTTTTAATGGGTGTTTGGGATAGCATGGTGTCCCACTTATTTTTATTTTTAGACAGAACTTTAGTACAATATAGAGTCCGAGTGAGACGCCATACCGTATATCTATTTTCTTATTTTTAAAAATACCGTTCAACCTTTCTCATTTTTAATTTTTTGTTTCTATTTACTATGAACAAAAATTTCGGTATTATCATACCCTCATTAATCACTCCTGTGTAAAAACAAATATAATGATATAACCACTGGCCAATCCGCGTCGGAGCCGTTTTCACCCTTTTCTCAGTAGATACTAATCCGACGTATCTGAAATTCCTCATATATTATGCCTTGGAACTTGTGAGAAAACAAGTGAAATTTTTTATTAGTAGTAATTAATAGAAAAGAAGAGAGACAAATAGTAAGATTATAGTAATATTTATAGTGGTAGTAAGATCGGTAGAATTTTTACCGATCTTAATTTTTTTTTAATCTGATATATAGATGGAGAGAATTCTTATATTTGATTTCTAGTAAAATATGAAAAGTTTTTCAAAAAATAGATAGAATGTTTTGATATATCTAAATTTTAAGATACTTTATCTATTTTTGTAAAAACAGATATATATTTTACTAGAAAAAAAAACAAACTGGTTTAGATCGGTAGAAATTCTACCGATCTTACTACCAATATAAATATTACTGTAATTTTACCATTTATCTCTCTTCTTTTCTATTAATTACTACCAATAAAAAATTTCCGAAAACAAGTGCGGCTCATAAATTTCTCTGTTAAACCCATAAATTGTGATAATTGAATATCCTCTTGTATATATAAGTAAATCTTTGTTGTTTTTGTTTTGGATTTCTTATATAAGGAACCTGCGAACAAATAGACAATCATTGAGATGCTTAAAATGAGCTGTCAGACTCGTTATTTGTCGCGTTGCGTATGAACGGAAGACTAGATAGAGTGAGCCGCACCCTCGGATTGGATTAATTGTTCATTCTTGGAATACGACCGTTTTGGTTGACTCAAAAGTCTACCAATTATTGACGCAGGGCTACGAGAGCGTATCCTCTGCGGAGTTTTAAGCTGCAGAGCTGTGCGGAGAAAAACGAACGGACCAGATTAACTCTCAGCCGCTCTGATATTCGGGCTAACGGAGGGGGCTGTATTATTGGGCTTTGAGATTCGTGCCAAGTCAAAACGAACGGACCAGATCAAAGCTCCGCACAGCTCCGCAGAGGATAGCATTCCCAGGGCTACATCCTTCATCCTTGCCGTGGGCTGCTACTGTCCGTAAGTCTGTGACCGTGTAACAGTCGGCAACTGTTTAGTGCGGCCGGTTGTGACAT
Source organism: Carex myosuroides (assembly GCA_028015225.1). Lineage (NCBI taxonomy): Eukaryota > Viridiplantae > Streptophyta > Magnoliopsida > Poales > Cyperaceae > Carex > Carex myosuroides. The sequence goes on along the minus strand of CM051489.1, from coordinate 1,009,731 downwards.
AAGTTTTGCAGAAGAACAAGAGTTCATTCGGACTATCATAAATTTTATTATTGCGTATATTTCTCATCTCAATATATATTTTTATCAGACTTGATTTAGCATAATGTTAAAAATACTAAGCTATTTTTGATAAAAAAAAATTAATATTTAATATAAAATATTTTAGGAGGTGTCATTTATAGGTTTCTTTTTTAGAGTGTGATGTGCTCACCAAGAGGGGTTGGTAAACACACCTCTAAAAGGCTATCATATTGACTTCCAACGATGAATCCAAACCGTTAAAATCCATCTACTTTGTAAGTGAGGCATGTACATGTAAAATTTTTAAAATTTCGAATTCATTTAGTACATGATCAAGCGGTCAAATGAATTCGAAACTTTAAATTTTTGCATGTACATACATCACTTACGAAGTATATGAATTTCAACAGTTTGAATTCGTCGTTAGAAGTCAATCTGATAGCCTTTTCGAGGTGTGCTTACCAACCCCTCTTGGTGAGCACATCACACCTAGGGGTGTTCAACCGGTCGGTTCGTGCCAAACCAAACTTTTTTTGCCGAACCGCGGTTTGAACCGAATTTTGAAAACCCAAATGAACCGACCGAATTAAAATTCCAAACCGATCTAAAACCAAACCGATTAAACCGATTTAAACTTCGGTTTGTTCGATTGAACCGAATACAAACATTTCAAGTTACAAATAAACATTTCAAAACCGGTTGGTTCGGTTCAAACCGATTTGGATAACCTTTTTGATAACCACACAAGCCGATTTTTGATAAACCGATCCATTATAAACCACACAAAATAAACTGATCCATTTTTTATTAAACCGGTTGATTCGGTTCAAACCAATTTGGAGATTCCAAAACCAAATCGAAGTTGATCGAACCATTTAAACCGAACTTCTTCAAAAACTAAACCGAACCGAACTATTTAAACCGAACTTCTTCAAAAACTAAACCGAACCGAACCATTTAAACCGAACAACTGGTCCAATTAAACTAAAATTTACCGGTTCGGTTTAAAACCGAATAAACCAATCCATTTGAACACCCCTAATCACACCCTAGTTTTGCTCAAAGTTTGGATGCAATTTCATGGACATCATTTATATTCTTGCAAGCTGACTTTAGAGTCAAATATTTAGTAGGATCAGACAAATTTCTAGAATAAGATATTATTTTATAAGTTTTTGAATTTAAAATATATTTTTAATATTTTTTATAATAACATGAAAATAAAAATATTTTTTAAAAATTTTTTGAGTCAGAAAATAACAAGTTCTACCTTCTAATCATCTGTGGCTCTGTCTCTACGTAAAACAATAGCACAAACAATAAATTAATTTATAACAATTTTTAAATATATTTTGAAAATTAAAACAACTACGATCTTGCCAATAACACAAGAATCTATTCTTAAACAACGTATTTTATCTATCACTTACACGGATGGCCACATCAGCTGCCAAAGTAAAATAAATATAAAATCTGATCCGGTCTTGCTTTTCAAACATCGCTAGCTTGGTTGAAATTTTAATTCCCAAGATTCCTGATCCCGAAATATAATTCATTATTTGAGAAACAATTTTTGGGTCAACTTGTGTAGCGAATCAGTTACAATTGATGAACAAATCAATACACAAATGAAATTATAAAAAATGCTTCAGAAAAAACTTCAAAATATTTTCCAGCGCCGGATTCCTTGGAAACCTAGTTGCATCTTCAAAGTCAAAATAGTAGGCAAAATACCGGATTTTTTTTAAAAACAATAATTAAAATTATTAATTTTAAATAAACAACATGATTACTCCGTTTTTTACAAAAACCATAAGAACCGAATTGCCAATTCGGTCCGAAGAATTTTTTTTCTCTGGACCGAATTGGCAATTCGGTCTGGCTGTTTTTTTAGCCTGGACCGAATTGCCAATTCAGTCCATTTTTTTTTTTAAGAGACACTAAGAAGAACAAAATAAAGAAATCTAACACTGGAAATTCGAATTTTTTGGTTAAATTATTTGGTAGATTACTTCTTTTGATTTATAATTAACATATTTATACTAAAACACACTAGATTACTTGAAATTATGTTGAATTACACTATATTACAATAAATTACGCTAAATTACAATAACTTCGTTAATTATGTTGAAATACGGTAAATTACGCTAAAGTAGACCGATTCTGTGCCATCTTTCATGAATCATAAAAAATAGTAAAAAAGTTCCAAAAATAGTAAAAATTGATATTCTATAAGTTCATTATGTAACTAATTTACTGAGCTACTTGGATTGAATAATAGAAATAAAAATCTTAATCGGAAACTTCAACTCAAGCTTTTTAGGCTCTTCTCTTTGTTTTTTGGCGATTCTGAATTTTGGAATCCGGCATTGCCATTGCCATTGCCGGCACGGACGCATGCGTATTTTTGCAAGCTTTTCGAAAAGTGGTCATTTGCTGAAATCGGAAACTCGAGCGCCATTTTATGACCGTTTGAAGTTTCGCCGTCGTTTTTCGCATTTTTAGTGAAGATATCGTCCCTATTCATATGTAATTTAGCGTAATTTATCGTATTTAGCATAATGTAATGTAATTTAGTGTAATTTAACATAATATAGTGTAATTTAACATAATTTCAAGTAATTTAGCGTATTTTAGTATAAATATGTTAATTATATATCTAAAAAGTAATCTATCAAATAATTAAAAAAAAAAATTCAAATTTTGATTTCTTTATTTTGCTCGTCTCTACAAAAAAAAAAAAAAAATCTAGACCGAATTGGCAATTCGGTCCAGCCTAAAAAAGCCTCTGGACCGAATTGCCAGTTCGGTCTGGCCTAATCCTTCAGACCGAATTGGTAATTCGGTTCTCATGATTTTTTGTAGAAAACGGAGTAATCATGTTGTTTATTTAAAATTAATTATTTTAATTATTGTTTTTAAAAAAAATACCAAAATACCCCATTATGACCTATGGTACGAAAGAAACTTGACACGAAATTAATGCGAATCTGACTAAATTGCTTGGTTGGTGGAACTTTTGTACGTAACTAATTTTAGTTATTATCTAAGTGCACGGTTGCCATCGAAAAGCCAGAATAGTAAAATTGACGTTTATCATATTAGAATAGCTTGTTTTAATTTTTTGTGAGAATAATTTGTTCTAATAAGACAAACAAGTTTGATTTCCTATTCTAGCTATTCTAATCTAACCAAACATCGGATAGTTTGTTCATAATAGCTTGTTTTCAAGAATAACATATTCTCAATCCAACCAAACATACTCTAAAGTTTTCTAAAGTTTTCGTAAAAATATACTCGTGAAAATAAAATTTCAACTCTGAAATTGTGAGAAACAAGTATAAATATTTAATATATTCATTCTTCGTTTAAAATCCGAACAAAAAGATATTGAGCAAAGCAAAATACAATTTCAATTATGAACACTAAACGTGCAACTATAAACACTTATTGCATTCATTCTTTTTTTGATGGTCGGTGGCAAATTGCTACCGACTGATATATTGATAAAAAGTTTAATTACAAAGATTTCTAAATAACAAAATTAAAACGTGCAAGTATAAACACTTCTTGCATTCATTCTTTTTTTGGATGGTCGGTGGCGGCAAATTGCATCGACTGATATATTGATAAAAAAAGTTTAATTACAAAGGTTTCTAAATAACAAAATTAAATCCTCCTTATTGACAAAAAATTTAACCGCAATCGGTCAGCAATTCGAAACTAGTTGTGACCACAACTAGACGTTCCTTAGCCATCTCTCAATTTCTATTGCCGTATCATTTATCAGATGGGGCACCTCTTTTTGGATGTTCGAGAAAAATCTTCTATTTCTCTCTCCACAAGGTCCAGGTTCCCGCTGCCCAAACCACATCCCAAAGCTTCTTTCGAAGACGTGATAGGTCTTGTCTTACCAGTAACCAAATCCTTCGAACACTGTTACGCTGTTATGAAAAATTGTATTACGCTGTTATGCCTCTTCAAAATCACAATGCGTAGTCACACTCCCATAGAAAATGGTTTCTAATCTCCACCATATCTATGAGTATTTATAACCGCACATCTCCATCTAGTGAGTACCTGTTGTGTAAGGATTTTATTATCCAGCATTAGTTCGATGAAATTTTTTACCTTCATTGGCACCTTAATCTTCCATAGTATAGCTTGCGTTGCGGACAAAATACCCCTCTGGTGCATAGTATGATAGGCCGAAGCACATGTAAATTGTCCCGACTGTGCATATCTCCATTTCTTAGATCCTCCTTCAGTTCTTATCGAGCTCGTGTAAAAATCTAGCAACGCCGCCAATTCATTAACAAAGAAGAAGTCTTCGGTCCTTAGGGATATTAGCTGTCTGGATTAGAGATGCATGTAATGAAAGAATCGTGCGTGGCCACAACTCGTCCCTGCTTGATTCAATCCTCCAAAGCCATTTAGTCAGTAGGGTATCATTTTGTCGACTCAGATCAATAATACCCAGACCTCTATTTATCTTCAAGGCGCACATCCTTTCCCAGTTAACCAGGCAATTGATGCTCTTACATGACCCGTTCCCTCTCTACAGAAATTTCCCAGTTAACCAGGCAATTGATGCTCTTATATGCCTGATTACTCCAACTGGCAACTTGAATGCTTGCATGTAATGCAGTGGCATTGCCGATAAGACTACTTTGACCAGTGTAATTCTTCCTCCATATGACAGTAAGTTTGAGGTTCATCCTTCAATTCTGTTTTGCACTACCGCAATCATCGACTGATAGTCGATTTTTATCAGTTTTTTTAATTGATAACGGTAACCCTAAGTACCTGATCGGTAGGTGTGAAGAGGGACAGGTTAGAATAGAGGGTAAAGGCTGTAGTAGTCCGTGCGGAATGGCTATAGGGATGAATGTACTTTTTGCTCTGTTTATTCTTAACCCGATCAATTTTGTGTACACATATAGGACATGACTTATGATTTTGAGGGTAGTGGGGTGTGCCTCGCAGATAATGAGAGTGTCATCTGCATACTGGATTACTTCCGGCTGTATCCTAACATGGATCGGTATGAGGCCATTCATGTTTCGGAGGAACTGATGTAGAGAATCAGCTACAAGGATGAATAGCATAGGGGAGAGGGGATCTCCTTAATTGCTGTAGCCCTCTTTTGTGCCTGAAAAACCTAGTCATCTCTCCAATAAAAAACAAGTGGATTTAATTGATGTAGAATTTGCTTGCTAACTGATGTTGTATGTGTCTCTGAATTTATTGTTGACGACGTGGATACATGTAAAAGGGTTGAAAAATCAAAAGATTACATTATTGCAGACACAAGTCGCTCATATATATAAGTTTATTTCTGGTTCTCTTTCAGAATATGAGAAAAAAAACAATTATAGGATTGAAATTGCAGAATCTTGAGGTAATTTTCAGCTCGTATACTACAATAAAAAACAAGTGGATTTAATTGATGTAGAATTTGCTTGCTAACTGATGTTGTATGTGTTTTTGAATTTATTGTTGATGATGTGTATACATGTAAAAGGGTTGAAAAATCAAAAGATTACATTATTGCAGACACAAGTCGCTCATATATATAAGTTTATTTCTGGTTTTCTTTCAGAATATGAGAAAAAAAACAATTATAGGATTGAAATTGCAGAATCTTGAGGCAATTTTCAGCTCGTATACTATTCCAATAAAAAACAAGTGGATTTAATTGATGTAGAATTTGCTTGCTTGCTGATGTTGTACGTGCCTCTGGATTAATCGTAGGTCCATATGAAATCTATTGCTAATATGGTTCAGATATTCGAAGAATATTGATACATACAATCTTCTTAATTTAGTAGATAAATTAATTTGGAAATTAAAATTCTACAAGTAGAAGTCTGTGATTCCCGCTTCTATTTTCTTTAAAAGAAGTTGTCCTAGCAGGTTTGACCGTATTTGCATAAATGTTTTGTTTATATATATGCTTGGATATCTAAGGTTATTTGATCCCAATATATAGGATGCTTTCTTTCCAAATCACAAGTAATACAAGTTTCCATTACTATTATATTATACATTGATCTTGGAAAAATCCATCACATTCTTTGAAGAAATAAATTCCCCGATTCATAAGAGATTAAAAGGTTCAAAAATAACGATGTTATGAACTACATATACCTACCTGTTATGAACTAGATATTCCAAATTAATTTCAAAATTATGTTCTTTTTATATCCAACAATACATTTTTTTTTTAGAGTGAATATACAATAGTATACTTCAAATGTAATCTTTTGAATTTTCAACTTGTTTACATTTATGCATATCTTGAACAATAAATGAAATGTTATTTTTCATATCACATTTATATTTTTTTACTTAAACAAAAAAGTAAAGATGAGTAAAAAGAGAGGAGTTGAAATTTGACTGAATTAATTTGAAAAAAAAAAAAAATTACATTCTAACGCAGTAAGCAGATTTTGACGTGCAAAATAATTATTCTAAAATTTCAACTGTGTGCGAATTAATTTCTTTTTTGCTTAATTTAAGAGGACATGCTAGCTTGTCACTATTAAAAAGACAAAAGGGATTCCTTGGTAGCTAGTAGTATACAAATATTTTACATGAATTACTTTTTTTCGTCGTATTCTAATTTTTCCTCTTATTAGGTTGAAGATGATGCATGCATAGATTCTATCATCCAAAAGTTTATAATATAATTAGTTAGAGCAACTTGATCAGTATTAATAAACAATTCACGATTAAATTCTCTAATTAATGGGATCTTCTCTATCATGCATGACTGCATGAGTCATGACCGGGGGGGTTGACTATCTCTATTATGATAAATTAACGGTAGTTGAGTAAGTTAATTAAAGAATAAAAGTATTTTATTTTTAATTTTCGAATCTGACATGAAATTCTAGGGAGAATTGTATGTACACCCTTCAAAAATCTAGAAATTGTGTATGTACCCTTCTAAAATTTAAAATCTCACAACTCAATCCAATTTATTGTCTTTTTACGTTTAAAAGTTCTCATTTTATCTTTTATTAAAAAAAATTAAAAAATGTAGCGTGCAGGAGAAACATTCAAACTTCTAATTGGGCGATTTTGTGAGTGGAAAATGGTCGATTTCTCTGTTGATAATGCGTGCACAGTGACATTTAAATATATATATTTATGTGTACATCACAGGTAGAAAAGTGAATCATAGTCCTCACAAACTAAAGATTAAATGTTTCTATTACACATGATATATTTTTTAATTTTTCTAGTAAAAGGTAAAATGAAAACTTCATAAATTTAAAATAGGTGGTAATAAAAAAGACAATAAATTGAATAAATATGTCAGTTTTTAAAATTTAGAAGGTAAATATGATATTATGAATTTTAGAAGGAGAAATACGTAATTTAATTTTTTTTAATATATATATATTGTCCCCAAATTCTAAATCAACAAGATTAAGAGATATAACAAGTGTAAAGTATATGTATATAAATTTCCCCCAGATTCTAAATCAACAAAATTAAGAGATAAAATAAGTGACCAGTCCATTACACCTCTTACTCACCGAAATAAATCTTAAACATAATATATACATGAGGAGGGTTCCAATACCTCATATCTTTCATACCTCATCATGCCTCGTGTTTTATATCTACGTTTTCAAAGTCCAAATTGTCGATCCGAACCGCTGAACATGATATTCATACTAAAATATACTTAAAGTCCAAATTTTATAATTTTTGGAAATTTTTAACTATTTTTTAAGATAGGTACAAAATCACTGTTTTTGTCCTTTCAAAAACAGTGATTTTGTACGTATCTTAAAAAATAGTAAAAAAATTTCAAAAATTATAAAATTTTATCCCAAGCATATTTTAGTATGAATATCATGTTGAGCGGTTCGGATCGACAATTTGAACTTTGAAAACGTAGATATAAAACACGAGGCATGATGAGGTATGAAAGATATGAGGTATTGAAACCCTCCTCTACATATATATAAGATTTCTAACAAGCTGGAGATAACAAAATCAGAAAGCCTACAACCATTTTAATAAAGTCATTGATGTATCACAAAATTAAACCCGAATTATATTATCTTCATTTTTTTCTCAATATATTAAAATTTTAAAGACAAGTCTCATCAACATGCCTTGGAGATCATATGTCACCGCTCAAGATACCTTGATGAGTGTTAATAGTTAAAATCCTCAATTTTTATTTTTTTACCTGACTATTTTATTATTTTTAGTATTATTTAACGGTCTGTTTGTATTATAAAATTAACAAAAAAAAGTACATCAAAATATCTTGCTCGTGTGCCATTTTTTTGTACTTGAAGATATGCAATCATAATTGAGGTATGGAGAGTATTTGAATTTTAAGAAGAAACAATTCATCTATTATGACTCTTCAAATCAAAGCAAACATAGAAGGGTTGAACTGATAGATCCAATGGACAGGATTTGTCTGCCCACAGGATTTGTCTGCCCCTATCCACTAGGTGTGTTCATCGGGGCGGTATCAACGGTAACGGTAAAAACCTTATCAATTTCCCATTCAAACAAACACTTCTCTATTACCATTCCAATTTCTCTACCACTATGACCCGAAACTGAACAGAAATTCAGAATTCTTTTATTCAGTTTCCAATCACTATCAATAAAATGGGCAGTGAGACACATATAGTTTATTTTTTGCAATGATGTCCATGTATCCGTGGTAAGACAGACTCTTTGGTTGTTCACTCTCAAGTAGTCTTTTAATTTGGTTTTCTCATTTATGTAAACATCAAAACAGTCCCTAGTAATGGTGGATCGACTCGGTATGCGAAACCGAGGACAAGCTATTTACACAAACTTTCTAAACCCTTCTCTTTCGACAAAAGAGAAAGGAAGTTCATCTAGGATGATCATGCTAGCAAGTGCTTGTCTAATAGCATCAGAATCAAACTTCCAAGTACTAATTGTTGTACCACCAGCCCCTACAGTACTTTGCTCAAATGATAGAAGTGCTTGTTTCTTATCTTCTTTTCCCTTACATTTTGTCATGTGAGTTTTCAAACTACTTGTGCCATTTCTGTTTGAATAAAAAAAAAACTCTTTTCCACAAAATTTACACCTTGCCTTTTCATTACCTTTTTCATCCTTAAACTTGATAAACTCTTTCCATACGTCAGACCTTGGTTGTATCGCTTTCCTCTTTCTTCTACAGTTGGAGCTCTCAATTTCAGGTGCATCAACCACAGTAGGCTGCACAGAGCTATCAGTTTGAGCAACTTGAGTCCCCTGTTCAGCCATCTATGAAAAAAAAAATAATAGATGAGAAGCAAAAGAGGGATTAAATTCATCCTCTGTTCAGCGAAGCTTGATAAGTATATTAAATTCACATTATATATATAGCAAGTGCTTGATCAACTCAAGTCAATTAATTCAACCTCTGTAATGTACTATGTGAAAGAAAGAAAAAAATAATAAAGAATCATCTTTATCTTAGTAGTTACGTTAGGTGCATTTCTGGTTTAAAATGCCAACAAAGAAACAAGGGAATAATTAAAAAGAAAAAGGAATCTGAGAAATATATATTATGTTATATGCTCTCTATATAAAAGGGAGCAAATGCCATATTATAACTCCTTTATGAGATCCACATTTTCTCCGTTGATGCATGCATGATTGCATGATATATATATATATATATATATATATATACTCGCAACCACTATAGGAATCATGCTAAATGCTGATGGAATCCACATCTAATCCAAAATAAAATATTAATTGTCAGGTTTCTTTAATCACTCAAAATGCAAATTATGAAAATAAGCAGGTCAACAATATATATGAGAAAATTGTATCATATTTTATCCGATATACTCTTTATAGACTATGAAGTAGCTAGGCTGGAAGTTGATATGATCAAAAGAACATTTCAAGCTGCCTTCTAGGATAAATGAAAAGTCAAAAAAAAAAAAGTTAAAAGAAAAACAAAAGATTTCTATATTGAGCACCAGGAGACTTGTTCCTCCGTTTGAAAGCAAATTAGCTATATCTTTTCAATATTGAGCATTGCAAAAATATAAGCTAGAAAATATTTCATCAAACCTAGCTAGGTTTAAGCGGAAGCAGGAATAGGCAGCAACCCACTGTGCCTGAGCAATGCGTCCTGTGAGGGTTCACATCCCGGAATTCAACAAAAACCTGATTTAATCAAACAAAATACATATTAGGAAGATATAATATATATTCGGATATCAGTCCTGGAAATATAAAATGTTATGAAAGTAAAAGGATAATTAAAGTGGTGTTCATTCTTACAAGAAGTTTTGGGAATGCCTACCAAATGAGATTACCAAAACTACGAGAAAAAGTACGCCATATATATACCATTATAAAACATAAAAAAGTATCCGCATAATTTTCATAAGATGCTGAAGCTACCATTCACAACAAGAATTTTCATAAGATTGCTTTAATCAATTTAGCACTCACCAGTGACCAGTGAGTTCAGCACAAGAATTTTCATAAGATTGCTTATACAAGAAAGACTATTTTTTTTAACTAACAGTTTCAGAGCCACTCACCAGTGAGTTCAGCACTCGAGCTGTCACACGATTGTCTCCTTCTCCTTCTTCCTTTGTAATTGTAGTTCTGAACTTCTGATCCTGACATAGAAACAAAAAGTGAGAAAATAGTATTTTCTTTCAGATTTTTTAGTATGAAACTGAATATCCAAATTAAAATACTAAACTCTGACGGTCTAGGGTTTAGGGAGATGTTAATTTCTTTTTCATAGATGGGTGAACAAGATGAGAACGAGAGTAGTAGGGATGGGAAAAAAAATTTACAACAATCTCTCTCTGGACATGTATACCTTAATTAATTTTACAACAATCTCTCTCTCGGATGAGAAAAAAAAATTTACAGAGAGAGTTAGAGACTCGGAGTAGTATTGGCAGTGGGGACTGGGGGTCAACCGGTCAAGTATTTGTGTAGCGACATTTTGTGTAGAGATTTTTGATTAATCGCCACTGTTATTCTACACAAAATCGCAGCACAGGAGATGAGAAACTGAGGGATGAGAAAGTGATGAAACTCGGACTCCGATTGAGAGAGACAGAGAGTAGTTGCTACTTGCTAATTTTACCATAGAGAGAGTAGTTGGCAGTGGGGGATTCGTACCCGTGCTATTGCTATCAAGCGCAACATCGTGCGGCTGGATTTCGACGATTTGATGGATCAAGAGTGAAGCGACAGGAGCAGCCGAGCAGGTGTGACTTGTGAGCGCGTTCGCCAATTTGACCAGCGATTAGGCGCGAAGAGGGGGAGAGATCAGAGATTGACCGAACCCTAGATTCAGCGAAGAGGGGGGAGATTGAGCCAGCGATTTGGATTTTGAAATTTGGGGAAGTTCGGGACTTGGGGGCTTGGGGCTCTGGGAGAAGTCGCAAAGAGAAGAGTATAGGCTTCGGACGGTTCAGATCTAAACTATATGTTATTTAGTCGGTCGGTTCGGTTATTACGGTTCTCTGTAATTATAAACCGAACCAAACAGTAAAAATCGAACAGTAATAACATTTAAACCGAACCGAACCAAATAAATCGAAAAACCAAACCATTTGAACCGAATTATTTCGGTTCGGTTAAAAACCAAATAAACCGCCCCGATGAACACACCTAGTGGATAGGGGCAGACAAATCCTGTGGGCAGACAAATCCTGTCCATTGGATCTATCAGTTCAACCCTTCTATGTTTGCTTTGATTTGAAGAGTCATAATAGATGAATTGTTTCTTCTTAAAATTCAAATACTCTCCATACCTCAATTATGATTGCATATCTTCAAGTACAAAAAAATGGCACACGAGCAAGATATTTTGATGTACTTTTTTTTGTTAATTTTATAATACAAACAGACCGTTAAATAATACTAAAAATAATAAAATAGTCAGGTAAAAAAATAAAAATTGAGGATTTTAACTATTAACACTCATCAAGGTATCTTGAGCGGTGACATATGATCTCCAAGGCATGTTGATGAGACTTGTCTTTAAAATTTTAATATATTGAGAAAAAAATGAAGATAATATAATTCGGGTTTAATTTTGTGATACATCAATGACTTTATTAAAATGGTTGTAGGCTTTCTGATTTTGTTATCTCCAGCTTGTTAGAAATCTTATATATATGTAGAGGAGGGTTTCAATACCTCATATCTTTCATACCTCATCATGCCTCGTGTTTTATATCTACGTTTTCAAAGTTCAAATTGTCGATCCGAACCGCTCAACATGATATTCATACTAAAATATGCTTGGGATAAAATTTTATAATTTTTGAAATTTTTTTACTATTTTTTAAGATACGTACAAAATCACTGTTTTTGAAAGGACAAAAACAGTGATTTTGTACCTATCTTAAAAAATAGTTAAAAATTTCCAAAAATTATAAAATTTGGACTTTAAGTATATTTTAGTATGAATATCATGTTCAGCGGTTCGGATCGACAATTTGGACTTTGAAAACGTAGATATAAAACACGAGGCATGATGAGGTATGAAAGATATGAGGTATTGGAACCCTCCTCATGTATATATTATGTTTAAGATTTATTTCGGTGAGTAAGAGGTGTAATGGACTGGTCACTTATTTTATCTCTTAATTTTGTTGATTTAGAATCTGGGGGAAATTTATATACATATACTTTACACTTGTTATATCTCTTAATCTTGTTGATTTAGAATTTGGGGACAATATATATATATTAAAAAAAATTAAATTACGTATTTCTCCTTCTAAAATTCATAATATCATATTTACCTTCTAAATTTTAAAAACTGACATATTTATTCAATTTATTGTCTTTTTTATTACCACCTATTTTAAATTTATGAAGTTTTCATTTTACCTTTTACTAGAAAAATTAAAAAATATATCATGTGTAATAGAAACATTTAATCTTTAGTTTGTGAGGACTATGATTCACTTTTCTACCTGTGATGTACACATAAATATATATATTTAAATGTCACTGTGCACGCATTATCAACAGAGAAATCGACCATTTTCCACTCACAAAATCGCCCAATTAGAAGTTTGAATGTTTCTCCTGCACGCTACATTTTTTAATTTTTTTTAATAAAAGATAAAATGAGAACTTTTAAACGTAAAAAGACAATAAATTGGATTGAGTTGTGAGATTTTAAATTTTAGAAGGGTACATACACAATTTCTAGATTTTTGAAGGGTGTACATACAATTCTCCCTAGAATTTCATGTCAGATTCGAAAATTAAAAATAAAATACTTTTATTCTTTAATTAACTTACTCAACTACCGTTAATTTATCATAATAGAGATAGTCAACCCCCCCGGTCATGACTCATGCAGTCATGCATGATAGAGAAGATCCCATTAATTAGAGAATTTAATCGTGAATTGTTTATTAATACTGATCAAGTTGCTCTAACTAATTATATTATAAACTTTTGGATGATAGAATCTATGCATGCATCATCTTCAACCTAATAAGAGGAAAAATTAGAATACGACGAAAAAAAGTAATTCATGTAAAATATTTGTATACTACTAGCTACCAAGGAATCCCTTTTGTCTTTTTAATAGTGACAAGCTAGCATGTCCTCTTAAATTAAGCAAAAAAGAAATTAATTCGCACACAGTTGAAATTTTAGAATAATTATTTTGCACGTCAAAATCTGCTTACTGCGTTAGAATGTAATTTTTTTTTTTTTTCAAATTAATTCAGTCAAATTTCAACTCCTCTCTTTTTACTCATCTTTACTTTTTTGTTTAAGTAAAAAAATATAAATGTGATATGAAAAATAACATTTCATTTATTGTTCAAGATATGCATAAATGTAAACAAGTTGAAAATTCAAAAGATTACATTTGAAGTATACTATTGTATATTCACTCTAAAAAAAAATGTATTGTTGGATATAAAAAGAACATAATTTTGAAATTAATTTGGAATATCTAGTTCATAACAGGTAGGTATATGTAGTTCATAACATCGTTATTTTTGAACCTTTTAATCTCTTATGAATCGGGGAATTTATTTCTTCAAAGAATGTGATGGATTTTTCCAAGATCAATGTATAATATAATAGTAATGGAAACTTGTATTACTTGTGATTTGGAAAGAAAGCATCCTATATATTGGGATCAAATAACCTTAGATATCCAAGCATATAAAATTATGAGGAGGGTTCAAATGCCTCCATTTTTCATGCCTCCACCATGCCTCCATATTTTAAAACTTTGATAACTCAAAATTTAAAACTTAAAAGTAAAAATAAAACCGTTGGATATGGTCTACATTATTTTATCTATACACGTGTAAAAAATTATGATATTTCAATTTTGTTTTGGTTGTCATCAAGAGCTTGTAAAAAACATACTAATGTGGATAATTTCTAGACGTTGATTTTTCAACTTATTGATTCACATAAAAACAAAATCGAAATGTGATAATTTTTTATGAGCACATAGATAAAATGAAGTAGATCATATCCAACGGTTTTATTTTGACTTTTAAGTTTTAAATTTTGAGTTATTAAAGTTTTAAAATATGGAGGCATAGTGGAGGCATGAAAAGTGGAGGCATTTGAACCCTCCTCTATAATTATATATAAACAAAACATTTATGCAAATACGGTCAAACCTGCTAGGCCAACTTCTTTTAAAGAAAATAGAAGCGGGAATCACAGACTTCTACTTGAAGAATTTTAATTTCCAAATTAATTTTTCTGCTAAATTAAATCCACTTGTTTTTTAATACATCAGCAAGCAAGCAAATTCTACATCAATTAAATCCACTTGTTCTTTATTGAAATAGTATACAAGTTGAAAATCACTTGATCTGAACATTTTGGTTATCAAAGCAAATGTTTTGTTCAATAAGTAATTGGGAATAATGTTACATTTTTATTGTGGTTGCACCAGTTTATCATGTCTCCTGTGCTATTATTCTTGCAATCACTGCGGCTAATAGCCCTGGAAATAATAGAAAAAGAGAAGAAACGCATCACTAAGTAAGTATTATTTATGATCATCATCAACGAAGAGTGAAAAAAGAATCACGCCAACGTGCAAGTTGCAATTATTCTATAGCACATGATTAATGCCAGTCTATAATTCTACAGACCCAAGAACATATTAGTGAAGAAAAAATGAATCATAGCTCTCATCCATGTCATTTTTTCTTCACTAATATAATTAATGTTCATGGGTCTGTGATAGGTTTAATTTATATATATGTTCGATCAGGTTTTCATCGCATAATAACACCAAATATCATGTATTTTAGTATAACTTAGGATTAAATACCCCTAGAATCAAGTTACTGCATTTGTCTATGTGAAATTCGCAGGAAAACAAGAAAAAGGACCAAAGTGCGGACGCACTGAACTTTAGTGCGGCCGCACTAAGCACTTAGAAGGAAATCCAAGGTCCAGCATGCTCCAGAGGAAAAGTCCGAGGGGAATGCGGACGCACTAAACATTGGTGCGGACGCATTTCCTACTTAGCCGAATTTTGGTGAAGAAATCCAGCAACTCAGAAGGAAAATGCGACCAGAGTGCGACCGCAGGGGACCCGCATTTTCTACTTGGAGAAATTTCCACTCCTGAGCCAAAGAAGAACCGAAAAGTCCGAGAGTAATGCGGGCGCACTGGGAGGCAGTGCGGACGCACTCAGCACTTGGAGTCAAATCCAGAACTGAAACCAAAACCCGTGCGGCCGCAGTGTGGACGCACTTGGGCCGCATTCAGCCTAAAAACTGCCATTTTGAGGATTTCCTATTTTCGGCGCATCAGACCACGTCCCAAAAGGTGGAAAATAGAAGGTGGAAACGTGGGGACACGTTGTGACGGATTTAGAGTGATTCCCCACGTCCATATGCTCCAGATCTATTATAAAAGGAAAGTAATTTCTTCTCCCAAAAAAAAAACCATTCTAAGAGAGAAATTCAAGAGATAGAGCATCAACCACATGAGCGAATCAAGAGGAAGGAAGGCGAATTCTCACAGCAATTGCAAGGAAGACTAAGGTTTTGATTAGGGAAAGGGTGTATTCTATTTCTCTAGTTAGTTTCTCTTTGTCTTTACTTATTTTGTACTTGAATTCATGATGAATACTTGCATCTCCATGAGAGGCTAGTTTCTCTCTAGGGGTTTAGGTCATGTAGCATGAACTTGTTTAATTCTATTTTACTCGGATTTTAGTTTTTATTATGATTGTTTGATTTGATGTTAATTTCTGTGATTTATCATTTGTGATGTTCCATGATTTACGACTTGACTTGTAGCGTCCCGCTTTGATCATTTAGACCCAAAGTAGATTAGGATCATATAGGATAGTGCAACTTGTTGTGCTTGACTTGTAGCGTCCCGCTTAAGTCTTCTTGATTAAAAGTAGTTAGGATCATATAGGATAGTATAAATTGTGATTGCAAATACCTTGGGGTTTGAATATTGAAGCGACCGAACTCTATTATTCAAATCTGGAAATATAGAAATTAAGATTAGGGTGTGGCGAAGGATGAAACCAAAACCCGTGCGGCCGCAGTGTGGATGCACTTGGGCCGCATTCAGCCTAAAAACTGCCATTTTGAGGATTTCCTATTTTCGGCGCATCAGACCACGTCCCAAAAGGTGGAAAATAGAAGGTGGAAACGTGGGGACACGTTGTGACGGATTTAGAGTGATTCCCCACGTCCATATGCTCCAGATCTATTATAAAAGGAAAGTAATTTCTTCTCCAAAAAAAAAAAACCATTCGAAGAGAGAAATTCACGAGATAGAGCGTCAACCACAGGAGAGAATCAAGAAGGAAGAAGGCGAATTCTCACAGCAATTGCAAGGAAGACTAAGGTTTTGATTAGGGAAAGGGTGTATTCTATTTCTCTAGTTAGTTTCTTTTGTCTTTACTTATTTTGTACTTGAATTTATGATGAATACTTGCATCTCCATGAGAGGCTAGTTTCTCTCTAGGGGTTTAGGTCATGTAGCATGAACTTGTTTAATTCTATTTTACTCGGATTTTAGTTTTTATTATGATTGTTTGATTTGATGTTAATTTCTGTGATTTATCATTTGTGATGTTTCATGATTTACGACTTGAATTGTAGCGTCCCGCTTTGATCATTTAGACCCAAAGTAGATTAGGATCATATAGGATAGTGCAACTTGTTGTGCTTGACTTGTAGCGTCCCGCTTAAGTCTTCTTGATTAAAAGTAGATTAGGATCATATAGGATAGTATAAATTGTGATTGCAAATACCTTGGGGTTTGAATATTGAAGCGACCGAACTCTATTATTCAAATCTGGAAATATAGAAATTAAGATTAGGGTGTGGCGAAGGACTTAGCGGTGAAGCCAAAACTTGATTGGGACACCTTAGAACAAATATCGATATATACACTTGAAGCACGTGATTAAATATCCCTCTAGGTTAGTGACAGCCCTAGAATTCGAGGCACATTAATCCGTCCACCCAAGGTATTTGTATTAATATTTGTTCCAAAGGCTAACTTAGGTTAGAAACCCCGTCATAATCAAACATGAATTTAAACAAACCGAGTAGATAGAATTAGCAAGGGATTGTGGACCGAATACCCCTAGACTTCTCAAACTTGATTGTCACGCGATTTTATTGCTTTTTGTCACGAACTTTTAATTACTTTAATTTTCCTTCAAACAACGATTTTACACAAAACCCCCCCCCCCACTTTACTTTTATTGTTCAGTTTTAAAAGTAGTTTTCTTTATTAAAAATTAGTGTTTCCCTCTTTCCCTGCGGATCGACACCTAAATACTACAATCGATAGGTTGTGCGCTTGCAACTAACCTATTCATTAAGTACGAAGGTTTTATAAATTTAAAGGCAAAAAGAGTACAAAATCTCTATATCTAAAATACTCAACAAGCTTTTTGGCGCCGTTGCCGGGGAGTATAGGATAGATACTAGTTTTTATTTTAGGAAAATACTTTTAATTCTTAGTTTCCTTATTTACTTTTCAGAAAATTAAAAATCCAAAAATATTTTACTTTCCTTATTTAATTTCTGCATTTTATTATTCTCTATTTCTATTCTCTCTCTTTCACATCTTTTCTTCTCTCATAAGATTTGAGCGCTGGCACCGGTCACAAGGAGTCAAACCGCGAAGATAAAAGCCGGCGAACTCTCTCTCTCTCTCAACCAATGGCAGGTCTAGATCCTAATCTAGGCATGCCCCGCAGTTTTGAGGTAGAAGTGGAAGACTATCCGGAAGGCCTCCTCCACCAAGACCTTCACGATAACATTCCGCCTCCTCCTCCTCCAAATAACAACCAACCGCCACCACATCCACGCAACAATGATCCACCTATTCTCAATAATAATCCTCTCTTCGGTGTCAATCCAAACAATAACGGAAATGGCCGTAATCGCCAACAAGGCCACCGCTTCGGTTTCATTCCTCAAGGCCAAGATCCACGCGAAATCAAGCCCTCTCTCATCCACTTGCTTGGCCAAAGTCAGTTTGGGGGAGCCCTAAACGAAGATCCACACGCCCACTTGGCGGTCTTTGAAGAATCTTGCGGCACTTTCGCTAGAGAAGGAGAAGAGCTAGACAACCTCAAGCTCAAATGCTTCCATCTATCCCTCCGTGACAATGCAAGGACCTGGCTAAGGACCGTGAATCGGGATCACATAAGAAGATGGGACGACATGGAGAAGTTATTCTTAGGAAAATACTTCCCTCCATCCAAAACCCAACACTTCCGAACCAAGATCACGACATTCAAACAAGCCGAAGGAGAGTCTTTGACCGAGGCATGGGATAGATGGGCCGAGCTCCAGCGCTTGTGCCCTAACCATGGCCTTGACATGTGGTTGCTTTTTCAATTCTTCTTTGCAGGTTGCACAATAGCCACTAAGACTCACTTGAATTCAGCCGCAGGGGGCAACATGTCAAAGATGGATCCCGAACAAGCCATGCTAATGATTGAGGACATGGCGATCAACCAAAGGGAATGGACGGCCGAAAGAGGTGGACGAACCCAAACCACACCGGGAATCCTGAAAATCGATGAAGTTACCGCCTTGAGAGCCCAAATGGAAGCCTTGCAACATCAAATGGCACAAATGCAAAACGCCAAATCCGTGACGAACAAGGCTTCATGCGGCATTTGTGGAGAGTCGACTCATATCACCGCCGATTGCAAAGTCCTTTTAGAAGGAGAAGAAGTCGAGCAAGTCAATGCAATGTTTTACAATCAAGGTGATAAGAGAAACGATCCGATCTACAATAAGGTTAGGCCAAATGATAATTTCAATTCGAATACATATAACCCTAACACAAGGTGGAACCATCCAAATTTCAAGTGGAGGACTGAAAATGAAAACTCAAACTCAAACCAATACCAAGGTAATCCCAATCAATACCAAAACCGGTCGAACCAAAACTCGTACCAAGGACCTTCTCAAAACAACAAATTAGAAAAATTGATAGAGGGCCTTGTTATCTCTCAAAACGAGTTCATGAACCAACAAAGAAGCACCAATACCGATATTTCGGATTCCTTGAGAAACATGAATAATAGATTTGAGTTTTTAGAGACCAAAACAAAGATGCTAGAAACACAAATTGCACAACAAGCATCTTCATCCTCCCGTCAACAAGGGACGCTTCCGGGCAAACCCGACATCAACCCGAGAGAGCATGCGAATGCCGTGACCTTGAGGAGCGGCAAGGAGTACGAAGGACCTACCATGCCCAATGAAGAGGAGCAACAACCTCCCAAGGAAACACACGACGTTGCAATTCCCCTTGATGCAACCGCAGCACCTACAAGAGTGGATGCACCGACATCGGAGAAGCATCAAACATTGGGTAATTCTAGCTCCACAAAGGTAACAAATGCTGAAACTCCTAAGTACATTCCCCCGCATAGGTTTGTACCTTTTCCTCAAAGGTTAGTGAAGCAAAAATTAGACCAACAATTTGCCAAATTTGTCGATCACCTCAAAAGGTTAAATATCACCATACCATTTACCGAAGCAATTACCCAAATGCCCACTTATGCAAAATTTTTAAAAGAGATTTTGTCAAACAAAAGAACACTTGAGGAAGTGGGTACGGTGTCCCTAAATGAGGAGTGTAGCGCCCTCTTCCTAAACAAGCTACCTCCAAAACTTAAGGACCCGGGAAGCTTTGCAATCCCATGTAAGATAGGTGATACCAAATTTGATAGGTGTTTATGTGATTTAGGGGCAAGTGTTAGTCTCATGCCAAAATCGGTATATCTAAGATTAGACTTAGGGGAATTAAAACCAACGAGAATGTCCTTGCAATTGGCCGATAAAACGGTAAGGTTCCCCGAAGGAATTGTGGAAGATGTAATTGTCAAAATAGGTGAATACTTTGTGCCTATTGATTTTGTGGTTGTAGAAATGGAAGAGGACACTCATACCCCTATCTTGTTAGGGCGTGATTTCCTCATAACTGCAGGTGCCAACATCGATGTTAAAGAAGGAAAGATTTCCTTTGACATTGGTGGAGAAAAGGTCGACTTCCACATGTTTAAATCTATTAAATTTCCTTCTAATGATAATGACTCAATATGTAGGGTTGATGTTTTAGACTCTATAATTGATGATCATCTAGATAGGATGATGAAAGGAAAACAACTGGACGAAATCCTGGGAGAAACCGACCTCGAAACAAGCAAAAACTGCAAAAACAACCCTCAGTGCGACCGCACCAGCCCATTGTGCGTCCGCACTTTCACAGAAGAGGAGTCAGATTCGCCAGACCGAGAGCAATGCGTCCGCACCAGCCCTGAGTGCGTCCGCACATTTGCCGATTTAACCTCTGTGCGTCCGCACCCCACCCGCACTGAGGCCGCAGATGCTCAAATTTCACTTATCCAGGCGCAGTGCGTCCGCACTGAATATGAGTGCGTCCGCACTAAGGCCCAAATAGCTCAAATCGAAGCCAATTCGACCAGTTCCACACCACCGAAGGTCGAGCTCAAACCATTGCCACCTACTCTTCGCTACGAGTACCTGGGGACAGATGAGACTTATCCGGTGATAGTCAATTCCGATCTCAACAAAGAGCAAACCGAGAAGCTCCTTCACGAACTAAGATTACATAGGAAGGCTATCGGGTACACAATCGATGATCTAACCGGAATTAGCCCCTCCTTTTGCATGCACAGAATTCTAATGGAGGATGATCACAAGCCTTCAATCGAATCTCAAAGGCGACTCAATCCGAATCTCAAAGAAGTCGTGAAGAAGGAAATCATCAAACTCCTAGATGCCGGCATCATCTACCCAATCTCCGATTCAAAATGGGTAAGTCCGGTTCATGTTGTGCCAAAGAAAGGAGGTACCACTGTGGTGAAAGGTGAATGCGACAAGATGATATCAACAAGGGTGGTAACCGGGTGGCGAATGTGCATCGACTACCGCAAGCTAAACAATGCAACAAGGAAGGACCATTTCCCTCTACCATTTGTCGACCAAATGCTCGAAAGGCTCGCTTACCATTCACATTTTTGCTATTTAGATGGGTATAGTGGTTTCTTTCAAATTCCAATTCACCCCGATGACCAAGAGAAAACAACATTTACTTGCCCTTATGGTACGTTCGCGTATCGTAGGATGCCGTTTGGTTTATGTAATGCACCAGCTACATTTCAAAGAGCCATGATGGCTATATTTTCTGATTTGTTAGAAAATTCTGTGGAGGTTTTCATGGATGATTTTTCCGTATTTGGTACTTCGTTTGACAATTGCTTAACTAATTTAATCAAAGTTTTAGAACGTTGTGAGCAGGTCAATTTAGTACTCAATTGGGAGAAATGTCATTTCATGGTGCAACAAGGAGTTGTCCTAGGCCATGTGGTGTCATCCAAGGGGTTGGAAGTCGACAAAGCCAAGGTGGAGGTGATAGAGAAATTGCCCTATCAAACATGCGTAAAAGATGTGCGAAGCTTTCTAGGACATGCGGGATTCTATAGGCGATTCATCAAAGATTTTTCGAAAATTTGTAAACCTCTTACTAATTTGACAATGCAAAATGTTGAATTTAAATTTGATGCACCTTGCATTGAAGCTTTTTGCAGGATTAAAGAAGCACTAATTTCAGCTCCAATTCTCCGACCTCCGAATTGGGATGCTCCTTTTGAAATTATGTGCGATGCAAGCGACTACGCCGTGGGAGCCGTCCTAGGACAGCGAGCCGACAACAAGCCACATGTGATCTATTACGCAAGCAAGGTATTAGATGAGGCTCAAATGAATTACACCACAACCGAAAAGGAATTCCTAGCGGTAATCTTCGCCATCAACAAATTTCGACAATATTTGGTGGGATCTAAGGTGGTGGTGTACACCGATCATGCGGCAATCCGATACCTTCTCAACAAGAAAGATGCCAAACCACGCCTAATTAGATGGATCCTCCTCCTCCAAGAGTTCGACCTAGAGATTAAAGACAAGAAAGGGACCGAACACTCTGTGGCGGACCACCTTTCACGCATCAATAACACACCGAAAGAAGGAGACTTGCCGATAGACGATTCATTCATTGATGAGCAGCTATACGCAGTACAAAGTTTAGACGCCCCTTGGTATGCGGATTATGTTAATTATTTAGCATGTGGGTTGGTACCCCCGGAACTCTCTCACACACAAAGGAAGAAATTCTTTTCAGATGTTAAAAACTATTATTGGGATGAACCTTTGTTATTTCAATTGGGGGTAGACGGTATACATAGGCGTTGTGTACCACAAGAAGAGGTGAACCAAATTCTCCAATGTTGCCATTCATCCGCCTATGGAGGACATGCCTCAACCGACAAAACCGCAGCAAAAGTTCTTCAAGCCGGGTTCTATTGGCCGACAATTTTCAAAGATACACGAGAATATGTGCTTAAGTGCGACAAGTGTCAACGAACCGGCAACATATCAAAGAGACATGAGATGCCTCTCCAAGGGATCCTAGAAGTTGAGATTTTCGATGTATGGGGAGTTGATTTCATGGGCCCTTTTCCGAGTTCATGCAACAACAAATACATCCTTGTAGCGGTCGATTATGTGTCAAAATGGGTAGAAGCCGTGGCAAGTCCAACCGCCGACTCCTCCGTGGTAAGAAAGCTTTTTCAAAGAATTATTTTTCCTAGGTTTGGAGTACCACGAGTGGTGATTAGCGATGGCGGCTCTCATTTCATCAACCGCCAATTCGACAATCTCCTACTTAAATACGGAGTCAAGCACAAGGTAGCCACACCTTACCACCCTCAAACAAACGGGCAAGTTGAAGTTTCCAATCGTGAGATAAAAAGCATCTTGCAAAAGGTTGTCAACACATCGAGAAAAGATTGGTCGCTAAAACTTGATGAATCGCTTTGGGCATACCGCACCGCCTACAAGACACCAATAGGTATGACTCCCTTTAAATTGGTCTATGGCAAACCATGTCACTTACCGGTTGAACTCGAGCACAAGGCGTATTGGGCGATAAGAGCGCTAAATTTCGATCTAAAAGCCGCCGGTGCAAAACGAATTCTCAACCTACATGAGTTGGATGAACTGCGCCTCAATGCATACGAAAATGCCAAGCTATACAAGGAAAAGACAAAGAGGTGGCATGACAAACACATCATGAAGCGAGAATTTCACGAAGGAGAAATGGTCTTGCTATACAATTCGCGACTTCGCCTCTTTCCCGGAAAGTTGAAGTCAAGATGGAATGGCCCATACCAAATCCGGAAGGTTTTCAACAATGGAGCAATCGAAATTTGGAGCAACAACACAGGTTCTTTTAAGGTAAATGGACAACGCCTTAAGCACTTCAACCATGAAGATCCAATAGAAAAGGTGGACGGCTCCTACCTAGCCAACCCCACTCGTCAATGAGCCCAAAGCCATGTCGAGCTCACGACGTAAAATTGAGCGCTTCTTGGGAGGCAACCCAAGGTTTTTACTGTTTTTATTTAATTTTTATTTTTTTCGAAAATTACAATTTTTAATGATTCAGCCAATTTTTCAGGTCAAAAACTCATGATAATAACCTGAGTGCGTCCGCACTAAACTTCCGTGCGTCCGCACTACCTACTTAGAATATTTTTTAGACAGGTTAAACCATCAAAATTGACCAGACTGAACGCAATGCGTCCGCACAAAAATTTGGTGCGTCCGCATTTTCTACTTGGCCGCAAAATTGGGAGAACATTGAAGCAATGCGACCGCAGGAGACTCGCACAGGGGTCGCATCTGGCAGACCGAGAGGAATGCGCCCGCACAGGAGCCGCACAGAGGCCGCATTTAGGATTATGCCAATTTTTTCTATCTCCAAGGCCTTAATGCGTCCGCATCTCATCCCAGTGCGTCCGCACGCAGTAAAATTAGAAAATTTTTGGCCTTTTTAAACCTAGGCACCCCTTCACCTTCTCTCTCTCTCCGGATTTTTCTCTCAAAACCGTCGGTTTTCTCTAAAAATAACCGAATCTCTCTCTTTTTCTCTTCTCTCCCTCTCCCACTACAAATCCCTCTTCTCTCCTAGCCCTAAGTGCCGCCATTGCCGCTCTCCTCTCGTCTTCAAGCCACCTCGCCACCTTTTCGCCATTCAAGCACCACACCACGGGATTTTGCGATCTACAACCGGGTTTGATCTCTCTTACTCTTCAATTTCACAATTTCGTTGTTAGAACTTAGCGATCGGTACCAAATTTGGCCAATTTGACCAAAATTTCACCAAAACCCTCGGTTTACCATTGACAGAACCCCAGTGCGATCTCAGTGCGTCCGCACCAGACCCGCACTCAGCCATTAATTTCAAATTTTAACCAAATTTTATCTACTGGTTTATGCGACCGCAGTGCGTCCGCACTAGGGCCGCATTTTGCTCTGTTTAGGTTAAATTTCATATTTTTGAGTTGCGGTTTGGGAATTAGTGCTTACATCTCTTTGTTAAGAATTTTTCTTGCAGGTTACCATGTTTAAAAAAAAGAAACTAGCTGGCAAGAAGCGAAAGGGTGAGGAAGGGCAATCTAGCCAATCGAACTATCCACCGGCACAGCCCTTGAATGACGAGCAACGAAGCCGCAAGAGTTTCAATGAGCGGCGCCGAACCGTTGAACCATCTCGCTGGATCGATGTCGAGGCCCTCGAAGTTCTAGGTCTCACCAACTCGGTCCAAATGCTAACTTCGAGACTAGATCTTTGGGACTTCCTATGCGACGAAGTTCCAACCTACAAGGGAATCACACTCGAGTTCCTCTCCTCCGTTGAGTTCGACCGAGCTAGGCGTGTCCTTGAATTCAACCTCGGAGGATATGCCCATTCCATGACTTCCGCCGAACTCATGTCTCTCCTCCATATACCCAATCAAGATGTCAATGCAATGCGTACAACCACTGATTTCTTCCATGACATGTCCGTTGCACAATTCCGGCGTCTAACTTGTGAGGATGGCATTCTCGGCCATCAAAGGACAAAGAACATTCTCCACCCTACCTTGCGATACATCCAGCGAGTTCTTAGCTACTCCATCTTTGCTCGAGGAGAGACTGCCTCCGTCATCAACATCAAGGAGCTATTCTACATGTGTTGCATGTTGCGAAGAAACAACGGGGAAATGAACTACATGCCTCACATTGGCTACAATTTGGCCAAGCATCTTCACACCGTGGCGACCAATAGACAGCAACATGGTAAAATTCGAGTGGGAGGTATTATCACCAAAATTGCAAGAGGTCTCCACTTACCATTTGGGGATGATATCGTGGATGGTCCGACCCTTGTCGACATCCCCGGCCTAGTCCGTGCCACATTGATTGAGAGATCCATGTATGATGAATACTGGATCAACATTGGTCCAGGGACAATCCGACACCGGCTACCTCTTCAAGTTGAGATCGATCCGTTGAATGATGCAACATGGTCTATAGCGGACGACCCTCTTCCAACCGAAGTACCACAACCAGCTCAAGCCGCACCTCCTCCTCAAGAAGGTCCAACCAATCAACAAATTATGGACTACATGATGGACTTCCGCCTTTACCTCGACGGGCGTCTCAATGACATTGAGACCACGGCCAACAATGCCATGTACTACTCACGTATGGCATGCCAACAAGCCAATGCCGATTTTGAAGATGAGCCGCCTACTCCACCATATGTTAGGCGTGCCGGTCGAGCAGCAGAGGAGCAACAACAAGCCGCGGCAGCCAACGCACCAAACAATGATGGTGAGGAGACCGAGGAGCAAGAGCAAGACGATGAGGATGAGGACATGGATGGGGGCGACGCCCCGTGAGGCCACTTTGCCTCGTACTACCACCGACTTCCGCCAATAAGTTAAGTCCATATTTCTTCTTATTTACTTTTGTTTATTTTCAGCATTGGGGACAATGCTTGATTTAAGCTTGGGGGATGGGAAGAAAATGTATCTTGCATGTGCATTTAGGATCATGTTTAAATTTCAGCAATTTTAAATTTTTTCGTAGGATGTGATAAATTTGGGTGATTGACGAAATTAGGGATGTTCATGCAATTTTTGCGAATTTTAGGTAAAACCCTTGGAACAATTGGAAATGACCACATAATTGGGCGAAAAACTTTGTGGAAATAAAGGTTGATGAAATTAGAAAATTTGGAATTTAAATTGATTAGAGAAGCTATTTAGATTTGAGAATTTTAAATTTGGAAAGATTGGGATATCCACAAGTATGAAAGAATACTTAGGGATGTGTGTATTCATGATATGTGCATATATGTTGAGAAATTGGGTAAAATTGAAAATTTTGAAAATAAAAGGTGACTCCAATGACCTATGTTACGGCGTCATGACGTACTTATGGTTATGAGTCCTTAGCACTCTTGCTCCGCCAGTCTCCCGATAAAATTGACATTCGTGTTAATGGAAGGGTGGACTAAGAGCATGCAAAACACCCTTGAATTAGAACGGTCGGGTACGGTTAACTACTTGTAACCAACCGGTGCTTAATTGAGGATAGGGAACATAGTGCTAAATCATAAAAGAAAAATGAGAAATGAGAAAATCAAAAGCAACAACAAAAATGAGAAAATGCATGTATCAACACACATAGTCCGCAAAATTTCTAACCTAAGTTTTATTCAAGCTTGGGGGAATTTGAAAATTCCATGTTTAAGATAGCATTTCTTTTAATCAATTTGGGTAAACAAAGTTCATGAATTCTAGACCTTTAAGGAAATAAAAGTTAGAGTAATCGAATTGTGGGGTTGAGTCGAAATTATCCAAGGGTTAAACTTGAAAATTGGGAAATTTGCATGAGTTTATTTTAATTTTTGACAAGATCATACAAATTTTTCATTTAAATATACTTGATATAAGGTGTACCAATGGGATCGAATTGATAGCTCAAGTTAGGTTTTGCTTGGGGACAAGCAAAGTTCAAGCTTGGGGGAATTTGATAGGTTTAATTTATATATATGTTCGATCAGGTTTTCATCGCATAATAGCACCAAATATCATGTATTTTAGTATAACTTAGGATTAAATACCCCTAGAATCAAGTTACTGCATTTGTCTATGTGAAATTCGCAGGAAAACAAGAAAAAGGACCAAAGTGCGGACGCACTGAACTTTAGTGCGGCCGCACTAAGCACTTAGAAGGAAATCCAAGGTCCAGCATGCTCCAGAGGAAAAGTCCGAGGGGAATGCGGACGCACTAAACATTGGTGCGGACGCATTTCCTACTTAGCCGAATTTTGGTGAAGAAATCCAGCAACTCAGAAGGAAAATGCGACCAGAGTGCGACCGCAGGGGACCCGCATTTTCTACTTGGAGAAATTTCCACTCCTGAGCCAAAGAAGAACCGAAAAGTCCGAGAGTAATGCGGGCGCACTGGGAGGCAGTGCGGACGCACTCAGCACTTGGAGTCAAATCCAGAACTGAAACCAAAACCCGTGCGGCCGCAGTGTGGACGCACTTGGGCCGCATTCAGCCTAAAAACTGCCATTTTGAGGATTTCCTATTTTCGGCGCATCAGACCACGTCCCAAAAGGTGGAAAATAGAAGGTGGAAACGTGGGGACACGTTGTGACGGATTTAGAGTGATTCCCCACGTCCATATGCTCCAGATCTATTATAAAAGGAAAGTAATTTCTTCTCCAAAAAAAAAAAAACCATTCTAAGAGAGAAATTCAAGAGATAGAGCATCAACCACAGGAGCGAATCAAGAGGAAGGAAGGCGAATTCTCACAGCAATTGCAAGGAAGACTAAGGTTTTGATTAGGGAAAGGGTGTATTCTATTTCTCTAGTTAGTTTCTCTTTGTCTTTACTTATTTTGTACTTGAATTCATGATGAATACTTGCATCTCCATGAGAGGCTAGTTTCTCTCTAGGGGGTTTAGGTCATGTAGCATGAACTTGTTTAATTCTATTTTACTCGGATTTTAGTTTTTATTATGATTGTTTGATTTGATGTTAATTTCTGTGATTTATCATTTGTGATGTTCCATGATTTACGACTTGACTTGTAGCGTCCCGCTTTGATCATTTAGACCCAAAGTAGATTAGGATCATATAGGATAGTGCAACTTGTTGTGCTTGACTTGTAGCGTCCCGCTTAAGTCTTCTTGATTAAAAGTAGATTAGGATCATATAGGATAGTATAAATTGTGATTGCAAATACCTTGGGGTTTGAATATTGAAGCGACCGAACTCTATTATTCAAATATGGAAATATAGAAATTAAGATTAGGGTGTGGCGAAGGACTTAGCGGTGAAGCCAAAACTTGATTGGGACACCTTAGAACAAATATCGATATATACACTTGAAGCACGTGATTAAATATCCCTCTAGGTTAGTGACAGCCCTAGAATTCGAGGCACATTAATCCGTCCACCCAAGGTATTTGTATTAATATTTGTTCCAAAGGCTAACTTAGGTTAGAAACCCCGTCATAATCAAACATGAATTTAAACAAACCGAGTAGATAGAATTAGCAAGGGATTGTGGACCGAATACCCCTAGACTTCTCAAACTTGATTGTCACGCGATTTTATTGCTTTTTGTCACGAACTTTTAATTACTTTAATTTTCCTTCAAACAACGATTTTACACAAACCCCCCCCCCCCCCACTTTACTTTTATTGTTCAGTTTTAAAAGTAGTTTTCTTTATTAAAAATTAGTGTTTCCCTCTCTCCCTGCGGATCGACACCTAAATACTACAATCGATAGGTTGTGCGCTTGCAACTAACCTATTCATTGAGTACGAAGGTTTTATAAATTTAAAGGCAAAAATAGTACAAAATCTCTATATCTAAAATACTCAACAGTCTGTAGAATAATACAGACTGGCATTAATCATGTGCTATAAAATAATAACAATAGAATAAATTTAAGCAAGGTTTGACCTAGCTTAGCATTATTGATTGTGCTAAAACTTCAAAGTCTCAATCTTAGGTAGTGAAAACCACGTTATTATGCTAAAGGGAATTAATTGATTGCACTCAATTGCATGTTCTTAATTCTTTGTTAAAGGGAATTAAGAGCATGCAAAACCTGATCATATGTCGAGCTAGAATTAATCAAACCTAATAATTTCGAAGTTTTGACCTCAAACTCAAACACCTTCACATAATTTTGTACAGAACAATAATTTGAGATGAATTCAGAGCAATCAAAATCAAAATCAAAATCAAAATCAAAATCAAATCAAATTCTCCATGACATGCTTCTCTTCGGTAAATTAAAATTACCATCTTTATATCTGGTTTCTTTTCTTATATTAAGTTCAAGATTAATATATTTCTTTATCTTGAACTAAACCCAGCAGAGAGTATGTTGTCACTTGTCAGTAGCAGCTGCTAATGGGCCCTGGTTTCTTTGGTTAATCGGGGTCACAGTGGTCAAGTTGTTCATATAGCACACGATCGATTATGCGAATGCACGGCCTCCGTGCTCTGTTGTTTAGAATTTCGAAGCTGATATATGCTTATTACTGTGCTTGAATTTGTCCCACATTTGGCTTATTACTGTGCTTAAATTTTACATTTTTTCGAATTTTTTTACTATTTTTTCGAAAATCACTTGATCTGAACATTCTGGACCATCCAAAAACAGCCTATCTAAAAAAATAGTAAAAAAATTCGAAAAAAATATAAAATTTGGTTTGCAAGTACATATTCATTTTATAATCATGTTGAACGGTTCGGATCGACCGTTAGGATTTTGAAAAGTCAAATTTTGAGCCGTAGTACGGACCCAATCCGTAATATGCATAGCACCGTAGCCTCACTCTTCTTTCAATATTATATTTTTCTGCATTATTTCATCAACAGCAAGAAATGTAATTAGAATCCATGTATCTAGACGGAATAATTTTTGAACCATTTTTTTTTTCATATCATGTGATTAATATCCCATGACAGATTATAGAACGGAAAGGTCTCATTTAATTAGAAAAAAAATGTTCTTATTGAGACTGTTGAATTTATGAGACAAGAATTGATCTGAGGAGATATATATTTTTCGAACAGTTAACTACTTTACAAGGTCCTATGGTCTATTTATAATAAAACCTCTAACGGCTCTTTTCTAAATCTACTGTAGCTACAGATCCGTTGGTACTGTACATTCTATTCTAATCTAACTTCTATTTAATTGATCAATGATGGATGGCTGAGATCAATTTGCTCTTTCTAACTTGTTATTTTCAACACTCCTCCTCAAGCTAGGGATGTAAATATCGTACAATCCTAGCTTGCTTGAAATATTCTCGAATTGTTTTGAATCTAATCCTTTGGTGAAGACATCCGCTAATTGATCTTCACTTTTAACAAACGGAGTCTCTATTTCTTTGTTTTGGACCTTCTCTCTAATAAAATGACAATCAACTTCTATATGTTTTGTCCTCTCATGAAACACCGGATTCGAGGCAATATGCCGAGCGGAGTTATTGTCGCAATACATTTTCATCGATTGATCAATTTCAACACCCATATCCTTGAGTAGTTGCTTGATCCATATTAGCTCACTTGCGGTAGATGCCATGGCTCGATATTCCGCTTCCGCACTTGAACGAGCCACGACACTTTGTTTCTTGCTTTTCCATGTGACTAGATTTCCACCTACAAATGTGCAAAAGCCGGTGGTAGATTTTCTATCGAAGCTACCGGCCCAATCTGCATCGGAATAGCCACATATTGCATTAGATTTATTGTTAGTCATAAGTATACCTTTCCTGGGGTTTTGTTTTAGATATCTTAGAACTCTATTTGCGGCTTCTAAATGAGGTGTTCTAGGAGAATGCATAAATTTACTAATTTGGCTTACCGAAAAAGAGATATCCGGTCGGGTTACCGTAAGATAGATTAATTTACCTACTAGTCTTTGAAAATTGTTTACATCATTTAAGGGTTCGCCATCCTCGATATTTAATTTATATTTGCTATCTATTGGTGTAGAAATTGGCTTACAACCTAACTTGCCCGTTTCCCTTAACAAATCTAATGTATATTTTCGTTGTGAAATAAATAGACCTTTATTTGAAAAAGCTACTTCTATTCCTAGAAAATATTTTAAGTATCATAAATCCTTAATATCAAATTTTTCTTTTAATTGAATTTTTAATTTTCTAATTTCTTCTAAACTATTTCCGGTGATTATAAGGTCATCTACATAAACTAACACCATAGTTATGTTTTTTCCTTCTATTTTTGTGAACAACGAATGATCGGCACTACTAGTGTTAAAATTACAAAAATTTAAATATGAGCTAAGTTTTCAATACCATGCCCGAGGAGATTGCTTCAATCCGTAAATGGACTTATTTAACCTACAAACTAGATTATATTTGTTTTCCATTTTATGACCGGGTGGTAGGTTCATATAAACCTCTTCTTCAAGTGTTCCTTGAAGGAATGCGTTTTTCACATCCATTTGATATAGGTTCCAATTATTATTTACCGCAATAGAAAATAAAATTCTAACGGTATTCATTTTGGCCACTGGTGCAAAGGTTTCATTATAATCAATACCATAGGTTTGAGTATACCCTTTTGCCACTAACCTAGCCTTATACCGTTCTATGGTACCATCACTATGATATTTTATTTTGTATATCCATTTACACCCTATGGCTCTCTTATTTTTTGGTAATTGAACGATTACCCATGTATTATTTTTTTCTAATGCCCTTAATTCCTCCCTCATGGCATTGCACCATACCGGTTTGGTTATTGCTTCTTGATAATTATTAGGTTCTTCTTCTTTGTGAATAGAAGTAAGAAATGCATTATACTCGGGTGAGATATTTTCATACGATACAAAGTCTTGTATAGGGTATTGTACCGTATAGGTTACATAATCCCTAAGTCTAGTAGACGGTATAGGTATTCTTGAGGTTCTTCTCACACTTGTAGTTTCTTCTTCCTCATTATTGTTATCATTATCATTGTTGGAAATATTATTGTCTACCTCTTCCTCATTATCAACCTCAGGTTCATGAGTTATATTTGGTATAAAATCTAAGTCATCTAAAGGAAATGTTGGAGATCTCATTTGATAATGGTCATGTAAATTTTTTGTAATCTCACCCTTTTTGAAATACGGTTCATCCTCACAAAAAATCACATCTCTAGAAATAAATACTTTTTTATTTATTAGATCATAGCATTTATAACCCTTTTTTGAAGATAAATATCCTAGAAAAATAGCTTTGGTTGACATATAATCAAATTTATCTTTTCTTTTAATATGAACAAAACACACACAACCGAAAACTTTTAAATAATCAAGATTCTTTTTTTGTTGGTAAAGAATTTCGGTTGGGCTTTTATTTTTTAAAATGACACTTGGTAGTCTATTAATTAGATGTGTAGCACAAAGGATGGCATCCGACCAATATATTTTTGGAACGTTATTTTGAAATAATAGTGCACGTGTCATTTCTAACAAATGCCTATTTTTTCGTTCCGATACTCCATTTTGTTCGGGAGTGTTAATGCATGTGGTTTGGTGAATAATTCCTTTTTCTTTGCAAAGGGTTGTAAAATTTTTATTTACAAATTCCGTTCTATTATCCGATCTAAATATTTTAAGTTTGGTATTGAATTGAGTTTCTACAAGGCAAAGAAATTCTTGAAAACAATTAAATACTTCATCTTTTGATTTTAATAAATATAACCATATAGCCTTAGAAAAATCGTCAATAAATATAACAAAATATTTAAATCCATTATAAGAGTTAATTGGGGCCGGACCCCATACATCGGAATGGACTAAATCAAACGATGCTTCACTTCTACTATTGGAAAGTGAGAAGGGAAGTCTCGTTTGCTTTGCCATTTTACAAATATCACAATTAATACAATTTAATTTTGGAAAATTTAAAATACTACTTAAAATCTTGTTGGAGGGATGCCCAAGTCTTTTGTGCCATCTTTCGTAATCAATTGATCTTGCCGAAGCGCAAAATTTTAATTCTTGTAAATTCAATAAATAATGCCCATTTTTGAGAAAACCTTCACCAATCTTCTCCCCGGTTACCCGGTCCTGAAATACAACATTGTTGCAAGAAAAGATGGCATTACAATTAAATTCTTGTGTTAATTTTTTAACTGAAAGTAGATTTATAGGAAAAGAATTTAAAAATAGAATACTACTAATTTTTTTATTACACAAATTAATCTCACCAATGTAATTTATTTTTTCTTTCATACCATTGGCTACTACAACATATTGGTCACCTTTTGGCAATCTCAAATTGGTAAGAAATTTTTTATTCCCAAACATGTGGTCCGTTGCACCGCTATCTATAATTATTTGGTCAATAAAATTTAAATTTTTAGAGTGAGATACAATACCACATGAGCTTTGAATATTGGTTTGATTAGATAGCAGCACAGAAAGCTGCTGGAGAATATGTTGCACATGATCTGCTGACCCAACTCCTCCTGACCCACTTGGAGCCGACCCGCCAGCGAAAAAAACATTGAGGCCGCTGGTTTGGTTAAAGCCCGGTTCAACAAATCCGGTTAAGTTATTATTCGGTCCGGATCCGACTTTAGCAGAGAACCCCTCTCTTTCTTTTTCTTTTTCTCTCCGCTTCTCCTCTTTCCAGTCGCCTCCCCCACCTTTCTTCGGTTCCTGCTCCTTCCACCACTTCAGCCTTAGGTGAGGGTGAAGGAAATAGCACCGATCTGCCTTATGGCCCTCCTTCTTACAGTGAGTGCATTTGTCACCTTTATTTGGCCGATTTTGGTGAGATTGAAAACTAGGGTTTTGGTGATTTCGAACGGCATGGCCATGGGGTTCGTGTCCTTCGCCATGGCTGGCTTGTGGACCCTCCATGGCCTCCCGTAAACTGTCTTCTCGCTGGATTTGATTTACTACCTCAGAGAAGGAAGGGAGGTCGGGTGCTCGGATAATTTGTGATCGAATGATCTCATAGCTTGTATCAAGGCCCGCAAGGTACGCGAAAATTCGATCTTCTTCTTTTCTCTTTTTGAGGTCCTTTGCATCAGTTGTGAATGGTCGATAAACATCGAGTTCATCGAACTTCTTTTTTAAAGAGGCAAGGTACTCTAAATGGGTTTTGGTTCCCTTTTTTTCTTGTTGAATTTCGAGTTGAAAGCGATAAACATGAGAATGGTTTTTTTGTTGGCCGTAGAACAATTGAATTTCATCCCACAACTCTTTGGATGTGTTGCAATTTTGGAGGAACAAATCAAGCACCTGTTGCTCGATTGACCCGTATAAGAGAGACATTACATAATGATCCTCTTTTTGCCATTTTCGAATTTGAGCTTTTTCGGCCACTGTGATGTTCTGTGGGTTGGCTGGTTCGGGTTTTTTACTGTCTCCAGTGATGAAATCTATCTTGTCTCTATCGCTAAGAGTAATTGTGACAGATTTGGCCCATGATAGATAATTCGCACCATTTAGCAGTTGCGGAGAGAGTTTCGATGGGTTGGTAGACTCGTGAGATGGCTGCCCCCATTGATCCATTCTTGCACTGCTTATTGAGAGTTTATCGGAAGCTTGTAAGTTGCTGTTTTATGATGTTACCAGTTTTTCTGGTAAATTGCTGATATTGGGTTATTGGGTTTATCGGTTTATCAGTTATCAGTATATCAGATGCTCTGGTACCATGTTGAATTTATGAGACAAGAATTGATCTGAGGAGATATATATTTTTTGAACAGTTAGCTACTTTACAAGGTCCTATGGTCTATTTATAATAAAACCTCTAACGGCTCTTTTCTAAATCTATTGTAGCTACAGATCCGTTGGTACTGTACATTCTATTCTAATCTAACTTCTATTTAATTGATCAATGATGGATGGCTGAGATAGACCATGAAATAAGACTTTTAGATCGTAACAAAAATAAAGGCGACCGGGTGACTTTCAGTTCTTACTTTCTTTCACGGAACTATTTTTTAATGAAATACAGGGGCTTACAAAGAAAAGGAATCAAGGCGGTCCGATGTTCTATCCGGGCTATTTGATCTGCATCTCTAGGTAGTATTTACTATTTACTATTTACAAACAAAGTGCAAGTATACATTGAAGAAAGCACCGGATCCAGGATTTAATGACGCTCTTGACCTCTGCAGAATTTCGTGAAGCGGATGGATTTTAAACCATAGTGACAAATGAATAATTCGGGTTCGGTTCGGCGAGGTTAAAAATTCGTGATTCGGAAATAATTCGGGTATAATTCGGAAATAATTCGGAATTATACATCGAGAATTTGGACACAAAAGTTTTAGAATTTGGACTTCCTTTTATAATATATAATATGAGATTAGGCCCATCAATATACAAAAGCCTTAAAAAGAAGTGTTGACTGTTGACCTCTCCCAATCAAAAACCTTGTGTCCGGTTTCTAGTTTCTACTTTGTACTGCTTTTCCATTCTGCTGCCTGCCTAGTCCCACATGCAAGAAAAAAAGCGCTGGGAGCGCTAAGGTTTCTATAAAAGAAGTGAGGTGCTGAGGGTTAAGTACAGCTTGGACGGGGTCAGTGAGTCATTAAAGAGACTCGTGGCCTAGCTAGCTTCTTGGGCACTAGGCACAGTGGGCAAAAAAAAAATTTGTTTAAATATCGTGAATAAATGGTTAAAAACGCGAATAATTCGTAAAATTCGCGTTTTATTCGTAAAATCCGTGTTTTATTCGGTCAAAGATTCGGTCAACCGAATAGTTCGCTGTTTGGTGCGGAAACCTCATAAAAACGTTTTATTTGCGAATTAAAGGTGAATAAAATGCGGATCTTGTTACTATGTTTTAAACTGATATCAGTTGCTGACACACTTGCCGTACAGAATATGCCACAGCAAATCGCTGCCGCAAAAGGCTTTGACACTTTTTCATTGGGTTTCAGATTTCGTGGGAAAGTGAAACATTCCTACCACATTTTATTAGTGTTAATATATGAAAGCTTTAGGATAGTTAGCTGATAATACTATTAGATATTTGAAAATTAAAAATATACTAGTTGCTTTTAGAAAATTAAAAATATATTTGACTATTTGATATTGGTCCAACAATTCAAATTGTACAAATTTCATGTTCAAAATAGGATTGAACTATTTTAATGTTTGTCGGCCCAATACAAATTATACAACATAGGAAGTCCATGTAGCTTCATCTTTTAATAATATCTTTCTGATGTTTTCCCCACTCTAGGGCGATTGATTTGCATGAACATTCCAAAACAACTTAGCTATAAACAAAGTATTTTGTTTTTAAAAAATTACAAATATGGTATGTTTCTTGCTGATAGAATAATCTTTTGATCGGTAAATCCATATAGTTGTACTTTTTTAAGCAACTTTTACAGAATTTAAAAATGAGTAGAGAATTTTAGTTGCTTAATATTAGTTAACCTTTTCAAGCAAGTTTTTTAAAGAACCGTGGACTTAGTACACTGGCACAAACCCGCATATTCAATTCTCGAGAAAAGCATCTAAAAAGATGCTGAAATGTACCGAGTAAAAAAAAATAGTAATATTTTATATGGCCATCTGATACTGACCGAATAATTGAAACGATTTATTAGAGCTGATGATGATACAAAAGTACATTAATGAATAACCATATAACTTCCATATAATCACCAAACACTGACACAAGCATTAAGGACACTACAAAATTATTTTGTTAGAACTACAAGTCGATTTTTTTTTTTAAAACACACAATAAACATGGTAATATTTTCAATGACTATATGTTTAAAGAAAATAATTTAGTGTTAAAATAACTAAGTATTTATTAGTACAACATATCAATTACCAAAAACTAACTACTGAACTTCCAAGAATGAATATTTAAAAGGTGGACTTAAAATAGTCTCCTTCCATTATTATCATCATCATCTAAGAGAAGAATTATGGGCCTAGGTCCAACTAGCTGAGATATTTGAGGCCCAATGGTACTGTGAAAAATTGCTTATACATTAACAGATCTGAAAATAAAGCAACAAATCAACTAAACAATTCTAGCTTTTGTAATTAAAGTGTAACTTCAACATACTAACAAGAGAAGTTGCAATGAAAATTTAACAGTGAAAAAAAGAATCACAATAGAAAAATAAAAAAAAGTTAAAATCAAGTATATGGACGTCAGCTCTGAGAATTAATGGTTTCAGATGCAACTGATGCCTAGATTAGCAGCAGGGGATTTGAAGTTTTAAACTATGAGATGTTACCAAGATATACTAGTGTTACAATGATTGATACATCATTGCAAGATATTACCATGATTGATTCCTCAATTTTCAGATGCTTAACTTGTTAATTAATATTACCAATTTATGACCATTTTGTTTGCTATTTCTTGTGTTAAATTGCACCGGATATCACGTCCTAGTCCAAAGTGAGACAGTAGTGAGCTCAGAATAAATATAAATTTTTTGTATTGACCCGGCATATTTAAGAAAAGAAATAGATAAACTTATACCCAAACAAGCTAACTTAATTTATTTAAGGTAGGCGCCCCTGCTTTAGTACAGACAAGGAATGTTTAGCTGCATCAATCAAATCGGCTATGTTGTGCACTGACCTCTCCTCTGACCCAAACAAGAACATAGTTCTTACTTCGGCCTTCTTAGCAAGGCGGGCAGCATATGTCAGTGGCAGATCCGAAGAGTTGAGGGATCTGAGTATCTGACGGTATACTGACAGTACAACTGGTCGAGTTTTTGCAAGGTCTTCTGTGGTTGCCCAAATCAGCCCCTTTGCCATAATACAGTTCCTACAAGATAAACAATAACAATGAAAAAATTAAGCATGCTGTGCATCAAATAAGAAACACTTGAAAAAACAATGACAAAAGGAATGAAACTAGGTTAACCACTGACAATTTGTCACAAATATCAGGTTTAACCAGTACACGAAAGTTTCCATATATTACCACCAAATTGAAATGTTGTCATTGGAACACATCTTTACACCATAGTTATGCCTTAATTATGCCTCATGAACTAAGCATGGACTTTAAATGAAAAAAAAAAAACAAGCAAGAAGAGATAAAAGTAATAATATTGGTATTATATAACCAGGCACTTGGTACAGATTACCAGCTAGCAAAAACTTTCTTTTAGTCTACTTTTTGAGCAAATGTTGATGTTGTCATCAATTTATTCTCTAACAAGTCACCAATGAAACTACTAAAAATAAATGGAAACCAAAAAAACCTAAAAGAGGGAAATATTGAAGATGTTGTGGTAAGCAATGATTGGATCGTCAAGATATTTCAAAGGGTACTGGGCCTAACCTTAGCAAACCTATCTGGGACCTGTGGTCAGATCAGTATCGACTTCTCTTGCTTTTAACTATAGCTCCCTAAGCCAAATTAGCCCTGATATAAACAATTAAACAGAAACAATCCACACATAAGTCACCTTACAGTGTTAAATTTTATGTCTTTTAATTCAATGAACATCATTTAAAACTGGAAAGTTTTGATAGCATGCATAAGCCCATTGTTTTATAGTACATCAGCTGAGCTGAACCAAGATTAATATCAGAGGAGGGAGGGGCGGCCAGCAGCGACCCAGGCTCGCCTATTCCAATACTTGTTAAAAACCTGTCTTAACTGGCATTTGTGCAAAGTAGTAAATTTTTTTTTTTTTTGGTTCACACTACCAAGTGATCAGATCAAAGTCTGATTTTATCCTAAAAAAGTTCTGAAAGTAAAATGACGTTTACTGTAACCATAATTTCTAAAAGTAATGAATTTGCATAAACCCTAATTATTCATCGTAAACAAATCATCAGAGAAATCCCTCAATCTTGTGACCAAACTGAGCAAATCATTGTAACCATGCCTTAATTTACAGTACAGAAAATCATCTAAACCCTAATCCACCCAGTACAGAGAGATCGAGAGACAAATGGAGACGACGTACCAGTACCGCAAGGAGGTAGGGTAGTGAATTCCAGCCGAGGTTAAGCAATTTCGCGCTGCGAGGAAGAGGTGGTGAGTAACGGGTTGTCAGATAAGCTGAGAGCTTGAATTGCAGTACATTTGTGAATAACGTGTTTTATCGTGAATACGGATCCCCTAAAGTAACTCAAATTTTGAGATTGAGTCAGCACCGTCCGATCTGTTTTGGCACGAATGTTAAAGGGACCCCGTGCATTTTAGCTCAGGCTGGATTGGCCGGGATTCTAAGTACGGTCCGGATGCAAACTCAAAATTTGGGTTACTTCATTGTTGTCTGTGTTGATTTGACAATTAGAAGTTTGGAGAAGATGAAAGAGAGTTGGGCTTGGGCTTGTATGGGCTTTTATAATGTTTTCTCTTTTTAAGTTCTTTTCTTTCTGTTAATGGGTTTGTACATTTAATTAGTGTTGGGCTGTATTTAGTAATTGAGAGTGTGCTATCTTTACAATGAAGAGGTTAATTCCAGCAGGACTAATGCCACTGGAAAGTTCGTTGTAATCAGTGTTTTGAAATTTGGCCTCATGTATCAATATGCGGAGAATTTTTTATCTATAGAAAATATTAAAAAAATAAGAGAGAAATAAAAAAATATCTGTAAATTTGTATTAGCAGAAAGATTGATAGGGATTTTTTTATTCAAAAGTTTGAATTGGTAAAATTGTTATCGATCTAAAACATGTTTTTAATTTTTTTTTTAATTTTCATTATTAAAATATAAAAGGTTTAAAAAAAATAAATGAAGTATCTTAAAATGAGGAGGGTTAAAATGCACCCTCTCTTTTGTGCTCCTAACGTGCATCCTCCCCTCATATCTTCATTTTCAAAGTTCAAATAGTCGATTCGAACCTTCCAATGTGTTCTTCATATTAAAATGTGCTTGGAGACCAAATTTTACATTTTTTGGAAATTTTTTACTATTTTTTCAGAATTTTTGAAAATCATCACTTTGCTGAATTTTTTATTATTGTTTAGTTTAATCAAAAATTCTGTAAAAATAGTAAAAAATTTCCAAAAAATATAAAATTTGGTCTCCAAGCACATTTTAATATGAAGAACACGTTGGAAGGTTCGAATCGACTATTTGAAC
The DNA here is from genome assembly GCA_028015225.1 of Carex myosuroides. Classification (NCBI taxonomy): domain Eukaryota; kingdom Viridiplantae; phylum Streptophyta; class Magnoliopsida; order Poales; family Cyperaceae; genus Carex; species Carex myosuroides. The sequence goes on along the minus strand of CM051489.1, from coordinate 969,178 downwards.
TTTGAAAATGAAAATATGAGGGGAGGGTGCATTTTAACCCTCCTCCTTAAAATTTAGATATATTAGAAGATCTCTTTTCATTTTTTCTAAAAGCTTTTTATATTTTAACAAAAAAAAAAAGAACAATTGGTTTGGATCAGTAGGAATTTTACTGATCCAAACTAATTCAAACTTTAGATTGGTAGAATTGCTACCGATCTTTCTACTCATAATCTGCATGTGTTATTTCTGTTTATCTTTCTTCTTTTATAAATTTTTCTATAGACAAAATGTACAATATGCGGCTTAGTATAGGATCACATGCACAAAAACATCCACTGTATATTCAATAAAAAGTTAATTTGTAAAAATTTAACATATAAAATTTATGAAATGACATTTATGATTAATAAATCTAAGATCATACTAGAACTTTATTATATTTTCTTAATTTTTACTAGAATTTTGTATAAATTCTCTTTGGTTATTAAGTTTTGAAATTTTAAAATGTACATCCGAAGACACTAGTTTCATGTCCTATCATATATATATATATATATATATATATATATATATATATATATATATATAGAATCTGGCTAATATGCTACTCGTAGCATAGAGCCCCTCCGTGCTACGGCTCAAATTTTTAGTTTTCAAAATCCTAACGGTCGATCCGAACCGTTCAACATGATCTCCATATGAATATGTGCTTGCAAACCAAATTTTACATTTTTTTGAATTTCTTTACTATTTATTAAGCCACTTTGAAAATTGCTGATCCAATGGTCCATAAGATTTTACTGTTGTGTACAAATTACTGTTTTTTCAATGTGGCTTAATAAATAGTAAAAAAATTCTAAAAAATGTAAAATTTGGTTTGCAAGTACATATTCATATGGCGATCATGTTGAACGGTTCGGATCGACCGTTAGGATTTTGAAAACTCAAAAATTGAGCCGTAGCACGGAGGGCTCTATGCTATGCATAGCACCGTAGCACTATCCTATATATATATATAGATAGATGAGTTATGGTGAGACATGGAGTAAAACCAAGTTTTTACTACATGGCACTATATTTTCATTTTAAAAATCCAAACAACCGATCCGAACCGCTCAACATGTTCTCTATATTGAAATGTGCTTGGAGACCAAATTTTACATTTTTTGGAATTTGTTTACTATTTATTAAGCCACTTTGAAAATCACTGATCTGGTGGTCCAGAATTTTTTACTGTTTTTTACTGTTCAAGTGGATCAGCGATTTTCAAAGTGGCTTAATAAATAGTAAAAAAATTCCAAAAAATGTAAAATTTGGTCTCCAAGCACATTTCAATATAGAGAACATGTTGAACGGTTCGGATTGGTTGTTTGGATTTTCAAAATGAAAATATGACGTGGAGTACAAACTTGTTTTACTCTACGTCTCACCATAGCTCATATATATTTATATATATATATATATATATATATATATATATATATATATATATATATATATATAGGCTATGGTGAGTTGTGAAGTAAAACGTCACGCCATATTTTCATTTTGAAAATCCAAACAACCGATCCGAACCGTTCAACTTTTTCTAAATATTGAAATGTGCTTGGAGACTAAATTTTACATTTTTTGGATTTTTTTACTATTTATTAAGCCACTTTGAAATCGCTGATCCACTGTGAACAGTAAAAAACAGTAAAATTTTCTGGACCACCGGATCAGCGATTTTCAAAGTGGCTTAATAAATAGTAAAAAAATTCCAAAAAATGTAAAATTTAGTCTCCAAGCACATTTCAATATAGAGAACATGTTGAGCGGTTCGGATCGGTTGTTTGAATTTTCAAAATGAAAATATGAGCGTGAAGTAAAAATGACATCTTACTTCACAACTCACCATAGCCCAGCTCTATATATATATATATATATAGGAGTTGGCTACGGTGCTATGCATAGCATAGAGGGCCTCCGTGCTACGGCTCAATATTTGAGTTTTCAAAATCCTAACGGTCGATCCGAACCGTTCAACATGATCTCCATATGAATATGTACTTGCCAACCAAATTTTATATTTTTTAGAATTTTTTTACTATTTTTTTAGATAGGTAGAAAAACACTTGATCTGAATGGTAATTTTCAGATCAAGTGATTTTCTACATATCTAAAAAAATAGTAAAAAAATTCTAAAAAATGTAAAATTTGATTTGCAAGTACATATTCATATGGAGATCATGTTGAACGTTCGGATCGACCGTTAGGATTTTGAAAACTCAAATATTGAGCCGTAGCACAGAGGCCCTCTATGCTATGCATAGCATATTAGCAATTTCCTATATATATATATATATATATATATATATATATATATATATATATATATATCAATATAGTGTTTTCGGACCAAAAAAGCTATGACGCTATGGCCATATAGCGCGCTATTTCGCACTATAGCGGCGCTATATGGCCATAGCGCCGTTTTTCAGCCGTTCGGCTATGACGCGATAAACGCTATTTGAACCTTTGATATATATGCATCTGCATATTGCATTATGCATGCAGTGGCTAATCCACACATATTGAAAACCGTATTTTTAAACTATTGGTCATATGTAAGATACGGTCTTGTGACGAATTTGATGAAGAAAAAAGTTGTCATTGTTTTTAATTATTCAAAATGCTATAACAATTAGCAAAAAATGATCACAAGCCGCTGGGGAGGAAATTGTAAAGCCAAGGAAGGCCAGGCCCCTATGAATGGAAACAAAATTGCATTTTTTTAAGAAAAATGTGAAGTCATTCATAATAAATTCATTTTAATTATAGATTTATTATCTCTTATGTACGTAGGTTCTCTGTGACAATAAAAAAATTAATATTGTGATTAGTTGTTCTAACTTATAAGAGATCTCAAGTGAAAAAACAATGAACCGTTTAGTGATAGGTGTATTTTATATACACCGTCGATCTAGTTTTTATCATAAAATAACATCAAATATCTTGTATTTTGGATATAAAATGAATAGAATACACCAAGAATCAAGTTACTGCGTTCGCTAGGTATTTCAATGCAGGAAACAGTGCAAAATGAAGAAAAATCGCCCAGTGCGGACGCACTGACAGCCAGTGCGGACGCACTGACAGCCAGTGCGGACGCACTGACAGCCAGTGCGGACGCACTCACCTCCAGTGCGGACGCACTCGCTACTTAGCCGATTTTTGCCACTTCCAGATTTCGGAGAAAAACAGATAATTTAAGGCCAGTGCGGACGCACTCAGGAAATTTTGCAGAAAAACCAGAAAAAGAAACTTGGAACCAAAGGAGATTTGGAGCCAATGCGACCCAGACCACACGCACTCATCACCAGTGCGGACGCACTGGACTCGCAGACAGCCAGAAATTCGCATTTTCAAGAGGTTTTCTATTCTTGGCTTCCAAGGAACACGTTTTGGAAGGCCAAAAATAGCCATGGTAGTCTGAGGAGTGCACCCACTAACTCCACTTCTATCCTCTAAATTGGGCAAGGCCTTTGGCTATAAAAGGAGAAGAATTTCATCTCTCTGATCATCCATTAATAGAGTAGAACTAGGGTGCTCCTAAGCTCACCAAGCCCTTCTGTGAGCGCGACTCTAAAACCTATCAAATTGATTTCAAACGACATTTCCAAACCGTTAGATGTTCAATCTATATTAAAATGTGCTTGGAGACCAAATTTTACATTTTTTGGAATTTTTTTACTATTTATTAAGATGGTTTGAAAATCGCTGTTTTCCAATGGTGCAGAATTTTAATAAAAACAGCGATTTTCAAACCATCTTAATAAATAGTAAAAAAATTCCAAAAAATGTAAAATTTGGTCTCCAAGCACATTTTAATATAGATTGAACATCTAACGGTTTGAAAATGTCGTTTGAAGTCAATTTGATAGGTTTTAGAGTCGCGCTCACGAAGGGCTTGGTGAGCTTAGGAGCACTCTAGTTCTACTCCCATTAATATATCCATTTTCCACAAATTGAGAGAGAGAGATCCTGCAGAAATTCTCGAAGACTTTTCAAGGAAGGAGAAGAAGAAGATTCAAGCAAGGAGTTGGCAAGATCGAGGTTTTAGATCTAAGAAAGGGTGTAATCATTTCTTTATCTCATTTCTTATTGTTTTTGCCAATCTTTGTTATGGATCTCTCCAAGAGAGAGTAGTTCTCTTTCTAGGGGTTTAGGTCAATGCATGAACTTGTTTAATTCTAGATTATTCGGATATTTGTTTTTATTATGATTGTGTTATCGGATTTGATTGTTAATTTCTGTGATTTATTCTTTATGAATTTCATTAGTACTCGTTCCTTTGAGTTCACCTGGTTAGGGTTTATTGAATTGAAGTAGTTTTGAAATCGCGTTGATCGTGTTTTTCCGCTTTAAGTTTATTAAATTCCAGCATTGGTCAAGTAGGAGACTACTAATTGAAACCATAAAGACACACCTTAGGATTGGGTTAGAAGCGGCCGTACTTTGATATCCAGTCCGGAACTATAGAAATTAAGGTTAGGATTTTGGTGAAGGACCGAAAGGCGAAGGCAAATCCTAATTAGGACACCTTAGAACAAATATCGATATATGCTTTGAAGCATGAGATTAAATATCCCTCTAGGTTAGTGACAGCCATAGAATTCGAGGCACATTAATCCATAAAGCCCAAAGTATTTGTATTAATATTTGTTCCAAAGGCTAACATAGGTTAGAAACCTCATCAAATCAAACATGAATTTAAACAAACCGAATAAATAGAATTAGCAAGGAATTGTAGACCGAATACCCCTAGATCTCCTTAAACTTGAAAACAAACCAATCTTTCTTTCCTTTATTTTATTTACATTTATTGTTTGAAACTCCTCTCTTTCGGGTATTGAACCCAACCTTAGGATTTTAGAACAAAACCCCCCCACTTTACTTTTATTGTTTTGTTTTAGAAGTAGTTTTCTTTATTAAAAATTGGTATTTCCCTATCTCCCTGCGGATCGACACCTAAATACTGCAATCGATAGGTTGTGCGCTTGCAACTAACCTATTCATTGAGTACGAAGGTTTCATAAATATTAAAGGCAAAAGAGTACAAATTTATTATATCTAAAATACTCATTATTTAGACAAATTGTATTCCTACTCCATGCTTATATATATATAGCTAGGCAGTTTGTATGATATGACTGTGTGTGTATATATATAACCAATACTTGCATTGTTGTATTAGCATGCAAGGTTGTAAGAATCTTTTCTGCAATATAAAGTTTTTTTTTTTTGAAGAAAAAGATAACAAAAAGTCAAGATTGGTTACATGCTCTTAACCAAATATAATAAAGGTAACAAAAGGGTCTTAATATGTCATGCAAATATAATAAAGGTAACAAAAGGTATCAATTGGCATACGTGCATTAATTTATTGTTACAATAGATTTTAAATTCTGTTGAATGGTCTTTTAGAATCACAAATTTGTTAGTACAAAATAGCTTAATTCTTCATGCGTTATCCTTTTCTATAGACATTTTCATCAAACTATCATCATCTCTCTCCATTTTGTAAGACCTAATTATAGTTTTAATGACACTATAATTTAAACAATATTATAAATAAATTTTAGTTAAATGAGATATCAAACTTCAAGTTCATGTACTTTCTTATTTTTTTGGAAAATATTTTGTAGATACCAACTAATACCGTCGTCGCGCGATAGAACCGGACCGTTTCGATCCATCATTAATAGTATTTTTTGTTGTTGTCAGTTTCCAACCCTGTATTACTTCTCTTTTTCGCGAAGATCGATTTATTTTAAAAACCATAATTAAAAAAGATAAATTTAAAGAATTAACTTGATTGATTTTTTCTTTGCAAATATATATCATAAGTATCGAATAAGTTATTTGGTATTTCTCATTCACTTTCAAGACATACCAAATAGCTTAATCGGTACCTCCCAATTTCACAATCTTTTCATAATTTCTGTCAAGTAAAAGAGTAAATTTGAGTGGTACCGAATAGAATAGTTACAATTTTTTTTAAAACAAAAAAGATGGTTCCCTAAATTGTCTTGATTTTTAAAAAAGATTCCTCATTTTTGTCCTCCCATACTTCCGTGTATCTAAGAGTCTGGCTAGTATAACATTGGTGTCATTTCGGCCTAATAACACCAACTCCAAAATCTATCGTATCGACTTCAAACGGTTAATCCAACCGTTCAAACCCTTCTACTTTATGAGTTGTGCGTTTACATGCAAAAAAAAAATATTTTCTAGTTATTTTAGTACCAAATCAAGCGGCCAAAAATCTTGAAAAATGAATGCATTAAAATTAACTTAAAAACTCACACATTTGACCGCTTGATTTGATACTAAAAAAATTCAAAAATTTATAAAATTTTGCATGTAAACACACAACTCATAAAGTAGAAGAGTTTGAACGGTTGGATTAACCGTTTGAAGTCGATACGATAGATTTTGGAGTTGGTGTTATATAGGCCGAAATGACACCAATGTTATACTAGCCGGACTTTGTATCTAAATAGACATGATTATTAAAATCTGATCTGTAAATTAATCCCTTTACCCGAAGAGTCAATCTCCTCCTCAAAACTCAAAAGTTATTTCAGAGGATACGCTTGTGTAGGCCGAACTTTTTATTCATAGGAAATAGAAAAATTAAAAAATTAAACATGAAAAATTGTAGGGGAAAAATTTAGAAAGGGAAAGGAAGGGATACTACGTTGCACGGATACGTCTAAACAGGCCAAGTATCGGTATCGGACACGTATCGGATACCGATACGCGCCCGATACGGCTCCGATACTCCGTTGACACGCCTGGATACGCCTAGAAACCCCTGGATACGCCTGGATACGGCTGGACCCGTGAGCCGCGCCCGCCCGCACCCGTGAGCCGCGCCCGCCCTCACACGTTAGTGTGAGGGTCAAAATCTTTGACCACTACACCAAGTTTCACTTGTGATATATTGTAGTAACTATTATATTTATTATAGTCTTATGATATGCTTTATTTTTTATACAAATTTGATTTAAGTTATGATTACAATATATAAAATAATAAAAAATAATATATATAATAAACGTATCGTATCCTTGATTTTTGAAAATTGTCGTATCGCCGTATCCGTATCGTATCCGATACGATACCCGTACCCGTATCCCTGCAACATAGAAGGTATATGATACGGCGTCCCGCAGTACCATATTCAGCTCCCGCAAAAAAAAAAAAAAAAAAAAAACTTAAAATGGGACGCCATATCATCTAGAAAATCAGAAAAAAAAGAAAAGAAAAAGAAAATAAGTAGGACGTCATACGGTATGGCATTCTAGTAGGAATTTATTTTTAGATTTTAAATTATGGTTGAAATTTATGTGATGTTGTGTTATGTTATGGGCCGGGTCCACAACATACTTTCTCATCAACCCAGCCCACCCATATCCAAGAACCTACGAAAATAATTAGATAAATAACTTGTCACTTACAAAAATATAAACAAATTTGGAATTATCCATACATACTTCCCTAAGAGAGCATGTCCTAATAGAGGTGGTATTTACATCTCCTGATCTTAGAACAAATACTATTTCCAAATTTATAATTTGAACCTTATGAATCTGTGAAATTGAAAATTACATATTTCAGAATTTAGCAGAGTCTGGAGAAAGAGTAAGGGAAGTTTACCTGAGTAGTAATTATGAGGAGCCAGCCAGCGACGAAGGAGATATTTCTCTTATAAAATGCTTTAATGATGTTAACAATTGAAACTGCATAAGCAGATCCATTACCAAAAGCATAACCGGCATTCGCAAAGATGGATATCAGAACATGCTCCTTTATATTAAACGGGCCAGGGTTGAGCGAGAAAAGCCGATCCCCAAATCCGGGTATGTGAAATTTCTTTTCAGGGAGAATTTTGGCAAGGAGATGGCCAGCCGGCAGGGATGCAATCTACATTAATTGAAACCTTATATCAGTAAAGAGCAAAAGAAAAATTATTAATGATTAGCAATATGACAATTGTTAATGCTTATGCAGTTTCATTTTTTTTTTCTCTTACTTTTTGTCATATTCTAATGCTTATGTAGTCTTCAAATTCTAAGCAACAGAAAACTAAGCAACAATCAAGTAAACAAAAATATCAATATGTGTTAGAACCTGAACGGTGCTCTGGGTGATAATGAGGGGCTCCGTACGGTATGCAAAGAACTGGTTGAGAAATGACATGAGAGCGCAAGAGAAAAGACCGATCAACCACATCCGAAAGGTCCAAACCGGCAGAGACGGGTCATCGGTGGTCTGCACTGTGAGACGCACCTGCTCCACAGGAGAGTTCTCATCTTCATTGAACTCACCATCTATGCCTTGCTCATAGTCGATCTCCATTGATGATCCACCCATTTTGAATTTTCGATGGTTTGTTCATGGAGATGGCATCTGCTTTTAAACTAGTAGGTTGTGCTATTTTTAAAGCGCACCTTGCTATTTTGAAAGTACCCGCATTCTATTTTGAGGGCACTTCATTTTTTGTTCCTTTTTTGACAGTATGATTTCCTAAATTATGTTGTTGTGTATTATTTTCATCTAATGATGCCCTTCAATTATGTTTGATAGATTGAAAAAGGCTAGATACTTTTGGCGTGTTCTCTATATAGCAGTTTTTTTTCTCTCAAATAGCAATGTTGCAGAGAAGATTTGTACTTCTTTTTGTATATAGAAACATTATTTAAAAATCATCACTCAAAAAAAAAGATGCGACAAAAAATAGAATTCATACCAAAAATGGAGAACTGCCAAGGCGAATGGAGGATCGTCCAACGGCGAAGGAGGTATCCCGACCACTGGAGAACTGCCACCGCTACCGCAGCCCAACCACCCCAGACTAAACCCTACATTCCCTACCAGACCTTCCCCTCCTATGCCCAAATAGTGACAAACCCACGGCCAGCCTCTACTCACACCTCCCCAGCAACTTCACCACCACCAACCCGCCCACCCTCGCCCACTTCTCCTACTTCACCTACACCTCCCGCTAGCCCCACATACTACACATCCCCCCACAGCCCCACCACCTTGCGCTTCCCACCATCATCCCGCTACGAGGAATGGCGTGGCAGATGCTTTCGCTGCTGCCGCCGAGGTCATACCATTGCTACTTGCCGTAACCAACTTAAATGCGGAAAATGCTAGCAGGATAGACACCCTAGCAACAGATGCCTACGGCCAAACCCTAACATGGCTACCAAACCCGGTGTTCCCCCATCATCATCCAACAGCCACCCCGAGCCGATGTTTGATGAGCTACTCACAGGCCCATTCCCCTATGCACCGGCCACTGTCCCTCCCAACAGGCCGATGGTGGTCAAGTGCTACATCGAGCGGGACCAGGAATACCACCGTGAACTTCAAAACCTCAAACGGGCGGTGATCATGACCACGGACGACCTTCCTGGTGATCTAAAGGTTGACTACGTTGCAGAGCTGGTGGCTAGGTCCCGGCTAGTCTCCAAGGAAGATCTCCGGATTAGTAGGCTATCCCAGGGCCGCTACCTGATCCTCTTACCCCCTTCTCTAGCACCGGTGACCCTAATCGAGGCCTTACGAACTTCGGTGTGGAACCAAGGCGTTGCTTTCAAGACCTGGACCCCGAGACTGGATGCGACCCTTGCAGTGCCGACGTTCAAGGCCATTGTCCATCTAGTCGGGGTCCCCCCGGAACTCAGGAAGGAGCACTATATAGCCAGGATGGTAAGCCAGTTCGGTTTATACCTAGGCACCATTGCATCTGAGACACCCGAGGATATTACAAACTGGTGTGCCGTTGTAGCCACGACTAATATGTCCGACATCCCACACAATGTCGCCACTATCACTGGCGGAGTCATGGTTAATATTCCGGTCAGGCTCCTTAAGTGGAAGGAAACCAAGATCTACGACGACACCGAAATCCCCGAACCACCCCAAGAGTTCACTGGTCCGGCTGCAGTCCATACGGACTGTTCTTCTGAGGAAAGTGACACTATCGCTGATGACAACCTTTCCATCCCGCGCACAGTACTGCTGGAAATGTGTCGCGGCCGAGACCCTTCTTCCCTACCACCTGAGATCCAAGTGTTCATTCGATCCACTGGAAAACAGCCGCCGGTACTGCAAGACGGGGATCCCCCATGCTCGAAAACAGTAGTCTTGGCTACACAGGATTCATCCGAGATGGCCACAGCAAATTTGGCGAGTACTGTAGCAGAGTGGGATCAGGTGGAGCAGACCACGCCTATGGCAACATATCCTGATCCGCTGCGGCAACAAATCCTGCAGCGTGACCATCCGGAAGGTGCAACACCTATCTCGCCACAATCAATCAGATCTACTGAGGATCGCCCGCTGGTGCATTCTCCAAGGAGGATTCTCCAACGTCAACCTGGGGAGAAAGTTCTTCCTAGGACGCCCGGGTCGGGACAAACTAAGGAAAATGCCACGCTGAGGGTACTGCCTACTCCTGCTGCGTGTCAGTCCCCCCCTGCCGTGCGTCAGTCTCCTCCTGCCGCGCGTCAGTACCCGAGGCAGGACAGCTGTCCACCTCTTTCCCAGACCCGTGCCAGCCCCCTTGACCAACACTCGGAGACGCCTAAGAGAAAGGCCGATCCATAGGGCCGGCCCATTACAACCGACAAGCCCAAAAAATCCAATAGCAGACGGGGCCCTCTTTCCCAAACTACTACAGGCTTGGGCAGAGATGCAGGCCTTGGCCCGGATGCAGGCCTGGGCTCGGATGCGGGCCCTTCGAATCCCCCTCCTTCAAATCAGCATACCAATACCCGTAGCGAAGACAATGCCCATGCTATCTTGAGGCCCGATGGCTTTTACGAAATTCAGGTCACTTATGCTCACTGTCTTGACTTGGCAAGGATAACCGGGGTCCAAGCTTCTGATGTGCTCCAAACAATTGATGAAGACAACCAACAGAGGCCCCCTACTGACCCCGGGCCAGCAGGACAAGATTGAGAGTCCTTATTAACAGTCAGGGAAGAGCAGGTTGTCCATTTTTCCAAATGAATATGAAACAGATCAAAATACTTTCGTGGAACGTCAGAGGCCTGGGAGCGGATGACAAATGCAATCTGGTTCGGAATACCATCAGAAAATCGAGGTGTGATATATGTTGCTTGCAAGAAACCAAATGGAATACTTTCGATCTCTCTAACCATTCCAAGGTACTGCCGACCTTTTTTGAGAAGACCTGTGTGGTATTGAAAGCAATCAACTCCTCTGGGGGATGCCTAATTGCGTGGAAAAAGAATTATAACCTCATTTCGGCATCGGCCTCACACAATACATGCTCTGCGGTCCTTATGCAAGCAGGCACGGGCTCCGTCTTTACGGTTACGAACGTGTATGGACCAAGTGTAGATGTATCCAAGAGAGCGTTCATTACTGAGCTACGATCAGTGATGGTACATGCCCGACAACCGTGTGTGATGTTGGGGGACTTCAATCTAGTCCGATGGCTAGTAGATAGATCAAGCGCGACATATAACTTCCCTCTGATGGAAGCCTTTAACGGCCTCATTTCGGATCTCCAACTTATTGATGTACCACTCAAAAACCGTGAATTCACTTGGTCGAACAAGCGACCGGTCCCCTCTTTCTCGAAGATTGATAGGTTCTTTATCTCTCCGGACTGGTCTCTTTCCTTCCCTATAGTTACTCTTGCTGCTTTGGAGATGGTCACCTCCGATCATGCTCCACTGCTTCTTACATCCAAGCATCGACAACACAACTCTAAACCACTGCTGATGGAACTCTTTTGGGTACAATATCCGGAGTTTAAGCAAATAGTTCAGGCAACTTGGGCAAAACAGGACCGGGGAGAGTCGGCATTCCAAACAAAGTCCATTAGGCTATTAATCGAATTGAAGGCTTGGCATCTCCAGCGATGGGGACAGCTACAGTCTCAGCTCGACAGATGCAAGAGAGTCACTCTCTTCTTTGATCAGATTGAGGAGAAACGTGCACTTGATAAGAGAGAATTTTGGCTCCGACTCAAAATCAAGGAACGGGCTTACGAGCTCGCCACTATTGAGGAAAAACGGTGGCATCACAGGTCGCGCTGCCAATGGTTGCAACATGGTGATAAAAACACGCACTTCTTTCACGCTTTCGCTTCGGCTCGGATGCGACGAAATGCGGTCCTTACATTGGAGCATGAAAATACAATACTCACAAACGAAGCAGCCATCTTACATGCATTTTTCACTCACCTAAGGAACTCACTGGGGACTGCCACTCCTTGCCTTTCCTTTGATGCGACAGCTCTGTATAGACCGCTGACAGCCACCCTTGCTGACTTGCAAAATCCGATCACCGAAGAGGAGGTCTCCAATGCAGTCCGCAACCTGGCTGTTAACAAAGCATGTGGGCCGGACGGATTACTTAATGAGTTTGCAAAGTCATCATGGCCCACGATCAAGGATGATGTCATCAAAGATATTCTCGCTTTCACTGCTGGCCAAATGGACCTCGCATCTTTAAATCGAGCAAACATTGTTATGATCCTCAAGAAAGAGACGGCCTCAACGGTCAAGGATTATCGTCCCATTAGTGTGATCAATCTCATGCCTAAACTCATTTCCAAAGTCTTTGCTAATAGGCTTTGCCCCAAGCTGTCTGACTTGATTAGTCCCTACCAAACAGCCTTCATCCAAGGCCGGTTCATCACTGAGAACTTCATAGCAACCCGCGAGATACTACACCATGTCGCAGCCTCCAAACGGCCTACTATCCTGTTAAAAATTGATTTTTCCAAAGCTTTCGATTCATTAAATTGGGGATATTTAAACCGGATAATGAAGGCAAGGGGCTTCCCGCACCAATGGATTCACTGGATCTCTTCCTTGCTGACAACAGCCTCGTCACGTGTGCTTGTAAATGGGGGTCAATCCCGGTATTTTCTCCACAAGAGGGGTCTCCGTCAGGGGGACCCCCTGTCCCCAATGCTATTTATAGTGGCAGTCGACGCACTTCAGCAAATGATCCAAGCTCTGAACCCGCTATTGCATACATCAATCTCCAACAGATTTGCTCAGTCGATCATGGCCATGCAATACGCAGATGATACCGTGTTTATACTCAATGCTGACCCACATACTCTCATCCCCTTCAAGGTACTCTTACGCCTATTCTCCAAAATCTCAGGTCTTACCATCAACTATGAAAAGAGCAATATAGTCCCCTTCAACATGGACCGCACGGCTACTCTTAGAGCCGCAGCTATTCTTGGCTGTTCACTAACCACCCTTCCAATTACATACCTGGGCTTGCCACTCGACATTACCAAACCAAATAAACAAGCTTACATGCCCTTGATTGAGAAAGTAGAGCAAAGGATGCAAGGATGGAAAGGGAGATTGCTATCCCGAGGCGGTCGATTGCAACTAGTCAATTCCGTGTTGGCCGCCATACCGATTTACTACATGCAGGTTTTTCTATTACTGAAATGGGTGGTGCAGCGCATTGACAGAATTCGGCGACAATTTCTGTGGGGCAAAGAAGAGGGACGCAGTCGCTATATATCATTGTTAAATTGGGACACGGCGTGCATTCTGAAAGAGTTTGGCGGATTGGGAATTAGAAATATTGGTCTTCAGAACGTCACTCTTATACTCCGCTGGTTATGGATACCATACACTACCCCTAACTCCCTCTGGTCAGACATAGCCCGGCAACTGTACTGGCGGGGCAATCAAACGGATGGTCCGAATTTTTGGAAGATCGGTGGTTCTTACTTCTGGCGACAGTTGCTAACACTGAGACCCGAATTTAACTTCTGTGCTTTTTGGAGAGTGGGAAATGGCCGAACGGTTTCCTTTTGGCACGATTCTTGGCGCGGTGTACTGTTGGCAATGCCGGGAGACAATCCAATCCTCACAAGAATTTCCTTGGCTGAAGCACTACCTATCATAGCCACGCTCCTGCCCCAAATGGCTGCTAAGGTCAATGTCACTCTATCGGGCGACCCGGACACCCTTTACTGGCGATGGTCATCAACAGGCAAATATACAGCGAAATCCACCTACAAGGCATTCATCGAAGGGGGCCTAGTGAAGTGGAATTTTATGGAGGTCTGGCAATGCAAGGCACCTGCTTCAGTCCACCTCTTCACATTTCTCATGCTCCAGCATCGAATTTTGACTCATGATGTTCTACAACGCAGAGGTATCCCTTGTGACTTGCGCTGTCTCATGTGCCAAGGCGGACTACTCGAAACTGCCACCCACCTCCTATTCCACTGCCCCTTTGCAACTCAGGTGTGGCATATTCTGGAGGCGAAGCTCAAACAAAGACTCCTAGTGACAGCATACTCAACAATAGAAACTTGGGAGGCCTCCTGGGCTATGGTAAAGAGAAGGGGTCAACTCAAGAAAGAAACTTGGGCGACATGGTTTGAATGTGCATGTTGGATGATCTGGAAGCAGCGAAATCAAGTCGTTTTTAGAAACACTAAATTATCTCCCCGACTGTTGGCTGAAAGAATCTGGCACGAAGGCCGTCTGTGGTTAACACATTGTTAATGGGTTTAGGGCTACATGTAAAGCTATGAGGCTATTTTATGATTGTTGTGTGTGTTTTTTCTTGGTTTCTCTTTGAACAGCCGAATGTAACTCTTAAGAGACTTTTGTCTCGTACTGGCAGCCTCTGCCATTGAATATCAAAAAAAAAAAAGACAAAAAATAGAATGAAATAAACTAGAGGTTCAAATAATATATGAGTGATGATATTAACACAATAATATTTTTTATTAACACAACAACTTTAAATTTTTTATTTGTATGGACAAATTTGTCCTTGCTTAAATTCTCTCTAGATGTCATATCTTTTATAGGATGCACTTTCTTTATTAATGGTTATTGATTATTTATTTTATTTCCATAATTAAAACATCTAGTAAAATCTTTAATTACTTATTTTGAATATTTCATTTTCAAATTTATAAAGTATAGCAACAAAAAGTTTAGCATCATATATTGTAGATAAAAAAAATAGAGAAAAGCAAGCCTTCTTTTAACTGATTTTGATCAACTTAGTCGAATTTATAGCATTGAGTACTTCGTATCTTGCATCAAAAAATTTATATTGTTTGAGTTTCAGAAATAAAAAGTACAAAGTACATTCAAAATATATTATCATAATTCGTATAAATATTAGAAACTCTATTAATTGAAAATAAACTTCGTACTAAAACAAAATATTACATGCTAACAAAGTTGTTTAATGGAATGAGTTTTTCATCTGTAAATAATAGATTTTTAATTTATTGTTTTCTATTCTTTGAAAATGAAATGTTTTAGGGGAGAGTTTTAGCTATAGAAATAAAAGAAATAACACATATGAAGAAATAGACATGTTTTTTTATTGATTGGCTATCCGTATACAATTTGGTGCTTTTTAGTTATTTACTTCCACGATTATTTTCTTCCATAATTTTTTATTTTATCTTCTCACAGATGAACCAGAATAATCATGATTTTTATGTGAATTCTTATTTTGATTGAAATTAATCTAAATCTGTCATATCTGATATGATTTTATTATTGGTCTATATTTAGAAACAAAGTTAAACTCTATTATTAAATTACATAGCAATAATATATGGCCATAGTAAAATAAAGATTGAAATATAGTTTTATATTTCTTATGCCAACTATATATATACAAACAAAAGAGAACCGAAAGACATATTTAATCAAAATTAAAATCATTGATGTACACCCAAGAGATTCATGAGATATTTTTTTATTGTTGTTATTCCAAATTAGATGAAGAATATACAGTAACTAATGGCCCTTGTGCTAGAAAATTGCATAATTATCACGGACCAAAAATGATATTTGAAGGAAATATATAATGGAGGGTAAAATTGTCTATAAAATTTAAATATTTGAAATTGTTGTGTTAAAATAAAAAGTTATTGTGCTAATATCAACACTCCAAATAATTAGAGAGCGGCTAACTGATGCATAAAATACGACGGGACCACTAACTACCTGGGGGACCACTAACTATTTGGGGACCGCTTATATTTAAAAAAACTTACAACTGGCGTGCACATGTATGAATACTTATGCCGCAAGTATTACTATATAATATATTAAGTATTCATACCTAAGATATCAAGTATTTAAAAAAAAAACTGGACATCAATTTTCTTTTCTCTCTAATCACACACTCATCTTTTACACGTTTTTAAAAGTGATTTTTTTTCTCCATTTAATATCGTCAATATTTCTCACGATCTGTAAAGAATTTTGCGAATCTAAAACCACGGACGTCTTCTACGTAATTTTCTGTTTGAAATGAGATACATGATGAAGTGCTTTCGGGTTCTTCATCGTTCAAGGATTCATACCTCGGCGTGCAAGTATTCATACCTTGTCAAGTATTCATCTCTAAAATGTCAAGTATTCTTCTCTAAAATGTCGAGTATTCATACTTAAAGTATTTATGAGAAACCCACAGAAGTGTCTTGGACATTAACTATCTGGGGGACCACTACCGACCTGGGGGGGCCGCAAACGTCGCTTGAAAGCGACCACGATAGGGACCACACACTGAAAACCAAGGACAAGCGGATGCGTAATGACCATCGCAAGTGTCATTACTGTAATTGTTGTAAACGTTCATTTCTAAAATATCAAGTATTCATACTTACGCATTGAAGTGTGAATTTTTATATTGTAAAATATTCCTGAGAAACCCCTAAATGTGCTCCGTGCATTAACTACCTGGGGAGACCACTACCTATATGGCAGGGTGGCCGCAGACGTCACTTGAAAGCGACAACTACGGGGACCACAAGCGCATGCGTAACTCCGCACAATCACCGACACTGTAGTTTTAGTAAAAATATTAATATCTAAAATTTTAAGTATTCATACTTTGATCACTCAAAAGATAACGATGTTATCTTTTAAAATTTATAAACTCAGAAATGCTATCGGTTCGGATCGCAAGCGCACAATCCTATCGAGTAGCATAATCGAGGTCGATCCACAGGAAATATTGGTTTACAGTCTTGAGCGATAAAATCACAATCTTTCGAAAGGCTAGACGAAATCTGAAAATTTGAGAGTTGAAGTTGTGATCAATGTAAATTTGGCAATAATTAAAAGTAATTAAAATAAAGATAGAGATGAGAATTCCTATGATTTCGGCACACCATTGCTACGCAATCCTCTTTGATATTCTACTTATGTCGGGTCTGATTTCCTGTTGTTGTTTTATGGAAGACACTACATAGGACACTGCGAGTTATCTTCGCAAATGACAGATCTTCCATCGAGATACTACATAGGATACTGCGAGTTATCTTACGCAAATGACAGATCTCTAAATACACAAGTTACTACATAGGACACTGCGATTTATCTTACGCAAATGATAGAACTTGGTTCGCGTTTTGTTGTTCCGATTTATGGTTTCCCCGCTAAGGTTTTATTCACATAAATCTAATGACTCGTCCATCATAGTTTCTCTTACCATTAAAGCAATGTCACTACCCTAACGGATTAAACTAGATCATCGATATCAGATGAAGGGATAATAAATCACAAAAGCATTTCTCAAACAACAAGAAATCATAATCAACATAAAATATATATATCAAAGCATCATGAGTAACAAGGTTTACTGCCTAGCCCCTAAGAAAAGAACTTAGCCGCGGAACGGCATGGATACAATCACTCCTCTCTTTCTCACTTAATCAAATCTAACCTAAATTACAAAGATGATTTCTTCTTCTCTCCAGGGTGCTTATATAGGAGTGAAGGGACGTCTGGAGATGACTGGAGGCCAAGAAACCTGATCTGGATACAGCTGTAGCAGTTATTCCCCAAAGGGTGCCTTGGTAACAGACCGTACTAGCTGGTACGGCCCGTATTGAGACCATATCCCTGAAGGGTTTAATGCATATCGCGCTATCTCCTGGTCCGTATTCACATTATCTCCTGGTACGGTCCTGGTCCGATTGACCTGATTCTTGCTCCATTTGATGTGAAATAGTCCCAAAACATGTTTCCTGCAATAAAACATAAAGAAGGGTGACAGTAGCCTTTTCCTCTAATTAATTAAACATAAGTGTGAGATAATATACAAAACCTAAGCCAAAATCCTACGTAATTCATCATCATTTTGACTATGATCATACTTACGCATTAAAGTGTGAATTGTCATGGTGTAAAGTAACTTAAATTAGTTAATCTGTTTGGTGCTTAAATGTATTGATAGGTACTGAAGAAAGTATTCATACTTATAACTGAAGTATGAATTGTTTACATATGACACTTGTTAACGCCTGCCAATATTAATATTGACGCTTACAAGTATTCATACTTCATCATACAATATTAAATAGTAATAGTTCCAAGTGTTTATAGCTAAATGATAATTCATCAAATGCAAAGCACAACTAATTAAGTACTATAAATATTTTATTATAGAAGAAAAAAAACTAATCAGAGAAGAAAAAAATAAGAAAAACCTAAACTAAAAAAAAGTAGAAAAAAAATACCCACCAGAGAATAAAATAATAAGAAACCCAAACTAAATAAAGGGGAAAACAACTTTGCCGAGCGCTCCACACAATTGCTCCAGACCTCCAGTACAAGAAACGTTGATGCCACTGAGTTGTATTTGTACCAGTAGCTTAATAATTTGTACCGGC
This sequence comes from Carex myosuroides, assembly GCA_028015225.1. Taxonomy (NCBI): domain Eukaryota; kingdom Viridiplantae; phylum Streptophyta; class Magnoliopsida; order Poales; family Cyperaceae; genus Carex; species Carex myosuroides. Next base: position 950,460 of record CM051489.1, on the reverse strand, counting down.
TTGTTGTATTTGTACTAGTAGCGTATCGGTTCGTACCAGTGAGTTACTTAGCTCCCAGGTCGCTTCTTCTTTTGTGTTATTCCGTACCCAAGGTCAGACCTGGATTAATACAACATCTTACTAGTTCATTGATACAAATGATCCTACCTGAAAATCTGAGATCAGCTTACAAATGGAACGATAAGCTGGATCTTGCTTTCCACTGCAAAGAGAAACTCAAGAGGACCTCCATAAAGAGAAGTTACCTGAATTAAGATTTTTCATCATATTAGAACTAGATGTCAGAAATTCTACATAAAAACAGAAATTCAAGAAAGATATAAATCACAATATCATATTACAAGATCTCAAAGTATTCAAGAGATCATCCACCAATCCGATAATTCTACCTCTATTTTTCCCTTTGATTCAGATTATAAATCAGGTCCAAACCTGAGATCCGGCACAAATCATATCCGCAAAGCCATAACAGGTGCGGCCGATGCATCTGACAATGCGGCCATACGAAGGAACGAAAGCAACCCAGCCGCAACCTCTATTTGCTTATCATATTCGTCCAATACAGAGAGGCGGCTTGGCTGGAAGACGTATCTGTGCGGCGAGATGCAAGGAAAGGAGAAGTTTGCTCGGGAAACAGAGAGGCGGCGTGAAAATGGGAGAGATGAAGACAAAATGAGAAAAAGCAAAGTGATTCTCAATTTCTAATTTGTACGTGCTTTGACTGTTAATTTTGTACGGCTCTGGCTGTTAGCATCAGGGGAACGATTAGAGACCTACTCGCGTGGACAAAATCTTTACTCAAATAATTATCTTTACTCAAAAATACAACTGACGCGCGCATGTATGTATACTTGTGCGCGCAAGTATTACTATATAATATATTAAGTATTTATACCTAAGATATCAAGTATTTAAAAAAAACTGGATATCAATTTTCTTTTCTCTCTAATCACACACTCATCTTTTCCACGTTTTTAGAAGTGGTTTTTTTTTCTCCGTTTAATATCGTCAATATTTCTGACGATCTGTGAGGAATTTTACGAATCTAAAACCACGAACGTCTTCTACGTAATTTTCTCTTTCAAATAAGATCCATGATGAAGTAATTTCGGGTTCTTCATCGTTCAAGTATTCATACCTCGGCGTGCAAGTATTCATCTTTAAAATGTCAAGTATTCTTCTCTAAAATGTCGAGCATTCATACTTAAAAGTATTTATGAGAAACCCACAGACGTGTCTTGGGTATTAACTACCTGGGGGACCACTACCGACCTGGGGGGGACCGCAAACGTCGCTTGAAAGTGACCACGATAGGGACCACACGCAGAAAACCAAGGACAAGCAGATGCGTAATGACCATCACAAGTGTCAGCGTTGTAATTGTTGCAAACGTTCATTTCTAAAATATCAAGTATTCATACTTACGCATTGAAGTGTGAATTTTTATATTGTAAAATATTCTTGAGAAACCCCTAAATGTGCTCCGTGCATTAACTACCTGGGGAGACCACTACCTATATGGGAGGGGGACCGCAGACGTCACTTGAAAGCGACAACTACGGGGACCACAAGCGCATGCGTAACCACCGCACAATCACCGACACTGTAGTTTTAGTAAAAATATTAATATCTAAAATTTTAAGTATTCATACTTGCGCATTGAAGTGTGAATTGTTATGGTATAAAGTAACTTAAATTAGTTAATCTGTTTGGTGTTTAAATGTATTGATAGGTACTGAAGAAAGTATTCATATATATAACTGAAGTATGAATTGTTTACATATGACACTTGTTAACGCCTGCCAATATTAATATCAACGCTTACAAGTATTCACTTCATCGTACAATATTAAATAGTACTAGTTCCAAGTGTTTATAGCTAAATGATAATTCATCAAATGCAAAGCACAACTAATTAAGAACTATAAATATTTTAGCATAGAAGAAAAACTAACTAACCAGAGAAGAAAAAAATAAGAAAAACCTAAACTAAAAAAAGTAGAAAAAAAATACCCACTAGAGAATAAAATAATAAGAAACCTAAACTAAATAAAAGGGAAAACAACTTTGCCGAGCGCTCCACACAATTGCTCCAGACCTCCAGTACAAGAAACGTTGATGCCACTGAGTTGTATTTGTACCAGTAGCTTAATAGTTTGTACCAGCTTGATGTATTTGTACCAGTAGCGTATCGGTTCGTACCAGTGAGTTACTTAGCTCCCAAGTCTCTTCTTCTTTTGTGTTACTCCGTACCCAAGGTCAGACCTGGATTAATACAACAGCTTACCAGTTCATTGATACAAAGGATCCTACCTGAAAATATGAGATTAGCTTACAAATGGGACGATGTGAGGTGCCTTTTTCTGCGTTATCGTCATCTGCCATCTAAACGTCAGTATCTCTTTTCCTTTTGGTATGGTATGGTATGCGGTATGAGGAAAAGGCGTTGTTCAGAGGTAAGAGAGAAGAGAAGAAGGGATTTCGTGGTTCACCCCCGCGCATGATATCCGCACGAGAAAGTTTATTGATTGTGGGGACGTTAAATCTTTCGACAGGCGCAAGCCCCCGCCGTTAATTACCCCGAGATTTATGTCTCTCGAGAACACTCCTCATTCCAAGATTTAGGGCCGCTGAACATAAATAAGAGAGGGGTGTATTTATGTCGTAAACTTCCCTGTGTATGCATATAAATGCGATGCAAGGATGCTATTTAGGTTTCCTATCCCTAACTTGACCTTGCATTAGTGTTTGGTTTTTTCCATTTGTTTGATTGTTTGTTTATCATTTGGTCATGCAGGAGCCATTGCAAGCTTTGATTTTGGGTTTGTTTGAGTATTAGTCATATTTGAGGTTTGAACTCCTCGGTTTGATACCGGTTCAGTACCAATTCGGGTGATGAACTCCTTTGAGTCACGATTGAGATATAGGAGATGTTGATTTAAGCCTTTTGAACCTATTGAGGCAGCCTAAACTTATTCTTCGACATAAATTTCAGTTTTAGAATTTTAATGAACATAGGTTTCATGAAGGTTTCATCTTTTTTACAAAATTGAATTGATTTATATTTTCTGTTTTCATTAAAGATCATGTGATTTCTTGTCATTAATTCATAGAGGGGTATTTGCACCATGTCCAGAATGAATTTCATGATTTTATAATTTCGCTTATATTTTTAAAGAATTTATTCGTGTAGAAAGGCAGTGAAGGTCATTTGGTTATTTTAAATGCTGATTTTTTTATTTTGAAAAGCTGAACTTCAAAAATCCATATTAAATTGAAATAAAATCCAAATAATATGAAATTTGTGTCAATCTTGTGTGTTTTGAAGTTATTTACATATTGGTGCAGTCCATTTTGCATTCTATCCTCTGTACTAGTCTAGATTGATCATTTTACCAGAGATGGTCATTTCAGTCTAGTACCAGTTTTGTTTGCTGACAATCATTTTTGTAAAATTTGTGCAAGATAGACTATAACTCCGATTTGAGTGTTCTTGGTACCAAAATTTTCAGGAAATCACAATATATATCCTTAAAAAGTTTCAAGAATTTAGAAGGCCTAAATCTATTTTTAATTTGTGATTTTGTAGGAGGCATATTCTGGGACAGCAAGCTTATTTACCAGTTTTTTTGTATTTTAGAAAGCTAACTTTAAAAATAGCTAGTAAATCGTATAAAAATGCTATAAATGTAAAATTTGGGTCTAAATTGTGTGTTTTGAAGTTCTCTATCTGACTGTACAGTTTATTTTTCATTTTGGTCCTCGTACCAGTCTGCACTGGCTGTTTTACCAGAACAGGTCAATTTCACCGTTTTGAGGTTTTTCTTTGTATCAATGACATTTGCATGGTGCTTTGTTGCTAAGTTTTGTTTGGTACCGTACCAGAAACAAAGGAAATAAGATCAAAGTTTCAAAAGTTCATTTAATCAAGAGGTTTGTATATCAAAAGGATATCAAAGTATGATTTTTGCAAGAAGACCTTTGGTTTTTTATTGAAATCATGATTTAAGTGTTCTTTATCTTGATTTGAGGACAAATCATTGAAATATCATAGGTTTAAAGATGTAAATGACATGAAATAGCCATAGCTATTGTCTATTTACACTTTGAACCTCCATTTCACACTATTTGCACATAGTTTTTAATTTTGCCAACATTTATGTATATAAATGCATCAATTATTGACCAAATCAAATTCTTTGCACAAATAGGTCCTTTGGATCTTTGGGTTGAGAGAATAATAGGGGAGACCTCATGGCTCAACCCTATTAACTCTTGTGTGTTTAATTTTTTTTATTGTCACTTTATTTCCTTTAATTTCTTCACAAAATGATTAATATAATTTCCATATGGGGGGAGACCTCATGGCTCAACCCTCATACTTCCATTATCTAATCATTTTTAGAAGGAATTAAAGAGGTTAAAAAAAGAAAGAAAGATCATAAGATCAAAGCTTTATATACTTTTTTTTTTTTATGTTTGATGCATATAGACCTATATATATAATAGTGATAAGCTCCAAGAAAGGGATGACAAAATATTTATCTTTATTTAACATCTAGTATATATATATTTTTTTATAAAAGAAAAGAAAAGAAGATATTTTTGGTAGAATCATAGGCTTTTTGTTTTTATCAACTATTTAAGTTGAGTTATGCCTCATCTTTATTATCCTCTCTATTATTGCATTGATTACAACAAAGAGAGTTTAATTTACTCAAAAAGAACTCAAACCCGAAATCTAATCCATTACTACATTGATTGTAGCAAGAAAAAAAAATGATTTCATTATTTTTCTAGAACTTAGATCCATAGTTATCATTAAAACTAAAGATCCAAAATCTCTTTTATTCATGCCATGAAAAAGATGAAATAAAGCAAGAAAGCAAATCGAATCAAGCAAAAAGAAAGATAAAAAAAATGATTATCAAGAGACAAGAAATAGATTTTAAGCTTCAAATAAACATGCTTTATTGATCCATAGCTCCATTTACATATACATCAAGGCCTTTAAGGCACTATTTCTATAAAAGAGTTGGTTTTTTGATGAGAAGAAGAGGGTTTTTTGGGGAAGAAGCTCTAAAAGCTTTGCTTTATGTGTGATTTCGGTCTTGTGAGGTTTGTGTTGTGTGTGTTGTATATGTTGTGTTCTTATGGAGGTGTATATGTTGTGTTTTTCATCTTCAAATGAGGGGTTTATATAGGCTAGGCAAGGGGTAGAGCCTAGGATTTAGAGGAGCCTTGTTGGCATGATCCCCACCACTCTTTTGTATTAACTCTCATCCAAAGGTTTAGATGCATCCAAGTGGTCATGCTTATCCCTCAAGCTTGAAGGGAATATTTTTGGCATCTTGGCATCTTCATTAGTCATGTAACATGTGTCCATAGGAGCAAAAATATCTAGAGCATCTTTATCCCTCCTATTTTGGCATCTTCATTGGTCATGTGACATGTGTCCAGGGCCGGCCCTGGCCCATGGCACCCAGGGCAATGGCCCCGGGCCCAAAAATTCAGGGGGGCCCAAAAAAAAAATTTATTGTATATGGTAAAACCTTGATCTCCGCTTCCAATTTCCAAAAATCCAGCAGTGACATTTCTTATTCTTTCCAAAGGCAAACTTATGTGATTATATCGCTTCCAGATCTCTGATTCTCTGATTCTCTGCTTCCAGTCTCTCAGATCTCCGATTCTCCAACCTTGATATTCTCTGCCTCTACTCTCTAGCGGCTCCGCCAGTCCGCCTAAACATTGATCTCCGCCTCTAGCGATTCCGCCAATTCATTCTCTGTTTCTTTTAATTTGTAAGTTTTCTAGCTATGGTCAAAGAAATCATATATGTGTTTGACTATTTGTTGTTTCTCGGGAAAAGGGCAAAGGCTTAACCGCCTAAGATTGGAGAATATAAATATATAATTTAATCATTGCTCTTAGTGCTTACTAATTACTATATTTTATTGGTCTCAGACTTGGGCTTTTCAACCGGTAGGCGCTGAACCACTAATATTCGGCCATAAAATGAGATTTCATTCCCAAATTAATATTTTTGAATTTTGAGAAACAGTGCTTACTATATTTTATTGGATATGCAATTTTGTACCAACAATTTTGTACAATTTATTTCAATACTGAAATCATTTTTCCATATTCACAGATGCAAATTGGAGATGAATTTTACTGCACAGAGGTAATTTTAACTTAGATTTTACGGCATATTTGAGTAACTCATAGTTGGGTCCTCTGTGCCTCATTACCCAGGTTCTATACTTTGGTTTTGTTTTTAATTTAAAATAATGTTTCCTAGAAAATATGCATCAGGTAGCGAAAAAAGAAATAGAAAAAGAGAGGGAGAAGAAAAATTAAAACCTCAAAAAGGTTCTATTCAAAAGCTTTGGAAGAAAACTAAACCGCAAAATGAGTCCTTGGAAAACCAAGTTGAAAGTCAGGTGCACGAACAAACAACAAATGTGTCTGAAAATGAAAATGAGGTAAATAAAGAAATAACAAATGTGCTTGAAAATGAGACTAGTGAAAATATTGAAGAAATTAATCATGTGTCTGAGTGCTTAGATTCTTCGTTATCTATAAATATATATGATCCTAGAGTGTGGGATAGTTTAGTTTCAAAACTGAGAGATTTGCTTATTGAGAACGGTCCTATTAGAGATTCTAATATTAATTTTCCTAAGGATAATTACAATAGGGGGTTCTCCACATATTATTTTGATCAAAAATTAAGAAATGGAGAACTTATTGATAGGAAATGGTTGGTTTACTCAAAAGATTTAAATAAAGTATTTTGTTTTTGTTGTAAAGTTGTAAGACATGTCCGTTCTAAAAGTCAAATAGCAACTACAGGTGTTGATGATTAGAAACATCTAAGTGAAAAAATTAAACTACATGAAGATAGTAGTGAACATTTTACCAATCTTAAAGCTTGGGCTGAACTAAGAGTTAGATTAGGAACAAATCAAACTATTGATAAAGAATTACAAGAACAAATCAAGAAAGATACAGAACATTGGAAACAAGTTATGATTAGAATAATTTCTGTTGTTAAGCGTCTTGCAATGAATAATATGGCATTTCGTGGAACAAATGAAAAAATTAATGAGGGTTCTAATGGAAATTTTTTAGGCTTTCTAGAATCAATTGCTGAGTTTGATCAAACAATGAAACATCATTTTCGACTCATTCAAGATAAAGAGATTCATTATCATTATCTTAGTCATAAAATACAAAATGAATTAATTGTCATGTTGGCATCAAGTGTCAAGAATGCAATAATAAATAAAATACAAAAAGCTAAATATTTTTCTGTGATTCTTGATTGCACTCCTGATGCTAGTCACACAGAACATGACTTTGGTAATTAGATGTGTTGATGTTGCGAGCTGCCCAATAAAAATAGAAGAATATTTTTTAGAGTTTTTAAATGTAGAAAACACATCTGGGTTGGGTCTTTTTTGGTGAATTACAAGCTGCTCTTAATTCTCTTGATTTAGATATTAATGATGTAAGGGGACAAGGATATGATAATGGTTCTAATATGAGAGGAAAACATCAAGGTGTCCAAAAAAGATTGCTTGACCTAAATCCTAGAGCTTTTTATATGCCATGTGGTTGTCATTCTCTTAATTTAGTACTTTCTGATATGACAAATTCTTGTTTGAAAGCAAAATCTTTTTTTGGAGCATGTCAGACTTTGCATAATGTGTTTGCTAATTCAACGAAACGATGAAACATTTTACTTCAATATGTGGATGATTTAACTTTGAAGTCTTTGTGTGTAACAAGATGGAAAAGTCGTATAGAAAGTGTAAAAGCAATAAAATATCAAGCTCCCAAAATAAAAAAGGCTTTAATAAAATTAGCTGAACTTTTTGATGATCCAAAAATAAGTTGGGATGCTGAAAAATTAGTATCAAGTGAATTGTCCAACTTTGAATTTATTTTGAGTTTGGTTATTTGGCATGAAATATTATTCAAAATAAACTTGGTGAGCAAAAACTTACAATCTGAAGATATGCATCTTGATGTAGCTATTGAAAGTCTGAAAGGGTTAGTTTCTTTTTTTGAAAAATATAGAAAAAATGGGTTTACTTCTGCTATGATTGATGCTAAAGAGATTGCTGATGAAATGGAAATTGAACCAGTGTTTCAGGTAAAACGTAGGGCTATAAGAAAGAAACATTTTGATGAAAATCCTAATACAGATAGAGAGCAACAATCTGCTCAAGAAAATTTTAGAACAGACTATTTTCTTGTTTTAGTTGATATGGCAATTTTTCAATTGAAAATCAGATTTGAACAAATTGAACTTTTTGAATCTATATTTGGTTTCTTGTTTGATGCATCACGGTTAATTTCATTAGATGATGAAGAAATGAAAAATTATTGTTTAAAACTTGAAAATGCTTTGACACATGGTGAGAATTGTGATATTGATGCACAACGTTTATTTGCAGAATTACAAATATTGCAGGTAATGCTACCAAATGAAGCGTGTCAAGATGGAAATGCATGGAACTCCATTAAAATTATGGAGTTTGTAAAAAAGATGGACATGTTTCCGAATATTTTAGTTGCTTATAGAATTTTACTAACTGTACCTATTACTGTGGCATCTGCAGAGAGGAGTTTTTCAAAATTAAAGTTGATAAAATCTTATTTACGGACAATTATGACTCAAGATAGGTTGAATGGATTAACAATATTAAGTATTGAAAAAAATATGTTGAAAACTATTGATGTTGAACATATAATTGGTGATTTTGCTTCTAAAAATGCAAGAAGGAGTCATTTCAGATGAGATGTGATTTAGATGTGTTTTTTGTGCAGGTACAACATGTATTCAAAATTGATTTATCAAGAAGCAAGCAAGAAGCATGGTGTGGATATGTTCATCATTATATATGTTTTTTTTTTAAGGGTATTGGTTTTATGTCCTCCCCTATTTTGTATGATATGGCCTATTAATAAAAAAAATTGTTTACATAAAATGTTCAAAATTTTCTCCCGCTCCGGACCCCAAAATCCTCAGGACCGGCCCTGCATGTGTTCATGGAAGAAAAAATATCTAGAGCATATTCTATCCTCTCAATTTGAGTCATGCAACAAAAATGAAATATCCAAATAGGCTATTGAAGCATTCGGCCTTTGGATTTTATATGTTGCATTCCTCCCTTTTTTTTTTTATTTCGGCCGAAGCTTTTCAAATTTAATTCGGCCCAGCTCATTAGTATTTTATTTAACTCAAAACCACAGTGAGTTGTATTCGGCCATCCGTTCATTCATTTCATTTTTTTATTTTGTATATTCTTTTATATATATATATATATATTTTTTGTTATATATATTTTTTATTATTTATATTTTCCTTTTTTTATTTATTTTTATATCCCGAACAGACGATAAGCTGGATCTTTAGTGATTTCCACTGCAAAGAGAAACTCAAGAGGACCTCCATAAAGAGAAGTTACCTGAATTAAGATTTTTCATCATATTAGAACTAGATGTCAGAAATTCTACATAAAAACAGAAATTCAAGAAAGATATAAATCACAATAACATATTACAAGATCTCAAAGTATTCAAGAGGTCATCCACCAATCCGATAATTCTACCACTATTTTTCTCTTTGATTCAGATTATAAATCAGATCCAAACCTGAGATCCGGCACAAATCATACCCGCAAAGCCATAACAGGTGTGGCCGATGCATCTGACAATGTAGCCATACCAAGGAACAAAAGCAACCCAGCAACAACCTCTATTTGTTGATCAGATTCGTCCAATAAGAGATCCTCTGGCACCTGAAGAGCTTCATGAATGCACACAAGAACAACTCCAACCGTAATGGCCGAGATTATGAAAGATCCGAGCAAGGTCATGAAGATCACAATTATGGAGATGAGAACCAAACCTTCTGGCTAGGGTTTCTCTGTCAGAGGCGGATCTGAGGGCAGAAAAGGTGGAGAAACGACTAATAGAGGTTCTTAGGGAGGGAGAGGAAGAGGAGATAGAGAGGCGGCTTGGCTGGAAGACGTATCTGTGCGGCGAGATGCAAGGAAAGGAGAAGTTTGATCGGGAAACAGCGAGGCGGCGTGAAAATGGGAGAGATGAAGACAAAATGAGAAAAAGCAAAGTGATTCTCAATTTCTAATTTGTACGTGCTTTGACCGTTAATTTTGTACGGCTCTGGCTGTTAGTATCAGGGAACTAGGGGTGTCAATGGGTACGTTACGGGTCGGGTGGAGACATTTTCATATTCATACCCATTAAAATTGACTTTATCCATATTCTATCTATATCCATTAAAAATTGATCTTACTCTACCCTTACCCGTTAATATTATCGGGTAACAAAACGGTAGCGGATGAATAACGGATATTACTAATATAATAATTAGTTTTATTATATTTTACAAATTAAATGTAAAACTCATTCATTTCACACATATGTAATTACATTTTTAAGAAAAAATAAAAATGAATGTGCAATCAATTCCAACTAAATTGTTTTTTATAAATGAAGAAATTCAAAAACACGAATACATATTTAGGTGGGTTGGAAATTGAATTGAATATATATTTAGATTTTATAATTACCCTATAGGGTAACGGGTATGAAATAGTCATTACACATACCCTTACCCATTTGGTTAACGAAAAAAATTCCTATCCATATCCACACCCAATAAGCTAACGAAAAAAAACCTTACCTATACCCGTCTTATCGAATACGATACGGGTCGGGTAAACGGCTAAAAAGGTACCATTGACACCCCTACAGGGAACGATTAGAGGACCTACTCTTGGGGACAAAATCTTTACTCAAATAATTATGTTTACTCGGGAAAAAAAATAGAAGTAGGCTAAAACTGTCGTTCAGGGTTCTCTCAGTTTGGACCCGTTCACCTATTAGAAGAAGCCCCATCGCTTGAAGATAACGAACGCCTCATAACGATCAAGGGAATTGGAGGCGGTGTAATGATATCGAATCAAATCGGCCTGATGATAAATCAAGAGTTGTCTGATTTACATCAAAATTTGCACAAACAACTTTAAAATTCTCATGGATTAAGTGTACACAAATCTATTTCGCCGGTTTGGCCAAGAAAAATACGGACTAGGACAATTAATAAAATTACAACTTACACAAATCTTACCTAAATACCCATGAAGCTTACAAAATTAAATTATAAAAAGATCCTAAATTTCAAATGCATTCTGTGCGCCTTTTAAAGTTATCTAACATACAAAAAAATTAATATTTTGTGTGCTGAGAAAGGGCAAACAAGTATAGTGTAAAAATTTAAAATCAGGAGAAGATTTAAGAACAAACCAACTTAATACCACAGTACATAATTAACGGTATCCTACTGTCTTAAAATGCATTACAACGTATACACTAGTGTGACAAAATAATTCATTCCAAAGAAATAATATCATTACAGATAATTATTCCTGAATAGTAACAACAAAAACAACAATCCATTGTTTAAAGTGAGGCTATGGTAACATGAATATTAGTGACCGACCCATATTATTGATTCATATTTTTATTTTTAAAGTTCAAACAATCGATCCAAACTATTAAACATAATATTTAGATAATTAGAATATCACTTGATTTTAAAATTCTCGACCATCACTTGATAAAGTAGGGGTTCTTACCAAAAAAAGATTTTGCTCCTGTAGTGTATGTCAAGGATTCTGAATTACTTTTTTTTTAGGAAAAAATTTCAGTGTGTCCATCTAAATTTTCAAAATGATCATTTTTTTCAGGAATACATCGTAATATCTAATATCGTCATATAAATTTAACTTTCTTTCTTCTATCTTCTTTAATTTATTTTATTTATTAAAATGAAGGTGTCCACTAAATTTCTAACTGTGATTGAGAGTAAGAGCTAAAACAGAAAACACTTCATCTTTCTTCCGAAAAGGTGCTATTCGCGCCGAATATTTCATTGCCCTCTTTCCTTAACTGGATACCAATGACATGGTATCCAGTTGTCTGGTTGGTTGCGTTTTTGGTGAAGATTAACTTTAGAATTGGATACTGATCTGGAGAAGGTCTTTCGCGGCATTTTGCATATTGTGGATTGATCTAATAAACGAAGGAAAAAAAAAATAAAGAAAATGAAGGTAATGCAACGAAATAAAGTTTCCCATTTGAGAATCAATAAGTTATTATTAACAGAAAGAGCACCTAGTGCCATGTTTGACATTCTCTCAGACTGATTTTGAGCAGAGAACAGTTGCATTGAAAGGAGGTGGAGCGAATAGAAGGAAAGAGGGCCATGAAATATTTGGCGCAAATAGCACCGGAAAGAAGGAAGATGAAGTGTTTCCTGTTTTAGCTCTTATCCAATCACCGTTAGAAAATAGAAACTTAATGGATACCATCATTTTAATAAAAAAAAGGTAAACTGGTCAACACAATTTTCAAAATAATTAAATAAAAGATAAAGGTGATTAAGGGAGATGTACAACACCACGGTGACAAGCAAGAATGGGATGCAATTTGGAAAGGAAATGTCCTGTTGCCAAAGCTCAGATTATTCTTATGGAGATGCTTTTGGGAAGCAATCCCGGTTCAAGCAGTACTGGCAATCCGAATCAGGCACCTGTCGCCAATTTGCAAGCTGTGTGGGATGAATGATGAAACAATTACGCACACAATTTTTAAATGTGATTTTGCCAGGGCGGCTTGGTTTGCTTCACCGATGGGAATAAGAACTGAGAATTTAACAGGTACCTTTAGGGAAACAGTGTTGGCAGTACAAAGCTCAGCAACCCAACAACAATTCTCAACTTTTGTAACCATGGCATGGGCAATTTGGCGAGTTTGGAATGATGTTGTTTATGAAAACAGAAAGCCTAGCCTCCAGATATGCAGGGACTATTTTCAAAAAAACAGAAGAAGCAATAGCATTACTCAGGTTATCCACATCAACCCCAGAAAATGGAATTAGCCACAGGCGGAGATCAACCCAAATTGCGCAATTAATAACATAATAAAGTTCAACTTACAATTGCTATGTAGATGGCAAGTGGTCTTCTCCCCAACAAGTAGGTATTGGCATTCTATTATTAAAGGGGGAGGGCAGGCTTGTTGAATGGGTGTCTAAGGGAATCCAAGCAATCAGTCCTTGTCAGGCAGAAGCAATAGCGGTATTAGAAGGATTGAAAATATTGGGGAAGCACGGCCGGGAATCAGGAGTTGTTCTGACAGACTTGAAGGAAACAGTGGACTCGCTATGCAGCGAATACCCGGTCATCCAAGACTAGCGATCGTATGGAGAGATATGACAGGCCTACGGGTCGGGAAATCACCAAAAAAAAAATTGGATGGACACACCGAAAATTTTGCCTTTAAGGCCGTGCTCCAGAGGAGGGGAAGAGTCTGTCATTAAAGGAAAGGAAAGGCAGAGGAGGTGAAGAGCGACCAGACCGTAAGGTGCCCGGGCTCCTTCACCTGCTCCACAAGAGGAAAATTGAAGAGGGAGCAGAGAAGAGCAGAAGGGAGTGGACACTGTGCAGAGGTGACGACGCTGTGTATTTTGCTGAAATTTGTTACTTCCAAATCAGAGTGTACGAAATAGTGACGCGCTGATCACCTTCCTCTCTGTTCCTTCTCCTTCCTCTACGTGCACTATTTCTAGAGCACAGCCTAAAGCTATCATATTTTTCATGCAAATCCCTCTACACAGTAGGTCCATGGAACTCCTCTCTCACTTCTCTTTTCTTTCGTTTTCAATTTTAGTGTTCGTCTTTCTCCATTTGATGTCATATTTGTCCATCACAATTCATAAATTCAATTTAGTACCCCGTTATCTTATTCATGCATTCACTAGTGGAAAAACACAAATCAGGATCGGTTATATTCGCACATCAGGATCGTACCTACAGCCGATCCTGTTCCAGCCGATACAAGTAGTCAATCTAAACTGTATCGGTTAAACAACCGATACTAAAAGTTTGAATCAGGATCGGTTCTTTTAATAACCGATACAGATACTAACATCTGGATCGGCTGTTTACAAATAACCGATCCTAATGTACACTAATCTGGATCGGTTGTTTACAATAGCCGTTACTAATTATACTATCAAGATCGGACTTATAATTTTAGCCGACCCTGATTCATTCCTATCAAGATCGGATTTTTATAAATGTCCGACCCTGATTCTTTTTTTTCTTTTTTTTTTTGCGGAACCAACATTTTTTGAATCCAGATATAATGCACTATTGATATCTATATAGTCTATTTAAATCCAAGAAATTTAATATTATATATCAGAATAAAAAGAAAGGTCAGGATGACCCATTTCATTTACCAGTAAAGTAATACATGACTAATTCTTACTAATGACACAAGCCAAGTAAAATACTATTTCTTAAACCAACTAAAAACCCAGTCTATACTACTAACTGAACTCTGAGACTTCAATGTGACTTCATTTTTCAATCTGCCTCTAGCACAAAAACAAGCACCACAAGTTTTAACTCCACAAGCACCACAAGTTGAAGGCAAAGTATCAACCTGCAAAAACAAAAGGGAATAAATTTAGATAAAAGCATATAGTTCAAAACTTGTATGCACCCATTGACTTTATAAAATCACAACTTCATAAAATCACAACAGAAGAGAAGTTAGAGAGCAACCTATCGAAGAGAGTTGTTATAATATGGGTCTTTGTTCTCCTTGTATTGGCATCAAGTTTCTGCAATTGTCCATAAAATACTCTACATCAAGTTGTTCCTTGCCAAAAATTACAAGTCATATACAATGGTTGGACCGATTTACAAGACAGCAGGGTTTGCATTTGTAAGTTTAATGTTAATTATATTTATTCATATGCTAGAAACATACGAGTACATGTAGTATGCAAGACATCACAATTTTCATCACAATTTCATCACAATAACTTACGAGTAGTATGCAAGACATCAGACTTAACTCTTCTAATTTGTATTAAAAAATTAAGAAAAGGAAATAAAGAGAAAAACCTTGTCTATCCAAGGATAGAAATCCTCTTGGAGCTCATCAGCATAGCAACATAGCATGTTGCATGCTAAGGCTTATTCCAACATCGACCCCATCACTGATAATCACCAATTTTCAACCTGCGAGGCGCAACTGAATTGAAGATGAGACACTCAGACCTTTACCTGAAGCACGACTGAATTGAAGATGAGACACTCAGACCTTTACAAGTAGCACATCTTCGTTTCTTAGATAAAGAAGGCTTGCCGTCACCACTCGATTGGTGCGACATGACTGCACAAATATTGTCAGTACAGGGGTGTCATTGGTAAATATTGTCAGTACCAGACTAATGGTATATATACATACATTTTCGGATCATTCCCTAAGAGTAACTAATAATTTTTAATTTGTTTATCTTTTCTACTGTTAACTCAATTTCTTTTGTTTGGCTTCTAATTTTTTTTTCAAAAATTCTTTTCTTCCACTCTATTATGAAATATGCTACTATCTGTCTAATATTCTCCATATAGTCCCATTATCCTTAGTTAGGTCATAAAGTCTAAATTCGAACCAAATATAACACATAGTAGAACAAAAAAAAATGCATAGTAATATCTCAGCACCTGTCTGAGGTATATGTTCCTGATACAACTATTGCGTGGCATGAAATTTTTTGAAATGGTAACAAGAAATGCCCATTATGCTATATCACTCATGAAATTAAACAAGCAAGGGACTATGCTTACAGGTAAATGCCCATTATGCTATATCACTCATGATTTCTTATAAAATATAAGAGTTTAAGATGAAAAACGTCAAGTAAAGTTTAGACATACTGGTAAAGTCTCCCAAATAGCTTGATCACTCATGGTTTCTTCATCTCCTGGCATCAGAACTCTACAAATTATGAAAAGAAAAATTTCAATCAATTCCAAAACTTGATTAGCAAGTGATCTTGGTAAGGTTTCATTTTGAACTTTATAAGAACTAATGGATCTAGGTAAGGTTTATATACGATTATTACAATTGCATTCACTATGGAGCTACATAAGCACTAAATTGATGAAAATGCATGGACTATGGAGCTACAGTTACTAATTGACTACTGAAAAAAGATCAGAATTAAGCACTGCCTTATGGTTAATCTACAAGTCGAATAAATAAATTATCAAGTCAACGCTTGTTATACCATATAAACCTTAAAAAAAGATCAGAATTATGTACTAAAAGAATCATGTAGTTCTATACAATATTGCAAGTATACACATCATAAATATTTGGTAAACTTCTCACTTCCAACAGGAGAGTGGATTAACTTTGCTCACATATCAACTGGGCAAAGAACCATGCAATCATGTCCTCGCCAACTTTTAAATACTCGCCTAATTACACATTATAGCGGCCAATTATACATTAGATCAATCTGCAATTAAAAATAGTTTTTGTTATTATTCTGTTAATTCTCATAATGCACCTAATATTAGTCAATATAACATCAATTTCTAGAAATTAATTTACACATTATCAATTACTGAAAATGAATTGTACGTTGTATACAGAACCTTCCCTTCTGGGTCAAGCATGAAGCCAGCTGGCGGCTTAGACAAAGATGCAGCAGATTTTAAGCAAGTTTTCTGCTGGAATCAGATTTTAAGCAAGTTGTTAGTATCAGATCAGAGAAAGAACTTTACATAAATTAAAAGCAGAAATGAAATTAACTCATACCCTTATCCAAATATGAAATTAACTTTACAAAAACTAAAAGCAAGAGAGATTGTTTAAATACCTGAAATCACTCTAATAAGTCCTGGTGAGCGTCGATCGACACCAAAGCTCTAATTGGAATTCATCCACTTCCACCTTCTTTAGCTTCGCCTCTTGACCAGCATAACTCTGAAGGTACGGACCGCTCATAAATAGGAGAATCATAGACAAGGCAGAATCGGTGAAGTGTGGTCCGATCTGGAGGAGAAGGGGAATCATATCAGACGAGAAGGTGGGGATTGAAGGAGACGAGGCGGCTAGGGTTTGATCTAGGAGGAAAGGAGAGGAAGCAGTTAGGTTTTGAGAGGCGCAGGAGAGGACACAGATCTGAAGAAGTTAGATTTGGAGATGAATACGGGAAAGGAGGAGGGGCTAGGTTTTACCGAGAGAGAGAGAGCAATATGAAATTTTTTAAGTTCTGGATTTGCACAATCAAGATCGGATGAACGTGAAGAGCCGATACTGATAAAATATGGACCATCAAGATCGGTAAAGATTAAATAGCCGTTCCTGATAGTGCCACATCAAGAACGGCCATTTATAAACAGCCGTTCCTGATATGTTCTGGACTATCAGGAACGGCTGTTTATAAACGACCGATCCTGATACCTACTTTCAAGATCGGCCTTTTAATTTGCCCGATCCAGATATATATCAGTATCGCCTTTATGTTATGTCCGATCCTGATGTGCCGATACTAAATGTACATTTTCCACTAGTGATTTGGGTGCAAAAGGCTTCAAACCCTCAATGTCAATTGCTATGCACATACAAAAGCAAGTTGTACTTCACACCAAAAAAAAAAAAAAAAATGCACACCTCAAGCATTAGTGAAAGATGCATCTTCAAATCTTTATAAGTTACAATTATTTATCACACAGCTTTTTGCTGAAACACAATCACGCTTCTAAAAATTGAAAAATAACAAATAACATACTATACTTACAGAACAAACTACTGAAATAGTACTCGTGATTTCAAAATGCAAATTTAGTTGACATATCAGAAGACGGGACAGCCGTCCACAACTATTCCTTTGGCAGTAGGACAGGTAGCAAGCGGGCAATGCTCTCCGGCACTGCCCCACCAATCGAGATTCACATTCTCTATGGATAAACAGAAGTATATTGCCACTGCCATAAACGCCACTCCTGCGTCAAGCGCTGCCGACAGCACGTAATTGTACCTCTCCCACCACTTCTTCCTATACCTGTTGTGCCAAAATGTTCAGTGCTTGTTCCAACTAACTGCCAAGGGGCACTTTGATAATTTTATCTTGGTATACCATTAATATTAATTTGACTCCTTAGATCATATATGTAGCTTAAAACATTTGTTCAATTTTTGAGATACTCGACTTCTTTGGTAACTTCTTAGAACAATGGAAAATCAGTTAAATACATCTAGTTGGTTTTTAGCAAGGAAACAAAACTTTTACTAAAAATTGCATGTTACAAGGTTAGGAATCTTGTAACAAAATCATGATTATGATACAATTCCGATAAATGAAAAATGAACTTATGGATTGATTTGAGTAACCCAATTTTCATCATTAAATGAGTAGTTATTCTAAAACAACTATTTGACTTGTAGTAAATTATCTTTTCAAATAAAGCAAGAATCAAATATGTTAATAAGACAGTACCTGAAAACAAAGAAATTGAACACTGTCCCCACTGCAATCCACATATTATAATTCAATGCTGTAGCTGGTGGCATGTAGGCTGTAGCACCAATAAGAACCGGAAGATTTATCAGAGGGATCCACGACTGGCTTGGAAACGCTCTGTGAATTAGCCATACAATGAATGGACCGATGGCCCCACCAATGAAGAACCAGTTGAGGGCTGCATAATTGCCTTGTGCGCCAAAAATGCGACGGGGACCCGCAAGGCCCCAGATGACAGAAGCATCAAAGAAGACTCGGTCACCAGGGCATGTCCATGGGCTGTCAGCTGGTAACAAGTTGTCTTGACAGATATTATGGATTGAGCCCAGAAGCCACCACGCCACGCTTATGTTGATTGTACCAGCAACGATGGTACCTACAAACTGATGGAAGAAGGAAATGTTCAACTAGGAAATTGTTTCATTGCATCCTTAGGATTCTCACAATATGCCGTATAACAGCATAGCCTGCTCATATGCCCTTTGAGCACATTAACACAAGGAAATGTCAGCACGGCCTTCTCTCCTAGTTGCATCAATCCATGCCTAAGCTACTCATATACATGCTCTCTCAATAATTAGAGAAGAACAACAATCAATGAGGGGTACTCTGGGCATCTTATGAGAAAAACCTAACTAGTATTCCACAAGATAATACATGATTTTGTGACTTCATAGCAATATAAATGAAACAATACCTAACTTAATGCACTAGTTCTTCTGGTTAAATTCATTACTGTTTTAATGTAGTGGACCATAGTTTCTAGCACAAGTGTTCATTTTGAAATTTTAGACCATAATTTTTCTTGGTCAGACACAACTCCGTTTACTTTGTCGGCACAGTCGGCTTCTGTGTACAAGTTATTCCATTTAAAAATGTTGAGCAAAATAAGGCATATTTACCTGGACAAGGAACATGGATTTGGGAGGGATCTTCATGTAGTGGCCAAGCTTGAAATCAGATAAAAAGGCAACGGCTTGCGACATACTCATGTAGCCATACACCTTGAAGCATACATTTGCAATCGGCTTCCCCGGCAGTATCAAACCCATCACATACTCTGTTATCACATTTAGTCCTGGTGTCTTTTTTTCATTTCGTTCAGTTTGTACAAGTAGTCAGATTTTTGTTTAAAGGTGGAATTTTGTTTAAAAAATAAAACATAAATATACAGCGTACCTGATTTGTTGTTGCAGTAATGATGCTGATAGGAAGGGTGAACACAAAGGCCATAGCGCATGCGAAGAGGAGGCCCCACCATGGAAGCTGCACCTGGTCTTTAAGAATTGTGCAAAGAAGCACAGACACAATAAGGCTCAACACCAGTAGAACGTGAAACCACCATGCTGGTATGTCATCATATTTCTTCATCAACCTTGTGTGTATATCAGGCTTTCCTTTGTATGAGACACGGAACCGTTCATAAATCTCCCTGCAACAGCCAGAAAACTCCATTTGTGACATCATTTGATGGAAATAAAACACTCCAGTTTCATGGTAGCCAGGTAAAACACTGCTAAGTACCAGTTTGATTATTCTGATATAGATTTGAAGTGCCCTTAAATTAAATACCCTTTCATGGAATCATGATATTGAGCTTTTTTTTTTGTTTTTTTTTCATAAAATGCACATATTTGAGTTTTGCACAGACCATAATGCGGGGTTAAGATACCATTTTGGTTTGCCCGACATAAATACAGACCAACTATGGTGATGTACACGTTTGACCAGCTTTAGCCTTCCTAATTTTTTCAGTTTTGTTTGCACTGCTTGGAGCTTCATTATACAATTAATAATAGACCGAGACTAAATCAATACCCAATTAGACAAAGGAAACTAATAGAAGTAAGTACAAGCCACAAAAAGAAGACAAGGTATCACCTTCCATAGAAGAAAGCAACATGCGTCAGCGTAGATGCAATCGTGGCAAAACTAAGCCCATATGATAACGCAAAAAACGTGCTCAGGTTGATCTTTCCCTGCTTTTGATAAGCATCAATGTCGAGCTCAAATTTATCATTCACAATGGCTTCAATATCATACTGTGTGCCGTTACTCGTAAACAGATGCGAAGAGAAAATTGGGAATGTCTTAGCGTTGTACAAATCCAAACCCCAGTAGGAGATGGGAATGATGACATACATAAAGAGGGCAAAGCCAACAAAAATGTTAGCAATAGCGAAGAAGGGGCACACAAGGGGGCTGAAGAGGAAGGAGGAGATGGCCGACCAGTCAAGGGTGAAGGCACCAAGGCCGAGGCCTCTCATCCCTGAGCCAAGCTGCTGAGCCGTGACTGAGCGGGTGAAGATCCAGCATACCCAAGAGATGCTGGTTAAGGTCGGGAAAAGAAAACCTGGGAAAATGTACCATATGAAGCTGCATGAGAGTGCAATCACGAAGAATTTTGCACGCGACATACTCTTCTCCTCCTTTTCATGCAGTGCCCTGCATCAAGTGTAATTTATCAAAAGAGAAAAGGAAATATCTTTCGAAATTGGATAAAATTGGAATCTCTATCCACAATTTGTTCAAAGAAAAACTGTTGCTTACGGGGTAAATGATTATGGTCATTTTACTTTGTGGATTTGAATTGAAGTTCTTAATTCCATGGAATATATTTAACAGTTTTTTTTGTTCTAAACAATAGGATTGCAATGTATCAAATTTTGGAATTTCAGCTATCATTTTTTTTCTTAATTTCGCCAATTAATTCTGTTTCAGAAGTGAAGAACCTGAAGTCAATGTCACTGGGAGCTCATATATTAAGTACAAATAGGAATGAACTACTAGGAATTAAAGAAAATTTATAATTAGAAGAAAAAATATTGATAACTAAATACTTTAAGCCATATAATTAAGTTTATAATAAAAAATGAACAAAAATGAATACTCTTATGATATTATCATATTCTGGGGGCAAACTATAGTATGCAGCTAACCATCCAGATACTGCAGGCAATAAATTGATATTAAATCTAGTCAACGATACTTATCAGTCGTCTACATTTCAAATTCCTAGTTCAACGTCTGTACACAGGCTGGAAAAGATAGGAATATTAAAATAAAAGCAACATGTTGAGCATATGCTCTTTGCATGACCACTAAGATACTTGATTTAAATATTTCAAGTGTGGAAAAAGTAGGTATCTAGGCTTTGGCCTGTCATGTATTATTTTTTTTACTGAAAATAACTAGTTGAAACTTAAAATAGCTGCTGAGAGTAGAAGATTATTGAAGGCAATTGACTTGTGAATTACCAGGTCCAAGTATCACTCAACTGGATGGGATCTATAATTCCTAAATAGCCAAGAGGCTGCTATAGTAATCACTGGCCCATGAATTGAGGGCACCAAAAGTCAACAGTGGCACAGAAGAGTACAAATTACATTTCAAAATGTTGATAACGACGACTTCAGGTTTGACTAAAAAAGGATATGGTGACCAGAAAAAGAGCAATCAGAATGACACAGAAAAAGAGATATGTTTGGTTGGAACGAGAATAGGCTATTTTTGAGGTTTTGCTATTCGGAATAGCTTATTTAGTATTTCGTTGATTTAGAATAGCTAGAACAGTGAATCCAAATTTTTTTGTCTTATTAGAATAGACTATTCCTAAAAATTTTGAGATTTGATTATTCTAATAAGACAAACAATAACTATTCTTAATTTGACTATTCTAGTTATTCTTATTTTACAACCAAACATACTCTTATAAAGATAGTTTGCACTTTGCAGCGGCTGTCCTTTTCGAGGGAAGCATGCGTGGTATGACCAGTTGAATATGACTATAAATATATATTCTTTGAAAGAGATTTGAGTGTGAATATACAAAACGACATTACTGATAATGACGACGGTTTAGGTGCCACAGATAAATTCGCTTTGATTTTATGTCAAAAACTATATTTTCTTTTTGTTTCACACTTCATAGGCCCCTAACTAAAATACAAGAAAAAAAAATGACAACTTTAAATTATAATATTTCACATCAAAAGCGTTGATTGCTCAATGAAACGAAACCTTGCCAAAATATTGGTCTCCGAGCTGGTGCTAGAAAGAATAAAATATCTCAAAGATAACTGTATAAAAAGAAATTGATTAAGTACCTGAAGAGGGATATTTGAACAAGTGTACTGGGCCACCACATATGGGCCGGCTCCACCACATATTTCCTCATCAATCCAGCCCATCCATATCCCAGCACCTAACACAAAAAAATAACAAAATTATCAAAAGCAACCGTGACGATAACAAAAATAAATAACAATAACAAAAGATTATTGTATACTTATTTGCGTTCTGTTTTCTAATTAGTGTAAAGTGAGACTGTGATTGAGGAAAAGCCAGGTGCCCCTATACAAATCGTTAGAAGGGCCTTGCCCCTAACCCTACAAAAAAAAAAAAAATTGCTGGGGCCACCTTTAGGTAAAGATATTGACAGAGCTGATTGGACTTCATACATCATATTAGTTATATAATTTTTATTTTCTTTGTTAGTTTGTGCACTGCATGAAGCTAAACTCGCTCTACCAATATCTTTACACCCTCTTTAGAAAATAAAGCTGAGAAACGAGAACAATTACTTGAGTGGTAATGACAAGAAGCCAACTAGCGAGAAAGGAGATATGCCTATGATAGAATGCTCTGATGATATCAACTATTGAGACCGCATAAGCACCTCCATTTCCAAACGCATAGCCCGCATTCGCAAAAATAGTAATGAGCACGTGCTCCTTTATGGTAAATGGACCCGGGTTCAGAGAGAAAAGACGATCGCCGCATCCGGGAATACGGAATTTCTTCTCCGGTAGAATTTTCGCAAGTAGACGGCCAATCGGAAGTGATGCAACCTGTAATACTCAAAAGGTTACTTCGTTCGTACAAAATTATGACAAAAAAAAATGTTAATATTATTGCAATAATATATGACTTATTATATAGGAAGATATTTGATTTATTAAAATAAATTATTTTCTGTCAAATATTCAATCTGTTGGGGGACCATAAAGACCAAACAATTACGCCTTATCTAGAGATCAAACAATTACATCTCATCTAGGGGTCAAACACTTACACCCCGGGGAAGAAGAAACAATCCCCACCTTAAACCTAAGGACCGTCCTATGCCAAAGATACCCGAAAACATAATCTTAAGTGCGGAATTATACCTGATTCCATGCCGTTTGCCATGGAATACCCTAAAGTCTTGAGCAAGCCGTCTCCGTGAGCGCGAGACAAGTCTTTAATCGGCAAGAAGTCCTTCTCGCCTTTGTGGTTGGGTTGTGGATTAGATCTTCCAAAGCAACAAGATACGCCCTTGAGAAATCCTCTCCAATTTCCTTATGGATCTCTCCTCTCAATTCTTTAATGGAGGAAGAAGGGAGAAGGCACTCAAAAATCTATCTAAGAATAACCTCTTTCGAGAAATATGAGTTGAGTTGGTTATCTTGTGCCTTGG
This sequence comes from Carex myosuroides, assembly GCA_028015225.1. Classification (NCBI taxonomy): domain Eukaryota; kingdom Viridiplantae; phylum Streptophyta; class Magnoliopsida; order Poales; family Cyperaceae; genus Carex; species Carex myosuroides. Next base: position 926,572 of record CM051489.1, on the reverse strand, counting down.
GGACCCATCCTTATATAGTATTACACATCTGGCGCCGCGAGTGCGGGTGCACTGGGTCGCACTGGGACTCAGTGCGTCCGCACTGGGTTGAGACGCGTCCAAATAACTGCTTTTCTTTTAGCCCCGGATTTTTCCTAAGTCCTGAGTGCGTCCGCACTGGGCTCGGACTTTCTTTCCAGTTTTTACACTGGATTTCAGAAAATCGTCTAAGTCCTGAGTGCGTCCGCACTGGGCTCGGACTTTTTCCAGTTTCTAAACTGAAGTTCCCAAAATTTGGCTAAGTACTAAGTGCGTCCGCACTGGGGTTCAGTGCGTCCGCACTCAGGGTTCTGAAAGCAGTTTTCTGTATTTGCAAATCTCAGAATCAGTCCATTAATGATTTGATCTTTGCCCAAATTGTTCTACACATTTATGGACCACATCCTATTGAATACATAGATTGTCTAATGTCTTAATTCCATATTAGATCACTTTAATTGTGACAATCATATTGACAGTATACAATTCATAATTATATTACATATATGCTCAACGTTGGATATATGATCCAACAATCTCCCACTTGAGCAATATGTCATACTCTTTTAATTATGTATTGTTAACCTTATGTGCGCACATACTTTTCTGTCATCGTTATGTATTCCCAAACCAATTTCGTCCATTAATTACATTAGCAAAGGACTAAAGCGGCTTTCGTCACATTTATTTTAGTCATGACTAGACCATCAATAATCTCAGTACTAACATAACCAAATGACATGAATCATGATGTGGATGTGTAGCATAGAAATTACACTCAATTGTGATCTTACTGTCCCAATTTCTAACTGGGTCTCCTACTTAAAACTTGAAACTAAATTTCATAAACTTGTTGTAAAATGCGAAATTCAAATAAACAATTCGCAAATCACATACTCAATTGTGAGGTCAAAACCAAAAATTAAAGATAGAGTGCATATAATAATCATTTTGCAATACCATGCATATAACACAAATTACTTGTTTTCTGTCACAAGTTTCATATCTAAAAATTACAATAAGTAAATAGAACATTGAAATAAACAACTAACAGACTCCCACTAAAACTGAATTTCCCTAACAGAAATTACACCCATATGAGCAACATGCTCTTCAAACTTATTGGGTGGTAATCCTTTAGTAAGTGGATCCGCCAACATGGAGTCTGTCCCTATATGTTCTATGGATAACTGACCCTTCTGCACTCTCTCCTTTACAACCAATAACTTGATGTCAATGTACTTGGACTTTGACGAACTTCGGTTGTTATTTGCGTAAAGTACGGCTGAATTATTGTCACAATACAATTTTAGTGGTCTCTCAATAGACTCCACTATACGCAGCCTAGTGACAAAATTGCGTAGCCATACACCATGATTCGATGCCTCATGACATGCTACAAATTCTGCGGCCATTGCGGAAGATGCTATAAGTGACTGTTTAGCACTCTTCCATGAAATAGCCCCTCCAGCTAACATGAAAATGTAGCCGGATGTAGATTTCATGCTATCTTGACATCCTCCAAAATCAGAGTCGGTATACCCAATGACCTCTAGCTTGTCCGATCTCCGATACGTGAGCATGTGATCTTTTGTTCGCTTCAGGTACCTCAAGACCCGTTTGGCTGCTTTCCAATGATCTAAACCTGGATTTGATAAGTATCGGCCCAACATGCCAGTGATGAACGCAATATCCGGACGCGTACACACTTGCGCATACATGATGCTCCCAACAACTGAGGCATATGGATACTTCTGCATTACTTCCTTTTCTAAAGGATTCTTTGGGCATTGGCTGAGACTGAATTTGTCTCCTTTTGCCACAGGGGTATTTCCTGGTTTACTGTCTTGCATGCCATACCTTTTCAGGACCTTTTCGATATAATTCCTTTGAGATAAACCTAACATACCTTGGGTTCTATTCCTCAGTATTTCAATCCCTAGGACAAATGATGCATCACCAAGATCTTTCATCTCAAAATTCTTCATCAGAAATTTCTTAGTCTCATGCAACATATTTATATCATTGCTGGCAAGCAATATGTCATCTACATATAAAACCAGAAACACAAACTTACTCCCACAGAACTTGAGGTATATACACTCATCCACAAGATTTGACTCAAAACCAAATGAGATAATCACATTGTGGAATTTGTAGTACCACTGACGAGACGCTTGCTTTAGCCCATAGATGGATTTCTTAAGTTTGCACACCATAGACTTTGCGTCTCCCGACACATAGTTTTCTGGTTGCACCATATAGATTGTTTCCTCAATGTCACCATTGAGAAACGCAGTCTTAACATCCATCTGATGAAGCTCTAAATCGAAATGCGCAACTAATGCCAATATAATTCTTAAAGAGTCTTTCAATGAAACTGGAGAGAAAGTCTCTTTATAATCAATGCCTTCCTTTTGTGTAAAACCCTTAGCGACAAGACGAGCCTTATATTTCTCCACATTACCTTTCGAATCCCTCTTGATCTTAAATATCCATTTTGAACCAATGGGTCTCGCTCTTTTAGGTAATGGGACAATTTCCCAAACGTCATTGTCGGCCATAGATTTTATTTCCTCATTCATGGCATCGATCCACTTGCTAGAATTAGAGTCTTGCATGGCTTGTTGAAAATTTATGGGGTCATTTTCTAACATGCCAACATCAAACTCATGTTCTTGAAGGTAAACTACATAATCTGAAGATATTGCAGACCTTTTCTCTAGTGGATCTTCTTATTGGCACTTCTGAATTTTCTTGAGGGTTTCCAGCATTGTTGTCAACAACAATCTGGCCAACAACAGCATTCTCCAGAATTTCTGAAATTTCACTTTGTACTGTTTGATCTTGTTGAGTTTGGTCTTCAATAATGGTTTGATTTTCGACAATTGTATTTTGAGTTAAAATGGGTTCAATATCCACAAAACTCTCAACACCTGTGGGAATATTTGCATACTCCTCTTCGAATTCATCCATTATTGTATCTCCCCCCGCAAACTCAACATCCTCAAAAAATTTTGCATTTCCCGTCTCAAAAACTGAATGTTCTGTAGGATTATAAAACTTATAACCCCTTGATCGCTCGGGATACCCAATAAAGTAACAACTAACAGTTCTTTCATCCAGTTTCTTTTCATGCGGCCTATAAGGCTTTGCTTCAGCTGGACAACCCCACACATGCAAATGTTTTAAATTAGGCTTTCGCCCATTCCAAATTTCGTATGGGGTTTTGTTAGTTGCTTTAGTGGGCACTCTATTTAGGATATGTGCTGCAGTCTTTAAGGCTTCACCCCATAGATTATTTGGTAAAGAAGTGCGACTCATCATACTTCTTACCATGTCCTTAAGCGTTCGATTGCGCCTCTCAGAAACACCATTCATTGCCGGCGAACCGGGCAATGTATACTGAGGCACAATGCCGCATTCATCTATGAAATGTGCAAAAGGCCCTTTACATTGTTCACCTGATCCATCATATCTGCCGTAATATTCACCACCACGGTCAGATCGAATGGCCTTAATGCGTTTGTTAAGTTGTAACTCAACTTCCGCTTTGAAATTTTTGAACATGTCAAGGGCTTGAGCATTTTCCTTAATCAAATATATGTAGCCATATCTTGAATAGTCATCTATGAAACTAATAAAATACCGTTGACCATTTCTTGTGGCCGTTGGAAACGGACCACAGATATCGGTATGAATTAATTCCAAGACTTCCGAACACCTTTTGGCTTCATATTTTCTTAAATTGGTTTTTTTTCCCTTTTATGCAATTTATACAATCATTAAGATCTGAAAAATTTAAGGGTTCAAGAATTTCATTAGACACAAGTCGTTCAATTCTGCGTTGAGAAATGTGACCTAATCTCTTATGCCATAATGAAGCTGACTTTTCATTTGTTAATTTTCTTTTCTTACTATTTGTATCCACATGCAAAGCTTCAATATAAGAACTATAGACATCCAAAGAATATAGATTATCATAAACAGAAAGAAAACCAGAACCAACTTGTTTTGAATCATGAAACAAACTGAAATTTCCATTTCCAAAAGCACAAGTAAATCCATACTTATCTAATGCAGAAATTGAAATTAAGTTACGTCTAAAAGACGGTACAACAAAAGTCTCATGCAAATTCAAATAAAATCCTGATTTTAACAATAATCTATAAGTCCCAATAGCTTCCACCTCAACTTTATTGCCATCGCCCACAAAAATGAATCTCTCATCATCACTTGGCTTCCGGCAATTTAGGCAGCCCTGCAAAGATATACTTATGTGAGTAGTTGCACCTGAATCTATCCACCAAGTATATCTAGATACAGAAGATAAATTAACTTCCGTACAAACCATAACAAGAGATGTACCTTTCTTAACACGCCAAGCATGATAATTCTGGCAATGCATCTTCTTGTGTCCAACTGCACCACAGAAGTAACAGGCACTTTCCGATGCGGCAACTGATTTGCCCTTATCCTGTTTCTTGTTGGTGTTCACTGCAGCATCCTTATTATCCTTATTCTGATTTGATTTATTACGCTTAGCCGATGGCTTTAATTTGGAAGTTGTAGCAAAATGGGCACTTTCTGTCTTCTGTTGTTTCAATCTTTCCTCTTCTTCAACACAATGGGAGATGAGTTCATTGAGTGGCCATTTGTCCTTTCGACATTATAGCTCACCCTAAACTGTCCAAAGTGTGCAGGAAGAGATATCAATGCCAAGTGCATTAAGAGATCATCAGAAATCTCCAACTTAAGTGCCCTTAGTTTTGAAACAACATTAGACATCTCCATGATGTATTCCCTAATACTTCCCTTATCTTTATATTTCATTGAGACAAGTTTGGTCAAGAGTGTACCAATTTCAGACTTTTCATTCTTGACAAACCGTGTCTCAACTTCGGCTAAAAATTCCTTAGCATTAGTAATCTTATCAGAAATCGAACCTCTAAATGCCTCTGGAATGGACCTTTTCATAATCATTAGACTCACTCTATTAGATCTGTCCCACTTTTCCTCAACTCTCTTTTCTTCAGGAGTTGAGGTAGTAGTAATTTTGGGACAGTCAGTTCTGAATGCCAAGTCTAAATCCATGACACCGAGAGTTATCATAACACTCTCCTGCCAATACTTGAAATTGGTACCATTTAACATCGGAATGTCTTTTAGGCCAGTAGTAATGCTAGCTGAAAAATTCGAACAAAAGACACACAAAACAAACACGATTTAGCAAAAAATCTTAATTTATAAATTATATTCAAATAAAAGGCTAAACTATATCATTATTACCAAAGTATCGGTTTCCATTAATTGATTACCGGAGGGCAACAAATTAATTTCTTATGATACTTTGTCGCAATAATAAAGTATTGATGATTCATTAACATATCGACAACATGCCTTCCGGAGGGCCGACATTATGACATATGTATAAAACATAATAATCATCATCACACTCTAATATCACTCAATTGTACATAAAACTTTAACAACCATAATCTTCCGGAGGGCCGATATATGATTGCTTCAATTAAATGTACACTTAATTTTCTTTTATATAATGAATCTAAATTAACTTTGTCAAAAGAGGCACCGGAGGGTACAATAATAACTCAATTAATTTAATTCAAGATATATATAACTTCAATGCCTTTATAAGAATTATAATTTATACCTTAGCCATAAAACAAAAGTGCAATTAAATAAATATATATATATATAATTAAATCATAATAACTGCATTTTTAATCTCAGAAATTATTCTCTAACTTTTCAGAGAGTTGTGCGGCCCCCACGAAATTTTGTGCGGTCTGCCAAATTAAAAAAGGTATTTTGTGCATCTGCATCAAAAACCGTGCGATCGCATCAAAATCCGTGCGGCCGTATCTTTGTCTGAGTAACTGAAAAACTGCATTTATTATGCTCAATTAAGACACGATCTAGAGAGATTTTAATAAAAGATTGGAAGCACCTTAAATAGCCTTTCAAATTTAAAATTATTCTAAATTTGTAAATTGTTGTTTCAGAAAATTTATAAAAAATAAATTTCCCAAAACCCTAATTTCATAACTGCCCAAAAAACAGGAATTTTTCAGGATCGAACATTATTTGATCAGAATTTTGCGATTTCAAGTGGAAATCTTCGAGCAAACCCTAATCAAATTAATAATTTAACTTTTAGGCAATCATGATCTTAAATAAAACTTTTGTGCTCTCCAAACTTAAATTTTTAGATCAAGAAAATCAAAAAAATCAACTAAAAAATCAACGAAAAAATTATCAATTCCTAATTCTCTCTAGATCCTTAAAGACCTAATCCTTCGGCATAGGAAGGCTCTGATACCACTTGTTGGGGGATCATAAAGACCAAACAATTACGCCTTATCTAGAGATCAAACAATTACATCTCATCTAGGGGTCAAACACTTACACCCCGGGGAAGAAGAAACAATCCCCACCTTAAACCTAAGGACCGTCCTATGCCAAAGATACCCGAAAACATAATCTTAAGTGCGGAATTATACCTGATTCCATGCCGTTTACCATGGAATACCCTAAAGTCTTGAGCAAGCCGTCTCCGTGAGCGCGAGACAAGTCTTTAATCGGCAAGAAGTCCTTCTCGCCTTTGTGGTTGGGTTGTGGATTAGATCTTCCAAAGCAACAAGATACGCCCTTGAGAAATTCTCTCCAATTTCCTTATGGATCTCTCCTCTCAATTCTTTAATGGAGAAAGAAGGGAGAAGGCACTCAAAAAATCTGTCTAAGAATAACCTCTTTCCAGAAATATGAGTTGAGTTGGTTATCTTGTGCCTTGGGGACCCATCCTTATATAGTATTACACATCTGGCGCCGCGAGTGCGGGTGCACTGGGTCGCACTGGGACTCAGTGCGTCCGCACTGGGTTGAGACGCGTCCAAATAACTGCTTTTCTTTTAGCCTCGGATTTTTCCTAAGTCCTGAGTGCGTCCGCACTGGGCTCAGACTTTCTTTCCAGTTTTTACACTGGATTTCAGAAAATCGTTTAAGTACTGAGTGCGTCCGCATTGGGCTCGGACTTTTTCCAGTTTCTAAACTGAAGTTCCCAAAATTTGGCTAAGTACTGAGTGCGTCCGCACTGGGGTTCAGTGCGTCCGCACTCAGGGTTCTGAAAGCAGTTTTCTGTATTTGCAAATCTCAGAATCAGTCCATTAATGATTTGATCTTTGCCCAAATTGTTTTACACATTTATGGACCACATCCTATTGAATACATAGATTGTCTAATGTCTTAATTCCATATTAGATCACTTTAATTGTGACAATCATATTGACAGTATACAATTCATAATTATATTACATATATGCTCAACGTTGGATATATGATCCAACACAATCATGCGAGAAAAATTCATGGTGAACCAACGGGAGGTAAATATATGAAGACTTGTAGCAGATCAGTGCGCACAGAGTGTAATCATGTTAATTAAAAAAAATGTTAGTGTGGGACTGCGGGATGGAGGTGTTGCTTTTAAAGTGTCAAAGGCTGCTATGTGTCTCCGATTTAGTGGATCTTTTGCTAGAATACAACAAGCACGAACACAAGCTGAAAGCTATTGTACAACAAGAGAAAGAAAAAAGAACATCCTAACTGCGACATTAGTGCCAAATAACAAATTTCTCTAAATTTCAGAAATTAACAACAAGCTTAAACACATGACCAAAACAGCGAGCAAGGAAGAGGAATCCAAAGTAACAAATTTGAAAAGTTTAATTAAACAAGAACCTGAACAGTGATTTGAGTGATAATGAGAGGCTCAGTGCGATACGCGAAGAACTGGTTGAGAAACGACATGAGAGCGCAAGAGAAGAGGCCAATCGACCACATTCGAAAGGTCCAAACGGGTTGAGACGGGTCGTCGGTTGTCAGTACCGTCAGGCGCACCTGCTCCACTGGAGAGTTCTCGTCTTCATCAAATTCCTCACCTTTGGCACGCTCCGCGTCGATCTCCATTGTTGATTGTGCCATTGTGAAATTGTAAGCGCTTGGGAAGGGAATCTTGGAATGGTGAGAAGGGAGCGGGGTGATTTGATTCCTGATTCCTGTGAGGCGTATTTATGGAGGGAAATAAAGGGGATGAAGAGGAATCTCGGCTGTCATGGAGCAGGATAGAGTAGACAGCTAGTGTTTGGTCATGATAAAATATTATTAATTTTTTTTATTGGCATTGTTTTGTTATTAAATATTTTAATATATAAACAGCTTTATTTACTTAATCTTATTCTTTGCAAAATCCCTTCTTTCTTATAAAATAATTAAAAAAAATGTTTATAAAATAATTTATAGGGTTTAAAAGTTACTCCTCTCATACACTTATTATATAATTTGCTTTCTTTACAAGTTAGGGTTATAAAATAAACTAATATTATGTTATATTCGTTGTTTGTAATTTGTCGTACTTTTAGGTTATATTCCATGTCGTACTTTTAGGTTATAAAATAAACTAATATTATGTTATATTCCATGTTCAAGTATGTTGTTATTTTTGCACCTGACAATATTGTAGCATGCACTTACCAAGGAATCCAGTTGGCACACCTACCTTGTTCTCATGTTATGGCGGTGTGCCGAGAGAGAAACTTCTTTGAGGATGATTATGTCGCTGACATGTACCGTACCGATTACCTTGCGAGTACTTGGGGTGCATCTTTCCATCCTTATCCCAACCAGTATCAGTGGCCGCCCTATGTTGGTGATAGAGTCTGTCCCGCAAGCGGGTGGATCCGAAAAGGAAGAAGACCCCACAAGCGTCAAGTAATGACCATGGACGAGATGGAAGGTAGGCAAATGGGACATCAGGCCTGCCGTTCAACAACTGACAGGCAGCGAGCAGGTACGGTTGATTTTATTTATTTACTTATATTTTATTTATTTACTTATGTTTTATTTGTTTACTTATATTTTATTTTGATTTTATTTCAACTGGAATGCAATGCAGATGCCATTAACGAAGCCAACGAAAGAGAAAATGCTAGAGTTGTTGCTGAGGCTACCGGTAGTAGCCACCGCACTCATGAAAGCTCAGGAACCGGTAGTAGCCACCGCACTCATGAAAGCCCAGGAACCGGTAGTAGCCATGGAGAGACATCCGGTAGTGCCGCACAACCACCTGCACCCAATCCCAGACGTCGTATTTTGAGTTTGTTCGGCCGTCGTCGCTGATTACTAAGTTTTGTTAAATTATATTATAAACTATTTTAGATGTATATTGTGAACTAGTCTAATTAGTAGTTTGTGAACTATGCAATATTTTATTTGCCTCGATTATTTTATATGCTTCATTTTTGTTATTTTTATTACTTAATTACGCCACGATCTCGGTTGCTCGCTTTCTTACCTCGTTTGTTACTGTCCATACCTCAAAATCGCCTCTCTTTCTCTCATTCGGTTCTGAAAATTTGTTGGAAACTTGGAATGAATATTGTGCTCATCAGGAGAGAGAAAAACCCCTATAAACTTGGAATGAATATTGTTCACTACCCTGCTGGGCGGTCAGATCAGGGTAGTGAACCGCCCAACGGCTGGGCGGTCAGATCAGGGTAGTGAACCGCCCAACGGCTGGGCGGTTAGGTGGGGAAATTGAACCGCCCAGTGGACGGGCGGTTGGGGTAGAAATAAAAATAAATTTGGAGTGGGAGCAAATTTGATAATTTGTTTTTTTTTTTTTTTTTTTTTGGGTATTAATAAAAATATCGGAAGAGAGAGCATCTAAATCATTAATAGATTATTTCCTTTTTTAGATAGATCAGATTATCCTCAGTTCATTTCAAATCTCTATTTCTATAAAGAAAAAAATGTACACAAATCTTATAAGGATGAATATTGACCAAATCGTGTCTAGATTCGTTTAAAATTTTCGTATACAGATTCCGATAGAAATAGTCTCAAACATAAATATAAATTTTATATTCTTGAATACAAAATATGAATATGAGTATAATTCATTTAAATTAAAATATCGCATGATAAAAAAATACATATTATATGTATATTGACAAGATCAACGACACAATGTTTCTACACCAAATTGGTAGTTAAAAATATATATTAACTACAACAATAAATCGATATTATCATATTATTAATCAAAATATAATACTACTACTACCATTATTATTTTTAATGATAATAATAATACTACTACAACTATTTGTTAATATTTTTAAGGCACTCACAAAATAGAAATAATAGTAGCAGTAAGGATGACGATGGTATTAAAAATAATGATAAAAGTAATAAGGATGATGATCTTGATAATAATAATTGATATCAATATTTATATTATAATACTATTAAAAACAATTCAATATGATAATACTATATTATTATTAATGTTACAATATTGTCATTGTTTTATAATAACGACTGAAAATAATAATAATAATTATTATTATTATTGTTATTATTATTGTTATTATTATTATTATTGTTATTATTATTGTTATTATTATTGTTATTATTGTTATTATTATTGTTATTATTATTATTGTTCTCGCAGATAATTTATTTTTGTAGACTTGTTTCAAATGACGAGGTTTTTTAATTTTTGATGAAAATGCTCCTAGAATAGGATAAAAAAATATCAATAGATTCTTATTCAGATTTGCTTTCTGATATGAACTTTTTAGATACAAATAAAGTTTAAGTTTATCAGATTTGCTTTCTGATATGAACTTTCTAGAATATCGGATGTTTAAGTTTGATTTTGGATGAGTCTTTGTCTAAAGCCGTTTGAATAAAACCCAATCCTATGCAAAATACCCAAAACATGTCATTCAAATGATCAAATATGAATGAAATATTGAATGTATGCGTGTTCCCCAAAATGACAAAAACAACTATGGAAACAAATACAGTAAAGACATTTTTTTTTTATAAGAGGTTAGATATCAAGTTATCTATCTGTCTAATATTTGTAAGGAATTCTCTATTAAAATTTCAAATTTGTGACTTTTCACATGGAAAACATTATCTTTTGTCACTAGATCAAATACTGTTCTCGCAGATAATTTATTTTTGTAGACTTGTTTCAAATGACGAGGTTTTTTAATTTTTGATGAAAATGCTCCTAGAATAGGATAAAAAAATATCAATAGATTCTTATTCAGATTTGCTTTCTGATATGAACTTTTTAGATACAAATAAAGATGTATAAATGTACTAAACATACATGCATACGTATGTACATATATGATTTTAATTTTTGGAAGAAAATTTGGATATATGTTTAGTTTAGCAATATATTTTTTTGTGTTACAACTAACAATTTTTTATTGAAAAAAGTTTTTTTTTTTTGGTTGTAAGCCCTTAGGCGATTTCATTAAACATCAGAGCAAATTACAAGCATGTTCCAGCGTAAGTATTATTATTACACAAAGATAGTATCCTATACACTGAACTACTTGTAAAATATCTAACTGCTAAAAATTAAAGAGAAGAGGAAAAGTAAAACCAGTAGTTGCGAAATGTTCAGTTCACGCCAGATTAGCAAGTCAATGGGTCTGTTCATTCTCTTCTCTTAATATGCAAACGTAGCAGTAGAGCGAGTGTGACTACACCGCATAGAAGAATGCGCACCCGAGAGGCACTGATCAGACCGGACCAGAAACTAAAACAACCGAATCAGGACAGTCACCACTTCTGCCGATGAGGCACTGAATCAAACCGGACAGAGAACTGAATCAATCAGACCAGGACAGTCACCACTCAGCCGAAGAGGCACTGAATCAAACCAGACCGGGAGCTGAGTCGACCAGACCAGGACAGTCACCTCACAGGGGGCCACAACGGTGGAAAGAGGCAGAAGGAGAGGAGGAGGGGAGAGGAGGAAGAAGAGAGAAAAGAGGAAGAAGGAAACACATCATCATTATCATCATCGACCACAACCACAACAACACGTACCTTATTCATATATAGTTATATTAGATACTACGGCGGGCGGAGCGAATTTACAATACCCTCAGTCGAACCCGGAGAGTCGGAGCGGATCGAAAAATAGTGATCAGATCCGTTAAACGGAAGCACCTGCTCAGTTGGAGTGAGATGAGATAGACCGGCGAGCGGTGGCTAGATCCGTCGGACGGAGCATTGAGTGGCCACAGATCATCCATTTGAGTAGAGTGAGTCGAGATGGACCGGGCGGACGAGGGGAGGAGCAGAGGTGGCGTGACGAGACGGTGAGCGGAGCTTGACGGACGACTCTCAAAACTTGGTCTTCAGAATTTCCTTAACCTTCTGGTGCGGAGCTTACGAGGAGAAGCGGAGCTTACGAGGGCAGTAGCTAGCTGGTTAACAGTCTTAAAAAAAAAAAGTTATCTATGATGTACATTGGTTTATAGATGTTAGTTTGAAAAAGTTAGTTCATAATAAATTTCATGCATTAAACATTATACGAGTTATGTAAAATTTTTGCTTAAAAAATAATTGATTTTGTTTGTGTTCATATTCGCATTTATTTAATATTTAATTTCCTCATAATATATAATCCGTATTTACATTCAAATCTATCTGTATTTATACTGTAGATAGATTCTAGAGTGAGGTTGTGATAAATGCATATTAAAGAGCGACTTGTGCTATAGGCTCATATTTTTGTTTATAAAGTCTAAACACTCGATTTGAACCGTTCAATGTGATCTTTATATGAAAATGTATTTACAAATCAAGTTTTACCAATCTTTAGAATATTTTTACTATATTTTTAAATAGATAAAAAATTACTTAATTTGAAAATTATGGATCATCCGAATGTAGTGATTTTCCACCTACCTAATAAATAAAAAATATTAAAAATATAAATTTTGTCTTCGAATATATTTTCATACGAAAATCATATTTAATAACCGGCTGAACTAATAAATTATGGATCATCCGAATAATAAAATCATGTTTAAAATAATTTTTACTATAATTTTTAAATAGGTAAAAAATTACTTAATTTGAAAATTATAGATCATCCAAATGTAGTGATTTTCTACCTATCTAATAAATCAAATTATATAGTATTCTATTTATTTTAAAGAAATATATAAAATATTTTTAATATTTTAATAAAAAAATAAATAAATTATAACATTTTCTGTTTAAAAAAAAGCATATAACCGGGAACATAATTCCCGGATTTTCTGTTTTTAATATAAAAAAAAATAGAACCGGGAAATATTTTCGGTCCTAGAACTGGAGATTAAATTTCTGGTGTTAGGCTCTGAAACTGGAAATTTAATCTCCAGTTCTAGGAACCGGAAATGTAATCTCCGGTTTTGGAGAGGCTGGGACCGGAAATTTTTTTTACGGAAAGGAGGCTTAAAACCGTAAACTTTGTTTCCAGTTTGGATATTTTTCGAATTCTTCTGCGTCATGGTGTAGATTGTGAAATTGTTTAATTATTTTGGATATTAATAAAAATTTCGGCATAGCGTATCTCTGCTTTTTTTTAATGGGTGTTTGGGATAGCATGACGTCCCACTTACTTTTAATTTTAGATGGGGCTTTAGTACAATATAGCATCCGAGTAAGACGCCATACCGTATATTTATTTTCATATTTTTAAAAATACCGTTCAACCTTTCTCATTTTTAATTTTTTGTTTCTATTTACTATGAACAAAAATTTCGGTATTATCATACCCTCATTAATCACTCCTGTGTAAAAACAAATATAATGATATAACCACTGGCCAATCCGCGTCGGAGCCGTTTTCACCCTTTTCTCAGTAGATACTAATCCGACGTACCTGAAATTCCTCATATATTATGCCTTGGAACTTGTGAGAAAACAAGTGCGGCTCATAAATTTCTCAGTTAAACCCATAAATTGTGATAATTGAATATCCTCTTATATAAGTAAATCTTTTTTTTTTTGGATTTCTTATATAAGGAACCAGCGGACAAATAGACAATCATAAATCATTCAGATGCTTAAAATGAGCTGTCAGAGTGTCAGACACTGGGTGCGGCCTCGTTGCGTATGAACGGAAGACTAGATAGAGTGAGCCGCACCTTCGGATTGGAATATTGGATTGATTGTTCATTCTTGGAATACGACCGTTTTGGTTGACTCAAAAGTCAAAAGTCTTCCAATTATTGACGCAGGGCTACATCCTTCATCCTTGCCGTGGGCTGCTACTGTCCGTAAGTCTGTGACCGTGTAACAGTCGGCAACTGTTTAGTGCGGCCGGTGGGGACATAAGTTTTTTGCAGACGAACAAGAGTTCAATCGGACTATCCTAAAAATTATGGCGTATATTTCTCATCTCAATATATATTTTTATCAAACTTGATTTAGCATAATGTTAAAAATATTTTTATCAGACATGATTTAACAGTTATGTCTCTCATCTCATCATATATTTCCATCAGGCTTGATTTAGTAGGATGTTAAAAATAGTAGGCTTTGACAGACTATATTAAGAAGAAAAAATTTAATATTTAGTATAGAATATTTTAAGATGTGTCATTTATAGGTTTCTCTTTTTATAGATTTATGTTGTTATAAATATATCTTATTTGTACTCTATGTAATGATGAAGTCAAAAATACAATTAAACTTTCTCACAAAATTTTGTCTCTTGTTTCTGACATGTCTTTGAAAACCTAACAAAAATAAATAAATAAACTGTGTATGCTTAGTTTAGTTGGTAGTGAGTATAATCTACGGGTTATCAACGAAAATATTAGAATAAGTCGTGTAACAGTCTACTTATTTAATTCAGATCTTTTGCAGCTGATATCAACAAGCCAGCGAATCCATCACGAGTGGAACTCGGATCTCAAAGTAACTCAAATTTTGAATTTGGATTTGTACCGTTCGATTAGAATGCACACATTTATTGAAAGGGTCAAGTGAAATTTAACTTGATCTGAACTAGTCTGAATTCTTATTTAACGGTCCAAATCCAAACTCAAATTTGAGTTAGAGGATCTAAAGAATCTCGGAACTCCCTCTTTTCCAAGTTGCAGCATCAAGATTTCAATCCCGATATAAAGTTTGGTAGCAAAACTAGGGTGTGATGTGCTCATCAAGAGGGGTTGGTGAGCACACCTCTAAAAGGCTATTAGATTGACTTCCAACGACGAATCCAAACCGTTGAAATCCATCTACTTCGTAAGTGATGCATGTACATGTAAAATTTTTAAAGTTTTGAATTCATTTAGTACATGATCAAGCGGTAAAAACAATGATGAAAAATGAATACATAAAACAATTTAAAAAATAACTTATAAAATGTTTATTTTTTTGACCGCTTGACCATATGCTAAATGAATTCGAAACTTTAAATTTTTTGTATGTACATACATCACTTACAAAGTAGATGAATTTTAACAGTTTGAATTCATCGTTGGAAGTCAATCTAATAGCCTTTTGAAGGTGTGCTCACCAACCCCTCTTGGTGAGCACATCACAATCTAGTTTTGCTCAAAGTTTGGATGCAATTTCAAGGACATCATTTATATTTTTGCTAGCTGACTTTAGAGTCAAATATTTAGTAGGATCAGACAAATTTCTGGAATAATATATTATTTTATAAGTTTTTGAATTTAAAATATATTTTTTATAATAACATGAAAAAAAAAAATTAAAATTTTTTGAGTCAGAAGATAACAAGTTCTACCTTCTAATCATATGTGGCTCTGTCTCTACGTAAAACAATAGCACAAACAATAAATTAATTTATAACAACTTTTAAATATGTTTTGAAAGTCAAAACAACTACGATCTTGCCAATAACACAAGAATCTATGAGTGAGTCTATGGTACTATGCATAGCACGGATTGGTCCGTACTACGGATCAATATTTTTGTTTCCAAAATTCTAACGGCCGATCTGAACCATTCAACATGATTTCCAAATGAGAATATACCTGTCGGCTAAATTTTCTATTTTTTAGAATTCTTTTTACTATTTTTTTAGATAGGTAGAAAATCACTGTTTTTGGATGATCCAGAATTTTCAGATTAAGTGATTTTCTATTTATTTTAAAATATAGTGAAAACATTTGAAAAAATATAAAATTTAGTCTACACGTACATATTCATGTGAAAATCACGTTAAACGGTTCAGATTGACCATTATAATTTTTAAAATAAAAATATAACTCCGTAGTACGGACTAATCCGTACTATGCATAGTACCATAGGCTTACTCAGAATCTCTTCTTAAACAACATATTTTATCTATCACTTACACGGATGGCCACATCAGCTGCCAAAGTAAAATAAATATAAAATCTGATCCGGTCTTGCTTTTCGAACATCGCTTAGCTTGGTTGAAATTTTAATTCCCAAGATTCCTGATCCCGAAATATAATTCATTATTTGAGAAACAATTTTTGGGTCAACTTGTGTAGCGAATCAGTTACAATTGATGAACAAATCAATACACAAATGAAATTATCGAAAATGCTTCAGAAAAAACTTCAAAATATTTGAGCAAACCGTTCCAGGCTTCCAGCGCCGGATTCCTTAGAAACCTAGTTGCATCTTCAAAGTCAAAATAGTAGGCAAAATACCCCATTATGACCTATGGTACGAAAGAAACTTGACACGAAATTAATGCGAATCTGACTAAATTGCTTGGTTGATGAACTTTTGTACGTAACTAACTTTAGTTATTATCCAAGGGCATGGTTGTAATATTAGAACAGCTAGAATAATAAAATTAACGTTTGTTTTATTAGAATAGTTTGTTTTAACTTTTTGTGAGAATAACTTGTTCAAATAAAACAAACAAGTTTGATTTCTTATTCTTGTTATTTTAACTCAATCAAACACTGAGTAGTTTGTTATTCTCAATTCAACAAACATACCCTAAAGTTTTCATAAAAATATACTCGTGAAAATAAAATTTCAACTCCGAAATTGTGAGGAACAAAAATATTTAATATATTCATTCTTAGTTTAAAATCCGAACAAAAAGATTTTGAGCAAAGCAAAATACAATTTCATGAACACTAAACGTGCAAGTATAAACACTTATTGCATTCATTCTTTCTTTGGATGGTCGGTGGCAATAGATATATTGATAAAAAAGTTTAATTACAAAGGTTTCTAAATAACAAAATTAAATCCTCCTTATTTTATATGTTTT
Organism: Carex myosuroides; assembly: GCA_028015225.1. Taxonomy (NCBI): domain Eukaryota; kingdom Viridiplantae; phylum Streptophyta; class Magnoliopsida; order Poales; family Cyperaceae; genus Carex; species Carex myosuroides. The sequence continues at coordinate 909,432 of CM051489.1, read as the reverse complement.
GACAAAAATTTCAACAGCAATCAGTCAACAATTTGAAACTAACTAGACGTTCCTTAGCCATCTCTCAATTTCTATTGCCGTGTCATTTATCAGACGGGGCACCTCTTTTCGGATGTTTGAGAAAAGTCTTTTATTTCTCTCTCTCTCCACAAGGCCTAGGCTCCTGTTGCCCAAACCACATCCTAAAGCTTCTTTCGAAGGCGTGACAGGTCTTGTCTTACCAGTAACCAAATCCTTCGAACACTTTGCCTCCGCTAATTGAAAAAATTGTACTGCGCTGTTATGCCTCTCCAGAATCGCAATGCGTAGTCACACTCCCATAGCAAATGGTTTCTAATCTCCACCATATCTATTGAGTATAGATGACACCCCGTTATAACCGCACATCCCCCTCTAGTGAGTACCTGTTGTGTAAGGATTTTATTATCCAGCATTAGTCAAATGAAATTTTTTATCTTCATTGGCACCTTAATCTTCCATAATATAACTTGCGTTGCGGACAAAATACCCCTCGGGTGCATAGTATGGTAGACCGAAGCACATGTAAATTGTCCTGACTGTACCCATCTCCATTTCTTAGATCCTCCTTCAGTTCTTACCAAGCTCGTGTAAAAATCTAGCAACGCCGCTAATTCATTAACAAAGAAGGAGGCTTCGGGCCTTAGGGATATTAACTGTCCCGGATTAGAGATGCCCTGTAATGAAAGAATCGTGCATGGCCACAGCCTGTCCCTGCCTGATTCAATCCTCCAAAGCCATTTAGTCAATATGGCATCATTTTGTCGACTCAGATCAATAATACCTAGACCTCTATTTATCTTCAAGGCGCACATCATTTCCCAGTTAACCAGGCAATTGATGCTCTTACTGAAAGTTTTGATGCTTAGATAGCAAGAAATAAAACAAAAATTTTATTCGACTCAAACAAACGATCTAATTATTGTAAGTCCAAGAAACAATCTTAATTAGCCTAATGAAGAAGAGAATAACATAATACATTGGATTTGATCTCCAAATCAAATCAAGAAGGGTTGTCTTACTTAGCAACTTCTTATTCCCTTTCTCTTTCAACGGTGGTTGTGCTTTAGCCCTTCAAATGACGAGCCTCCTTAGGTATCCACCGAAAGATTAAAGAAATACTTGTATCTCTAAGGCTAGTAAGAGATTAACAAGTAGAACCTTAATCCTAGTTTAACCCTCTTCTTAATTTCTGAGAACTTCTTAGAGGATTTCTAGATCTCAACACATGAGAGAAAAATATGAGAGAAAAATGGGAGGGAGAGAAGAGAAAAGAGCAAATTTCGGCCAAGATATCTGTCACAGAATTAACTGACCTTTCGGTACTAAAACTCTTATATCTTTTTCTAGGTAACTCCAAATGACTTGAAATCTTCACCGTTGGATTCTAGACTCCAAGGGCTACAGATTACATAAGTCATACATCCAGAATGGTTAGTATTTACACTTTCAAATTCCAGTTCAAAGTTACCTAAAAAATCTGTCCAGAAATTTCTTTCCTCTTTAATGAGATTGATTAGATTTAATGACATATTTAAATATCCCTTAAATCATGCCATCACTAATCAATTCTCTCCAGCATATATTTGGTCTTTGGGCTTAAAAATATTAATCATATTAATATTTAATTAAGTCCACAATCCCATACATTAAAAGACCAACATATAAATTAATATTCTATGTTAATTTATATGCATCTCTCATGTGTCAAAAATAATTTAAAATATGTCACACATACTTTAAATATTACTAGAATTATTTTATAACATCTTCATGTCATAAAATTGTTCATATATTAATAACATATAATTTGTACAAATTAATTATAACTTCTTATAATTAACATAGCACATATTATATACATATCACATATGCTTTATTAATATATTTTCTTTTAATCTTTCATATGGTGTGACACTATGGGATCCCATCATTATGGCAATGGAATTAAACATTTTAATTTTATAAATCAATGATACAACTAGCCATGGTATATTGATTACCCAAATGATGTGGATGAAAAAGCACAATGCAAAATCACGATCCCTGTAACATTAAAAATGTTGTTGTGTCAATTTCTTGCCTCATGATATCCAAATAATCGTAAGGTCGGAATGTGTCATCCTTACCAATTATTCTTTCTTGATTTCCTTAAGTTTAATTATGATATAATTATGATATAATCATATTGCATGCACATAATACAAACTTTATCAAGGGGCCCAGATATATCATCGCTTATATTAACATATAAGAGAATGGTTTCTTGATACGTATCGTTCTTCCGCATAAGTTATATGCACTGCAGTAACTGTCTATATAACTCATGGTTAAAGAGAGCGTTGGACAGTACCAACAATACACATCCCTTATGTAAGAAAAATAAATATCTCAACCAAAGAATTCTAGACACAATAAAATATCAATGATACAGAACACAATCCATATGATATTTCATTCTTAGGTCTGTCCAGTGCCATACATCTCCATGTATGCACATGTGTGATTAGATCAATAACTCCTTATCGTATAACCTGTAAAACATGACCATCATCTAATCACTACACTTATCTTATATGGTCAACTAGTGTACCTTGCTGATTGCCAAGATAAGGGACATTTAAGAGTAAACAAATTTATTCATTGTGAAGTTCTACAATTTAAGTCATCAACTCAAATGATCCACTAATATGAATACTCAAGGTACAAAATGATAAAATCATTCATTAATAAACTAAAATATCATTCATATGATCTGAGTCTAGGACACCAACACTAACACTTACATGACCCGTTCCCTCTCCAAAGAAATTTCCTCCTCATTTTATCTATATGCATGATAACTCCAACTGGCAACTTTAATACTTGCATGTAATGCAATGGCATTGCCGATAAGACTGCTTTGACCCGCGTAATTCTCCCTCCATATGACAGTAAGTTTGAGGTACATCCTTCAATTCTGTTTTGCATTGCTGCAATTATCAATGATAGTCGATTTTCCTCAGTTTTTTAATTGATAACGGCAACCCTAAGTACCTGATCGGTAGGTGTGAAGAGGGACAGGCCAGAATAGAGGGTAAAGGCTGTAGTAGTCCGTGTGGAATGGCTATAGGGACGAATGTACATTTTGCTCTGTTTATTCTTAACCCGGTCAATTCTGTGTACACATATAAGACATGACTTATGATTTTGAGGGTAGTGGGGTGTGCCTCGCAGATAATGAGAGTGTCATCTGCATACTGGATAACTTCCGGTTGTATCCTAACATGGATCGGTATGAGGCCATTCATGTTGGAGGAACCGATGTAGAGAATCAGCTACAAGGATGAATAGCATAGGGAAGAGGGGATCTCCTTGTCGTAGCTCTCTTTTGTGCCTGAAAAACCTAGTCATCTCTCCATTAACCTTGATTGTTGAAGATGATGATCACAATAGACTGAGTACTAACAATGTCTATCCCGGAGGGAAGCCCCTTTCGATCAGGAGATTCATTATTGGATTCATTCATAATACCTCTAGTCATATTTTAGCACACAAAGTTTAGAAAAAAATTAGACTCAGATTTCCAATGCTATGCAAGTTGAAGTAAGTTTAAACATTTGCATAGTACATACAAATATATCCCAGTATACATATAAATATTCATACAGATTTGGATGCTAGGTTTGAGTGCGGGAACCGAGTCTGTAGAGAGAGGCGGAGTTACATTCAATTAACGGGGTTAATTGATTCTCATTTATTTTCAAAAGTTTTTGTACTTATGTATGATTTTATATATAGTTTAAAGTAAATGCTACAGATACTGTAAAATTGACTCCATTCGTAGTATGAAAAATTTATATGATTGACTTCCATTCACGTTTGATATCCATAGCTTGAAATTATAGCTCCGTCCATACCTACAGGTGGGCAGAAAAATCCTGTCCATTGGATCTATCCGTTCAACCCTTCTATATTTGCTTTGATTTGAAGAGTCATAATAGATGAATTGTTTCTTCTTAAAATTCAAATACTCTCCATACTTTAATTATGATTGCATCTCTTCAAGTACAAAAAAATGGCACACGAGCAAGATATTTTGATGTACTTTTTTTTGTTAATTTTAGAATACAAACAGACCGTTATAAAATACTAAAAATAATAAAATAGTCAGGAAAAAAATAAAAATTGAGGATTTTAACTATTAACACTCATCAAGGTATCTTGAGCGGTGACATATGATCTCCAAGGCATGTTGATGAGACTTGTCTTTAAAATTTTAATATATTGAGAAAAAAACGAAGATAATATAATTCGGGTTTAATTTTGTGATACATCAATGACTTAATTAAAATGGTTGTAGGCTTTCTGATTTTGTTATCTCCAGCTTGTTAGAAATCTTATATATATATAGAGGAGGGTTCTAATACCTCATGTCTTTCATGCCTCATGTTTTATACCTACATTTTCGAAGTCCAAATTGTCGATTCGAATCGCTCAACATGATATCCATACTAAAATATGCTTGGGATAAAATTTTATAATTTTTGAAATTTTTTTACTATTTTTTAAGATATGTACAAAATCATTTTTTTTGAAAGATTAAAAAACAGTGATTTTGTACCTATCCTAAAAATTAGTTAAAAGTTTTCAAAAATTATAAAATTTGGACTCCAAGTATATTTTAGTATGTATCTTGTTGAGCGGTTCGAATCAACAGTTTGAACTTTAAAAACATATATATAAAACATGAGGCATGATGAGGCATGAAAGATATGAGGTATTGGAACCCTTCTCGTATATATATTATGTTTAAGATTTATTTCGGTGAGTAAGAGGAGTAATGGACTGGTCACTTATTACATCTCTTAATTTTGTTGATTTAGAATCTGGGGAAATTTATTGATATATACATTACACTTATTATATCTCTTAATCTTGTTGATTTAGAATTTGGGGGACAATATATATTTAAAAAAAAATTAAATTACGTATTTTCCTTCTAAAATTCATTATATCATATTTACCTTCTAAATTTTAAAAACTGACATATTTATTCAATTTATTGTCTTTTTTATTACAACCTATTTTAAATTTATGAAGTTTTCATTTTACCTTTTACTAGAAAAATTTAAAAATATATCATGTGTAATAGAAACATTTATCTTTAATTAGTTTGCGAGAGCAATGATTCACTTTTCTACCTGTGATGCGCACATAAATATATCTTTAAATGTCACTGTGCACGCATTATAAATAGAGAAATCGACTATTTTCCACTCACAAATCGCCCAATTAGAAGTTTGAAAGTTTCTCCTACACGCTACATTTTTTTAATTTTTTAATAAAAGATAAAATGAGAACTTTTAAATGTAAAAAGACAACCGACATTTTTATTAATAGCCAAAGTTTAATACAAATTATTAATTATGCCCAGATTTCCAAACTTTCGCTAAAAATACCCAAGCCGGCCAGAAAATGGCCGGCTTAGGTACCCGAGTAAACCGGCCATTTTATGGCCGGCTTAATCCATTTTTTTTAAAGAGAGACACTATGAAGATCAAAATATTGAAATTTAACACTGAAAATTTGAAATTTTTTGTTTAAATTTTTTGTTATATTACTTCTTTTGATATATAATTAGCATATTTATACTAAAATACGCTATATTAATTGAAATTATATTGAATAACACTATATTATGTTAAATTACGCTAAATTACATTACATTACATTACAATACGCTATATTAATTGAAATACGCTATATTATTTTTTATGTTGTGCTACTATTTTAATGTTGTAATATTTTCTGTTTAACATTATCATGATAATTTATTTTGATCAGTAAAATATAAAAATAGTACCATAAAAGCACACATACACAAGAACCGAAATATAGGATAATCCAAATATACCAAACATAAATAGTATATCAAATATAAATAGTACAAAACTAGTAAAAATACAACTAAAACGGAGAGGGGGAATATCGCTGAGGCGGTACTCCGGCGTTCGCCCGGCGCCAGCGCGGCCAGGTTCCGTCTCTCTCGGGCTCATCTGGGGCATCGGCAGACCTGAGTATCTGCTCGGCGGTGTCCCATCTGGCATGGTCTGTGGAGATTGGTGGTATTGGCGGAGGTGTACTGAAGATAGATGCGGCGAACTCAGTCCCAAATACAGGCTGAGTATGAGACCCACTACCACTAGCCTCTCCATCATGCGGCATCTCTGTGCCATATCGGGACCATGCCGGTGCCATAATGAAATCCTCATCGAATACCCCGAAGTCCTAGAGACTGCACGAGAGGGACTCGTACTCAGAAGTATCGGTCTCCGCAGGTGGTGGCTGTGGTGGCATCTCTGCTGGACCCTGCAATCATACACATAAATTATTAAATTTGATCTGAATGAAGAAATTTATTAAAACCTGACAGATACTGAAGTATGACATACATGAGGCTGCACCGGACGTCCATGCTCGTCGTACCATGCCGTCCACCCAATGCCGGACAATACCCAATTATGGTTGTCCCACTTTGGATGCGAATCGGGGGAAGATGGCATATCATTTAGCAGAACTGGGCTCGGGTCGGGCTCGGTCGGAATTATCTCACGCCAGTTGATGTTCTCTTCAGCGTCTCGCAGCATACTGATGATCTTTCCACCGTGTCCGGCATCCTCAACCACATTCACATTCTTCTGGAGGACACGGTACCCAAGCCGTCTCCAGTTCTTCTTTTCCAGCATGGCAATCCCATGCCCGCACTCCTTGATCGCGGCCAGAAGCTGAAAAAAATTTGGCATGTCAGATCAAACCTTGATGAACTACTAAGTTAGACCAAAACTATGTGGTTTTAGGTGCTTTACCAGGCGAGCCCATGCACGGCCGTTGGGATGGTAACCATCATCGGTTTTGATCATGTCACGGAGATGGGCACCGTAATCACCCTGTAGATAGACACTCGCCATGTAGACCTACGTGTACCATACATCGTACCTCAACTGGAGATCTCCCTGGGTTTGAATGATCCCATCTGGCTCATGATAGAAATGGGTCTGCTGAGGATCCTGGGCCGTCCTGTAGTATGGATCGAAATGGGTGCTCCAGTCCTTATCCAGTCGCCCTCGGTGGTGTACGCTGTAAGGAAGACGTTAGTTGCAATACAAAGCTATCAAGTAATTTGATGTATTTGACAATAAATACAATAGACTACGACTTACCTGTGCAGGGCTCTGTGCGTGGAACGCGGCAAAGATGGGTCTGCAGGAATCAACGCCGCTCGACCAAACTGGCGGAGCACCCGATCTGGATAGTGGTGCTCCACTGTCCAGAAGTGTATGAGTGGCCCTCGATAGAACCACATCGCCCGCTCCTGCTCGTCACACACATTGCCCGGCAAGAGGTACTCCGCGTACAACTGATCGTACGGCATCCACTCAACAAGAGCTTCAGGCAAACTCTGAAGCTCTGACTGAACAGGCCTGATCCCAACGGTAACACCGTGGGTCCGATCCAAGTAGTGGTGGAAACCGTACCACTTCTTGGCGTATGCCGGGCATCTAAACAAACAAGGCTCTCCCCAATTCGGCGCCTCATTGGGGATAGGACGGCCCACCGGTAGCCGTCACCACGACCAGTGCTGAAGCAGGAGTACCGGCCCGTACATCTGCTTCGCTTTCGGCTGCATTTTCAAGAACATTACACGTCAGCGTATTTTGATGGATTGATTGATTAAATAATTTACACTAAAATAAGAGTTGGTAACTTACCTCACTACTACGGCACAGGTGGGAGTATAGATATGCCAGGACAGCCCCACCCCAGTTGTACGTCGACGACCGCACAAGGTTCATCAGCAACGGGAGATACATCATCAGCATCTGGTCACCGCTGGAATCAGGAAACATGACAGAACCAAAAAGGTCCATCACGTAGCCCCGTGTATATCTGCAATACAAAACATATAAAAATTCTAATAGAATCATCGTATTATAAATTGATTAGTACAAACAAGTTATAAATTTTACCTCTGAATCTCCAGCTCGGTGGAATCTGCCGAGAGACCCGCGATGAAGTGCTGCCATAACCTCGTCATCCGCAAATGGAACTTCGACCTCCCATGGTCCCCAATGACATATGAAGGCTCAGCTCCCAACAACTCCTCGACATAACCTGCGAATCTGGTGCTGTCAGAGACGCCGCCGACGGGTGTGCCACGGATAGGCAAACCCCAAAGAGCACTCACATCCCGAAGAGTCACCGTCATCTCTCCGAACGGCATGTGAAACGTGTGCGTCTCGGGATGCCATCGCTCCACCAGTCCAGCGATGAGAGATGCATTGATGATGCTTTTCTCGGTCCGCACGATGTCCACAACCTGGTAGAGACACAGGTTGACGAGGTATGGCTCCATCACATCGTAGTACTTCATGTGCACGCACCGCAACTTCACATCTAGAAGATCCGTGTCCTGCGTTGGAAAAGGTAATCTGCATGGTGATAACATAATAAAATTTAAACCCAACAAAATTTAAAGAAAATCTATGAAAAAGAACGTACCTCACGAGAAGCCAGTGAGACTCGGTGCTCGCTGTGGGGAATTCACAGAAGAGGACTGATGTGCTCCGTGCTGCTGGTACTGATCGGCTCGTCCACTACAGGAAGCGGGGTAGGCCGTGCTCTAGGCATCCTGATGTCTAAAATAACATAATTTTGGTGAAATTACGCTTAATGAGCCTAATTGTGATAAAAATGCCAAAATACCCTAAATATTGGTCATCTGTGCTAATTTCGGTAAAATTACGCTTAATCAGCCTAATTATGGTCAAAATAACCAAAATACACTAAATATTGGTCATATGTGCTAATTACACTAAATTACGCTTAATTAGCCTAATTATGATAAAAAAAGCCAAAATACCCTAATATTGGTCAACTGTGCTAATTACACTAAATTACGCTTAATTAGCCTAGTTTTGGTAAAAAAAGGCCAAAATACTCTAAATATTGGTCATCTGTGCTAATTTCGGTAAAATTACGCTTAATCAGCCTAATTATGGTCAAAGTGACCAAAATACACTAAATATTGATGAACTGTGCTAATTACACTAAATTACGCTTAATTAGCCTACTTATGGTAAAAAAAGGCCAAAATACCCTAAATATTGGTCATCTGTGCTAATTTCGGTAAAATTACGCTTAATCAGCTTAATTATGGTCAAAATAACCAAAATACACTAAATATTGGTCATATGTGCTAATTACACTAAATTACGCTTAATTAGCCTAATTATGGTAAAAAAGGCCAAAATACCCTAAATATTGGTCAACTGTGCTAATTAATCTAAATTACGCTTAATTAACCATAATTATGGTAAAAAAGGCCAAAATACTCTAAATATTGGTCATCTGTGCTAATTTTGGTGAAATTACCCTTAATGAGCCTAATTATGATAAAAAAGGCCAAAATACCCTAAATATTGGTCATCTGTGCTAATTTTGGTAAAATTACGCTTAATCAGCCTAATTATGGTAAAAATGACCAAAATACACTAAATATTGGTCAACTTAGCTAATTACCCTAAATTACAAAAATATAATATAAATTCTAACACCTAAACCCTAAATCCTAAACTCTAAAATAAATAAATTATAAATTAAATTAGATAAAAAAAATTACCTCAAAGAAGAGCTCAAATCCGGTTGTGAGATGAGAGAGTTGTGAGAAGGAGAGAGAAAATAGGGGTATATATAGGGTGAAATGCGGGTAAAAAAAAAAAGGTACCAAGCCGGCCAGAAAATGGCCGGCTTAGGGAGGGAGTAAGCCGGCCATTTTCTGGCCGGCTTGGGTATTTTTCGATATTGGCCGATTCTGGGCATAATTAATAATTTGTATTAAACTTTGGATATTAATAAAAATATCGGAAAAGACAATAAACTGGGTTAAGTTGTGAGATTTTAAATTTTAGAAGGGTACATACACAATTCTAGATTTTTGAAGGGTGTACATACAATTCTCCCTAGAATCTCATGTCAGATTCCACAATTAAAAAGAAAATACTTTTATTCTTTAATTAACTTACTACTAGCTACCAAGGAATCCCTTTTGTCTTTTTAATAGTGACAAGCTAGCATGCTGACATTTATATTAATATCCAAAGTTTAATACAAATTATTAATTATGCCCAGAATTCGACCCAATATCGAAAAATGCCCAAGCCGGCCAGAAAATGGCCGGCTTAGGTACCAGAGTAAACCAGCCAATTTCTGGCCGGCTTACTCCATTTTTTTATTTTCTATTTTTTTTTATTTTAGAGAGAGAGAGAGACACTATGAAGATGAAAATATTGAAATCTAACTCTGAAAATTTGAAATTATTGTTTAAATTATTTGTTATATTACTTCTTTTGATGTATAATTAGCATATTTATACTAAAATACGCTAGATTACTTGAAATTATGTTGAATTACACTATATGACAATAAATTATGTTCAATTATACTAAATTACGTTAAATTACAATAACTTTGCTAATTATGCTGAAATACGGTAAATTACGCTAAACTACACAAAATTACGCTATAGTAGACTGATTTTGCTCATCTTTCATGAATCATAAAAAATAGTAAAAAAATTCCGAAAATAGTAAAAATTGGTATTCTACAAGTTCATTATGTAACTAATTTACTGAGCTATTTGGATTGAATAATAGAAATGAAAATCTTAATCGGAAACTTCCACTCAAGTTTTGAGACTCTTCCCTTTGTTTTTTGGTGATTCTGAATTTTGGAATCCGGCACCGCAGGCACGAATGCATGCGTATTTTCGCAAGCTTTTTGAAAAGTGGTCATTTGCTGACATCGGACACTCGAGCGCCGTTTTATGACCGTTTGAAGTTTCATCGTCGTTTTTTGCCTTTTCGGTGAAGATATCGTCCCTATTCATTTGTAATTTAGCGTAATTTACTGTATTTTAGCGTAATTTAATGTAATTTAGCGTAATTTAACATAATTTAGTGTTATTCAACATAATTTCAAGTAATATATCGTATTTTAGTATAAATATGCTAATCATACATCAAAAGAAGTAATATAACAAATAATTTAAACAAAAATTTCAAATTTCAGAGTTAGATTTCAATATTTTGATCTTCATAGTGTCTCTCTCTAAAATTAAAAAAAAAATGGAGTAAGCCGGCCAGAAAATGGCCAGTTTACTCTGGTACCTAAGCCGGCCATTTTCTGGCCGGCTTGGGCATTTTTCGATATTGGGTCGAATTCTGGGCATAATTAATAATTTGTATTAAACTTTGGATATTAATAAAAATGTCGGACTAGCATGTCCTCTTAAATTAAGCAAAAAAGAAATTAATTCGCACACAGTTGAAATTTTAGAATAATTATTTTGCACGTCAAAATCTGCTTACTGCGTTAGAAATTATCGGACCAATCTTATAATTATTTTTTTCAAATTAATTCAGTCAAAAGAACATTTCGTCATAAATTTAATGGACTCAACCACTCTAAATAGAATCAAATCAAACTGATATTGTTCTATAATAGAAATTAAACAGTACAAGATATATATATGGTGGGGGTCAAAACCCTAAATTAATTAATGGTTCAACTTCATATAACCAAATTGGAATGCAATTAGTATAAACTTAAAATAGAGCTACACCTTTAGTTTAGTTTGGAGCCAATGGGCTGTATTTTATGATAATTTGATCATTTAAGTAACACCATGTCACACTTGTTTGTGGGCATACACCTATTATTTCTAATTTAATAGTAACTTTTTAATACTCGCTAGGGTTAGGTGGTGCCTTGAGCTCTTGAAATTAATTTGGAATATCTAGTTCATAACAGGTAGGTATATGTAGTTCATAACATCGTTATTTTTGAACCTTTTAATCTCTTATGAATCGAGGAATTTATTTCTTCAAAGAATGTGATGGATTTTTCCAAGATCAATGTATAATATAATAGTAATGGAAACTTGTATTACTTGTGATATGGAAAGAAAGCTAATGCATCCTATATATTGGGATCAAATAACCTTAGATATCCAAGCATATATATAAACAAAACATGTATGCAAATACGGTCAAACCCGCTAGGCCAACTTCTTTTAAAGAAAATAGAAGCGGGAATCACAGACTTCTACTTGAAGAATTTTAATTTCCAAATTAATTTATCTGCTAAATTAATCCACTTGTTTTTTAATACATCAGCAAGCAAGCAAGCAAATTCTACATCAATTAAATCCACTTATTTTTTATTGGAATAGTATACGAGCTGAAAATTGCCTCAAGATTCTGTAATTTCAATCCTATAATTATTTTTTTCTCATATTATGAAAGAGAACCAGAAAAACTTATATATATGAGCGACTTGTGTCTACAATAATGTAATCTTTTGATTTTTCAACCCTTTTACATGTATACACATCATCAACAATAAATTCAGAGAACACATATAACATCAGCAAGCAAGCAAATTCTACATCAATTAAATCCACTTGTTTTTTTTTATTAAAATAGTATACGAGCTGAAAATTGCCTAAAGATTCTGCAATTTCAATCCTATAATTGTTTTTTTCCTCATATTCTGAAAGAGAACCAGAAATAAACTTATATATATGAGCGACTTGTGTCAGCAATAATGTACTCTTTTGATTTTTCAACCCTTTTACATGTATACACATTCATCAACAATAAATCTAGAGACACATACAACATCAGCAAGCAAGCAAATTCTACATCAATTAAATCCACTTATTTTTTATTGGAATAGTATACGAGCTGAAAATTGCCTCAAGATTTTGTAATTTTAATCCTATAATTGTTTTTTTCTCATATTATGAAAGAGAACCAGAAAAACTTATATATATGAGCGACTTGTGTCTACAATAATGTAATATTTTGATTTTTCAACCCTTTTACATGTATACACATCATCAACAGTAAATTCAGAGAACACATATAACATCAGCAAGCAAGCAAATTCTACATCAATTAAATCCACTTGTTTTTTTTTTATTGAAATAGTATACGAGCTGAAAATTGCCTCAAGATTCTTCAATTTCAATCCTATAATTGTTTTTTTTCTCATATTCTGAAAGAGAACCAGAAATAAACTTATATATATGAGCGACTTGTGTCAGCAATAATGTACTCTTTTGATTTTTCAACCCTTTTACATGTATACACATCATCAACAATAAATCTAGAGACACATACAACATCAGCAAGCAAGCAAATTCTACATCAATTAAATCCACTTATTTTTTATTGGAATAGTATACGAGCTGAAAATTGCCTCAAGATTCTGTAATTTCAATCCTATAATTATTTTTTTCTCATATTATGAAAGAGAACCAGAAAGACTTATATATATGAGCGACTTGTGTCTACAATAATGTAATCTTTTGATTTTTCAACCCTTTTACATGTATACACATCATCAACAATAAATTCAGATAACACATATAACATCAGCAAGCAAGCAAATTCTACATCAATTAAATCCACTTGTTTTTTTTTATTGAAATAGTATACGAGCTGAAAATTGCCTCAAGATTCTGCAATTTCAATCCTATAATTGTTTTTTTTTCTCATATTCTGAAAGAGAACCAGAAATAAACTTATATATATGAGCGACTTGTGTCAGCGATAATGTACTCTTTTGATTTTTCAACCCTTTTACATGTATACACATCATCAACAATAAATCTAGAGACACATACAACATCAGCAAGCAAGCAAATTCTACATCAATTAAATCCACTTGTTTTTTATTAGAATAGTATACGAGCTGAAAATTACCTCATGATTCTGCAATTTCAATCCTATAATTGTTTTTTTCTCATATTCTGAAAGAGAACCAGAAAAACTTATATATATGAGCGACTTGTGTCTACAATAATGTAATCTTTTGATTTTTCAACCCTTTTACATGTATACACATCATCAACAATAAATTCAGAGAACACATATAACATCAGCAAGCAAGCAAATTCTACATCAATTAAATCCACTTGTTTTTTTTATTAAAATAGTATACGAGCTGAAAATTGCCTAAAGATTCTGCAATTTCAATCCTATAATTGTTTTTTTCCTCATATTCTGAAAGAGAACCAGAAATAAACTTATATATATGAGCGACTTGTGTCAGCAATAATGTACTCTTTTGATTTTTCAACCCTTTTACATGTATACACATTCATCAACAATAAATCTAGAGACACATACAACATCAGCAAGCAAGCAAATTCTACATCAATTAAATCCACTTATTTTTTATTGGAATAGTATACGAGCTGAAAATTGCCTCAAGATTTTGTAATTTTAATCCTATAATTGTTTTTTTCTCATATTATGAAAGAGAACCAGAAAAACTTATATATATGAGCGACTTGTGTCTACAATAATGTAATTTTTTGATTTTTCAACCCTTTTACATGTATACACATCATCAACAGTAAATTCAGAGAACACATATAACATCAGCAAGCAAGCAAATTCTACATCAATTAAATCCACTTGTTTTTTTTTATTGAAATAGTATACGAGCTGAAAATTGCCTCAAGATTCTTCAATTTCAATCCTATAATTGTTTTTTTTCTCATATTCTGAAAGAGAACCAGAAATAAACTTATATATATGAGCGACTTGTGTCAGCAATAATGTACTCTTTTGATTTTTCAACCCTTTTACATGTATACACATCATCAACAATAAATCTAGAGACACATACAACATCAGCAAGCAAGCAAATTCTACATCAATTAAATCCACTTATTTTTTATTGGAATAGTATACGAGCTGAAAATTGCCTCAAGATTCTGTAATTTCAATCCTATAATTGTTTTTTTTCTCATATTATGAAAGAGAACCAGAAAAACTTATATATATGAGCGACTTGTGTCTACAATAATGTAATCTTTTGATTTTTCAACCCTTTTACATGTATACACATCATCAACAATAAATTCAGAGAACACATATAACATTAGCAAGCAAGCAAATTCTACATCAATTAAATCCACTTGTTTTTTTTTTTATTGAAATAGTATACGAGCTGAAAATTGCCTCAAGATTCTGCAATTTCAATCCTATAATTGTTTTTTTTCTCATATTCTGAAAGAGAACCAGAAATAAACTTATATATATGAGCGACTTGTGTCAGCGATAATGTACTCTTTTGATTTTTCAACCCTTTTACATGTATACACATCATCAACAATAAATCTAGAGACACATACAACATCAGCAAGCAACCAAATTCTACATCAATTAAATCCACTTGTTTTTTATTAGAATAGTATACGAGCTGAAAATTACCTCAAGATTCTGCAATTTCAATCCTATAATTGTTTTTTTCTCATATTCTGAAAGAGAACCAGAAATAAAATTATATATATAAGCGACATGTGTCTGCAATAATGTAATCTTTTGATTTTTCAACCCTTTTACATGTATACACATCATCTACAATAGTAATATTTTATATGGCCATCTGATACTGACCGAATAATTGAAACGATTTATTAGAGCTGATGATGATACAAAAGTACATTAATGAATAACCATATAACTTCCATATAATCATCAAACACTGACACAAGCATTAAGGACACTACAAAATTATTTTGTTAGAACTACAAGTCGATTTTTTTTTTTAAAACACACAATAAACCTGGTAATATTTTCAATGACTATATGTTTAAAGAAAATAATTTAGTGTTAAAATAACTAAGTATTTATTAGTACAACATATCAATTACCAAAAACTAACTACTGAACTTCCAAGAATGAATATTTAAAAGGTGGACTTAAAATAGTCTCCTTCCATTATTATCATCATCATCTAAGAGAAGCATTATGGGCCTAGGTCCAACTAGCTGAGATATTTGAGGCCCAATGGTACTGTGAAAAATTGCTTATACATTAACAGATCTGAAAATAAAGCAACAAATCAACTAAACAATTCTAGCTTTTGTAATTAAAGTGTAACTTCAACATACTAACAAGAGAAGTTGCAATGAAAATTTAACAGTGAAAAAAAGAATCACAATAGAAAAATAAAAAAAAGTTAAAATCAAGTATATGGACGTCAGCTCTGAGAATTAATGGTTTCAGATGCAACTGATGCCTAGATTAGCAGCAGGGGATTTGAAGTTTTAAACTATGAGATGTTACCAAGATATACTAGTGTTACAATGATTGATACATCATTGCAAGATATTACCATGATTGATTCCTCAATTTTCAGATGCTTAACTTGTTAATTAATATTACCAATTTATGACCATTTTGTTTGCTATTTCTTGTGTTAAATTGCACCGGATATCACGTCCTAGTCCAAAGTGAGACAGTAGTGAGCTCAGAATAAATATAAATTTTTTGTATTGACCCGGCATATTTAAGAAAAGAAATAGATAAACTTATACCCAAACAAGCTAACTTAATTTATTTAAGGTAGGCGCCCCTGCTTTAGTACAGACAAGGAATGTTTAGCTGCATCAATCAAATCGGCTATGTTGTGCACTGACCTCTCCTCTGACCCAAACAAGAACATAGTTCTTACTTCGGCCTTCTTAGCAAGGCGGGCAGCATATGTCAGTGGCAGATCCGAAGAGTTGAGGGATCTGAGTATCTGACGGTATACTGACAGTACAACTGGTCGAGTTTTTGCAAGGTCTTCTGTGGTTGCCCAAATCAGCCCCTTTGCCATAATACAGTTCCTACAAGATAAACAATAACAATGAAAAAATTAAGCATGCTGTGCATCAAATAAGAAACACTTGAAAAAACAATGACAAAAGGAATGAAACTAGGTTAACCACTGACAATTTGTCACAAATATCAGGTTTAACCAGTACACGAAAGTTTCCATATATTACCACCAAATTGAAATGTTGTCATTGGAACACATCTTTACACCATAGTTATGCCTTAATTATGCCTCATGAACTAAGCATGGACTTTAAATGAAAAAAAAAAACAAGCAAGAAGAGATAAAAGTAATAATATTGGTATTATATAACCAGGCACTTGGTACAGATTACCAGCTAGCAAAAACTTTCTTTTAGTCTACTTTTTGAGCAAATGTTGATGTTGTCATCAATTTATTCTCTAACAAGTCACCAATGAAACTACTAAAAATAAATGGAAACCAAAAAAACCTAAAAGAGGGAAATATTGAAGATGTTGTGGTAAGCAATGATTGGATCGTCAAGATATTTCAAAGGGTACTGGGCCTAACCTTAGCAAACCTATCTGGGACCTGTGGTCAGATCAGTATCGACTTCTCTTGCTTTTAACTATAGCTCCCTAAGCCAAATTAGCCCTGATATAAACAATTAAACAGAAACAATCCACACATAAGTCACCTTACAGTGTTAAATTTTATGTCTTTTAATTCAATGAACATCATTTAAAACTGGAAAGTTTTGATAGCATGCATAAGCCCATTGTTTTATAGTACATCAGCTGAGCTGAACCAAGATTAATATCAGAGGAGGGAGGGGCGGCCAGCAGCGACCCAGGCTCGCCTATTCCAATACTTGTTAAAAACCTGTCTTAACTGGCATTTGTGCAAAGTAGTAAATTTTTTTTTTTGGTTCACACTACCAAGTGATCAGATCAAAGTCTGATTTTATCCTAAAAAAGTTCTGAAAGTAAAATGACGTTTACTGTAACCATAATTTCTAAAAGTAACGAATTTGCATAAACCCTAATTATTCATCGTAAACAAATCATCAGAGAAATCCCTCAATCTTGTGACCAAACTGAGCAAATCATTGTAACCATGCCTTAATTTACAGTACAGAAAATCATCTAAACCCTAATCCACCCAGTACAGAGAGATCGAGAGACAAATGGAGACGACGTACCAGTACCGCAAGGAGGTAGGGTAGTGAATTCCAGCCGAGGTTAAGCAATTTCGCGCTGCGAGGAAGAGGTGGTGAGTAACGGGTTGTCAGATAAGCTGAGAGCTTGAATTGCAGTACATTTGTGAATAACGTGTTTTATCGTGAATACGGATCCCCTAAAGTAACTCAAATTTTGAGATTGAGTCAGCACCGTCCGATCTGTTTTGGCACGAATGTTAAAGGGCCCCGTGCATTTTAGCTCAGGCTGGATTGGCCGGGATTCTAAGTACGGTCCGGATGCAAACTCAAAATTTGGGTTACTTCATTGTTGTCTGTGTTGATTTGACAATTAGAAGTTTGGAGAAGATGAAAGAGAGTTGGGCTTGGGCTTGTATGGGCTTTTATAATGTTTTCTCTTTTTAAGTTCTTTTCTTTCTTTTAATGGGTTTGTACATTTAATTAGTGTTGGGCTGTATTTAGTAATTGAGAGTGTGCTATCTTTACAATGAAGAGGTTAATTCCAGCAGGACTAATGCCATTGGAAAGTTCGTTGTAATCAGTGTTTTTTAAATTTGGCTTCATGTATCAATATGCGGAGAATTTTTTATCTATAGAAAATATTAAAAAAATAAGAGAGAAATAAAAAATATCTGTAAATTTGTATGAGCAGAAAGATTGATAGGGATTTTTTTATTCAAAAGTTTGGATTGGTAAAATTGTTATCATCTAAAACATGTTTTAATTTTTTAAATTTTTTTTTATTAAACTATAAAAGATTTAAAAAAAATAGATGAAATATCTTAAAATTTAGATATATTAGAAGATCTCTTTTCATTTTTTTTCTAAAAAGCTTTTTATATTTTAACAAAAAAAAAGAACAATTGGTTTGGATCAGTAAGAATTTTACTGATCCAAACTAATTCAAACTTTAGATTGGTAGAATTGCTACCGATCTTTCTACTTATAATCTGCATGTGTTATTTCTGTTTATCTTTCTTCTTTTATAAATTTTTCTATAGACAAAAGAATGTACAATATGGGGCTGCGTATACGATCACATGCACAAAAAAAAATCCACTGTATATTCAATAAAAAAGTTAATTTTTAAAAATTTAACATATAAAATTTATGAAATGACATTTATGATTAATAAATCTAAGATCATACTAGAACTTTATTATATTTTTCTTAATTTTTACTAGAATTTTGTATAAATAATTCTCTTTGGTTATTAAGTTTTGAAATAATGTACATCCGAAGACACTAGTTTCATGTCCTATCATATATATATATATATATATATATATATATATATGCATCTGCATATTGCATTATGCATGCAGTGGCTAATCCACACATATTGAAAAGTGAAAACCGTATTTTTAAACTATTGGTTATATGTAAGATATGGTCTTGTGACGAACTTGATGAAGAAAAAAGTTGTCATTGTTTTAAATTATTCAAAATGCTATAAAAATTGGATCCGATTAATTGTCCCTAAGCTTCAATCCCCAGTTTTTCCCCCAAAAAAACTGTCATTTGACCTGCGCGAATACTGTAAAACTCTGCAACCAATACTGTAACTTCAACGACAGATCATGTATAATAAGAAGTTTAAAAGTCCAACAATCCAAGTTAGTTGAAAGTGGTCCCCAAGTTAGTTGCAAACAGTTAGCAACTTGCAAAGCCACTGTACTTCCGGTTGTACTTGAAAAACTGACGGCTTCTAGAAGGTTTAAAAAACAAACCTAAAATTGTGCAAAATTAATTTTTTTGCATCAAAATTAATTTTTTTTTCGATATTAAAATTAAAATTTTATTTTTATTTTTTTCGTATTTCTCTTTTTTCTTCAATTATTAATATTTGTATATCGATCTATATCATGTAAAATAAGGCTTACATACTGTAAAATTAGCAGATGTAAACTATAAAACTGACATATGTTAATAGCAAAAATATAAAACTGATATATATTAATCACAAAATAAACTGACATACTGTAAAATAAGGCTTACATACTGTAAAATTAGCAGATGCAAACTATAAAACTGACATATGTTAATAGCAAAATATAAAACTGACATATATTAATCACAAAATAAACTGTTCAAAACCATAAACTATAACAATCAACTATAAGATGTCACCACCCATAACTGTTACCACCCATAATTGTTACCACTGATACATCAATACAAACATAACTTCTTCACTTTATAACATACTGTAACATCATACTGTTCACAAGCACAGAAAAAAATTCAACAAAAAAACACGGCTAATACATCAATACAAACATGGCTTCTTCACTTCATAACCCTCTGGTGCACATTATTCGGATGAGTGAGAAGTTTCATCGCTAGAACCACGCGCTCTTTTGATATATCATCCTGCAAAAAAAAAAAATAAGCAAGGTTAAAAATTGGAGTTATGAACCATTAGCAGATGCAAACAATCAAAGCAACATACTGCAAAATTGTTATATGTATCCTGCAAAATTGTTGATGTATCCTGTGAAATTTATCATGTAAAATTGCACATAAGCTGTAATCTAAAAGTGAATCACAGTAAAAGAATATTGTAGCCAAAGTAAAAACTGTCTAATAAATAATTTGCATCTGCTAATTTGATAGTATTGAAGGCTTATTTTACATGGTATAGATCCATGTATAAATATTAAAAATTGTTATATGTACCCTGTAAAATTGTCCTATATATCCTATAAAATTGTTAGATGTATCCTGTAAAATTGCACATATACTGTAAACTAAAGTAAATAACAGTAAAAGAATACTGTAACCAAAGTAAATCACAGTAAAAACTGTCTAAATTATGTACCCTGTAAACTTGTCCTATGTATCATGTAAAATTGTTATATGTATCCTGTAAAATTGCACATATGCTGTAAACTAAAGTAAATACCGTAACTCCAGTGACTCATAGTAAAAACTGTCTAATACATAATTTGTATTTTCCAAATTTACAGTATTCAAGGCTTATTTTACATGATATAGATCCATATATAAATATTAATAATTGGTATATGTATCCTGCAAAATTGTTATATGTATCTTGTAAAATTGTACTATGTATGCTGTAAAATTGTTATATGTATCCTGTAAAATTGCACATGTCCTGTAAACTAAAGTGAATACTGTAACCCAAGTAAAAATTGTCTAATACATCCTGTCAAATGCTGTTTATGAGTACAACTGTTAAATAGATGCTGTAACTATGATTAACCAAAGTGAATACTATAAACTGTTGTACATATCCTAGACAAAAGTTTGAGATGCAATATCGCGATTGTATGATTTTGAGGGCTGAAATTGAAGGAAAATCGAAGCCGTGATCTGAATCAAAACTACTTCGATATTCAAGAAAATTGAGGTCTGAAATCAAAACCTGTAGCGTGACACCACCGCTGTCTTCTTCGTCGTTCAAGTGGTCCAGTACTTCGTCGCCGTTGCTACCGTCGACAGGT
Organism: Carex myosuroides; assembly: GCA_028015225.1. NCBI lineage: Eukaryota > Viridiplantae > Streptophyta > Magnoliopsida > Poales > Cyperaceae > Carex > Carex myosuroides. The sequence goes on along the minus strand of CM051489.1, from coordinate 888,069 downwards.
AACTTTCTTTTCTTCACCGTCGCGCGTCACCGTCGCTGCCGTCGCGTGTCACCGTCGCTGCCGTCGCGTGTCACCGTCGCTGCCGTCGCTGCCGTCGCGAGGTCTGACAAGCAGTGATGTTGACTGGGAGGGGCGGAGCAGATCCACGCGAGGTCGAAGTCGTTGGAGAAGAACTTGCCTTGATAGCGGAGTTGGGAGGAGGAGAGGGAAGGGGAGAGAGCAAGGCGGACAGAGCAGAGAAATCGGATCCAGGCAATTTTCGTTTTGGAGAAGAATGATCGGTAATTTATTTTGAAAATAAATGGAGAGAGTTTAAAAAGGAAGGTCGTTGAGTCTGACCGTTTAAAACGTGTTAGAAAATAGTTTGGGGATTTTCCGGGGACAGAACAACGGGGAACAATACCTTTTCTCATAAAAATTAGCAAAAAATTATCACAAGCCGCAGGGGAGGAAATTGTAAAGCCAAGGAAGGCCAGACCCCTATATATGAATGAAAACAAAATTGCATTTTTTTAAGAAAAATGTGAAATCATTCAGAATAAATTCATTTTAATTATAGATTTATTATCGGTTATGTACGTATGTTCTCTGTGACAATAAAAAAACTAATATTGTGATTAGTTGTTATAACTTATAAGAGATCTCAAGTGAAAAAACAATGAACCGTTTAGACAAATTGTATTCCTACTCCATGCTTATATATATATAGCTAGGCAGTTTGTATGATATGACTGTGTGTGTATATATATAACCAATACTTGCATTGTTGTATTAGCATGCAGGTTGTAAGAATCTTTTCTGCAATATAAAGTTTTTTTTTTTTTGAAGAAAAAGATAACAAAAAGTCAAGATTGGTTACATGCTCTTAACCAAATATAATAAAGGTAACAAAAGGGTCTTAATATGTCATGCAAATATAATAAAGGTAACAAAAGGTATCAATTGGCATACGTGCATTAATTTATTGTTACAATAGATTTTAAATTCTGTTGAATGGTCTTTTAGAATCACAAATTTGTTAGTACAAAATAGCTTAATTCTTCATGCGTTATCCTTTTCTATAGACATTTTCATCAAACTATCATCATCTCTCTCCATTTTGTAAGACCTAATTATAGTTTTAATGACACTATAATTTAAACAATATTATAAATAAATTTTAATTAATTGAGATATCAAACTTCAAGTTCATGTACTTTCTTATTTTTTTGGAAAATATTTTGTAGATACCAACTAATACCGTCGTCGCGTGATAGAACCGGACCGTTTCGATCCATCATTAATAGTATTTTTTGTTGTTGTCAGTTTCTGACCCTGTATTACTTCTCTTTTTCGCGAAGATTGATTTTTTTTAGAAACCATAATTAAAAAAGATAAATTTAGAGAATTAACTTGATTGATTTTTTCTTTGCAAATATATATCATTAGTATCGAATAAGTTATTTGGTATTTCTCATTTACTTTCAAAACGTACCAAATAGCTTAATCGGTACCTTCCAGTTTCACAATCTTTTCATAATTTTTGTCAAGTAAAAGAGTAAATTTGAGTGACACTGAATAGAATAGTTACGATTTTTTTAAAACAAAAACCAATCAGGATAGTTCCTAAATTGTCTTGATTTTTGAAAGAGATTCCTCATTTTTGTCCTCCCATACTTCCGTGTATCTAAATAGACATGATTAATTATTAAAATCTGATCCGTAAATTAATCCCTTTACCCGAAGAATCAATCTCCTCCTCAAACTCAAAAGTTATTTCAGAGGATACGCTTGTGTAGGCCGAACTTTTTATTCATAGGAAATAGAAAAATTAAAAAATTAAACATGAAAAATGGTAGGGGAAAATTTTAAAAATGGAAAGGAAGGTATATGACACGGCGTCCCGCAGTTCAGCTCCCCCAAGAAAAAAAAAAAAACTTAAAGTGAGACGCCATATGCCCATATCACTTAGAAAATCAGAAAAAAAAAAAGTAAAAAAAGAAAAGAAAGAAAGTAAGTAGGACGTCATACGGTATGGCATTCCAGTAGGATTTTTTTTTTAGATTTTAAATTATGGTTGGAATTTATGTGATGTTGTGTTATGTTATATTATGCTATGTGAACTACAAACATATAATTTTAAAAGATTATACAAACTAAAATCAATTGTTGCCTCGTGAATTTGAACATAACATAACATAACATTACATAAAAAATACCATCACATAATAAGTGATCTGAATTAGTTGCAGGCATAACATAAAAAATTTGAATTACATAAAAATAACATAACAAGTTCAATATACATAACCATAGCATAGTATAACATAACTAGTCCGAAATACATGAACATCACATAGCATAATATAACATAATACAAACATCACTTAAATTCAAATTACCATAAATCTAAAATCTAAAAAAAAAATTGCTATTGGGACGCCACACCGTATGGCGTCCCACTTAATTTTTTTTTTTTACTTTTTTTTTTTCTGATTTTCTGAATGGTATGACATCCCACTTTAATTTTTTTTTTTTTTGGCGGAGATGAGTATATCCATTTTTAAATTTCTCTCCTGCTATTTTTCATTTTCATTTTTTATTTTTTTTTTCTGTTTACTATGGATAAAAATTTCGGCTTATGTAGGTCTGCCCATGAATGTATGACCCAGTGTTGTAAAAAATATCTATTTAGGCCAATTAATCAGTCGATTAGTTGTTGGCGGTGACCAAATCGTTAAAAAATTTTCCGATTAATCGGCAGATTTTTTTCCGGTTATAACTAATTATTCTCAATTATTTTCAATTAATCGTTTGACGGTACTCAGTCCGTCCTGGTATGACTTATGACTTACAACTTACAACTAACGGGTCTGAACAAAAAAAACCTGTCTTCCCTTTTAAACTTACGTGGAAAGCAAAATAAATATAGCGGTAGGAGACCAATCAGGGGACCATATAAATGCTTACATTTGACTTGTAATCATATATGTTTCCTGTATACTTTGCCGTGTTCATTCTCAGCCGTTGCTATTTATACAATGACACAACAGGTAGCAGTCAAGGAGATGGCCCACACTTATCAATCTTTGACATTGATGCACGGCAGGTTAATTACACGTTGACCATCATGTCTTTTTCATGAAAGAGAAAATGGTATGTAGTATATATATATATGTACCGCAAGCCATTAAGTTGCAATTAATTCGGAGAATTATATAATTAATACGTTGACATGACTATAAAAAGATATTGAAGTTATCCGAATTATTAAAATATTTTGTGGTGACTCTATGTTCATAGCACATATATATTAGTATGTACTGTAAATTAATATTTTTAATTTTGAAGTTCAAACAATTAATTTAAACAATTTAATATGATCTCTATGTAAAAATATACTTGTAATTTTCTTTTATATTTTTGAAAATTTTTTACTAACTTTTTAAATAGGTAGAAAACCACTAATTTTCTACTAGCTATTTTAAAAAAAATAATAAAATAAAATCTAAAAATTTGAAAATTTGAAAAATTTAAAATCGAGATATTAATCCGTAGTACGGTCCAATATGCGTTAGCCTCACTCAAATATACTTTTGCATAAAGATGCAGTAGAGCTTTTTTTTATATATAAAAAACAGGGAGAAGGCTCGCCTGTCCTTTATTCAAATAAATTAAATAAACAATTAATTGCTGATTTAAATCGATCAATTAAAAAAGCTCAGTTGTAGATCTGTATTTTAACCAAATCAATAAATGTTTTTTTTTTATAATTGAGAATTACGTTAAGCTCAGTTGTAGAACTAATACCTTTTATGTCAGATACACAAATTATGAACCGACAAGATAGGTTTAATTGAAAATTAAAAACTGACCGTGAGCTCTTTCTTTAATTTAAGAAATTCTTATTTGAAATTAGAAAAAAAATCAGTGTCATGATGTTTGTGAGACTGAGCATCGATCAAGCAGACAAGCACCCTAGCTAGGTCAGATGCTAAAAAGAAAAATATCTATTAATGAAGCAATTAATTGAAATCAACATAATAGTTTGTCAGGTTGTATATATATACTTATCATTAATTTATCAAGTTATCATAAAGTATACAAGGATCACAGCCATTTCTCATTTGAGTATATACTAGTATGTTATTCAGCCATCAGTTTTTTTCAAGACCAAATTTGGATCATTTTGTGCACACTAACCTAACTTTCAACCCAAAACATTGTATGAAGACACCACTAGTATATACTATATAGACTATCAAAGCATATTCTAATTAAGCTTGAGTACGTAGAAGAGGCTAATTTTCAAAATAGGTGGAAATTGGATCTCCTTCTACCCCATGAAAAGGGCCCATTACCCCTTGGGGCTCTTCAATTGTCTCCCAAAGACCTAGTTCTCTCTCCAACTTCTCTAACCAATCACCTCTTTTGTTTAATTCTCTCTCTGTCTCTGGATTCAACACATCTTGATCTATGTTACATGTCTGATCACTACCACTGCTTAGATGCTCAAGCATGTCCCAAATCTCTGGTTCCATCGTAAATTCCGGTATCTCTAATGTTTGTATCACTTCAGAAGAAGAAGAACAATTAGGAGATAATATCATAGGAATTGTATCCATGTTCATTTCCCATATGCTATTTTTCACTGCCATATTGGGTTCAATGAGAGGAGGCACACTCGTCAAGTCTGAGATGGGTTCAGAAGGATTATTGCTTGAGTGATCATCAGATTGCTCAGCCTCGATCTTCGACATCTGGTTGTCAGAGACGGAGTCGGTTGTAGTTGATGAAGATGGTTTCTGGGTTTCTCCAGGCTTATTTTTTGTTTCGTTTGCATCCTTCTTTGCTACTTTCTTCTTCAAATGTGTGTTCCATACATTCTTGATCTCATTATCTGTTCTGCCAGGTAGGCAGGATGCGATCTTCGACCATCTTTTATCAAATAAAACATGAATAAGAAAAAATTTCAATGACACTTAATAAAGAAAAGCAAGTCGATAATGACGGTGAACAAGAGTTGCCAACTAAAAGTGAAACACTGCTAGCAATTACTATATATAACCCAGATCAACTATGGTTTTCTGGTACGTAGCAACGATGTTTAACAATATTTGATTGACAAGTGTTATATCAATGTCAAAGGATTACATTTGCATGTTTCAACAAGGTGTAACAAAAAGTATAAGTTTGGAGGCATCTTTCTAATTCTTTTAGTTTTATAATTGGTTGGTCTGAAACGTTCCCTTCAAATGAAACTACAAAAAAGAGAAGGATTAATTTTGGATTTAGATTTTTACTTGTTTCCGAGTAACTTGTGTAGTCTTATAACAGTCTCCTCTTCTTCCATGGTGAAATTGCCGCGCTTTATGTCGGGACATAGGTAGTTGATCCATCTCAGTCTACAGCTCTTCCCGCATCGAAGCAAACCTTCAAAGAAATTCTCAAAATTTGTCACTACTTAGCCATTACACTTCTCTATGGCATTGCCTATTTATTATGAACACTAGTATAGAAGACATCATCAGTGACGGTATGTCAGTTCTTTACAAACCGTAAAGAACCGTCACTGATGGCACTTTACAACCATTACTGATTATATATTCTGTGCTAGAGGAAGTTGGAGAGGGAGAGAAAGAGAGATCAGTATTAGAGAGAGAAACCTGCTTGTTTAGGCAGAGCGCGCCAGTTAGCATGACCGTACTTCTGGATGTAAGTTATGAGGCGCAAATCTTCCTCCGGTGTCCATGATCCCCTGTTTAAGCCGACCTTTGCGCAACACGGCGCTCTCCCTCTCCCCATTTGTTGCAAATCTTCTTTCTTCCTTTCTTTCCTTCTATCTTACTTTCTGTCAAAATATGTTTGGAACAATAAGCATCGTGTAGCTAATTAATAGGAAGAGTAATTAGAGGACATGCGTTTATATATAGGTGATAATAGGTGACAAGGAGAGTCTTAATTGAGGTGACATATTTGATAGTAGCTCTTTCACCAACTAATTATCGTCTAATTTTTACGGTGTCTTTTGTGTAGACTCGCTCACTGTTCCTCTCTCTTGAATATTCTGTCTTACTTGCACCAAATCACTGGCCTATTAAACAAAGACGACTGAACTACGAGACAATATTTATTCCTGGAATTGTAGTACTTGTAAAGTCTGATGTGAGACTTTTAGGCAAATTACTAATATATAATTAGCAATTGTTCCAAATTCTACAATTGAAATTGCAATTTTGCAAGGTTCTAAATAGTGATTATCGCGTCGATTACGGAAAGACTAAAAAAACAGCTATAGCGCCAAAAACAACTGTTATAATTTTTAAGGTCCGAAAAATTTATAGCGCAGACTGCGCAGCTATAGTCTATTTAGAACATACCCTGCAATTTTGACATTAGCATTTGTAATTTTTCTTTTGCAAGTGGGATGTAAATGCTCTTATATTATGACACAAAGGCATGATAACATAATTAGTTTGTGAATTGGTTATAAAAACTTAATCTAACAATAAACTTAAAATATTTGAAAGTCCATTTTAATCTAGCAAATAGAATACTAGTAGTAGTTCGTAACGTTACAGAATGACATAATGTGCAAATTAAATGGAATTAATACTAGTAGTAGTTCCTGATATAAATACAGAATGACATAATCAGAGCACATTATGTCATTCTGTATTTTCCTATATGTATACTAATAAATTTAATATTTTTACATGATTCATATCTTTAAAATTGTGATATAGACTTGGCACTTCAGTTTATATTTAGATTTGCAAATAATATGCTCGCTCTAGATAATGAATAATAATAAGAAATTGAAATTATCAAGATGAGCAAAAGTCCTTTCCATGTAGCAATTCAACAAATTTTCAGCACAAATAACTTTTTTGTTTCTCTAAATCCAAATATAAAAAAAGTTTGAACAGAACACATTTAATTCATGTCCCTTTAGAAGAAAATTACCTGCAGAATAATTAAGAAATTAATTATGCATGCGTTTTCTTGTGTATGATTGGGAAGTATTGAGCATGCACTCTTAGCAATCATTTTGGATTACCACAACTAATTAATCATGGCACGGTGGTAAGAATTATGGTGCTGTCAGTAATAATATGGGTTTTAATTAGTACTAACCAACATTAGCCAGTCAGAAATAGGGCAAGGTCCTGATGAGTCACTTGACATAAACTACAACCTAATTAGTGTTGTCAAAATGAATACATGTATTTAAAAGTTTTATTCAACTCGAAAACATACCAAATAATTATTTTTAGGGGAAATTTCATGTATATCCCTCAAAAATTTCAATATTACGTATTTATCCCTCTAAAATCAGTAATTACATATTTATCCTTGAAAATTGTAGAAACTCACATATTTGTCCAATCTAACTCTATAACATATCAAATGCCTCCAAAATAATTAAATAATATTTTTTAAAACTCACATATTTATCCTTTAAAACTCACATATCAAATGTCCAATCTAACTCACAATATATTGACCATTCGTTTCTGTCTTTTTAGTCTGCCTGAGTTCTCTTTTTTCTAAGACGTCAAACCTCCCGCCTCTCTCTCCAAACGAAGATGGAAAAATTAAAGCAGCGAGGGGCAACAAAAATTTATGAGAGGGGAGGCGACGAGGGAAAACGGGGAAAATAAGTGATTTTGCACGTGTGGAGAGAGGATGGAGGTTTAGCGCCTTTAACCTTAAAGAGAAGAGAACTCATGCAGACTAAAGAGACAAAGGGTATAATGGTTAAGATATTCTTAATAATATTGTAAAATAAATTTTAAAGTTTAGAAAATATTATTTAATTATTTTTGGAGATATTTGATATGTTTTAGAGTTAGATTGGACAAATATGTGAGTTTGTACAATTTTTAAGGATAAATATGTAATTATTGATTTTAGAGGGATAAATACGTAATATTGAAACTTTTGAGGGATATACATGAAATTCCCCCTTTTTTTTAAATAACAAGAGAAATATGTGACACAATAATCGATCATAAGATTGGGATAAAGAATAAGGGATTTTTTTTAAAAACAATAATTAAAATAATTAATTTTAAATAAACAACATGATTACTTTGTTTTTTTCTCTGGACCGAAATGGCAATTCGGTCTGGCTGTTTTTCACCGGGTTGCAGAAAGAACGCCACAGAAAATAAAAAAACAGGCCAGACCGAACTAGCAATTCGGTCCAGAGGTTTGTTTAGGCTAGACCGAATTCGGTTCGATCGTATGGTTTTTGTAAAAAACGGAGTAATCATGTTGTTTATTTAAAATTAATTATTTTAATTATTGTTTTTAAAAAAAATCCAAAGAATAAGCATGAAGTTTGATTGAACGGATAAAAATACGCAATGACTAAAAGGCTTAGAAATTTAACTCTATATAGACAAAATTTCGACACAATTTTTTAATGTTAATGACAAAATTTCGACACAAATTTGAAAAACCTTAAATAGATATACGTTATCAATGATATTTGGAGGGTCTAAAGTATAAATCTGGATTTTTTGTTTGAGTCAGTTTTAATGAGAATACTGAAGTAATAAATCTTGTCTACCTAAATTGAATTTGTCATTCCTTTAAATTGAATGAACTAAGGTGTAGTGAGGGTTTGAGTTTTGTCAACCTAAATTAGAATGTCATGTATTAATTATTGCATTTAGGTTAATATCTTTTAATTTATTTGTAAATGGAAAAAATATTTAAGTAATCATATTTTTTGGCGCCGCCTCCTCTCAGGCAAGAAGACATAAATGCGATTTCAGATCAGATGTTGGGCGTGCTTCAACCACAGATCAACCAATTCATGGAGGAGTTGAGGCGTAGCGTGGGACGTTCTTCGTCTCATCAGGTACGAAATCTGATTTTTGGGTATGTTTGAATCCAATAAGGGCATCCACAACCAATAAGGACACCATAATGACAAATCAACTAACGGAATAGTAAACTCCTAAAAATTATAAACCCTAAACCCTAAACAGTAAACTCTTAACATCAAAACCCTAAAAAATTTAGTTATATTCTCATAGGGAGGTTCTAGCTCGCATCATGCATCGAACCCCGATGCTCAGGATGACAGCAGGGATGATATCGGAGATGACTACCTAGATATTTGATGTTTTAGGACGTTTTGTATGAGTTTTAGATATTTGATTTTTATGTCGTATTTTAGATATTTTATTTTTATGTCGTACTTTAGATATTTGATATTTGATGTTTATGTAGTATTTTAGATATTTCATGTTTATGTCATTTTGTGAATTGCTTGTTACGTACCAATTAATTAAATTGCTTGTGAATTCCTTTTAAATTGCTTGGTGCTTGGTACGTTTCGTACCAGTATTTCATATATATTGTATATTTGAATTGCTTGTGAATTGTTTGATACGTTTCGTACCAATTGGGGCTGGAGAAAAATAAATGAACAGAATGGGTTCAATGGTTGTTATATTTGTTTGATACATTTCGTATTAATTGGGGAAAAGAAAAATAACAAAAAAAATACCAAAAAAAAATTATCCTTCTGCGACTGATTTTGGGCCCATCAGCGACCGCCCAATCGGTCTCTGATGGTCTTCTGCCGCGTCAGCATATAGCATCAGCGACCGATTTCATCGGTCGCTATAGGGACATCTGCGACCGACACATTAACCTTCAGCGACCGGTAATGTCAGTAGGGAGGACATCAACGACGGAGCAATTGCGACCGATGAAACCTTTTGCAACCGGCGCCTTAACCTTCTGCGACCGATTTGGCCGGTCGCAGAAGGGTTCTCCTGCTGTAGTGTCAGCAAAAGAACAAAAACCCAGAACTCTCCTCTACAGTGAAGATTATGTCAATCAAAAGGAGCGAAATGAAAAAGAAAATTCATCATTCTTGTATCCGGAAAATCCATTTATTATTTTTCTGAAAATATAATTTTGAATTCAGCTGTTATTAAATAAAAAGCTACCGGGCCCATTTGCTTAACTGGTGGCCGGTTCGCCGCATACATCGTAACCGGTTTATTATAATTAAAATGTTTGAATTATCAGTTTTGTGAGGCACTTGCACTTCACACGACCACCATAATTTAAGATTTAATTAAGAACACAAAAATCTATTTTGTATACATGTTTAAACAATCTAAATAATTTGGTAATATAGAAGATAATTAACAATATTTTTTCTGTAATCAAATATGAATATGACCTCTACTTTTATTAAAAAAAACAATATTATTTTTTCTTCTAAACTACTCACTTCTCATAAAACAAGAAAAACATTGTACATCCTTTTTTCATTAATAATATGTAATAATAACGTGTTGTTCATATTTTATACTAATAGGTGTTGAAACATAATAACACATATATAATGCAGATATCATTGGATAATTTTATTATTATGGTTGTCACTTGTCAATTAAGTTAGGCTATTTTTTTCATTTTTGTTCTTAATTAGTAAAAAAAAATATAATGCTACACAGACACTGCCACAGAAAAGCAATGGCAATTGTTTGGAAAGAATAAAAAAAGCGACAAGATAGGTAGCTCCGATGTCGTCCACATTTATAGGTACCACATAATTAAAAAAGAGTGGAGCTAGGTTTGGAGTCTCATAGTCATAGGCCATAGCATAGTCATAACAATTCAGATTGTGGCCTATGTGAACATGAAAGTCCTATATAAACAACATACATACATACAAAGAAATTGATTTATCGGTCATTAAAAGTGATATGTCAAAAGTTAGGTAGAAAGTAGAATGAGGTAAAAAGGCATTAGTGGATATCGCAACCAATGACTTTAAACGTGCAAAATTTGAGCTTGGTATATACAAAGAGGCTGGCGGTATCGATTTGTTTATCAATACGAACCGGGAAAATAATTAAAGATGCGAAAAAGGAAAAATGATGTCTAGGAATTTTCTCGAATTAGTAAGTATATATATATCGAGATGAAGTACTTTTGTGTTAACCAGCTTCTTAATTTTTAATGGAGGAATTTCAATATTTTTATTGTTTTGGGGAGGGGACAGAGCCTAGTTTGGCATTTTTTTTTTTTGTAGGAGAAAACCCGTAGGTATACTTCATTAAATAAAAAAGTCCAAATATTACAATCCCTAATTTAAATGTAAACCTACGATGCAGTACGAAACAGGAAAAAAATAACAATAGACGAAAGTTACGACTAGGGGTATTCATTGGGTTCGGTTTAGTCAGAACCGAACCGAATTAGTTTGGACCAAACGGTTCGGTTTTTTCGGTTTAATGGTTCGGTTCGGTTTGCTTTTTAAAACCGAATTATAATTTCGGTTCGGTTTGAAAATTTTCAAAACCGAAATAACCGAACCGACCGAAATTTTATATATTATGAATTTGGTCCGGACCGCCCCAGTTTATTTATTAATACCCCGGTTTATTTCTTAATCAATTGCTTTAAATACTTCGGATTATTTCTTAATATCCCGGAATATTTCTTAATACCTCGGTTTATTTCTTAATATACTTCGGTTTATTATAAATCAATTGCTTTAAATAAAAAAATTAATATATTTTTGTTTGAACCGAACAAACCGAACAAACCGAACAAACCGAAATAAAACTTTGGTTCGGTTCGGTTCGGTTGCAATGCTAAATCGGTTTGGTTCGATTTTATTTTTTGAACAGAATTATAACTTTGGTTTGCCTAGTTTGGTTCGGTTCGGTTGAAACCAAACCGAACCGATGAACACCCCTAGTTACGACAGGGAATCGAAATAAAAGAAATAAGCTAAAAAAACTTAAACTCTCTGGAGCCTTCACATCTTGACGGTCCTGAAAACTCCGTTTGCCCGCTCCTTTTGCGTTTCCAAATAGAAAACAATTGGAGGGATGAAAACGTAAGTTTCCTTTTGTTCTCTGACAAGGTGCTCGCCTTCGTACCACTAGTGTTTCGCCTACTGGTTTCTTACCAGTAGGCGCAAGACCACCCTAATTACCCATTCTCAAAGATGAAGAACTCCGCACTAATGTGATTCTTATCCCGTGGAGTCTCTTCCCATTGTCTCTGTGCTGCGGATGTCCCAGCTCCTTGGCACCTTCTCGCCCAATTTGCTAGCAGGTGGAGTTCCTTTATCGCCTCTCTTTTGACATGTCTTAGTGAGAGCCGTTCTTCACTACTATGTACCCATCTTGCATAGTCTGCCACGGTTTGTGCTGCTTTCCAAGAAGGCAGGTCATGCACCGTGTTGTTGTTGATAGCTTGCACCAGGGCCTTACAATCAGAAAAAATGTGAGTTTTCTCTGTTCCGGTTTGTGGTTGTGCCTGTTGTATCTGTAGAACTTGCAGCAAGGCGAGTGCCTCAGCGTGAAACGGATTTTCAGCCAGCATTGCCCCATGTTTTACCATGCACAATGCACCCCCTTGACGGTAAAAAATTGCCCCCAAGCCAGCTTCCTTTCGAGTATCCCATGAGGCATCAATTAACACAACCTTAGCCTGTAGGGGGATAGAGGTTAGCTGTCTTGCTTCTCTTGCAGTTAATAAGCGATGTAATGGGCGATTGGGTGTGTCTGAATCAGTGGGCGGTACCATTTGTCTGGCTTGGATGATAATGGACTGTGGGGTGGGGTTCTTAGCTCGGAAAATCTGCTCATTCTGTGTCTTCCAAATGTACCATATCAGATTGCATAAGTTGACTATTTAGGTGTCCTCCATGGTAGCAATAAGATCAATCAGAGTCTTTATAAAATCCAATGACAACTCTGATACTCTTAGCGCAAAATCCGATGCGAACCAGGTTACTCTAGATAATGTGCAGAAGAAGATGACATGGTTTAGAAACTCATTTTCCTCCCCGTATCTGGTACATTTGGGACATATAGGTCGAATTCTTCTGTGTAACTCAGTCAACATCGCAATTCCTCCATGTACCGCTTTCCATAGAAACATTTTGACTCTCGGTATAACCCCTTTCCAGCTCCAAATTCGTTTCCAAGCTTCAATTTGTCCAGCACTGTACATTGTTTGGTGGTTGTGCTGTGTCAGCCTTGTATACCCTTGTTTAGTGGTGTATTTCCCCTTACTGCTGCATAACCATACAAGCTTATCTTGAACTAGTGGCTGGACTTGAGGCCGATTAGCTGCTGGCAGAATGGCCTGCAAGGCTTCTGTCCCAAACAGTTACTGATTTGTTGTGACTTCCATGTACCACTTTCTACATTAAACAGGTCTGCAACTCGCAAGTCCCTCTGTGCATTAGTGGTAATGTGTTGCGTGCCCCATCCTTCAAATCACAGTTGGTTGATAGCCTCGATTCTTTTGCCATCCCCGATTTGCCATCTAATTTGATCTTTAAAAAATTCCTTAAAACCCTGCACTGTTTTCCAAAGCATGCTTGAATCTCTTGTATTCTTTATATCCCAAAAACCAGCTCTCGGAAAATACTTGGCACGGAACACTTGAACCCAGATTTTATCTTCATTTACGGCAATCTGCCATACCACTTTGAGCAAAGGGAATTGTTGAAATTTTTTGTGTCCCGGATACTGAGGCCTCCATTCTCAATCATGTCACAGATTTTTCTCCATGCAATGAATGAGATGTATCTATCCTTATTTTGTTTTCCCCACACAAACCTGCGAAGCAATCTATCAATTTGATTGACAGTTCGGGTAGGTAAGGCAGCCACCGTCATATAGTACACCGGAATCAATGAGAGCACGAATTTTGAGCAATGTAACGCGTCCCTCAAATGACAACATGCCAATCTTTCATCTCGTAAGTTTGGTGTATAGTTTTTCCATTAGGAGTTCATGTGTTGTATCTTGCTGCCTATTAGATTGTGAAACAACAATACCCAAATATTTCTCATTGCTTTCTGAAAATAGTAGTTGCCTACAAATTTCATCACATCGTGAGCTAAACCACTTGGTTGACTTTTGCGGGTTGACTTGGAGACCCGAAACTGATGCAAATTCTTCAAGTATGGTAATCATCTATTGTGCCTCCCTCAAAGTTTTTTTTTCCGTTATCATCAAGTCATCAACATAGAGGATATGGGATAACCTCGGTGCCGTTCTAGCCAATGAAATTCCTCTAATTGATCCCCTTACAAGCTACTATTGAAAGTATCTTGAGAGGAATTCCATTGCTAGAACGAAAATATATAGAGATAATGGACAACCTTGTCGGAGCCCTCTGGTGGGTTTGAAAAATCCTTGACCATTGCCATTTACCATAACTGTCACTCGGCTTGAAGCCATACATGCTTTTATAATCCGGGCCAGTCCTGGTGAGATATTTACCCGGAGCATAGCTTTGAACACAAAATTCTATGAAACCGTGTCAAAGGCCTTGCTAATATCAGCTTTAAGCATAAATGCTTCCTCCGTGTAGCCATGTGAGTGAAATGAGTGTAGAATTTCTCTTACCAAAATGGTATTGTCCGATATGTGTCAGTTTTTTATGAAAGTTGTTTGTGTGTTAGATACAATCTGTGCAATGTGTGGTTGGAGTCAGTTGGCGATTAGTTTCATCAAGAGGCGGTATGTGAGATTCCCTATTGTTATTGATCAGAAATCTTTGGGTGTGATCAGATCCGGTCATTTCGGTATGAGCATAATTCTGCTACGCATCCACTCGTCCGGTGGCTGTCTATTTCTGAAAATCTGTTGATTGCCCTTGTTATATCTCCTGCCATTACATCCCAGTTTCCTTGTAAAAACCTTGCCGTAATTCCATCTGGTCCTGGCGCTTTGTCTGGCCCATTTGAAACAGTGTTTCCTTGATCTCTTCCCTAGTTGGTATTCTGTCTAAATGCCCATGTGCTTTGCTAGGGATCTGTTTGTGAGAGTTTTCGGTTAGCTGTTCAAAAAAGGACTCAATATGCTCATGGTTAGTTGTATCCGGTGCACAATACAAGCTTTGGTAGTATCGAACAAAAACAAGAGGTGGGACTATTGTTGCATGTATGATGAACTTTGATTCCCAAATTTCCCTGGTGCGCAATACAACCTTCAGTACAGTGGGCTGACCATCAACTTTCCCTTTTTATTGAGGAGAACCATCTTCTTTTTCTCCCTTCGTACCAGGGTTGTGTTTTTTATTCGCGTGCAGAGCAATCCAGTGTACCCTTAACACCGAAAAGTCCCCTACCTTTATGGTACTGCTATGTCTGGTTGTCCTTGTGCTTTCCCAATTTCTCCCAGCTTTGTTGTCGTTTAGTCCTTGGTTGTGGATGGTAGAGACGCGAGCGTCAGTCACCTTTGTTTCCATTGGGCCTGACTTTTTGTAATTCTGGACTCTTTCTATTTCAGTCCGTACCCCACACCATTGTGGCCGTGATGTGGACCTAATCACGAGCCGTAGGCGATGTTCGGTCTTGCACATCCTGTGCACCTGGTTCACGCCGATCGGTTGGGTTGGAATCAGATGAGGAGGTTGGTGGGGACGGCTGAGCTCTTCTGGAGGTGAGAATTTGGTCATGAAGTAGAAGCATGGACCGCCTCACTGCATATTCATGGTGTTCTGAATTGGAGCCATATCTCTCGGCAATATCCTCCAAGGGTGGGTGATCCGGATCCAAGGGAGGTTCCCCTATGTACTCCGAAGCTATTACTTGAATAAAGCATTCCTTCCAGAGATTGGCATATGGTAGTGCGGTAGAGTATGGTATTCGTCTAGGATCAATACATCTTACCTATAGGCAAAGGTTCATGTGATTGGATCCTGTGATATTTTCCTCATCTGTTCGTTCAATATCCCCGAACTGAGATGTTACCTGATGTATAAAAAACGGGTGCCAAAACTCTTCCGGGAATTTGTTATCTTGATTCTTACCTGAAAATTCTTAAATTGCGTTCTTGCATCCCAGACGGTGTTCCATTCTGCCAGTCTCCATTCATTGAGGTCTCCCCATGCATTTACAGCCTCTATCACCATAAATTTGTTTAGGGCGTTTGGGAGTTGCATTCGGAAGGCAGTTGGGCTGCAGCGCCAATATCTGTAGTCTTCCGCAGCAAAACCAAAGGTTGAGGTTAGGTATTGGATAACATGTCTGATAGAGCCTCCTTCCGATCGGGTTCTACCCTGGGCCATCACCTTGATCGAGGTCTCTATAGATTCCATAATTTCTTGGTGTATTGTGTTTTCCTGGAAATACACACATCCTCTGAGCTTCTGCTGGGTACAGAAGGGATACTCTCTAGTCATGGTTGGTTAGGTTGTGCGGGTGAGCAGTAGATGAACTGAGTGCTTGTAAGGAAAGAGAAGGCTGCAGCGGTTTTATGTTTCTCAAATGGTCGAGTAAGGTAGTAAAAAATTGTGTTCAGTAATTGGTTTCTATCATAGAGCTGTAGATTTAGATAAACAAAGTGTGATTTGACAATTGAATGAGAAAAAAGGTATATGGTATAATCAATGCCGGGTTTAACGGTGGTAGATTGTAGAGGAAGAATTTATTGTCTCTGGTCAGGTTTCAGAGAGTAGGGTAAATAACCTCAGTAGAATTAAGTTGGGTCTTTGAGAATAGAGGAAATAGCCACAATAGGCTGAGAGATATCTTAAGTTTGGTGGTAAGAGTGAAGAATCTGAGAGAATAGCTTGAGAAGGTGCTACAGGCGGAGCTTCAGGGTGGCACTTCAGAAGGAGCAGCCATCCCTAATCAATAGAAGGTTAAGATGCCAGCAATCGTTTGTAGAAAATCCTTTAATGAGTGATCCAGCCGGTTATGTAGCCAGCAATCGTTTGTAGAAAATCCTTCAGGGTGGCGCTTAAGAAGGTTATAACATCTTATAATAGTTATGCAGTGGCTGTGGATTTAGTTTGTTGGTTAGGTTTCCCTCATAAATGGCCTCGTGAATGGGCTTTAAGGCATTACTGTCCTTGGATGTGTTTATTTGGGCCCATATATTTCCCGTTTGGGCTGGTTGGGATATTAAAAATCCTGATATGGTGTACCCACCCACCTTAAAATGCACACATTTCCTTTTTGGTTTCCAGCAGGTCCAGGGTGTGCAACGCATGCGTCCTCGCTTGTCTTGGGGTCTGCGTACATTAATTCTACATTTCTTTTATGGAAAGTTTTGGAAGCACAGTTTGTGGGACAGATGTCACTATGGGGTTTAGTGGTTGTTTTAGTGTAATAGTGTGGTATATCAACATCTCCCTTCAGTACAGTGGGCTGACCATCAACTTTCCCTTTTTGTTAAGGAGAACCATCTTTTTTTTCTCCCTTCTTACCAGGGTTGTGTTTTTTATTCGCGTGCAGAGCAATCCAGTGTACCCTTAACACCGAAAAGTCCCCTACCGTTATGGTACTGCTATGTCTGGTTGTCCTTGTGCTTCCCCAATTTCTCCCGGCTTTGTTGTCGTTTAGTCCTTGGCTGTGGATGGTAGAGACGTGAGTGTCAGTCACCTTTATTTTCATTGGGCCCGACTTTTTATAATTCTGGACACTTTCTGTTTCGGTCCGTACCCCACACCATTGTGGCCTCGATGTGGACCAATCACGAGCCGTAGGCGATGTTCGGTCTTGCACCTCATGTGCACCTGGTTCACGCCGATCGGTTGGGTTGGAATCAGATGAGGAGGTTGGTGGGGACGGCTGAGCTCGTCTGGAGGTGAGAATTTGGTCATGAAGTAGAAGCATGGACCGCCTCACTGCATATTCATGGTGTTCTGAATTGGAGCCATATCTCTCGGCACTATCCTCCAAGGGTGGGTGATCCGGATCCAAGGGAGGTTCCCCTATGTACTCCGAAGCTGTTACTTGAATAAAACATTCCTTCCAGAGATTGGCAAATGGTAGTGCGGTAGAGTATGGTATTCGTCTAGGATCAATACATCTTACCCACAGGCAAAGGTTCATGTGATTGGATCCTGTGATATTTTCGTCATCCGTTCGTTTAATATCCCTGAACTAAGATGTTACTTGATGTATAAAAAACGGGTGCCAAAATTATTCCGGGAAATTTGTTATCTTGATTCTTACCCGAAAATTCTTAAATTACGTTCTCGCATCCTAGACGGTGTTCCATTCCGCCAGTCTCCATCCATTGAGGTCTCCCCATGCGTTTGCAGCCTCTATCACCAGAAATTTGTTTAGGGCGGTTGGGAGTTGGATTTGGAAGGCAGTTGGGCTGCAGCGCCAATATCTGTAGTCTTCTGCAGCAAAACAAAAGGTTGAGGTTAGGTATTGGATAACCTGTCTGATAGAGCCTCCTTCCGATCAGGTTCTACCCTGGGCCATCATCTTGATCGAGGTCTCTATAGATTCCATAATTTCTTGGTGTATTGTGTTTTCCTGGAAATACACACATCCTCTGAGCTTCTGCTGGGTACAGAAGGGATACTCTCTAGTCATGGTTGGTTAGGTTGTGCAGGTGCAGCAGTAGATGAACTGAGTGCTTGTAAGGAGAGAGAAGGCTGTAGAAGTTTTGTGTTTCTCAAATGGTCGAGTAAGGTAGTAAAAAATTGTGTTCAGTAATTGGTTTCTATCCTAGAGCTGTAGATTTAGATAAACAAAGTGTGATTTGACAATTGAATGAGAAAAAAGGTATATGGTATAATCAATGCCGGGTTTAACGGTGGTAGATTGTAGAGGAAGAATTATTGTCTCTGGTCATGTTTCAGAGAGTAGGGAAAATAGCCTCAGTAGAATTAAGTTGGGTCTCAGAGAATAAAGGAAATAACCACAGTAGGCTGAGAGATAGCTTAAGTTTGGTGGCAAGAGTTAAAAATCTGAGAGAATAGCTTGAGAAGGTGCTACAGGCGGAGCTTCAGGGTGGCGCTTCAGAAGGGGCAGCCATCCCTAATCAATAGAAGGTTAAGATCTAGTTTGGCATTTTAGTATCATGCAGCGCACCACTTGTATATTTTTTACTTTTTTATTAGTTGTGAGCTGCCTATAACTAAAATAAGTCTGTCAATATCGTTACACTTGTTTGGGTTGGGAGGCTATAACTCAGCAAGAAGTTTGAAGGACCTACTATAATTAAATTGGTAGTTTTAATTTCAATTTTAATCATATGAGTTTCAAATTAAATTTATATCGGTGCAAGTAATTATATGTTTTACGAACAATACATTTATGTGTCAAAATTTTATATTTTCAAATTCATTTAGTTTAAAGTTACGTGGTCATGAAATGAAGATATGAATTTTTTTTAATATACTTATATTTTATTATTTTGTATCGATTGATTTTATACTAAATGAATTTAAATAATTTAAAAATTTGACAAGTAAAAATATCACTCATGATGTAAATCGAAATCGATTTGGATTCGTTTTGATAGAGTCACTAGCATGATGCTAAATTATTCCTAATCATTAAAATAAGAAGTTGGGTTTTCAATAGTCATTGGTTTAATTTTAGTGTGCATTTAGAAGTTCAATTTTAATATTTTTGTTTAGCAATTCTGAACATCTGCATTCATTTAATGTTCTTGTAGTTAGAAAAATAGCTTTGTTGTGATTGATATATATAATGTATGTGTTCAGTCTGTGGTGATGAAAGCATACGGTTTTTTACAAATAATATTGTCAATTTTTAAAAATTAAAATTGTGTCATTCTTTTGGAAATACATAATAGACAAATGAAAAATAATTCTCATATGAATATATGAAAAAGAAAAAAATGAAAAGGTACGCCAGCAACATGCATAATTTTCAAGCAATTTTCTTTGGAAACGTATCTGACACGGATACCGTTACATAGACATGAATACATCTCCCATTGTGAATTGTGATCGTGTTACTGTTACATAGAATTTGTACCAGATTAATTACATATATTATATATATTATATATAGATTAGTTAGCAATGCTTCTCAAAAAAGGTTCGGTACGAATTCGGATCAACGGTCGTGCTCTTTGTTTTGTACTTAATTCGGGGAAATGCTTAATTTGTCTTTCGAAACGGTGATTAGGACACGTCCACAGTCTAGTGTATTGATTATACCCGCCCGGTCCAACCCGATCCGCGCAAACCCGGGACCCGGACCCGGACCGACCCGGATCCGACCATGAACCCGACCCGAACCGTCCTAAAGGGATGGGTCGGGTTTAAAACGGGTCGGATGCGGTTTTCTGGGCGAAACCCGACCTCCCCCCACCGTTCAACCCGTCTGCCCGAACCCGACCCGGACCGGCCTAAACCCGACCCGAACCGACCTAACCCGACCCAAAACCCAACTGAACCCCCCCAAACTCGGCCGAACCCGGGTGAACCCGACCTAACCCGGGTCAAACCCGACCTAACCCCCCCAAAACCCGGGTCTAACCCGGCGGGACCCGACCCGACCCGACCCCCCCACCGAAAATTCAAATTTTTTTGAGTTTTAACGGTACACTTCTCCCCCCCCCCCCCAAAACAACCTTAAATATACCCCCATTCTTCATAAATTTTCATATCTCATACTCATTATTCTCAATCTCTCAATCTCATATTCTCATACTCTCAATATTTTTATTATTCTCAAATTTTATTTTTATTGTTTAAAAAAAAAGAGTTGCAATTTATTTCATTCTACAAATACGCAAAGGAATACGAAAGACGAAAGTAGAGGAATTACGAAGGATTTTTTTCATTCTACCTCCCGCAAGATTTTTCCGCGAGATTAAAATGTTAGATTTATTTTTAGTAATTGTTAAATAATTAGAATTAGTTTAAATAGGTAAATTTAGTAATTGTTAGGAATTGTTAGATAATTTTGAGTAATTGTTAGTAATGTTTAGAAATTTGTAGTAATTGTTAGTAATTGTTAGTAATTGTTAGTAATTTTTAGTAATTTTTAGATATTGTTAGTAATTGTTAGATAATTTTTAGTAGTTGTTAGTAATTTTTAATAATTGTTAGATATTGTTAGTAATTTTCAGATATTGTTAGTTTTTCTTTGTTAAATTCGGATTTATTTTTAAATTTGTTAGATAAATAAGCTAGATTTATTTGTTTGTTCAAATAAATGTTATATTTGTTTGTTCGAATAAATGTTATATTTGTTAGATTTTTGAATATGTTAGATTATTGGATTTTATTTTTGAATATGTTAGATTATTGGATTTTATTTTTGAATATGTTAGATTATTGGATTTTATTTTTGAATTTGTTAGATTATTATATTTTCTTTTGAAATTCGGATTTATTTTGAAATAAGTTAGATTTTATTTTTTTAAATTCGGATTTATTTTGAAATAGGTTAGATTTTATTTTTTAAAATTCAGATTTTATTTATAAATAGGTTAGATAAATAGATTTGTTAGATAAATATGTTATATTTTATTTGTTAAATTTTGAATATGTTAGATTATTGAATATGTTATATTTTATTGGATATGTTAGATTTTTTAATATGTTAGATTATTGGATTTTATTTTTGAATATGTTAGATTATTGGATATGTTAGATTATTGGATTTGTTAGATTATTATATTTTATTTTGAAATTCGGATTTATTTTGAAATAGGTTAGATTTTATTTTTTGAAATTCGGATTTTATTTTTAAATAGGTTAGAGAAATAAGTTATATTTTATTTTTGAATTTGTTGCATAGTTAGATTTATTTTTAAACATGTTATCTTTATTTTTAATAGGTTACATTTGAATATTTTCAAATATGTTAGATTTTAGATATATTTTTAAATATGTTAGATTATTGGATTTGTTAGATTATTGTATTTTATTTTGAAATAGGTTAGATTTTACTTTTTAAAATAAGTTATTTTATTTATAAATAGGTTAGATAAATAGGTTAGATTTTTTAAAATAAGTTATTTTATTTTGAAATAGACTAGATTTTATTTTTTAAAATTCGGATTTATCTCAAATAGGTTAGATTTTTTAGTTATATTTTATTTTTGAATTTGTTGGATAGTTAGATTTATTTTTAAACATGTTATCTTTATTTTTAATAGGTTACATTTGAATATTTTCAAATATGTTAGATTTTAGATATATTTTTAAATATGTTAGATTATTGGATTTGTTAGATTATTGTATTTTATTTTGAAATAGGTTAGATTTTACTTTTTAAAATAAGTTATTTTATTTATAAATAGGTTAGATAAATAGATTTGTTAGATAAATATGTTATATTTTATTTTTTTAAAATTTTTAAATTTGAATTAGACTTATTTTTTAAATTTGAATTAGACTTTATTTTTTAAATTTGAATTAAAATTTATTTCTTTTAAATTTTAATTAGACTTCTTTTTTTTCTTTTTCTTTTGAAGTTCGGCAAAGGCAGTTGTTTTTTTTAATTTAATTTAATTTATATTTAATTTAATTTATATTTAATTTAGATTTGAATTCAATTTAGGTTAGAGAAATAAGTTATATTTTATTTTTGAATTCAATTTAGATTTGAAATTCGGATTTTATTTTTAAATAGGTTAGAGAAATAATTTATATTTTATTTTGTTAGAGTTATAAGTTGTTGTTTTAAAATAGATTTTTAAAATAAGTTAGAACAAGTTATATTTATTTTGAATTAGACCTAAAATTTTCAAATTTGAATTAGATTTATTTTTTCTTAAATATATTTTTTAAATTTGAATTAGAGTTATTTTTTTAAAATTTATAAATTTGAATTAGACCTTTTTTTAAAATTTGAATTAGACTTATTTTTTAAATTTCAATTAGACTTTATTTTTTAAATTTGAATTGAATTTATTTCTTTTAAATTTGAATTAGAGTTATTTTTTTTTAAATTTTAAAATTTGAATTAGACCTTTTTTTGAAATTTGAATTAGACTTTATTTTTCAAATTTGAATTAAACTTTTTTTTAAAATTTTAATTACACTTATTTTTTCTTTTTTTTCTTTTTCTTTTTCTTTTTCTTTTTCTTTTGAAGTTCGGCCAGACTCCACAGGCTCTTCATGAGCCTTGTTTTTTTTTTTCTTCTACTTACTTTAATTTAAATTTAATTTAGATTTGAATTCAATTTAGGTTTAATTTAGATTTAATTTATATTTGAATTTAATTTAGATTTAATTTACATTTAATCTAATTTATATTGAATTTAGATTTACATTTAAATAGGTTAGATAATTTCGGATTTATTTTGAATGGATTTAATTTTAATATGTAGAACAAATGGCGGACGAAAATTGGATGCATAGAGCTTCCGCCGATTTATTCGACCCTATGCCATCTGGATACCATCAAAATATGGACGCAATAGAAAGTAGGCTTTCACAAGATCCCGCACAAATGCAACCGCCGTATCCACAAAATCCCTCCCAAATGCCACCACCTATTTATCATCAACAAGATCCTAACTATTATCCACAAAATCCCTCCCAAATGCCACCACCTAATTACTATTATTCTAACCCTTCATATGGAGCAGGTACTGGATCTACAGGATCGACTCAATACACCGCCCCTATAGTAAGCGGTCCCTCGACAAGTGTCCCGGAAATTCAAGTCGAAGTTGTCCCCGCAACCCAAGCCGAAGTTGTTGCTCCCATTCCCATCGAACCACCGAAGAAGAGGAAAACCAAGGCGCCCGAATACAAGGTTGATTTTTGGCGGTATTATCAAAAGACCTTTCATCAAAATGGAGTTGTGCATACTTTAAAATGTAAGGTACGCGGTTGCAAAGTTATTTACGAGTATAAACTTGCAAATGGTATGTCCACATTTAAGAAACATGCCGAAGGTCATGCAAAAAAGGGTGACCTACCTCAAGAAAATGCGGACCCGCGGTTAGTCCAAACCCTTATGAACCCGGATGGTAGTAGAATCCACCAAAGATATGATGAAAAAATAATGCTTGAAGAATTTGCCCGATATATTGCCCACAAGGAACAACCAATTAGTATGGGTAATTGTAGTAGTTTTGCCCGGCTAGTGCTTCGGGGGTGTGCTCAACCATTGTATAAGAGAATCCATCATAGAAAAATGGTATGTGAAATGAAAAATCAGTTTATCCAAAAGAAAAATGACCTATTAGCTACATTTGGATATGCAAATTATAATGTCTCCCTTGCCTCCGATATATGGACTGCCGGTAAACACGGCCTAGGGTACTCTTGTATTACCGGTCATTGGATCGATGAGAATTGGATTTTACAAAAATGGGTTTTAAGTTTTCGGGTGTTAGAATCCCCGCACACTGCACAAATTATTTACCATTCAATTATTGAGGTTTTACAAGAATATAATCTCAAAAGGGATTTACGGAACAAGATTTTTTCTATCTCATTCGATAATGCTAGCAACAATGTAGCGTCCATCGATCATTTCATCCGGTCCCTAAACCCAATAATGAATGGTGCACTGTTTCACCAAAAGTGTGCTTGCCATATACTAAACCTTACAGTAAAAGATGGTCTTAAGGTAGAAGCCGTAAAGGACTTGATAATTAAATTCAAGGGAGGTCTTGCCTATATTTATTCAAACCAAGAAAGAAAACAAAATTTCGCAGCTTTGTGCGAAAGAATAGGTTTGGGCAAAATGAGGGTACCTTGGGATATAGATACCCGTTGGAATTCCACCTACAGGATGCTGCACCGATGCATTCCTTACAAGGTGGCTATAGGGGAGATGTTGAGATCGACGAACGAAGGACAAGCTTTGGAACTCACCGACCCCGAATGGCAGCGAATCATACAGCTTGCACAATTCCTTGGAACCTTTTTCACCGCAACCGTGAAATTATCTTGCTCGTACTCACCGACGGCACATGAGTTGCTGCACCATCTCTACTATATTTCCAAGGTGTACCGTGATATGGAAGATAGGGATAGTGAGGATTCCCCTTTCCATCCGATCGTAGCAGCCATGAAGGCAAAATTTCTTAAATATTGGGAAGATGTACCCCTCTTGACCGTTCTCGCAAACTGCCTCCATCCGGCATACAAGAAGAAGTTCACGGTAAAAATACTCGTAGCCTACAAGAAAAATCTAAAATTAAATTGGAGGGACGAGGATCCCCGCGTACAAAAGGCATTGGACGACATGTTTGCCATATATTACGAAAGAAGAAATGCCGACCAACCGCCTTCGACCGGTGGCGTGAGGTATGAATATAAATATACATATATTTTTAATATTTATTATTTATAATATCTACATTATTTGTCCACTAATTTTTTCTATTGTTTTAAATTAATAGTCTATCCACACACATCAGTACTGGATTGTTAGGCGATTTTCATGATGATGACGACCCGACGGGATCCCAAGGTAACACGAACGAGTTAATGAGCTACTGTTTGGGGACCACCGAAAATGAAGGAGTTGACTTCATGGATTGGTGGAGGAGGAATGCAACTGCCTATCCAACACTGGCGATGATGGCCCGCGACATATTTGCCGTGCCCGTGTCAACCGTCCCTTCTGAATCCTGTTTTAGCTCGGCGAACAGGATCCTTACCGATAAACGAAGTAAGCTGGGTGCACATGTTTTCGAGAGACTTGTGTGCTTGAAAGACTGGATTGATGCTGAAAATCGCACGCAACATGCCATGAGATTGGAAGCGTCATCATCCGGTGTCGACACTCAAGAAAGCGGTACCGAGGGACCTGAGCCTAACGAGGATTCGGACGGTGAGCAAGAGAGCGACCTATGGTATATGCACAACAACTACTAGATAGGTAGTGTCGGTATAAAATTCTAACCTCTTTTAATCTTTATTGTTATTTTTTTAAATTATAATTTCTAAATATTTCAATTGTTTCATTTTAAAGAATAATTACTAACAAAAAAAAAAGTTAGAACTCCGCCTATGTTATTTTACATAGCCGGTCCCAAGCCCGGAATAAAGGAGGAGGGTAACTTTTGTTTTTAAATCTATTGTTTTAAAATAATTCGGTTTTAAAGATAAAAAATAATTCGGTTTTAAACTAATTCGGTATATCTCGGTTTTAGAATAATTTGATTTTAGACTAATTTGGTTTTAACAAAATTCGGTTTTAACTTAATTTGATTTTGTTATAACAAAAATATATTGAGTTCAAATAAAAAAAAATAAAAAAAATGCAAAAAAAAAATAAACGTCTGGTCATCTGCCCCTCTCTGCCTCTCTGGAAACAAAAAAAAAAAAAAAAAAACCGGACCGAACCTACCCGGACCGGACCGACCCCGACCCGACCTAACCCGCCGGGTTTAGACCGGGTTAGGATCGGCCGAGTCAGACCCCAACCCGACCCCCCGTACCCGACTCAACCCGTTGACCCGGGCTAACCCGTGCCCGAGTCAACCCGGGGACCGGGCGGGTTTGGACCGGACCGACCCAACCCGGCCCCTTTTCAATACACTACCACAGTCCACTGGAAAAGAAAAGAAAAGCAGTTAGTCTTCAAATTTTTAGTAAAAGTGATATTGATTCCAATCAAAAAAAGAAAGAAAAAGTTACAAGTGACTTTACTTTGAAGTTCCTTCATTCTATACATCAATATGGCAGAAGTTTTTATTTTTAGAAATATATTTAATAGTTTAGCTTATAATACTTTGTTTCATTACAAAGTTTATTTTCAATTAATAAAGTTTGTAGTGTACTTTCATTGAATCAAGATAATATATTTCAATGTAGCTTGTACTTTTTTTCTCTGAACTCAACAATATAAAATTTGTAAAATACATAATCAATAAAAGTAATAAAAATAAAATAAAATGACATATAATGTAAGAAGACATTTAATTAAACACAGAATAATAAATACTACAACAATATTACACATACAAAAAACTACATTTACAATATAAACAATGTTAACAACAATAGATACTCCAACAATATTATACATAAATATTAAACAACATACATAAACAACACAATATATACAGAAACATACACGTAATATTCATTGCACAAAAAATAACCCATATTGTAAACTAATGTAGAACTCGAGAAGGTTTCAGAATCAATATGTATATAATTTCAGATAAAAAATTTAGAATCCCAAAACAAGGAGATTTGGTTACTTATACGAGTTATCAGGATGTTCGTACAAATAGTGAATCGGATTTAAATAGCTAATTGAATTTAAACACATTAACTAATTGAGTACTCGATAAAAAATAATACTTTAACTTATACTTTCCAATATTCTTACTTATAAAATCAAATTACCAATCATAACTCAAGAAATTTATTTTAATTTTAACCCTAAATTCAACCTGAATTACAAATTCAGAAATTCAGAGAGGGACAAAAAAAATTTGAGAGGAGAGGCAAAGTCGATCGGGACCGATAGATCTCCATTAAAAATCAAAATCCAGGAGACAATTACCCCTAGTCTAATGTGGGTCCGCTCATGATTATACATACATGTAATCTTCTTGCTTTGAAATTCTAAATTAGTTATCTTAAATTAGATACATTTGATTCCAAAACCTTCTGAGTTCTACGTTATTTTACAACATGTTTTAACTTTTTGTGTCAGTTTCTCATTCTAGTTCCTCATGGATCAAGAAATTATTGAATTAATCAGCGTGGAAGTACATGCGGAGTTCAATCCGTTGTTCTTAATTAATTGGCCTAAGTTGTTGTTTAATCCCTTTCGCATAAAGAGATTAGATCGCAACTCAGGACAAGTACAACGGGCCAAACCCCACATGTGATGTGGACGTCCTCCTATTCTCCCGATCAATTTAGTGACTCTTGATCCATAAGAGAGAGAAAATGAGAAACCGACACAAAAAATTAAAACATACAAAATTTTAAAACATCTCACACTTTATGAAAACTTCTCAAAACCTCCCTTTTGAGTTTTCACCTCCAACACAATAATACCCTCCCCTCTTTCTTGTTTCTGCCTCTTTGAGCGGAGAGGAGAATGAAGGAGAGAGGAGGGAGCCGAGCCGAGCTGAGCTGAGAGCACTGTCTCATCGGAGCTCAGAGAGTAGAGTCCTCATCTTGATCGGAGCGTAACGGTGAATAGATCTGGTCGTTGGAGCGCGGCGGCGATCAAAAGAACGAATCCGGTCGTAGAGCAAGATGGGAATTATGAGTGTACATAAATAGGATTATAAGAGTTGATCTAAATTAGAGGGTGATTAAGGGTGATTAGAGTAATTTAAAGGATTTCGTCTTTGGTATAGTGGCAAAGACACATGGTTTCTATATGAGAGGTCATGGGCTCGAAATTCAAATGGAGAAAATCATTTGTTGTAATAACTAAAGTATTAAATAGTTGAGTGGCTTGACCTTCAATCTTTACTAAAAAAAAAAGATTTCGTGAGAATAAAGAAATAGATATAGAAATTAGAGTCACTTGACTCGTTGTAAATATGTTTTTTTTTATCAAATTGTTAGTAGACATAAAAGTCACTAATTTAAAAAAAAAAATTCAAAACCGTGTGTGATGAGCCGTTTGTAATTGAAATGTAGTGATAATTACCTATTAGCTTATATTTTTTTAATATGAAACTACTTAAATTTACTTAGCATTAAGTAGTTCTAATTGGTATTATCATGTCTGTGAAGGGCTATAGTTGTCAAATATAAATTTGCTATTTCAGATACTTATAAAACTAATGACAATAATTGATCTGCTATATATTAGGATTGTTCATTAGGTCCGGTTTAATTGATTTTGAATCAAACTGAGAGAGTTCACATTAAAAAGTTCGGTTTTTTGAGTTATATGGGTTGGTTCGGTTTTTATTTTTTTAAACCGATTTAATTGTTCAGTCCAATTTGGTTTAGAATTTTGAAAACCAGTTCGATCCAACCGATTAGAATCTTTAAATCCGTCCCCCATTTGAAGCAAACCATTAAAAAAAAAAATCAAAATTTACAACATAATGTATATTGTTTGGTTCGGTTTTAAACTGGTTAGACCGAATTAAACAATTTTTTTAAATCCATCTTAAAAAATATTCAAAATATTAACAAAAGAATGTTTATTTTTATAATTAATCTTCTTATTTCAGTTCAACTAACCAAATTGAAATTCAGTTTGCTTTGTTCGGTTTTAATTCAGTTGATAAATTTCTTTTGATCAGTTTGATTGTATTTTTGAAAACGGAATAAAAATTCCTATCTTCTATTAATAATGATTGCATTTTTTTGTTTTTTATTTGTTACTGGTCGTTTTAAAATATCGAGTCATTAATAACTTTTCTTTTTTCATTTTTTAAGCAAAATTTCAGTTACGATCATATTATAATGAGTGTCTGGACAAAATTGAAGTCCGACGAGACGCTCAAAATATGACTATATATATAATGACAACAAAATAGACTATATGTGCTGAAATTATATGATATTTCCAAGGACGACACATTTGAACAAATTCATACATATCAAAATTTTCCAAATGTGCTGAATTGTAGTTGGCAAAAAGTTCTAATTAATGTCAACAGTTGCCCCACAAATGAGACTCAAATGGTAGCACAGTTGACCAAATGTTTTCATGTATAGACTAACACGTGTCATTTAGGTTCAATCTGATATCTCTTCTGTATATTGTGCAAAAAAAAAAACTTCCTTTAATTTATTAGAAAAAAAATATTTATTTGATTATATTGATATTTTATATCTGATCACTCCTCGTGAAGCAGTTTTTTATTTTAAAAATTCATGTTTTCCTAAACAAAACAACTCTTTGAAAGAACTTTAAGAACCATATATATATATATATATATATATGAGTAAGGCTACGGTGCTTTGCAAAGTAAACATCCCTCTTTACTTCGGGCCACTTTTTCAATTTGCAAAACTCAAACAACCGATCCGAACCGTTCAACATGTTCTAAATATTGAAATGTGCTTGGAGATCAAATTTTACATTTTGTTGAATTTTTTTACTATTTATATATATATATATATATATATATATATAGAGTAAGGCTACGGTGCTTTGCAAAGTAAACAACCATTTTTACTTCGGGTCATTTTTTCAATTTGCAAAACTCAAACAACCGATCCGAACCGTTCAACATGTTCTAAATATTGAAATGTGCTTGGAGACCAAATTTTATATTTTTTGGAATTTTTTTACTATTTATTAAGCCACTTTGAAAAAGTCTGACCCGGTGGTCCAGAAAATTTTACTGTTTTTACTGTTCACCGTTGGATCAGCGATTTTCAAAGTGGCTTAATAAATAGTAAAAAAATTCAACAAAATGTAAAATTTGATCTCCAAGCACATTTCAATATTTAGAACATGTTGAACGGTTCGGATCGGTTGTTTGAGTTTTGCAAATTGAAAAAGTGGCCCGAAGTAAAGAGGGCTGTTTACTTTGCAAAGCAAGATGTTATTTTTACTCATATTTTCATTTTGAAAATCCAAACAACTGATCCGAACCGCTCAACATGTTCTAAATATTGAAATGTGCTTGGAGACTAAATTTTACATTTTTTGAAATTTTTTTACTATTTATTAAGCTACTTTGAAAATCGCTGATCCGGTAGTCCAGAAAATTTTACTGTTTTTTACTGTTCACAGTGGATCAGCGATTTCAAAGTGGCTTAATAAATAGTAAAAAAATTCCAAAAAATGTAAAATTTAGTCTCCAAGCACATTTCAATATTTAGAAAAAGTTGAACGGTTCGGATCGGTTGTTTGAATTTTCAAAATGAAAATATGGCATAGCCTATATATATATATATATATATATATATATATATATATATAATGGACCATCTTCTTTTGTAAATCCTCTGCCAATTAATATGGGGCTCGCATATATATATATATAGAGGAGGGTTCCAATGCACCCAAATTTCTATGCTTCCAATGCACTCACTTTTTTTATCTTCTTTATTTCTATTTTCAAAGTCCGAACAGTCGATCTGAACCGCTCAACATGATATTCATAATAAATTATGCTTGGAGACCAAATTTTATATTTTTTAGAATTTTTTTACTATTTTTTAAGATATGTACAAAATCATTGTTTTAAGGAGATTCTGGACCATCCGATAAAGTGATATTGTATCAATCTTAAAAAATAGTAAAAAAATTCTAAAAAATATAAAATTTGGTCTCCAAGCATATTTTATTATGAAGGTCATGTTGATCGGTTTGGATCATCTGTTCGGACTTTGAAAATAGAGAAAATAAAAATTGGATGCATTGGGAGCATAGAAAATAAGATGCATTGGAACCCTCCTCATATATATATATATATATATATATATATATATAATTGGGAAGGTACTCTACAATACTGCCTTGGCTGGTGCGGATTCAGGGGTTATAGCAGTGGCCAAGTCATCCCCTATAAACTGAAAAGTTATAATTTTATTTATTAATTTTTTTATAATTTTTACATATATCAATACTTTTCAGTCTTTTTTATAAAACAAAATTATATTACACTAAATTGTCTGTCTTTCTAATCTCAAGTTTCTGGTTTCATCTCAAAGGTAAACTGATTGAAAATTTATCATTCTAATTATGATCTAGCCCCTTTAAATTGTTTGCAGTGGTATTATTTTTTCTTTCTTTCTTTTTTTATGATGTTTGCAGTGTTGAACAGCTTTTCATATTAATTAATTATTCATGCTAACAAACTACTTAAAGGTAGCAATAATTGATATACGTACCAATTAAGGCAGTATTGTAGTTATAGAGAGTGACCTTGATATATAAGTTGATAATGCTTTTTAATCAATTGGACCGAAATGGTTGGTCGAATAGAGAGGTCAAGTGTCTCATCACTTTTGGAATCTAGATCATGTTTGGTTATATATATATATATATATATATATATATATAGAGAAAGAGTATTCTAAAGTATTTTAGATAAAATGTATAATTTAATTACTAAAAGTAGTGTTTGATATTACCTTTCACAAAAATGATTTTACGAGGACAACTCCTATAAATTAAAGCAAGCAATGAAAATATTCGAGAGGATTATTTTTTTTTTATTTATGTCACTTTCTTAATTTCCTTATTTTAAAACATATTTTATTTTCTGAAACTTTATATATAAATGTAAATAAAGTCTGACAATATAATTTAAATTTTGTCAGTAATTTGTTGCAAAATTATCTAAATTTGGTCTTGTAATATTACTTATCCAAGAGTAATATGTCATGTGAATCTAAACACTCCCTTAAGTAACCATTTATAAAGATGTACTACTTTTTGGATTTTTTTTTTTTTTTTTTGACAAATGTGGGAGTATTTCACCTATATATTTCTCATTGAAATCACAGAGTTTCTTAAAGCAAGATACCAGACTTCTGGTATCAAGACTAAAGTGTTTAAATTCAAAACATTACATTCTTCACTGTACCTAGCACTGGAATTATATCATTAATATCACATGGAAGGTCTCTACCAAGATTCTCAAAAAAAAAAAAAGATATCACATGGAAGAATAATTAGATATTTTTGTAATTAAAACTTTTTATTAATATATTTGTTGACGGCAATTGTCGTCGATTCCAAAAAAAAAATAGTACGAGGAAATAAAAGTTGTTAATTTAGAGTGAATATTCTTGCGATAAGCGGTATCGTAGAGGGATAGAATAGTTTCAGATGAGTTAAAATACCTCATTTATTTCATGTATTATCGTACATCACATTATTTATTTTTATTTTTGAAGTTCAAACTGCTCAACATGATCTCCTTATTAAAATGTGATTGGAGACTAAATTATATATTTTTTTTTTCATTTTGGAAAACCTATTACTATTTTTTAGACAAAAATAATGATTTTGTACTTATCTAAAAATATAGTAAAAAGTTTAAAAAAATATAAAATTTGTCTCCAAGTATATTTTAATATGGAGATCATGTTGAGTAGTTTGAATTAACTTTTTAAACTTTAAAATAAAAGATAAAGTATTAAGGCATGATAAGGCATTTAAACCCTTTTCTTTGAAATTCATACCCGCTTTAACATTCATACCAGCTTAAGTTTAACGGTTTGAATCTAACCTGAAAAAATCAGGAGTCTGATATGATTTGAATTCGTTAAATTACTAGAGCTGAAAAATAAATATAGACAAAAAAAAAAAAAAACAAGAATTCGGTTTATGTCATAGTCCATATTAATTTTTGTTTTTACCTATATGTCTAAACCATATTAATGTCTCATTTATCAGTATTAATGGATTAGGCCTCTGGTCGCATACAAATATATTAATATCTCATTTACCAGTATTAATGGATTGGTCTACTCTGATCGCATACAAAATCTCATTTTTGTTAATGAATCGGATTGGATTAAGTCCCTTCTTCCGATATACGACTATAATATTATTTATTAATACATTTATCTCATAATTTTTACTCAAAAAGAAACTTTAAAAAATGTGCATGTCTGGGCAGGACAGTAAATCGGGTTAAATTCGCAAAATTGCCAATTTTTGTTTGTTTTAATTTTGATAATCGGTTTGTTTAACTTTTACCAATATTGTAAAAAACATCCGTTTAGGCCGATTAATCGGCTGATTAGTCGCTGGCGGTGATCAAACCGTCACGGATTTTTCCAACTAATCGACCGATTATTTCCTATTATTCTCGATTATTTTCAATTAATCACTTGATAGTAGCCTGTCCGTCTGACGACCGCATACCATTATTTACAACACTGACTTTTACTAGCACATTACATTTAGATATCCTTCAAAAGATCTCTTGTGGGACAATTTGCAGTGTACTCCTTCCAATAATTTCCAAAATAAAAAATAAAAGATAAACAGGTGTATCGAATTGGATCCATTAAAAATTGAATCAGATCCGACCCCTTTTGCAAAGGTATCAAAGTTCACTTACTCAACCCTCAACTTATTAGAATCCATATCACCTGAGGTAAAGAAATTTTGAGTTTAGATCCGGACCGTTCGATCTACTTTGGTACACCGTACACATGTTAAAGGAGTGTGCATTCCATCTCGAGACGGATTGGCCTATGCTGATCGGACGGACTGGATCTATACTCAAATATTATGTTACCTCAGGAAATATGGACTAGACATTCTCATTCAACTCAGGTCAGATCAACGAGAATGGAGTAGGTCCGATGCCCATCGGACCTACTTTTAGGTTCAACGAGCATTATGACCGTCCGATCTAAATTAAGATTTGTGCTCACGAAACTTGAAACAGATGAGCACGAATTTTAAAGTGTTCCGCACGAATCTTAAATAAAATAAACGGTG
The DNA here is from genome assembly GCA_028015225.1 of Carex myosuroides. Classification (NCBI taxonomy): domain Eukaryota; kingdom Viridiplantae; phylum Streptophyta; class Magnoliopsida; order Poales; family Cyperaceae; genus Carex; species Carex myosuroides. The sequence goes on along the minus strand of CM051489.1, from coordinate 854,024 downwards.
ATTAAACCCATCGAACGAGAGTAGGTCCGATGTCCATCAGACCTACTCTCAAGTCCAGATCAACACCTTGTCATCTAGCCTCGGTTGGGGACGGAATTAGAAAATTAAAATTAAAAGAGCTAAAATGTAAAATGCAAGGTGTGATGACTGAAATTTGAAGTCAAATTTTCATAACGACAAAATAAAATTCTAACCACCAAGTTACAAGCATATATTTAGTATTTTGTAAAAGAAATTGAACTATGTAAGAACTTAAAAAAATTAATTAAATTTTAATACAAATAATTATTACTTTTTAAATTACGAAAATAGAGCATCCGTCTTTGATCTAGTGATAAAAACAATGATTTTTGTGTGAGAGATTGCAGGTTCGAAATTTAAATAATTTTTTTTTTATAAATATTATATAATTAGACGGCTTGATCTCCAATTTTTATTTGAATTTTTTTATCAAAATAACTAAGGTCTCTTATTGGAATGATTTGGCAGTATTTGTAGTTTATGCGCTTTCAAAGTATGGTTACGCTGCCATTTAGAAAGGCGTGCGATTGTTTTTCTTTTAATAAAACAAAAGTTGCCGCTAATGAATTGGGAAGTGACTTGGCAGTCTTGGCTGCTATGGCTTTTGCATTTTACTCTCTATGGGAGATACGAGATTGGTTGGAAAGAAGGGGATAAAGTCAAGAGAGGATCAGATCAGAGGATGTGAAATTGTAGATATCTTAACTATGAATAATTATTTCAAGAATAGATGATGGATAGGCTGACGCTAGAACTTGTTTCCCTTTTTTAAAAGATTGAGGAAGTAGGGGGTTGTGGAAGTCAAGGAAAAAGCCAATTGAAATAAGGGTCGTTTGGCTGTTTATTTCTGATTAGTTTGTTAGGTAGTAAGGTTTTGTTAATTAAACTAGGGTTACAACTTACAAAACCAGTGTACAAACGAGTTGATTCCTGTATCAATGAGATGAAACACGTGATTTTGATGTGCTGCATTTTTTTTCAAAAGTAAAATGAAACATCAAGAATAAAGAGCACAGGAAACTGAACAGGACCCAACTGTGCTTTTCTGAAGTGGCTTCTAAGACATGTACTTCATTGATCCATGGCATTTAGAGTGGAAAAAACGTGCTGTTACGGTTGTGATTTTGATCTTGTACCGTGTTGTGTCATGACCAAGTTAATTTTTCACGTGTCATGTTGTGCTGTTGTTAAAATGTTAAGGGGTGGTCACGGCACGCGAATGGTCACGCCACGTGAGTCACGCCTTGTCCAAACGTGCCGTGACCAAAGGTGACTTGCGTGACTCGCGTGACCATTTTATCATAATTTAAGTTAGTTTATTCAAAATTCACCATTTAGTCAAGGTCTAACGATTCTAATTACACGTGACTCACGTGACCACGTGCCGTGCCGTGCTGTGCCGTAACTAGATCTTTCGCGTGACATGACGTGACGTGACGTGACGTGATGTGTCAAATTCAAAAGATAATCACGGCACGCGAATGATCACGACACGGAATACGCAAGTCACGGCACGTAACCAACACGCGTGCCGTGCCATTCCGTGCCGTAACCGTACCTTCCGTGACGGAGCCGGCTCCGCCGTGCCATTTTTCCCACTCTAATGGTATTGTTGTATATATACTACTTCCCAGCCCAAATAGAACATAAGAAGAAGAAAATATATATAATGAACTTTAAATGCTTATTTCTGATTTTTGTTTTCAACTGTATTAATTATAATATTTTACTGATACTTGCTACACTTAAATACATATCATGGCTGTAATTTCATTTCATATAAGTTGACACTCATCTTGAGCCGAAATTTTTATTAATAATATTAAAATAAATCAAATTAAAGAAAATAACATCAGTTTCTGAAAAGTTTCAAAAATAATATTTCCGCTGAATGTGTCATTTTCTGAAAAATTTCAGAAATAACATTTCCGCTGAATAATCTAAATTATTCAGCAGAATTGTATAGGCTAATTCTTCTTAATAATCCATCGAAATTGTCAATTCCGATGAATTATCGAACGGAATGAGTAATTTATTTGTTAAAAGAACATTAGAATATTATTTTATTGTCTTTTATATATTAAATTATTATCGTTTGTTAAGTTTTACTCGTTGAATCCAGTATGAATCGACTATATTTCAGAAATTCGATGAGTTCATGCTGATCTCATGTTTACTCTTACCACCAAGGTAACCAAGCAAATTAAAGCACATTTTAAACGAAAAGAAATCAGCTGCCAAATGAAGGGTATATATTCCCTTATTGTTTAGTGTATGAAAGATCCAGATTGACTTGCATGACACTAAGCCAATTATTAAGGGTGGTCCAAGTCTTGCACTCAGAGTCAATATTGTTAAGATTCTTTAATTGTACGATATAACAAGAAAATTCTACCTAGCAGACAGTGACGGGTCTACATGGTCCTGATTATATCTTTTGTACAATCTATATATTGACTAATTCACATTAATTAGATTGAGCTCAGCTATTTCATACATGGTCCTGATTATATCTTTTGTACAATCTATATATTGACTAATTCACATTAATTAGATTGAGCTCAGCTATTTCATACATGGTCCTGATTATATCTTTTGTACAATCTATATATTGACTAATTCACATTAATTAGATTGAGCTCAGCTATGTCATAAATCTTAATTTGATTCAAAATTTCTAAATGCCAGCAACTGACAGGACCATGTAGTTCAATATTATATGTGCATACCTCTGGATATCCCTCTCCTCTCTCCTAATGGTACCTTTGGGTTTTATATATTAAGGTCTCAGTTTTGAACCTTTTGTGAGATTCTTGGATTTGGTTACTTTCAATAAGCAATTTTGCTGAAACTAGGATTTGAAATTTCAATATTATATTGATTTTGGTTTTGGTTTGTCCTATAACATTACATTTTTTATCTCAAGTTATGGAAACCTACATTTCTATTTTATTTATTCTAACTTGCCAAGGTTGGTGAGTTAATTAGCTTTACAAATCATTAACAAATACTGCTCTAAATCTACAATGATAGCAAAAATATATTGATTAATCATTCCCAACTTGGTATGGCGTGGTTTTAACTGGCATGATTCAGAAATAGCCATATGAGAATTGTGTATTTGATTTATTTTGTTGCGAAATGATCCTTTGAATTGTCTCAGAAATGAGTTAAAAAGTTAATTATTGTCTTTTTGAGGCATCAGGCATAGATGCCCACCTTTTATCTGCATCTTTAGACTAGATTATAATTTTTCCAGTATGCTAAAATTAAGCCAAATATTTAGTATTTTTCTTGAGAAAGATCTTTAAATTATATATATATGAACTCACAACACCAGGAAACTGACAAATTTTGCAATAATAGATAAATAATCGATGTTGCTACTTTCCGTGAGCACCAAATTTGTACATACATCATTGCTATTTTGGCTGTTTTGGCAGTCGGTGGCAATGATTTGATATGTGTTTAGGTAACCAAATATATTATTTTTTTCTAAGTATTTGGACTGAAATATAGTTCAGATATAGGAGAACATCGGCCTCCTTTCACTTTGCTAAGGCATCGCACATCACCAGATAAACAAATTAATATATACTTTGATCTTTGCATGCTAAAGCATCACACACCACAAGAAATCTTAGAGATGCTATAGCCATTCCTTTCACTTTGCTGATGCGATGCTGTTGATAGCAGCACTTGCATAGGAAGATGCTGAATTGCTGATAAGGAATGTACGTATTTATATATGATTTCCTATATAGTTTATAGTAAAATGCTCTCAATACTGTAAAATTGACCCCATTTACAACATAATTTTTTTATTTATTGGCCCTCATGGTTTGGAAGTCTGGCTCCGCCCCTCCTTTCATCTAGTTAAATGAAAAGACTAACAACATAATCCGAAACCAGTCACATAGATGATTAATTACAGAAATCGTGTTTCTGAAATGACCCAGAAATGTGAACTGACAAATAATGCATATATACCATAAGTCTATCCATCAGCCTATTTACTTTGCTAGAATTTGCAAATTAATAGGCAAGCTAGCATTTCTTTTACATTTCCATAGTTTGTATTTAATTGCATGCTAGCTAGTATCTAGGAGACCCAAAAGGTAATTTGCATATGATAGTTGTTCCATCAGATCAATGATACAGTATGAAAGCGTCTTCAGTATGGATTGGGTACTCCAAATAATGTCGAACCACACATTTAAAAAGAAAATATCTGTCAAAGAAGAAAAAAATATGTGGCAAATAGACATGATCATCTTTTCATTTGTACAATATTTTGGCGTCTGATTTGTAGGTGATATGTATAGATCACCAGAAAAATTTTTACTGTTGACACCCATACTTTATACATTAGAAATGTTTCTTGTAGACAAAACTGTTCATATCAATATTTGACTGACAGTCATATTTTCTGTATTTGAGTTCTGTTTTATGCCATATAGTAGAGAAGTCAAATATCTTCATGCCTACAATTTACTAAATTGTTTATCCTTTCAAGATATTACATGTCAAGAAGGTGACCACACGGGATTCAACAACTCACTCTATGTTTTGCCAAAGAAATTTTTCCTAAAAATAGTGTTGGAAGTACAATTATGCACTAAAGAGGAACTACTGCTTTTTTTAAAATAGGACAGGTCTAGCTGACAGTACAGTGCTGTTTTAAGTCGGGTTCAGGTTCTGAGCTAAATCTGAACTACACTCGATCCAGAATGAGACATGAAATTCTATCAGACGCCAAACTCTAGGATCGCAAGCAACTGCTTATCATTAAGTAATTTTTACCACAGTATGGAATTTAATGTACTAGTACCATGCAAAACAAGTCTATTGGATTCACTAATTTTTTTTGTATCTTCATCAGTTCATAAATTCAACATAATATGCCCCACAGAATCAACTGTCCCTAAGTTGGGTGACCTGCATGGTAGGTATGTAAAGATTTCTGCTACATTTTATAACAAGGGGGTTGAACCTGAGTTAACTAATGAAGACTGTGCTTAAGCTTCTTCGTCACAAGAAAAATTAGGTACAGAAAGACTGATGTATCTAGTGCACAAAGTTGTTTTCTTTGATGGAAATTTGGTAGGCCCCCCCTTGTTTCTTTGTTTGTATTTTCTTTTGCTGTAGTGATCTCACAATGTTGTAATCAAGTCGTAAGTGCATTCCTTTCAGACTATACTGGATAAGTTATTCTGTATATACTTGAGAACGTTTATGCTCTTATTGTTTTAATCATTTGCTGCCAATCTGCCATCATGCCTGTACTAAGGTGTGTTGAAATGACAATTAAGATTTAAAAGGAAATAGATTTGAGTTTCTCTTTCACACAAGTAAAACTTTGAGCATTCACATTTCTCTGTTTAAAAAATCTACAAGGAATGGATCTTATAAAGAAAGGAAATGATGGAGCTGACACTACTTCGTAATATAAGCATTAAGCATAGAGCTAAAAGTTGACTTGAAAATTTACATTAAGCCTTTCAAATTTTTACATTGAACGGGCCAAATACTTATTTGCATCAAAAGCAATTTCAATTGTGGAGTAAAACCCGATTCTATCATGGACCTTAAAGACCATAATGTAACAATATCAACTAAAATTTATCAAACAGACAGGCTTTGGGCCTTCGAGAAATTAACAAAATCTCCCTTTTGCAAATCCAATAGTTCCCCATTTTAAGCCGTTAAATAATATTTCCATACAGAAATTGTCATGAAAGAGAAAGACCAGACAGGATAAAAAAAAAAATTGGAGTAAATGTTTGACATGGCAACAAAAATTTACCAAAAAGTTCGAATAAGTACTTGAAAGGCAACAAAATTTCTCTTCAAGTCCTCGAAACAAATAATATTTTAGATCCATAACAGACCCACAGGCCACAACTTCGCAACAAATAAAAATAACTTCAAATGAAATCTGACAGCGCCTTGGAGCCTTCAATATATACATGAAATCATCAGTAACTATAGGACAAGACCTGTAGCCGGTTCAGGCTTCTTAGGAGGCTCTGAATCGGCTGGTTTTTCTTTTGATTCCTCAACAGGCTCCTTAACAGTTTCTTCATTAGATTTCTCAACTTCTGGTTGTGGTGTTGACAGTGGAGTGAATTCACGGGTTTCGGATGGAATAACAGTGGTTAGCCCGTCACCAGCCGGGTTCAGTTCGTGTTCTGGTTGAGAACCCGGCTCGGCAGTGAGCTTCTCCTTGGCCTTGTTGAATGCACCGGTCACCCATGCAGCACTGGTTAGCACATACCTTTTCAAGCCACAAATTACTTTAATCAACAAGATAGCAGTGTACAAGGCAATCATAAGAAACAATAAGTTTTAGTCATGAAGTTCGTACCGTACAACCAAAATTATCTCTTTTTCTTATTCTCTTTGGCTTGAATTAAGACTAATCAAAGCTTAAATTGTATATGTTGAGTGCAAGATTAATTGACGTCAAAACTTTAAAATTAGGTTATATAGAGGCCTAATTGCACTACTAGCGATAACACACAAAGGGACAACTGGTATGAAAGGAGTTGGTATGCTAGCAATCAGATCCTTAACCAGAATAAAATGGAATCAAATTTAGCATCTAAAGGCTGAAATTGAATCCTTGGTTACGATATAAATATAACATACAGACGTAGCATTAAGAGCATGGTACCAGTAAAAATCATCAACCAGTTAACTTGCTCCAGGTTGCTAAACCTAGGAAGGAACTCTGTAATATTCTTTAATTGGTGTCACCCAACCCCATAACATTTTGGTCTTTGTTTCAATTTATTTCCCTGCATTATTTTTCCAGAAAGTACATCCAAATTCCAAGAATGCTAAATGCAAACCGATATCACCTAAAACTAGTACACACCTGTTCTTCATAAGAGCGGACCCTGCATTGCTGATAGTCTGCTCCGCAGCAGCAAGGGTGGTACGGGTCTTCTCCGTGACCTGGTACTTTTGGTCCATCTCCTTCACCTTGAGATCCATCTCCTTCATCTTCTCAGTGAGGCCAATCTTGTGGTCCAGTGAGGTTACCTTGGCCGAGGCAGTGGAGGTGATCTGGTGCTTTTCATCAAGATCCTTTGCCTTCTCCAAGGCATCCTTGCCAAGGACAAAGCCCTTTGCTAGCATAGCGGTCACCATGCCTTCGGCTTTTTGTAGTGCCGACTGTGGGCCCGTGGTTGGGGGCATCACATCAGCTGCGGCCTAGGAATTATAGAGATGTTTTCCATATAAGAACAACAATTGCTTGAAAAATGGAAAGCTTTAAAAATGTCCTTGCATAGCTCTCTACATGCTTGCACTCTTGATAAGAGTCTCTGACAAATTGATACAGCGCAATAATTTTCACATATAGGAACATTTCCATTTGACAATCTGTAGTTTTTTAACTATCAAGTAACCTGATCTTAAATTATCATAATTTTTTTTTTGTCAGTGAGATCACGTGCATTGCCTCTGACTTTCTACGAAGGTTTTAACCATACCATTTCAACTCCTACTTACTGGTTGTAATATAACATGCCATTAGATAATCAACCTTGGTACTTAACTTGCCTAATAAATCACAATAAATGATTCATTTTATGAATCCTTTCGAGTTTCAAATAGTGAATGAGAAAAGATATAGATATAGAAATGTGAACAAAGCACTCAATCACCAAGACACTTGCAATTAGCTACATTATCTGAGTGTGTGTCCATTAGATGATTTAATCAATTTGATCCCCAAATTCAGACTAGATTTATATTCCCTTCAGCATAGCAAACTCAAATGCTGTCTTCGAAGTTTGGTGAACGTATATAAGCAGATCCGATTACGTTAACATTAAATGTTAGCACAATGTAGTCATGTTGTACTTAGACTTCCGATTTCAACGGTTCTGTCATTTAAAGTTCAGAAATGTTGGGGTTTAAATTCAAGTACGAAAAAGTACTACCCAAGGAAAAATTGGAAAGTATTAAGAGTAATTTTTTTATATGAACCAACAAAGGTATATCTATTATAGTATACCTCTCTTTGCGCAACTAAGGCCTCAGCAGGGAGTTCATAATCTGTGGCTGGCATGACTACGACTGACATGTCAACAATGGTTGCTCCCTACAAAGTAAGCCAAACAACCAAAACCAGTTAAAAAGAAAAGTATAGAAACATTTTTGAACAAAATTTAGAAACTTCAGCAATAACTCTCCAGCAAATCCAACTATCCAAGTGCGACATCAAATTTTGCAACCAACTGAATGGACTCATCATTTGAAATTGTAGTGTCCAAGTTCTGTCGTTCTTTTACTCTTTATTGTTTGATTGGTTTATTTGAGGTAATTACAGAGATCACTCAAAGCTCTTATATCAAGCTAAGGCCCGAAAATGATTTACAAGAGTATTTCAAAACCTCAATTTGAGTTCTCAAGTAATAATATAATATCTGGAATGGCCAGAAAAACATTTTCCACTAAAATACCCCAAAGAAAATTGTACCAATACAATGTATCATAAAAAAGGTCATATACCGTGAGAAGCATAGCAGTCTCAGCCCCCTGAGTATCCTTGAATGTGATGTACGCAATCTGAGACAAGTCATTTTCTCTGAAAAGAATATTAACGTTGATAATTATGAAACTTTATTTCTTTACAAAATGATAAATAAAAGCTATAATGGAAAAACTTGTACATACTTTTGCATTTCAACATATACAATGTCGCCAGAGAAGGAGAAGAACTCCTTCAAGTCTCGTTGAGAAGCTTGCAGAGAAACATTACTGACCTTAACTGTGGTTACCTTCAAACAAAAATTACATGAAAAGGAATTCAATTAGTTCCCTAAAAACAACAGTTTATTACTTATATGATCTGTCATATAATTTTAATATCAACATACAATTAAACCTTTGATGAAACCATTATAACCAGATTTATTGGGTAAAGTTTTCACTTTTCACAAGTTCACAAAAAAGGGTAAAATATTATGGCAAAGTTTCACAAATGGTAAATGAAATCCAAAACATTTGTAGAACAAATATAAAATAACAAAGAACTTCAGGAAGTGCAGTCCTTGAAGTTAATTTGAAAACGATTAGACAGTTACTACAGACAGTGATGCCTAAACTAAAGCAATCAAACTACCAAAATCCCAATTAGATTAAGGTAGATAACAACATCACCTATACTGGAACCAAATTAAAATAGAAAACGAGGAAGGAGAATGTTACATTATGGAAAAGGTAAGTTTTAATATTGAACCACAAAATTACGCAATGCAACAATCGATCCTCAAATCTACCCCAAAATTAATTCGACGAACATCACAACTTAATCCTTCCTCGCTGTACTATTTTTCTTGAATGATTAAGTTCGTAAAACAAATCGAATCTGAAAGTCATAGAACAAAAACAAGTACGCATTGATCTCTCCCCAGATCATACACTCCCATTAGAACCCCAAAATTTCTAGTATAAAATGTACATCGGGCATAAAAAAATTAATAGAAATAAGATGGAAAAATCAATCCTTACCATCATCTTTGTAGAACTCGAAAAACCCTAAAACTTGGATTAAAAGAGAGAAGGCGGATGAAAAGAAATGTCTTTATACGAATCCCGCAGTTGAGTTCAAATAAAAGCGTTTTAATTCTTTAACCTGCGCCACTAATCGTCCCCAAAACGTTGTGAACCGGGTCTTAAATAGTAAAACAGTGTCACAGATTTATACTATTACAAAGAGATTTCATATCACCTTAAGGTACCTCAATTTTTATATTGAATCATGTCCGTTCGTTTTATATGGCCCGAGTTCGGATTAAAACTCAAACGTTTGATTACCTCAGATGATGCCGACTCATTACAAAGAGTGGACACAGTGATTGGGGGACACATAGGAGGTGCCAAAAAGATGCAATGGTAACAGAGTTGACCATATTTGGTTCTCACGTGGCAAACGTGTGGGGCACGACTGACGAGAGCTATTACCATCAAGACTTGCTGATCTTGGTGTATATCATTTATTACGTTCGGAATATGACGGAAACACAAATCATTTTTTTTTTGAATTAATACAAATTATTTATTATAGCATATGGGTTCACATATTTTTTTCTTCTAATATTTGTATTTAACACGTTACTTTATTTTATTACTTTATTTTATTGGATTCTCACAAATGCTGCATATTTATAATTTTTCTTATGTACCTAAAATTAATTTATCTTTTCTTGTTACTTTCATTAAATGACAAGTTGTATACAATCATATAGAAAACAAAAAATTTATAATAATATCTTATCAATATGATTTATTATTCCCTCGGTACGAAAGATTGCAGGTTCAAAATCCAAACTTTACTCAAAATTAAGAAACAATATGATTTATTGTAGAAAACTAAGTAGTGTATAAAAATATAGAGACAAATATCAATCTATCATTTTTGTTAATAATTAGTTTAGACAAAAGAAGTTTACTTTATAAATGTGGATTATAGATAGAAATATACATTAGTAAGCTTTGCATAGAGGCATTATCGAATAATATAAGTTTAATTGAAATAGATTCAAAAGAATAATTTATATTGACAAGAAAATTAATTTATAACTGTAACATCTTGAGAAATACTATCAGATGGTACAATTGTACATTTATTTATTATAAATTAGTAAATTGTATATTAAGTTTGATAACTAATTAGTTATTCCATCGATTAATTTAAAAACAATCCACAAAATATTTTTATCTACATTTGATAATAGGACCAAACCAAATTTCAGATTACACCAAATTAAATACATAACATATCTAGACATAATTTACTTCATTTAATTGTCAAATAAGTTTTCTGGCAGTACATCTCTTTTTCTTAATACTGTATAAGTGTATATACATGTACAACTTTAAACCGTGCTCCTGGTGCACCCAATACTGCCTCTTTTCTAATATTCACTCTCGAGAGAAATTTGTAAAGTATTTTTGAAACAATTAGTTGCCGTGACTTGAGTACACGTATCAGAGATCAGTTGCCTAGATTATGCTCCTCAAACAAATATCGATTCAGGAAAACAATGATGTCCAAAATAAAGAAAACATTCAAGGGAAATCTGAAAAAAATCGTGTAAGATTTATCAAATTTCAATGATACAAAACAGAAACAGCATCGTTGTTTTATTAGGAAAAAGTTTAAGAGGATATATAGATAAAGAGTACAGGAGCATAAATTAGGAAATAAATATTAGTAACAATATGAAAGACTCTTAAATCAAATCGTTCATTTATTTATTTGTTGCCAACTTGGGGAGGGAGAGCAATTCAAGCATAGAATGTTGTCAAAAATAGAAGGTAATTTACATCAATGCATGGAATATTTTATCACCATAGCCATATGGCTTGTCTGCTTGATGGAGCAAATCAAGAGAAGTAGAGAACCTGTAACTCTGTAAGGAATTAATCCCGAAATTTTTATTAATATTAAAAAATTGAGGAGGGTTCAAATGCCTCCGTTTTTTGTGCCTTCATCATGCCTCCATTTTTAAGAATTTTAATAACTCAAAATTTAAAAACTTAAAAGTCAAAATAAAACTGTTGGATATGATCTACACATTTTATCTATGCGCATGTAAAAAATTGTGACATTTCAACTTTGTTTTGGTTGTCATCAAGAACATGTTAAAATATACTAACATGGATAATTTCTAGACGTTAATTTTTCAAATGATTGATTCACATAAAAACAAAATTGAAATGTGATATTTTTTTATGAGCACATAGAGAAAATAACATAGATCACATCTAACGGTTTTATTTTGACGTTTATAATTTAAATTTTGATATATTAACGTTTTTAAAAATGGAGGCATGGTGGAGGCACAAAAAATGGAGGCATTTGAACCCTCTAAAAAATTATAAAATTTAACATTCAAATTCAAATTCGGAAAAATTCTAAATTTGCCCAATCCGGAGAATAACTCTCCGGATTCAGGCTTTCTTTCCGGAGAGTTATTCTCCGAATCTAGGATTCTTTTTCGGAGAATTATTTTCCGAATTCATGCCTTCTCTCTGGAAAAGAATTCTCCGGATTTAGGTTTTGTTGCCGATTATTTTTTTTGTAATTTTGTGTTTTAATTGTTTTTAATTTTTTTGTTTATTATTAATTCATATCAATTATTAATAGAGGAGGGTAGTGTTTTGAAAAAACCCGGCCGGTCCAGGACCGGCCCGTCGGACCCGTGGACCGGACCTGGACCGGCCCGTCCCGTGCACAGGACCCGTCCCGGACCGGGGTTAGAGACGGTCCGGTCCTGGGACGGGGCGGTTTGGTTTTCTTCCCATAGACCCGGACCGACCCCCCCTTCTTCTACCCGTGGACCCGACCCGTCCCGGACCGGACCGGATGAACCCGCCAGACCCGGATTTTGTACTGTAGCAACGGACCGAACCGAACCCGCTGCACCGTGAGCCGCGCATACACCGGCCAGTGAACCACGCCCGCGCCCGTGAGCCGCGACCGTGAACCGGACCCGCAGCCGTGAGCCGCGCATACACCGGCGCAAAATGGGTTTTTTTTTGTTGGCAGCAGGATTCGAACTTGGGTCCTCTCTCAATACAACCAAAACCTTTACCACTCCGCCACAGTTTATCTTGTGTTATATTGTACTAACTTTAATATTTGACTCTTATTTAAGCCCGTATCTATCAAACAAAAGATCCAATATATCACAAATCACAACAACAACCCCTCTCATTTAATACTACAGTTCTGTCTAGAATTAAAACAAATTCCGAATAAATTAAACTTTAAAGTTTTGTTTTAATTAAACAAATTCCGAATTAATGATTAATAGTTTAATACTACAGTTTTGTTTTAATTCGGAATAAATTAAACTTTTAAAGTTTATTATCTTCTCTTAAAAGTATAATAATTGTTATATATCAAAAATATTTCTAAAGAAAGCTAATATACCAATATTTCTAAAATAATTCTTAAGAAGTTTCGATCAAAATATTTAAACTGAACAACTGAGGCGGAACTAGAAAATTTAAATTGTAGAGCTCAAATTTAAAATACCTAATTAATGCACGTGATTAGAATTTAAACCCAAATCTCTACAATATACATAATTTAAACCCAAATCTTAAGACAACAAAATAATAAAATGGTAATATACATAATTAAAAAATTAAAATTATAGGAGTGATTAAGCATCTCTTGGCTTGTCTTAAGGTTCGCACCTGCGGAACAACTAATACTAAGATTCATATATAATCTGAATGTCAAACCAATAAAATGAATTGTAAAATAATAATGCAACATAGGTCTTGTATCCTAATTAAGTCTTAAGAATAATAATGCAACATCGCTAATAAATTGAATATTGTAATTTAATAATGCAACCTAGCTATTTTATAATAGGAAAATAAGGAAAATAAGTCATGAAAGGTTATTTATCATGTTGACTAGTCAATTAATAACATTGAAGGTGGCAACAATGTTCCATAAATAACATTTCTTATTTCAAAATTATCAAACAAGCTTAGAAAGTATAAATAATAACTAAGAATATGTATATATTTTACCTAGAACTATTGCTAATTTAAAATTTATTAACACAAGTATTGACAACATATTTTACCTAGAACTATTGACAGCATATTAACTTAACACAAATACATGTAACTAGCTTATAATTTTAAAATGAAACACTAACAATGTGACATATCTTGAAATAGAACTAGGGTATTCTATTCAATTATTCAATATATCTTTATGCTATGTAATATTAATAAAAAATGATAACATTTAATATGCAAGTATTATTATTAATCAAATAATTTGAATTTTACAATGATTATTGGAATTTTTGAGTTTGGGAACAATATGGTGAATTGATCATTTCTGAAGGTATTTATATCATCTGGTATGGATCAATTCAAACGAATTGGATCGAAATCCCCAAAGACTGAGATCAGTGTGCAATCTTGTGCAATAGTTTGTGTAAAATTTAGCCACTAACTATATTTTCATATAAAAATTGTTCGGTTCAAAACAAACTATTGAATTGGAATTGGAAATTTGTGTAAAATTGTGCAATAATTTGTGCAATAATTTTCATATAAAAATTGTGCAATAATTTGTGTAAAATTGTTTGGTTCAAAACAAACTATTGAATTGGAAAAAAAAAACAGAAAAAAAAACAGAAAAAAAAACAGCAAATAAAACAGAAAAAAAAAACAGAAAAAAAAAAACAGAAAAAAAAACAGAAAAAAAAAACAGAAAAAAAACAGGAAAAAAAAAACCCCGGACTGGACCGTTACCCCCGGGACCCGTGGACCGGACCGTCCCGGACCGTGGGACCGCCGGACCCGTGGTTCAACCAAGTGCCGGGGTTGGCCTCTGAAAACCGGACCCGTCCGGACCGGGACCGTGGACCCGTCCAACCCGCCGGACCCGTGGACCGGGAGACCCGTGGACCGAACGGGTTTGGACCGTCCCGGACCGTTGTCAAAACACTAGAGGAGGGTTCAAATGTCTCCATTTTTCATGCCTCCACCATGCCTCCATTTTTAAAAACGTTAATATATCAAAATTTGAAACTTAAAAGTCAAAATAAAACCGTTAGATATGATATACATCATTTTATCTATGCACGTGTAAAAAATTATGACATTTCAATTTTATTTTGGTTGTCATCAAGAGCTTGTAAAAAAACGTACTAATGTGAATAATTTCTAGCCATTGATTTTCAACTTATTGATTCACATAAAAATAAAATTGAAATGTGATAATTTTTTATGAGCACATAGATAAAATGATGTAGATCATATCCAATGGTTTTATTTTGACTTTTAAGTTTTAAATTTTGAGTTATTAAAGTTTTTAAAAATGGAGGCATAGTGGAGGCACAAAAAATGGAGGCATTTGAACCCTCCACTTATTAATATTTCATATTGCACATTGTTTATATTATAAATTGTTTGAAATTATTTATTCGATTATTTTAAGTAATTATATAGTTATTAGTTTTAATTTAATTTGTTATTAAATTTTTGAATGTAATTGTCTGTAAATTTTAATTAATTAATAGTTTTAATGTAATTTTTTAATATTAAGGATAAGACGTAGAATTTCAAATAAAATGAAATCACATGCTAGACATCTAACAGAAAATATCCAAAATAAAATATAGCAAAACACACAAAATAAAATAGATAAATCCTAAAAATGATACTATCTGTCAAATATAACAAAACATGCCAAAATAAATAAATAAAAGAGTCATAATGTTCTATCTCGAAAAAGTGAATCGGTTCAGGGAATGATGCTCACGCCGCGGTCGCTAACGAGGAGGAAGAGTAGGAGAAGTATTGTCGCTAGAGTCGCTCATGTCGTCTGTGATCTCAGGTTGTGTATGGGTCTCAAGAGGTGACTGATAGGAAGATGATGCCCCAGGGTCTAATCCCATATGCCATCCTGGAGTCCTCAGAACCTCAGGACGACAAGTCATGCTGCCGAACCCTGATGAAGCCAAAACATATAGTGAAAATCCATATCTTTTCTTTCGAAAAATGGCGAAAAGTGAATGCAAAGTATCTATTTTTCTGATTTATTTACCGCAAATGTGTTTTTAGGTCTTTGGCAGGTTTTTGAGAAAGTTACGTATTTAGGCCAAAAACAGAGCAAAAGTGTCTAATTTAGGCGATTTCTGGAGATAGCACCAATACAGTGCATCACATGAAGCATGCAACACCTTATATGAAGTGCACAACATGCGAAATGACAAAATTACAACAAAATTCGCTAAGTCAGGAAGTTGTGCGGGGTCCCCTATGCCGCATGCGGCATAGACTTATACCGCACGATCGGTGGACTCAATATGTGGATTGTTTTGATTCTGATCAAATCTCCACCGTTGATGTTATTTTTAGCAGAATTCTTCCAAATTGACGCAATTGCTTCAGCGGCAAGCTTTCATAGCTTGCAGATAGAGATTTAAATGTTTGCGAGTAATATTATAAAAGGTTATAAACGGAGCTTTAAAAACTTAGATATGAGCGCGGGAAATGGAAGTTAGAAATTAAATACTTGAGGGACGCGCTCGGGGATTTATTTGGAGGGCAATTATCAGACTCCTTTATAAGAAAAATATTATAAAGGTATATATTAAAAACAATTTCTTTAATTAAATTAATTTATATAATTAATTATGATTTAATTTTTTCGTGCACATGGGATGCATATAACTTTGAACTCCATTACTAATATTTAATATAATATAATAACATTACTATCGGCTTTTTAACAAATTTCAGATTTGGATCATGTAATATCCATATATATACGAATTTATATAATAAGGTGGGTTATTTTTCAAGATTCATACGCATATTCAATAATTTTCTCACATATACTTCTTAGCTTCATATGCGAATTAGTTTATGCGTCGAACAATCTACATTAGTACCTAAATATAAATATTTTGGAGATTACCAACTATAATAGATCTCTATTTTGTGGTTGAGTGGACTTGAGTTCGAATGTCACTAACCACATATTGCGCAATTTAATTTCCAACCATCTCTATCAAAAGTTTCTAGTTCCGCCTCTGTAGGTTTGGATGAAATTTGAGACAGAGGCACTAATAGTAAGTGAAGGTCAATGACCCCATTTATTTTCAAAATATTCATGTTTATTAGGTAATTTTCTATATAGTTTAGAGAAAATTGTTACGGGTACTGTAAAATTGATACTCATTCGCAGTATAAAAATTTGAGTAGAACTAGGGTATTCTTAAGCTCACCAAATCCCTTTGTGAGCTTAATTCAAAAATCTATTGAATTGGCTTCAAACGATGTATCCAAACCGTTGAAACTGATCTACTTCACGAGTGATGCGTTTATATGTCAAATTTATAAATTTTCGAACTAATTTAGTATAAAGTCAAGCAGTCAAAAAAAGATAGTTTATAAGTTAATTTTAATGTGATCATTTTTCATCATTTTTTACTGCTTGACTTTATATTAAATTAGTTTGAAAATTTATAAATTTGACATGTAAAATCATCACTCATGAAGTAGATCGGTTTCAACGGTTTGGATAGATCGCTTGAAACCAATCCGATGTGTTTTTGAGTTAAACTCACAAAGAGACTTAGTGAGCTTAAGAACACCCTAGTTCTACTCTAAAAATTTTACATGCTCAACTCTCATTCACATTTAACTCTCATAATTTAAAGTTACAGTTCCGCCCCCTCAATGGAATGGTTATTCCAAAGAACAATATTTTCATTAGTTAACCCTTTGGCCATATCAAGGAAAGTGATGCTTCAAGAATTAAATCTGTGACATACAGTTATCTTCGGGTACATGTCGACTTACTCCAGAGGCCACTTAATTGTAACAATTAATTACATTGTCCTGACCACATGTGCTTTTATTGTAGATCAATGCACCATAAATTTATCCTACATTAGTACCTGCTTTAGGAAGTGAACTCCATCCAATTCAATTCAAGCTCCTCTTGCAATTATTTATTATGTTGGGCCGGTTCAAAATTGAATGCAATTTTGAAGCTGAAATACGCGGATTCAACTTGAATACGGTCAGGGACCGAATTACAAAATTTAGATTGCAGAACTTAAAAACGTGCCGTGCCGTGACTAACATGCTGTGACTTTAGTCTCGTGCCGTGCTGTGCCATGACCAAGTTAATTTTTCACGTGCTGTGCCGTGCCGTGACCAAAATGTCAAGGGGTGGTCACGGCATGCGAATGGTCACCTAAACATGCCGTGACCATACGTGACTCGCGTGACTCGCGTGACCATATTTAATCATAATTTAGGTTAGTTCATTCAAGATTCACCATTAAATCAATATCTAATGGTCCTAATTACACGTGACTCGCGTGACTACGTGTCGTGCCGTGCTGTGACTAAATATTTCACGTGCGTGCCGTGTCGTGCCAAAGTTTCAAAAGATGAACACGGCACGTAACTGACACGCGTGCCGTGCAGTTCCGTGACGGAGCCGGCTCTGCCGTGCCACTTTTTCCACTCTACGTGACTAGCATTCTGACTTGACTGTAGATTTGTTTATAAATGTAGCTTACAGCTTGGATAAGCGAATTTGACTCGTTTAAGAGTTCATCCGGTTCTACTCAATAGTTAATAACTTGTACATGTTCTATGTATTGGTACTGTTTATGGAAGATTAGAATAGTGAAGATAGTTCAATTGATATCAAATTAAATACCATCTGATTACAGATCTGAAACATTTAATTCGTGTCAAAATTCGCATATCCAATTTAAATTTATGAAATAATTTATAATATTAATTTTTCGTACGACTCTCATCCCAAATGGAATATCAAATCAAATTAAATGATCAAATCCATATCGGATAACCCCTCCTCCCATCTAATCCCTCATCACTCTCTCTCCTGCTTCCTTTTCTTGTGTGCGTGTTTTCACCTTTTTTTCTTCGAATTCATACCAAAGTTTGGCTCCTCTCTCTTAAAAGCAATTGTTTTTAAATGCGACCGCGCGCATAGATGGCATATGTGTATGCAGTCTGCTGCTGTGCTCAAAATATCATGCAGTCACATATATATATATACGGACCGCATATGCGGTCATGCGGAGAATAATGCTACACGCGGCACTGTTCATGTGAACACATATGCAGCCACCTAGGAGTTGATTAGAGTTTCTGTTTGGAACCCTTTTTTGTGCACCCATAATTTTTTCAAAAACTTCAAAAATTCATATAAATTCACCCCTTTTGAGTTTTTAGGATTTTTTTTATATCAAAATTCATGATTTTTTATGTAAAATTTTATCATGAATCTTATTTCATGAAAATCATCATCCATTATTAGTGACTTTTAAGAAATTGGGATTATAAGGTATTATTCTCACTTAATTTTCAAGAAATTAATATGATAAATTCCTCATACATATTTCAAAACTATTTAGGATCCAACAACAATTTATTTTAAAATATGCATATATAAGTTTGCATTAAAATCCGCATATACAATATGTTACTCCTTCTGCATACATGAAAAAACTGTATTTTAAAACATTGCTCAAAAGTGAGACTGAATTGATTGCAACATCTGACAATTTGTTACCTTAGTTATTGATAGATGAATGATTGAGATTAATAAGGATAAAAGAATGAACGGCTAAGATTAATTTCCGCTCGTTTAATTATAGAACCGATTTCGAATATTTGGTTCGATAACTCGAAATGTTTTGAGACTGAAATTTAATCGTCTTTTAAATCAATCTCTGACACACCACGCGCTGCAATTTTTTTTTTTTTTTGTGCAGCCTTATATATAGTGGCATATAAGATAAGGAGAAGAAAGATGTAAAGTAGAAGAAAAAAACAGAAAGAAGCACTACCTTATTTTTCATTTTCTTTTATAATTTGTGGTTTATATTAGTTACACCTCAATTTAAAATTAGCAAAATTTAAAATTTAAAAGATCACATGAAGTAAAAAAAAAATAGCATTCATTAATCTAATCTTAAATTAAGAATTCAATAAAATAACTAATCCAATAAAATTTATTTTCTGTCTTTTCTTCTTAACTTTACCCAAAATGTATAAATTAACAGGAAAAAAATCACTTGTACACTACAGTTGTTTACTCGTAAGGCTTCTTCTATCAGTGAGTATTGTTAAGGTACCTGAGCGTTTAGAATATTCATTGTTGGACTAAAATAAATTTGATATCTAATTTAATATTGGAGGAATCTGTTTTGAGATTCGTGTCAGATTAAATCGACCGACTTAGATCTCATTTTACACAGTCAGGTATTACACTGGATCTGAATTCGTTTGGGTATTTGTTGATGAATTCGTATCTTCCCAGGTACCTGAGGTACAATATCTAAATTCGAAACATTTTTTAACTTGCATGAATCTCAAAACGGACCTCCTATATACGTAGATTATAATATTGTACAAAATGTTTCGAATACTGTACCACCGTATTCGCAAAAACTTTATTCACAACTCGCAAGAATATACGTAGATTATGTATTCCTTTCTTTTCTACGCAAATCACTATTTGAGACGAAAAACCGAGAGAGAAAATGATATTCGAATCGATTGGATTATATTTTTCTCTCACCCCACAAGCCTTTATATAGGCCTTAGGGTCGGTTGCCAAATGACCAAAATGCCCTTGGCAAGATCGGTTCTAGGGGTGTTTACAAAAATGCCCCTCGAGCCATAAGCCCATAATTCAATTGATTTAATTTGGGCTTTTAAATTAAATTCTAAATTTAATTTAGGCTCAAATTCAAATGGGCTTTTAACCCAAAATGTTAATTCATAATTAACATTTTTAATTCATTTATTATCAATATAATTATTCTGAATAATTATATTTATTGCGACTGTTGTTGCGATAAATTTATACAACGTGTCGTACAAGCTTATAAATTTAATCTGTTTAAGCTTGTCATCTCTATGACATTTATTTATTAATTATAACACTTTATAATTAATAATAAAATTCTCTGATTACTTCCCTATTGGTGTGACTCGATAGGATCTGTGTTATGTTGGCAATAGAATTAAAACTCCTTTTAATTCTATAAATCATAAGCGACATCTGGCAGAATGCATTATGACTACCCAATTGACACATATGATCTTGTACTGTACAATATCACGATCCAGTAAATAATTTACTCGTGTTAATTCTTTTGTCTCATATCATCAGATCAGTTTTAAGGTAGGTTTGTGTCATCCTTGCAAACTTAATATTTTCTTGATCTTAAGTAGATTATCAAATATGATTAACTCTTTAATCATATTGCGAGCTGATAACCCTACTTTATCAAGAGGCTTAGTGATACCATCACTCGTGTTATATACGAGGGACAATAGTAGTCTTGGTGAACATCTCCCCTTCGCACAAGTCTTGTATACTGAAATGTCATCTGTATAGCTACTTTTTTACAGATAGCATTGAACAACACTCACGAATACACACTTCTCATGTAGGAAATACGAATACCTCGTACTTTAGAACTTAATACTAAATGAAACATTAATGACACGAACACAATCCATTTAACGTTTCATTTAGGGTTTGTCAAATATCATGTTCTCTAACATGTATCTATGTGATTAAAATGATAACTCTTTGTCTATGGTTTGTAAAACTTAACCATCATTTAATCCACATACTAACCTTTGATTGGTAAATTAGTGTTCCTGCTAATTACCACGGTTAGAGACTATTAAGAGTATTTATCATCTATATTATGGAGTTCTACAATTTCAAGTCCTTAACTCGAAATAATTCATAAATGCGATAAATCTCAAGGAACAAAATGATATCTTTATTAATCATCCATTACATGAACAATATATATAGAATATAATTATCCTATGATTAACTTTTAGATTATTACACTAACATGCTCTTCATCATGTCGTTGATTCGCTGAACAGATTTATGCAAAATGCAGAGCAAGTCATACCCCCAAATGTGCACATGTCTCCGAAAACAATTCAGTTTGCGGATGATACAGTTATTTCTGAAGCAAACCCTCTAACCCTGAAGATTATCACACAAGTCCTAAAGGTACATGAAGAACTCACGGGCCTCAAGATAAACAAAGCAAAGAGTGCATTTGTCCTTGATTTCAATCCCTCCGAACTTGATATACATTATACATAATATTCTATCCTCTCCGGCAGAGCAGTTACCAATCACATATCTAGACCTACCACTATCAATTAAAAAACTATGCATCATTGATTTTCAACCAATGATTCAAGTAGTACAAAGAAGGATGGAAGGTTGGAAATCAAATTTCCTGCCATACGGGGGTAGAGTAACCTTGGTAAAAGCAGTCCTTTCAGCCATGTCAATACATTTTATGCAAGCAACCATGCTACATAAAGGAATCACCAAGCAAATTGATAAAATGAGAAGGCGTTTCCTATGGCGAGGCAACGAACCATGTAAAGGTATAAACTGCTTAATGAATTGGGAAACAGTTTGTGCATTAAAATGTAATGACGGTATGGGGATGATTTCCCTTGATTGCCAAAACCAGGCACTTCTGACCAAGTGGCTCTAGAGACTGCAACACGACCAAGATGGGATATGGGCGTCCACAATACGTCAATTGTACAACATCACAGATTGCTCCCAGCTTGAGGAATCCCCAAACCTCACTAGTTTTTTAAAAGACCTAGCATTGCTCACACCCTTCTTCTCCTGCTCGGTAAAACATGATATGGTCACCCAAACAATTCAATGGAGATGGACATCAACAAAACTTTTTCATGTTCATCGGCATATAGGGTAATGCATGATAAGAAGTTAAGTCAAGTTACCACTGAGCGCTGTGGAAGCTTAGAGTACCCATGAAGGTGCGCATTTTTCTCTGATTGATGCTGAATAACAAAATCGTAACTCAAGAGGTACTTATCATAAGAGGATGTACGATAACAAAAGGTTGTGCGCTATATAGTAACGGCGAAAGTGAGACTTGTGACCACTTAATGCGAACATGCCTTTACACCAGAAATTTATGGATGGATCTATGCGCACAGTTAAATCTACCAAGGGTAGGGGAAACTGTTACACAGAGATCTGGTGTGATGGTCGACAACAATTAACAGGGCAAAGCAAACAACATTGGGATGTGGCATGGGGGGCAGGCTCATGGGCAATATGGAAGAAAAGGAATAGAAGGACCTTCACCCAGAGGAGGAAAATGGAGCATATCCTAATTAATGAAGCAACAATTGATGTACATAACTAGTTGCTATTTAGTTAGATGCAATAGCGAAAGGGGTGGCCTAGACATAATGGGGGCTTTTTCTTAGTTTTATTAGCTGAGTTTTTTAATATTTGAATTACATTGTAAATTTACTAATAGTTACAAGGATTAGTTGATCCGTGTAACACCTCTGTACATATTTTTTTTATCTCAATATATCTTAGTGGAATTTCCACTAACCCTAAAAAAAAAAGAATTCATCCGGTTTTACTCAATAGTTAATAACTTGTACTATTCCACTTGTTTATGTTTTCTTACTTTCTCTCTATGTATTGTTACCGACTCTCTCTCATATTTTCACACGGAGGAGAACCAGCGTTAATCAATGGAGGGAAGGTACTTGAGTTTGGCCTGGTTAGGAAACTAGGGTGTTTTTTATTGGCATCAGATTGAGTTTGGTCCGGTTAAAAAACTAGTGTTTTTAATTAAGTTCACCAAATTTTTTTATGAACTTACTTTAAAATTTATCAGATTGGCTTCAAACGACAAATTCAAATCGTTGAAACCGGTATACCTTACGAGTGATTCTTTTATTTTTCGAAAATTTTAAATTTCAGAATTAGTTTAGTATAAAGTAAAGCAATCAAATTAGAAGGCTTATAAATTCATTTTAATGCATTTATTTTTTGAACATGTTTTTACCACTTTACTCTATACAAAATTAATACTTGGCAGCCGTTACCAAGATTTCAAAAAATATATACAAAATTAATTTGAAAATTAAAATTTTTTGCATGTAGACGCATCACTCGTAAGATAGTTCGGTTTTAACAGTTTGAATTTGTTATTTGACATTAATCCGATAGGTTTTAAGTTAAGTTCATAAAGAAACTTGCTGAACTTAAGAAAATCCTAATTTTATTCTACTTTTTTATTATTAGATCAAAAATTGATTTTTCGAAAAACAATATATTTTAGAAGCGTACTTGAAAGAGTTTGAAAAAAATAGTAACGTTGGTGATATAAAGATAAAATTGTGTATTTACTGAAGCAGGCAAACAGGAATTAAAGTTTAAATTGGAAAATGAAATCTATTGTTAGTCATAAAATTCGAGAAAAAAAATTATTATTTGATTATATTTCTAATTATTATTTCAAACCTCAATACTATTCTTATTAATAGATTACAAGGCCTAAGAGTTCGTTTGAGTGTTTTCTAATATATCTTTCATAGTGATTTATTAAAAATGATTCAAATGCCTCATGTTATTTATGACTCATTGTGTCTTATATATTTTATCTTTATTTTCAAAATTCAAACAATCAATTCAAACTGATTAACATGATCTCTATATTAAAATGTGCTTGGAGACCGAATTATATGTTTTTTGAAAGTGTTTTACTATTTTTTTAGATAGCTAATATAGAGATCATGTGGCCCAAAAACAACGATTTTGTAGCTAACTAAAAAAATAGTAAAATACTTTCAAAAAATATATAATTTGGACCCCAAGTACATTTTCATATGGATATCCTGTTGATCGGTTCGGATTGACTGTTTGAACTTTGAAAATGAAGATAAAGTATATGAGGCACGAGATATTAAAGACACGAGGCATTTAAACCCTTCCCTTTATTAAATCAGAATTCTTATAATAGCACGTTGAAATAATGGGGACTAAATGATGTATCTGTCCAGAGACGAACTTTTCCTTCCATCCAACAAATCCTACCGTTCTAAACCATTGTGTTGAATATGAAATATTATGGTAAAAATGTATCCGGTTATGTACAAGTCTGAAATTATTTATAAGAACACTCGCCACATGCTAAGCCACATTAAAATTGTCTCTTTTTTCTTTCTTTCCCATGCGTTTCTCACTTTTTTCTTTCCCGATGCACTGAAAACGCGTCTTTCTCTTTTTGCTTTCTTCTCTTCTGTTCTACCTGTCACGACTCCGCCGTCGGACCGGGATTCACGACAAGAGAGGCATCCAGACATCCATCCATCGCCCCGTCAACCTACGTCGCAACAAAAAATAACAAACATAAACAATACGGGGTCAGCTACAAAGCTCAGTAACCAGATATTTAACGACGCTCTTCTCTATAATTAGCTTAATTTAGTAACAATTTCAAACAGATTAGATTAATCCACACAAATTCACATCAAATTATGCCTGCATATTTAATGATGATAACACATGGGTCTAGGTTATCAGTAAAAACAAGTCACATAGTATTCATACATTTAGAATGTCTACAACAGACAATTCCCACATTCTCAGAACACACAATCTCATCATTTCACAATCAAATTCGAACCTCAGACCCGTTATCCCGTTAAATATGCCCTCATAACCCAACACCCAATTCAAAATCTAATTCAACCATACGAAACGAAAACACAGATTATAGAGAAGTCCAGTTACCTAATAGCGATCAATCAAGAATTCCAAATCAAATTGCAACAACGCTTCAGAATCAACGCAACGTGGTCGGAATTTCAAGTAGACATTCAATCAAATAATAATCATTATCATTATCATAATGTTTATCAAATTATTTCATCTATTTTCTCATATTTTTTTTCTCTATCTTTCTCTTCTTTTTTTCAGTTCGGCTTTCATTTGTTTTTTTCCCTCTTGAATTAATAAAAGGAGACATAACTCTTTTAATGGGTTTACGGGTTTAAAAGGGATAGGGGATCTATGCATGGAAGCCACGTGGCTGTTATGCCACGTTATTTTTAATTTTTTTTTTACATTTTAACATTTAAACCTTTCAAATTTTCAAAATTACAAATACGTACAAAATAAATTTCAGAAATACTATTAAAATTACCGGGTATTACACCACCTCTCCTCCAGAAGATGATCTCCTCCTCCTTTTCTCTCTTCGATCTCCGCCCTCTTTTCTTTTCTCTCTTCAATCTCCAGATGATGGAGTAAAAGGTAGTCAGCGATAAACCCTAGCTAGCTGCCCCACTCACATCAAATGAACTGTTATGAAGAACTGAATTTTCCCAAATGAACTGTTATGCCTGATAAATTTTACAGAAATGTTAGAATTTCCTGGTCAGAATCAGCGTGTTAGAATTTTCAGAAATGGTAGAATTTTTATTCAAGTTAAGGGTTCTTTTGGCAGTCTTATTATTTTTTTTAATCTTCTTATTTTCAGGTTTAGCGTGTTCAGAAATGTTAGAAATTCTTTGATTTTTAATACATTATTTCTGATTTTTTTATAGTTAACTTTTATATGTCTTTTGGACAGGTATCCATTACTCCTCTTCCAATCCTTCTGCCATGGTCAAAATCGTTTGAAATGACGAAATCAAACCTCTTATTTGCTTCTGAATGTCCTCGTTTGATATCTCCTCTAGCATGGATGAAAAAGGTAAATGTTCCCTCCCATTCGAATTTCCAATTTTTCAAATATAACAGACCATACTCTCTATATATATCAATGAAATCTCCATTCTTTCAAATTACACTTGTTCTATTCCCTTTCTTAATTCAAAACCACTAGTACTGTTCAAAACCCCTTGCTGTTTCCTTATGACAACAACAAAATTTTACTTTGATCTTAGAAGTAAGCTTTACTTGATATGTATATTATTATTCTACTGTTATTTTGTCCGTGACAAATTTTTTCTGCCAAAAAGTAAATTTTCTTCATTTATTATAGTTTGCTCTCATGCTCTCTGTTTTTGGGTCATGTCTCCTACCAAGAACTTCTCTTATGCTGTTTGTAACTCTTTTTTATTTTTTCTTTTTACTTCTGATCTATAATCTATTATTGTTCTTCCTTGGATTTTGTAAATATACCCTTAACTTAAACCCTGTAAATATGAATTAGTGAGTAAATAAGCCAAAGACATTATATATAACTCATGTACCAACCTCCCATTATTCTACCAGTCACATTCCATGCATATGAGCAATGACCAATTGATATAGCCTATGCTGGTACAGTACATTACCCTAAAATTGTCATAAAGAAACAAACACATTCCTATGAAATGTGGACTGCATACTGTTATGGATATTTGAATCTTATCTTTAGAAATTTCTTTTCTGTTGCATACTGTGCTGGTATTGTTGATATGCCTCAATCTGTGAACTTGAAACACCTCATCATCTTCATAAATTGAAAGAACAAAAATAACAAAGTAAACTGAAAACCAATCGCACAGTGCATCTCAATGTACTATGGTCTGATATAGGGCCCCACACCTTCCATTTGGGATTGAAATTTGATGTGGATATCCCTAAGATCATGACCTACAAGGATTTGAATTGTAACCAATCACTATATAGAGAAAAATTGAAAAAAATAATGAAGATCATGGCTCTCAGTAATGGTAGAATTTTCTATATGAAGGTATAATATTGTGTCATAATATTGTTATTGGGGTTTAATATTTTTTGCTTTCTTACATGATTACATAAGTTTAGTAGTTATTATTCTATTAGACTATTAGATGCATCAAAGTTCACTTATTCACTTATTATTGCTTGCATAATATGCAGGAAACACTGTACCTCAGATTTTCATATTCCTTTTCACAGTAAATCATAATTTAATTAAATTATAAAACTAGCTTCTTGCATAGATACAATATGTTTGAATTATCCCAGCAATCTCATTCTAAAGTTTTCTCCTATGAACTCCCTTACTGTTATGTTGTTGGCCCTTTTTTTAATTATGTATTGATACTTCATTGCTATAATAACATGTCTAAATTTGTAGCAATATCTTAAAAAAATTGTTCCCTAGGATAAAGAAAGGGTCAATTAATTAGCACTACCCAAAGTAAATTTCCTCACTGTTATGTTAAATTCTCATTCAGTGCCTAATATTTTGCACACTCGTAATGAGATCAGAAGGTTAATTTTGAAATTCTTTCAATTTTGCACACTCATATATCATTGATTTAATTTAGAAGGGTTTAGGGTTTAGAAGGGTTTAGGGTGTATACCAGTTTGCTATACATACCCAGTTTTTTATTTTTTTTCTGTCAGCTGAGATTCAACAATTGATTTAAAATCATTAAAAATTCATAAAAATGGAAAATTTGGTACAGGATAACTTGTCAGGTCATGTTCTAAGTGTGTATGCAATATGAAAGAATTCCATGACCTGTAGCTAGGTTCACCATTTTTATTTTATTTTACTGTTTTTGGGACATGTTGTACCAGCAGGGATTGCTTTGCATCTCTTGCTGTGTTATGTACCTGCCATGGCTGGTACAGCATTGAAGGGTTGGTGTAAGGGTCATGTGCCATACCTAGAGCCCATCCGTTGTTCTATACTTAAATCTAGGGTTTGTTTTACAAAAATCAAAGAGAACATCATCAACCTCACATGAAAATCCAAAGAAAACATGATGGTATAGTTCCCTGTTAGAACTCATGTTCAAAAATGCAATTTAGACCTTAGTGTTATTTTATTTACAATCATTCACATCTCAAGTGTATTTTTTCTGGTTTTTTAAGGGCAACAAGACAAGAGGAGTTCAACTCCATGCATTCTCATATGTTGAGATATCTTGTCTGTTTTTATTTACATGTTTTACATAAAATCAAAGTTTCAAGAGTTTGAACAGTACAGTGTATATGTGAAAATCACAAAATATATGAATTTACAAAAAAAAATGATGATTTGAAACTGTGTGTCATTTTCATTTTTGGCGCAGCAGATTCCCATAGTGTAAGGCAGGACAAACCCAGAAAGTTAGTTTTGAACTGCAAAGGAGCTACAAGGTACTATATTTTGATGTAGTAGTATATATTTCTTGCTATCTATCACAATTACTAAGCCTTTCACAATTACTAATTTGTTCAAATATTAAGTTGAAAAGAATTACTCAATAAAATTAGTATGTACTGTTGTATTGTTCATTAAGGAAAATGGTAGAAGAGGTATGTTCCAGGTCAAAAATAGTGGGTAGTTGTGTAACTGTTTCTAGCTATGTATTTGTCAAAGTTATATCATATTTCAATTGACATTTTCTGAATGGCTTACATCCAGCTATTTCTTTGTCAGTCAAAAATAAACAATACTCAATTGTGAAGCATTTCATCCATAGACACTTTTGGCTCTCTCTTTCATATTGCTATATAACTAAATTGTTTTGTAATTTTACCTAACAACAATATCACCAAGGATAAACATAACAATATAAACACATTTCACATCACCTGCATGCATGCCCAAAATTTATCTAATCTAAATTTACACAAGAGTGAGCCAAAAACAAAAGCATTTTACAACATGCTTCAGACATAATTAAAAACATGTCAACATGACACGCGGCTGATCGGTAATATGGAAATTTGCTTTTTTTCTCTTGCAAATATCTAAGTTACATTTTTCTTTCTTGCAAATTTATTTTAAGTTTTTAATACCTTCAATAAGATATTCTACATGGCAGTCAAGGAATGGGTTTTTTTACAGTGGAAATTTTTTCTCATCTTGAATGTCTCAATTACTTCTGGTGGGATATGAATGTCGTGCGAGTGCATTTCATGGTGAAGGCTCACCGTAGTAACAACTAGGGGTGTTCATTGGGTCCGGTTTAGTTGGTTTTGAACCGAACCGAATTAGTTTGGACTAAACGGTTCAATTTTTTCGGTTTAATGGTTCGGTTCGGTTCGGTTTGCTTTTTAAAACCGAATTATAATTTTGGTTCAGTTCGGTTAAAAAAATTTGAAAACTGAACCGACCGAAATTTTATATATTATGAATTTGGTCCGGACCGTCCTGGTTTATTTCTTAATACCCCAGTTTATTTCTTAATCAATTGCTTTAAATTCTTCAGTTTATTTCTTAATATCTTGGTTTATTTCTTAATATCCCGATTTATTTCTTAATACCTCGGTTTATTTCTTAATATACTTCGGTTTATTATAAATCAATTGATTTAAATAAAAAAATTAATATATTTCGGTTTGAACCGAATAAATTGAAATAAAACTTTGGTTCGGTTCGGTTTGGTTGCAATGCTAAATCGGTTCGATTTGGTTTTATTTTTGAAACCGAATTATAACTTTGGTTTGCCTAGTTCAACCGAACCGAACCGATGAACAACCCTAGTAACAACCTTTACTTGGTCCTTCTAGATAGCGATGTAAGAATCACATTATTCTTTTAAGTTGTCCTATTTTTTCAGATTAGTTAGAAATATTGCATAAATGTTTTTTCGATATAAATGTTGCATCTTCTAACACTCTGTTCTTTTAGAGAGCAAAAATGTTATATGAGATGAAATCATAGTTTATGTAGAAAGCATAGTTCATGTCGGACATTTGTATTGTTTGAAAAAAATCATGGTCGAATCGACAAATAAAAATATATCACTTTTGATAAGTATAAAATACTGGAGACAACTTTACAAATTGTTTTCAATAAAGAGACCACTATCCTCCCTCTTCTTCTAAACATGTGTAATTTTCCCACTTACCCCATGATGCCATCCATTGAACAAATTAATGGGATCTAATGCGGCAATTATCTCACAAGTAATTCATGTTTGTACACAGTTTTTCAAAAGCTGTTAATATTGCCAAAAAATAAAACTTAAATTGTAACGAACACCTTACAATTTTGATTTCCTTCCGTTAGATGTAGTTGGTCAAGTATGTTATGGACATAAAGTGCAATACCTTAATTGGGATGGAGGACATCATCTACCTGCCCTTGAGATTTATCTACTGGATTGGACGTGAGTAATAAATATAGTATAACTTATAAAAATTATATGATATATATCCCCTTTATTTCCACACTAAGTTTTTAGTTGTATTAATTACATTTGTTCAACTTCTATATTTTTCAGATGCAATGTTATTGCATTGGTTTTCATAGGTTTACCTTTGACCAATCATGTGAGGATTGTTCGTGCTATTCAGGATAAGTCTATCTTCTTCGTTCTTCGGTTGAAAGTAATCGTTCATAAACCACGTACGATATTCATATCAGCCTTTCCGTTCATTTTCCAATTTTCCTCACTAAGTACCATATTCAAATTAATTACATATTATTTCATTTACAGTTAATTATCTTTAAGCCACAAATATTTCAAGTGTTCATTTTTATCCAATGATGTCAGAAGTGTTGGCCTTGAAATATAGGTAATAGTTAGATATAAAAATAAAATTATAATCTTGCTATCTTTTATGAATCGATCATATCAGTTTAAATAATTTTTTTAATTTGAACATAATTAACATGCATGTCTAATTATCGTTCTGGACGGGGTCAAATGATGTTTGGCGTTTAGGATATCTATGCTATGGTTGTTTTGGATGTTGCCTTCTTTCATTTTGTGTTGGGTAGCACTTTTGTGAAGCGTGACTATGGTTTATTATGGATTATGGATGTCTGAGTTGTTGCTTTCCATTGGAATGTTTGAACTAAATATTATGGAGATAAATTTTCTATTTCATTTTTTAGCTTAGCGATGTTTTGTATGTTTTTCTTATTATATGAATATTTTGCTTTGTTATGCATGTGTACTGTTATCTTTACACTATGTTGATCGTATTATAAAATCATTTTTTTTTGTTTAAACTTGGTTGTTTACATTAGTAATATAATCATTATAATGATTCTCTCTTATGATTATTTTATGAAATCAAATTATGTAGAATATTTATTAGTTGTGAAGTAATTGTAGAGGATATGGCAGATTCTTAAAACTATCACGCTCATTAATGAAAAATTTAAAAAACAAGAGATCTTGTTTGACTTAAAGCATCCCCATCTGTCCATATTTCATAGTTTAATTAACAAAAGAAAGATTAATAGAAAAATACATCGTAATGGCTGGTGTGCTGCAGATCTAGCGAAAAATATAAACTTTCTTATACAGATGTTCAAGTAATATATTGGATGCAATAGCTGAAATTGGATATTTATCATCGATCAGAAAGCTTATTATTAAGTTGTGCATGTTGATATATTTCACTTTTATCCTATCCAAATAAGCTTGGGTTCATTAATCACTAGAATACCAGGGCAGTGCTGCAAGTATAGTAGAGTTTATATGTTTGCATATTTTGCAGTATGCAATAGTAGCGAATTATGTAGTAAATTATTATGTCCATAATAAGTATATTTAGGCCTTAATTTAACAAGGCGTTCTCATTCAATTTATATCCTGCAACAATTTTCAACATAAGAATTCGGTAAAGAGCAAGATGTCGGTGGTTAGCGGAGGGAGACAAACACTCGATTCTTTCACGGTTTTGCCTCTTCTAGGATGCGTAAGAATTCGGTATTGTCACTCAAGCACCACGAGGCCACATTGACGGATCCGGATGCAATCAAGGAGGCTTTTTTTGATCACATGAAGGAGATGCTAGGCACAGAGACCCCAGTACATGAATTCGAGCCTGCCCAACTCTACCCAACCGAAAGCATCACAGGTATTGACTCTAACTTTACTGTACAGGAAATCCAGTGGGCTGTCGCGAAGCTGGCAAAAAATAAGGCTTCGGGCCCCGACGGCCTGCCAAATGAATTTGCTCAGCTATATTGGCCGGAGATCAAAGAGGAGGTGCTCGGCCTTATCCAAGGATTCGTGCATGAAACCATCAATCTGCAACCTTATAATCAAGCTAATCTCATTATGATACCCAAGAAGGAAAATATACAGGGAGTGCAAGATTTTCGCCCAATAAGCATCATCAACCTTATTCCGAAAATCATCTCTAAAATCCTAGCAACAAGGCTATCCCGGGTACTTCCGAACCTGATCTCACCGCGTCAAACCGCCTTTATTCGGGGTAGGCAAATTTCGGAAAACTTCGTCACAACTAGAGAGATGCTGCAGCAAATCGCTAACTCCAAATACCCGGCGATTTTCCTAAAAATCGACTTCAAAAAGGCCTTCGACTCGATTAATTGGGACTTTTTACTAAGGGTGATGAGAGCAAGAGGGTTTCCCCCCAGGTGGAATAGGTGGATCAGAACCTTACTCAATTCAGCCTCTTCTAGGGTGATTATTAATGGTGAGGCCACGGGCTACTTCCCCCACAAACGGGGACTTCGTCAAGGGGATCCGTTATCACCCTTACTCTTCATCTTGGCAGTCGATGTCTTGCAACAAATGATCCGAGCGGTAAATGGTTCTTTGCAGTCCCAAATCTCTAACAAATTGCAAGAATCCATTATCGCAATCCAATATGCCGATGACACCGCCTTATTAGCATCAGCTGACCTGACCACCATGATCTCCTTAAAATTAACTCTACGGATCTTCACCGCGGTCTCGGAGTTGAACATCAACTATGGAAAAAGCTCTTTCCTCCCTCTAAACCTCACAAATGAACAAAGGAAGCTGGCTCAGCTGGTGTTTGGATGTGAACAGGCAAGTTTCCCAATTAGCTACCTTGGAATGCCTCTCACGATCAGAAGACCGACAAGAGTCGATTTCATGCCGCTCATCGAAAAAATAGAGAAAAGGTTGCAAGGATGGCAAGGTAAGCTCATATCCAGAGGGGGCCGCCTACAGTTGACTAACTCGGTTTTGGCATCTATCCCTATTTATCATATGACCTGTTTTGTGATGCCAAAATGGGTTATCAATAGAATTGACCTTATTAGAAGACGATTCTTATGGGGCAAGCAACAAGGTCAAGGTAGGGGAGTTTCCCTAATTAATTGGGATCTGGTCTGTACCCCGAAGAGAATGGGGGGGCTCGGGGCACCAAACCTCGAAATCCGTAACATTTCTTTGATCTTGAGATGGTGGTGGAAGGCGTACAGTGAATCTGACACTCGTTGGGCTAATACAGTACAATGCTTAAGGATGATCGGCACTCAAACTGACGGACCACGGATTTGGGCAATCTCGGGATCCTTTTTTTGGAGGCAGCTCATCAAGCTGTCTGGTCTGTTCCAATGGTGTACCAAGTGGCAAATAGGCACTGGTTCACAGATCTCTTTCTGGTATGATGCGTGGCAGGAAGAGCCTTTACGGAGGTTGTGTGATGGCCTCCCTAGACCGCAGCTGCAAAGAATCTCACTCACTGATGCTGCACCTTTAATCTCCGAACTGGCTCCTGAGGCAGTTCTGCCTCAAAACTTCACATCTGAACCCGATAAGCTGCAGTGGAAATGGTCAAAGTCGGGCACCTATTCAGCTAATTCTTTTTACAATTAAAATTCGCTCTATAGGTGGCCTAATCGATTGGGGATTCAATGATATCTGGTCTATCAAAGCCCCGGCTAAGGTCAGAATATTTGCATACCTCCTGCTAAATGATCGAATTCTGACCCATGAGGTAATGTTCAGACGACACATGAACTGTGAAGGCCGATGTGTTCTCTGTCACTCCTGTCATCTGGAAACTGCACATCACCTTTTCTTTTCTTGCTATTATGCGACTAGGGTCTGGAGAGATATACAAGCAATTTTGGGGTTCAAACTCATGTACAGAGCGCAGTCAATCTCTGAAACATGGGAATCATCAAAATCACTATGCAGATCTGTTACAAAGGCGGTTTGGGCTTCGCATTTCATGAGCACCATATGGTTACTTTGGCGACAAAGGAATGAGCAAATCTTCCGCAAAAGAAACATACCTCCTAGAATGCTGGCTATCAGGGCAATTGAAGAAGGGACACTTTGGCTAAAATTCTGCGCAGGGACAGCAACAAAAAAGGGTATTGGTTAATCAGGGGCTAGCAGTACTAGGGATTGTAACTTCTCTAGAATTATAGATGTGTAAGTTTAAATTATAGCAATTGCTGATGTCAAGCTGTAAGAGGTTTCTTATGAAACCCCAAACTTAGTAGCTCCTACTAAGCTTTTCAAAAAAAAAAAAAAAAAACAATTTTCAACATAAATATTCGGCATAGCCTTAGAATTTTCTTTTCAATTTGGGCCCAAAAACAGGCCCCAAAGTCCCAATAGTGATTGAATTCCTTTCTAATAACATTCAAAAATTGATTTGATGGGAGTCTCTAAAGTTCGACAATTTGCCAAATATGATTTAACACTGATTTTAAATCGTCTTCTCTTCTTTCATATTCCCCTCCAAAATGTTTGTCCTAAGAAAATAAGCTGCCGTATTTCTTCAAATGAAATTTGTAACACTAACCCAAATGCAAAGATGTTCAGATACATTATTGTAAGTCGGCTGCAATTGCATGACTATGTGAATTAATCCAAATAAACACTTCTGATAAAGTTTTTTTTTAAGGAAATATATTTTCTTGCATGGACTCTGTTGTTGACTTATTCAATATTAGTATTAAAGGTTACCTTTGTCTTTATATTGTTGCCGTATCATTGGACAGTCATAATTTCGAAGAGCATGACACCTATCTCTAGTATGAAGAAGGCTATATAAAGATATGCAAACATGGATTCGTCAAGTAAAGAGAAACGAAAGAAGGAAATACGAGGCTACAGGAACAAGCGAATTTAAGGGGTGACCGATAGCATGACAGCAAATGATTTTCGCAGAACTTCTTATACTTCAATTGGGAATGAACTATCTCATAAAGACGTTGGGACTACCTCAATTGAAATGGAGAATCACATAACCAGTGAACAGTTAAATGAACACACTTTTGAAGATAAATGTTGTATTTGTTGTTTTCTTTGGACTATATTTATATTTTATCATATAAAATTATCCGAAAAAATAATGTTTTTTTATATTACACAACTTTTTATTTTTCTCATTTTCTTGAACAGAGGAAATTGAAGATTTAGATGAAAGTGAGGATGATGTCATATCTCTGTCAGAATTTAGACCGAAATTTTTTTTAATTACCACCCAAGAAAATTCAAATTAATTCAATACTACTAAAACCATCTTTTTTCTATTCCTACCACCCACGCGGCCTCAGTTCGTGCACCAAATTGGGCTGGTGCACTGACTGGGGAGACACACGTACTGGGGAGGTGCACCAAGTCACCACTTGGTGCGCGGACGGGGATGCGCACCGAGGTTTTTTTTTGTTTCTGTTTTGGCCGTGATTTTTATTAATATCCAAAGTTAAATACAAATAATAAATATACCCACGTTAGCTGATTTTTTGGCCGTGATTTTTTTAATGTATTTTAGTTAAAATACGGTAAATATTTGTTAGATAACTTCTTTTGATGTATAATTAGCAAAATTATACTGAAATACGCTAAATTACGGTAAATTACGCAAAATTAGGCCGATTTTGTGCCATTTTTCATAAATCATAAAAAATAGTAAAAATTGGTATTCTACAAGTTATATAACCAATTTACTGAGCTACTTAGATCGAAAAATAGAAATAAAAATCTTAATCGAAAACTTCAACTCAAGTTTTGAGGCTCTTCCTTTTGTTTTTTGGCAATTCTAAATTTCAAAAAACAGCAAAGCTGTCACCGACACATGCATCTTTTCGCAAGCTTTCTGAAAAGTGGTCATTTGCTGAAATGGGACACTCGAGCGCCGTTTTATGGCCATTTGTAGTTTCATCGTTGTTTTTCGCCTTCTCAGTGAAGATATCATCTCTTTTATCCAAAATTTAGCATAATTTATCTTATTTTAGTGTAATTTAACATACTTTCAAGTAATTTAGCGTATTTTAGTATAATTATGCTAATTATTTATCAAAAGAACTAATATAACAAATATTTCAAAAAAATTAGCTTGACATACGAAAATACATATCATTCCAATAAAAATGTATGTAATCTAACTAATCTTCTCCTCTTATTATCTGTCATATCATTCCAATAAAATTAGCTTGACATACGAAAATACGTATAATAGATGACGTACATTGTAATTTTATCAAAATAATATTGAGCATTAAAAAAAACATAACCAAAACAAAATAATATTGATTTCCAAAACAAAAACAAACAAAAAACCTTGGTGCGCTTCCCCAGTCTGAGCACCAAGGGGTGCGCCTCCCCAGTCTGCGCACCAAGTGGTGACTTGGTGCGCCTCCTTAGTCCGTGCACCATCCCAATTTGGTGCGCGGACTGAGGCCGCGTGGGTTAGGAATGAAAAAAAGAGTTTGGGTGGTATTGATTTGATTTGTATTTTATGGAGTGGTAACAAAAAAAATTTCGGAAATTTAGAGATGGAATTGAGAGTAAATATTTTTATTACTTTTATTTATAAATCCTAAAAATTTATCATCGATCTCCATATAACTAAATAATTTGAATTGTAATGATATGAGCATTATTATTGTTGTAGGTATATTTGAAGAAGGCGAAAGTAGCTTAAATCCGACGACCACACTACCATTGACAAGAGATGAAAGCAGTGACAATGACCTATTTGATTTTGTATATCATGGCTTGTCTACCTCACATACTATTTTGAAGAAGCAACGAGATTGCAGGTTTTGCAATGCTAAGCGATTTCAGTATGAATTTCCTACCTTTTGTTGAATGAATGGTAAGACATCACATGCTTGAAATGAAGTTCCTGATGATTTATATTGTCTATTTACAACGGAAGAGCCTCGTGGTGCATCTTTCCGATATTTCATACGTTGTTACAATTCTCATTTTTGGTTCACATCTTTGGGAGCGAGGGTAGATATAAATTTATCCAACATGAGATGGTGTGTACACATTTCGTGCTCATTGCCAGATTTACCATTTCTTGGATCAATTAGTTCCTGAAAATGAACCGAAGTACTTGCATCTATACTTTTATGATACCGATGCAGATCTAGTTAGATCAACGGATGGATAGGACACAAAATCTCAATCGGAACACCGTTCAAATATTAATGGGTGTTCTATCAAACAATCCATATGCATAAACCTTTAGGATGCTTCGAGAGATACCGACACTCAATAATTATCGAATAACACTAAATGCATCCGTTGATCTTGATCAAAGAACATATAATAGGCCAACTGCATCTTAAGTTGGTGTTGTCTGGGTTGAGGGATATGGATATCAAACATCATACAAGAGGAGCATAATAGTCTACGATAGAAATAATTGTTGTTTAATTTTAATCCGTCAAGCTATGCTGTCTGTGACATAATGGTAGTGATTAAATCAAATAATGTCTATTTTTAAAATCACAGTCTTTATTCTTGGTCTTTCGTGTTCAGAGCTAGATATGATTTGTCCATATCTCATTCTTATCAAAATAGTGAATGTTTAGTAGAGATGCATAATTGTTGGATTTAGTCAATTCAGAAGTCGTCCCAAGTCTTCTAGGAAATTATATAATTATTTTGCATAAAATAAAGTTCAAGTTTACAAATTATCTCCACATAGTGTAATATAAACGCTTGATTGATATTGAACCTGATTAATATTTAATTTATTAGCAACAGTAGGGGTTTGATGGCATCAATTAGTAGAATCAATAACCGCATGCAAGCCAAAGATCCTGCGAACAGAGGTGTGTTTGGGTTGGAACTCTTGCAAGCAGTTGGACAATTTCTGCTTCAAGGTATGTGTAGTAATATGTTTTAATAAAGTGCACCATTATCTTATTGTATTTAACAATTATATGTGTCAATCATTGTTAGATGATGTTGATAACGGAGCATTTGCGGCTGTTGCAAATGTGGAGGATGTACCACCTCTTGTCAATAATCTTGTATTGGATGATCCACATCCTGCACCAGATCGTATGAATGATCGTGTTGACGAGTAAGGAGAATATATTTTTTCCTTTTTCTTGTTGTTGTTTACATTGTTTCCTCCATTTCTTTTGTTACATACCAATTAGAGAATTTTGTTTGCTCCTTTTTTCAATAAATTGTTGTTAAAGACTAACCAGTTTGTACTCGGGAACTAAAATGATTAACAGAAATTTGTTGTGCTTCAAAAATTATTTTATGTTTCTGTGAAACTAACTTATTATTTTTCATGAACTGAACATGAGACTTAGTTTTATTACATCGCTTGTAATATTATAAATTTTTCATAACTTGTAGAGGCGTAGTCAATGGGTTAACCTTTGAGATGGTGACTCCATTTTTTAAACAACTATTGGAGTAGTTGCCAGAGAGCTTGGCATTAGCAGGTCAAGTCTAATGATTTGGTCCAGGGTTCATCATATTCCGCGATGACCCTATCACATGATTAGGAGCATGAAGAAACTCATAACTATTGTGAAGGTACTGTATATTGACAACTAATTTGAAGTTGTACCGAGATTTTTGTTGTTGTATTGTACTGCTTTTATTTGTTAATTACTTGAATATTACATTTAGTAACAACAAGCCTTCACTTTGTGTTGTAGTTGTATGGAATCAATTATAAATGCAAACTGAAGGTCTTGATTTTACTATGGAACAATTGGAATGAAGGAAGCGATCATTTGAAAAAGATCCTTATGTCCAAATAAAAGCCTCCATATTACACTTTAGGACCATTATGCTTAAGAGATTAGCTGCGAATAAGAGATGGAAAGTGGTTAAAAAGCACAACAGTTGAATCGTTTGCTTCAGTTTATCAATAGGAGGAATGTTTTGGTAATGATTTAGTGTGTTTTGGACTGATGATGTTTTTTGTTGAAGTTTTTGGACTATGTTGTTATATAAGGTTGTCTGCAATTATGGCTTGTTCTGTGAAGGTTATGGCAAGTGCTTAGAATGGAAAGTTGGTCTTTTGTGGGGTTATTATATGATTGTATTATGTAACCTCCTCAGTTTTATCAAATAAATATTTGTTGCTGTTATTACATATTTCTTATCACGTATCACTCTTGAGTATAAAATTTTATTAATTTTTAAAATTATGAAGTTTTAAATGGAGTCTGCACAATCTGACTGTTGAAATCCACATAAGAATAATCACTTAACTTAGAATGACTAAAAGTAAGAACTTGAGCTCATTGTTTTTTCCTTATTCCTATTAATGTGTTTGTCCAAAAATTCTATAAAAAATCTGAAAAATGCATATGACTATGCTTGAAGTACTGTATAAATGTCATTTCCAAATTCCTAACTGATTGGGAGAAAATGATTTTTTAGTGTTCTGGACAATTTTGCCCCTGTGAAACCAACAATTGTTTCCTTTGGTTTCAATACTTTATAACAGTAATGTACTACAATGCATTGCTATATTGAAAGCAAAAATAGCTTTGGGCTTATGCCATGGGTTTAAAAGAAAAATAAATACTTGTTAAACGCATTAAAAATTTGATAATAAATGATAATTCACTGTGACTTGTGCAAATTGTTTGAATCGCATTGAAATTGATCAAATTTAGCCTTATTTTTAAAACTTTAACCTAATTGTTCAAATGGACAAGAATTTCATTATAATGTTATAGATAAGAATTTTGTTTTGTGCATCTATATAAATTTAAAAGGATGAAAAATATTTTTTTTTTCCCCTTCAATTAGTCTATGTTTGGTTGGCTTGAGCATAAGCTATTCTTGGAATTAGGCTATTTGGAATAGCCTATTTGGTGTTTGGTTGGGTTAGAATAGAAAATTCAAACTTTTTGTCTTATTAGAATAGGCTATTCCTAAGGATTTTGAAATTTGGCTATTAGAATAAGACAAACGATAACTATTTTTAATTTGACTATTCTAGCTATTCATGTTTTGCAACCAAACATATCCTAAATCAATAATATGTTAATTTTATTGAAATTAATTTTGTCACCCCATCA
This sequence comes from Carex myosuroides, assembly GCA_028015225.1. Taxonomy (NCBI): domain Eukaryota; kingdom Viridiplantae; phylum Streptophyta; class Magnoliopsida; order Poales; family Cyperaceae; genus Carex; species Carex myosuroides. The sequence goes on along the minus strand of CM051489.1, from coordinate 813,642 downwards.
ATGAAACGCATTCAACAAAAGTTACTTCTTAAAGAAATATTTTCATAAATCTAACACAAGTTAAATATTGTATAAAATTAATGATGTCAATCCCCACCGCAATGCGTGGACACTTAACTAGTATTAAAAAGTGGATTACAACATCAAATCAAATATTCTAAGGAATATAAAATTGATACATTTTCAGATTTTCAGATTTTGCTAGTTGTCATGTGATTCTTTTATCTTCAACAGTTAACGAGATGTCTCATTATGCAAAATTAAAGATACTAGGGTCACTTTAGGAACTAAGTTGGCATAAACAGAAGAGTATGATGTTAATATGTTTTTTCTGTCCCTATTTCAGTATTTCTCCCTGTAATATTGCAAAATTGATTTAAAGGGTTAGGCAATCATCAGACTTTAAGCAAAGAAAAGAAGGCAAAGAACCGACCACAAATCTTTGCAACATGTGCACATAAACACTGATTCTTTAAGCCTCCTATTACAAAATGCAAAATAAGATGAGATTAGCTCATCATCTGATATTAAACACAAACCTTGGAACTTCCCCTTGCAGAAATTTCATATCGTTCCTTCCATCTGACAGGAAATAATATCTCACTTGAAGCACACACCAAAAGCATGTTTCTTTTGTGAGGCAAAATAAACCTTTTAATATTAATGAAAGGAAATAATTACAGTGCTGAACATCTGATAGCTTTTAGAGAGTGTTAACTAACGGATAGAACTTACAAATTACTCCGTTAATCTTTATGCGGAAGCAGATCTTGCGAGCGTAGCAGTATCACTGGTTCTGCAAGAAATCACAAGCCGAAGCCGAAAACCTTGCGTTTTCCACGACCTAAAACCTTCAAGCATTAACAGAGTATTTCTTGGTGCTCTCTATCTTTTCTCTTTTTCTTGGCAGTCACTCTCACGTACTGTATATAGAGAGAAGGATATGGTTTATATAAAAACTAATGCACCTCTTCATAACGGATCAGCATCTCTTCATAACGGGTCGGGTTTTGGATTCGGGTTTCCTATAACGGACGTACCATTTAATAAATCCAACATCTCCCACTTGCACAAAATGGGATACCTGCTATAAACTAAGAGAACGTAATCTCTTATCTCTGTTAAAATTCATACAAGGAAATAGGCCGTGACTAGCATATTTTAATTTGAGAGCATATGTTGTTATCCAACTGTTAGGTATGTATAACAACATCTAAGTAGAGTAAATATGCAGTACCCCAGATCATCAAGTCACATTTTTTAGTATTATAGGATTTTTTTCTATTTATTGATACAACCATACTTATATATTCACAATTATGTTACATAAACATAATTGGTGCACCAGTGAATATAACCTAATGTAACACTCAAATGATCTTTTTCTTTTATCTAGAATCTATTCATTCCAAATCAATTGCTATCCAGATATGTTCCATTAGACCGCATCATTCATGATCATTGGCAACATTCCAAAATAACTAATTGAAAAAAAACTTCAAGTATTTAGTAAAAAATCGAAGAGTACTTTGAGATCCTTTTGATCTTGCGGGTCTCACACAACAAAGAAGTAGAGATCATATCTTATGTTACCCTGTTGGTCAATTGCACATATGGTATGAAACATATGTTACGGTATTACTCTCCATTTCTTATGGAGCGTATGTCTAAACTAAAATTCAATACCGTATAAGTGATAGTTCAGATATACACAATATCTAACTTGAGTCCACAACTCTACTTATCATATAAATCCAATAACATGACTCCCACTTGGCATAAGACAGTTAAGGTGAATAATAGGTATTTCACCTTCGGTCATAATAATATATTCATATGACCTCATCTTGATTCTCTATCAAGGCGATATATATATATATATTTTTAAGCACTTGCTCTCACATTTTGTATCATATCTAGCTTAAAATCAATCTCATTTCTATGTTCTACTAAGACATAAAAGCGATTGCCTGTGTGAGAAAGCCAATCAACTGTCTGACATACCTTTCATTTTATATCTCATGTCTTATGCTAAATTATTGGTATTAAATAATTTGTAACAATTATCACATAAATGAATAAGAAAATAACATTCATTGCATTTATCCCATAAATACAAATATACATAATATACTGTTCAATCAAATGTATAATTACAATCTACGTAACCCTAGAGATTTCACATGGCCTATAAACACATCTCTAGGTATTGCCTTTGTAAAATGATCTGCCACCATTTTGTATGTAGATATGTACTGCATGCAAACTTGCTTTTTCGCCATCATGTTTCTAACAAAGTTATACTTAGTATCAATGTGTTTGGTCTTTGAGTGATACTTGGGATCTTTTGTATAAGCGATTGCTGCTTGGCTATCGCTGTGTACCAACACTGAGTTAGTTTCATTCTCACCAAAACCCAAGTGATTCAAAAAACTTTTAAGCCAAACTGCTTCTTGTACTGCTGCTGAAAATGCTACAAATTCAGCTTCCATTGTGGATAAGGATATGCAACTCTGTTTCTTACTACTCCAAGAGATAGCTCCATTACTAAGTAAGAAAACATAGCCTGAGGTAGATTTTCTTTCATCTAAATCTCCTCCCCAATCAGCATCTGCGTAACCCATGAGTTGCAAATTTTCTCCATAGAAACACAATAAATAATCTGCATTACCTTTCATATATCTAAGTATTATTTTTACTGCTTTCCAATGGGACTGTCCTGGATTGGCTTGATATTTGCTCACCATTCCAACGGCAAAACTGATATCCGGCCTAGTACACATCATGGCATACATTAGGCTGCCAACAGCACTTGAGTAAGGAACTTTTTCTATTTGTGCTTTTTCGTCTGGAGTCTTTGGACACATTCTTAAACTAAGACCTTCGCATTTTGCTATAGGAGTATTAATGGGTTTACAGTCTTGCATATGGAACTTTTCAAGTACTTTCTTGATGTAATGCTCTTGCGATAGAGCTAACATCTTTTTAGAACGATCTCTTTCAATCTTCACTCCAAGAATGTATGCTGCTTCACCCATATCCTTCATATCAAAATTGGAGGATAACCATTCTTTAATTATTTGCACATCCCTTTTATTGTTACTAGCTAACAGTATGTCATCCACATAAAGCGATAGAATCACAAATTTATCCTTGGATCTCTTGACATACACACAGTGGTCTTCATCAATCATTTCGAAATCAAATGATATGATTGCTTAATGAAACCGAATGTACCATTGTCTGAAAGATTGTTTGAGACCATAAATAGATCTTAACAATTTGCACACTTTGTGCTCTTGACCTTCGGCAACAAAACTGAAAGGTTGTTCCATATATATCTCTTCTTCCAGATTGTCATTTAGAAACGCAGTTTTAACATCCATTTGATGCAATTCCAAATCTAAACTGGCAACGATAACTAGTATCAATCGTATAGAAGTAAATCTTACAACAGGAGAGAAAGTCTCTTCATAGTCTATCCCTTCTTGTTGTGTATACCCCTTAGCAACAAGACGTGCCTTATATCTTTCAATCGAGCCGTCAGCTAGACGCTTAATTTTGAGAATCCATTTGTTCCCAATTGCCTTGCGTCCTTCAGGGAGATCAACTAATTTCCAAACATTATTTGATCTCATTGACTCCATTTCTTCTTCCATTGCTTTCATCCATTTCTCTCTAGCAGGACAAGTGAGAGCCTCTCGAATATTTCTTGGCTCTTCTTCATCTTGCATGACAATCATGTAAGATTCATTTTCGATTGGAAAATGACGTTTAGAAACTCTAGCACGATTGCTATACCTAATTTGTGATTGTACTGAACTTGGCTCATCATCATCTACTGACTTGCTCCCACTTAGATGAGATACTGTTTGAGGTTCAGGAATTTGCACCAAACAATTTGCAACAGTCAAATCATCTTGTTCCTCTATTTCATATAGAGATAATTCCTGACCTATCTCACCCTTTCTTGGAAATTCAGTTTCCAAGAAAATGACATCTCGTGACTCAAATTCTGTTACACTCCCACTCGATTGTTCACCAATGAACATATAACCTTTGAAATGTTCAGAGTATCGTATAAATATACTCTTTTTACCTCGTGGACCCAATTTACCATGTTGATGAGACGAATCATGAACAAATGCAGCGCATCCCCAAGGTCTTAGATTACTAAGATTTGGTTTTCTATTATTCCAAAGTTCGTAAGGAGTTGAAGAAACAGATTTAGTGGGTACACAATTTAGAATATATGCAGCAGTCAATAATGCATCACCCCAAAAATTAATTGGCAGATTTGCTTGAGCCATCATTGATCTAACTATTTCCAAAAGAGTCTGATTTCTCCTTTTAGCCACTTCGTTTTGCTGTGGAGTTGCTGGTATGGTTAGCTGCCTAAGTATTCTTTTTCTTCGCACATTTGTTTGAACTCATCAGACAAATATTCGCGATCGCGATCCATTCTTAAGGCCTTAACCTTTCTGTCTAATTGATTTTCAACCAAGGTTATAAATCTCTTGAAACATGCAAGAGCTTTAGATTTATGAGAGATCAAATAAACGTGACTGTATTGCGTATAATCGTCAATGAAGGTGATAAAGTATCTACCTCCATGTCGTGCCCTCACATTCATTGGTACACAAATGTCTGAATGAATTAATTTCAACGAAAATTCAGACCTGGTTCCTTTTCCGAATGGTTTTCTTGCCATTTTTCCTTTTAAATAATTTTCACATGTTGGTAGACTAAATCTTTCAAGATGGCCTAACATGCCTTCATTGGCTAATCTATCCATCATTTGCTGTCCAATATGGCCTAATCTCATATGTCATACATTCACATCAATATTTTCATTAGCATATGACGTAATTAAAGAAAAATGGGTATTATAAGAAGTCATTATATTAATAACATCCAGAACAATAAAACCATTCGATACATATCCATAACCATAACACACATCATCCAGATACAACTTAATACTAGTGCTACACATGTTCAAAGTAAATCCAAATTTAAGAAGAACCACTACAGATACAAGATTTCGTCGAATGTCAGGTGCAAAAAGAACATCATGTAAGAGGAGGGTTCGACCATCACGGATATCCAACTTGCATGTGCCTATACCCTTGACTGGTACACGAGAGTTGTTTCCTACATAAAGCCATTTTGAACCTTGTGAAATTCGACGAAAATCCACAAACAAGTCACGGTCTTTTGCTACATAGTCTGTTGCTCCTGAGTCTACAGTCCACAAAGGATGAGAATCAGCTATAAAAATAGAACTGGAAACATATGAAAAATGTGAAAGTTTTTCTGTAATTTGTACCTTACGAGGCTCTTTGCATTCACGAGCATAGTGACCCTTTTTACCACAATTGAAACATTTGATCTTGACTTTATTATGCTTCTTAGAACTATTCTGAGAAACATTTCCCTTGCCACTATCCTGCCCCTTAGAGCTTGAACCGGCCAAATGCATAGCAGTTTCAGTTTCCTGAGGCTTTGATGCCTCAATACGATCTTCCTCAAGTTCCAGATGCCTTGCTCCATCATTAAGAGTTTTAATACTCTCATTGTGGGTCAGATTCACCTTCATGTGTTCCCATGTATGAGAAAGTGAACGAATCACTGCTTGAAGCTGTTGTTTATCCGTCAAAACATGACCAATGTCCTTCAATTCACTAATCATATTTGACATCTCTCTGAGATGTTGTCGCATGCTGTGATTAGGACGTTTCTTGTAAGTGTCAAACTTGAAGGTGAGTTGTCTCAATTTGGTAACAGAAGTTTCACCGAATTTCTGCTTCAAAGCAATCCACATCTCTTGGCAACCTTATATTGCCTAAACTCACGCATCACATCATTTTCCATACTGCTCAGCAATGTAATGCGAGCAATGGAGTTCTTCTTATTCCAGGACTCATATGCAGCACTATCAACAATGTGCTTTGCAGTTGCACATTTTTCTGGTTCGGTTAGAATATGATCCAGGACCGTAAGAACCTCTTGTTCTTCCAAGACATACTGAATTTTCATGGCCCAAATTTCATAATTCTCGCCATTTAGTTTTTCACCCTTATTAAGTTCTGCCACAATATTCCTAGATGCAGATGCCATTTCACTAAGAAATTACAATTAAACTAAGTTATGACATATCACAATTCTGATGGCTTAATATAAAATTATTTAATACCTAGCATAACACTTCTAGTTTTGCAACAACTGTGAAATAAATGAATAATAACAGTACCTATAGATTAAAATCGAAAGATCACTAAGTTTCACAATCATCTTTTAATTCTATAAATTTTATTACCATTAATTATTTCACTGTGCAAAAACTCTCATTGGAAATTATACATTAAATGTATAATTTTAACGAAAAAAAATTTTGTAAAACATATTAAAAAAAAATTTCGTACAGAATTAATGCAGTAGCAAATACAGTAAAAAATTCGTACCAAAAAAAATTTGGATTAAATTCATTTGGATTGAAAATCCGTACTGGAAATTATACTGTTTTGTAGAGTATATATAATATATAGAATCAACATAATAACATCAAATTCATTGTAGTATAGTGGTAAGGGTTTTGTCTCCTATGCCTCATGTCATGGGTTCAAATCCCAGTGGCTACAAAAAAATTTGCAATTGATCTCTCAATTTCCCACTTTTTAATCCATTATCTAATCTTAGAAATTGAAAATGGATTTCGTACAATCTGAAAGTATAAAATGATCCACACCAAGTACCAACCATCCATTCCGAAAAAACTGTCTAACCCAGTTGTATAAGATCCAAGAAAGAATTGTATGGTTTCTTTTCACTGTTTTTGCATCGCATCTCCAAAAGATGCACTTAAAAATTCTTCAAACAGTGAACGTGAAAAATTAAATACGTTAAAAAAAAAATCGTATTTAGATTTATCAGATGTACAAAAAAAATTTGCAAATTAATGTTGGAAATTTCCATACAATTAAAAAACAAATTGCTTCCAAATTCTTTGTTACGAATTAAACATTTCTGAAGCATGAAATTAATTTTTGAAAATAATTCCGTAGTATGTATTAAAATACAAGAATACAAGAAATTAGTTTTTCAAACAATTTATTCTCATGTATAAACAGAATTTTTGGAAACATTAAATTTTAAGCAAAAATTTCAAATGCAAAAAAAAAGTTCGTGATTATTAAAACCAGAATGCATGCCATAACTCGGCTCTGATACCAATATTAACTAACGGATAGAACTTACAAATTACTCCGTTAATCTTTATGTGGAAGCAGATCTTACGAGCGTAGCTGTATCACTGGTTCTACAAGAAATCACAAGCCGAAGCCGGAAGCCTTGCGTTTTCCACGACCTAAAACCTTCAAGCATTAACAGAGTATTTCTTGGTGCTCTCTATCTTCTATTTTTCTTGGCAGTCACTCTCACGTACTGTATATAGAGAGAAGGATATGGTTTATATAAAAACCAATGCACCTCTTTATAACGGGTCGGCATCTCTTCATAACGGGTCGGGTTTTGATTCGGGTTTCCCATAACGGGCGTACCATTTAATAAATCCAACAGAGAGATTATCAAGGGTAGAACTAGCCCATCAGTTAATGGTGGACAAAAAAAAATAATTAAGGTTAGCCAAATTTTAACAAAATTCCAGCGAAGGATGATCGTCAGCCCGCCACTGCACCTCGTGTCCTCGCCAGGCTCCATTGCCCTGCTTCTCCTCTGTAACTTTGTTCTTCTTCTCTTCTCTACTCTACCCTCTTTTATGAGAAAAGTTTGGGTCTGATGAACATTGGAACAATCCGCTTCAAAATTCATGCGAACCCCGCGCACTGATTGGTGCGCACAGATTTTAAAACAAATCAGACAACTCCATTATTCATCAGACTCAAATTTACTTCTCATGAACATCGGACCCAAACTGCTATCTTTTTATTTATATTTTTCCGGATTCGACTCTATTTATGAGCGAAGGAGGATATATGGGTAGTCAATTTCTTTGAGATTTGTGTTTCTTTCTGTCCTTTTATTCTTTCCATTTCTTTGCATCTCTGCCCAGACAATTAGACAAATCAGGCCAAGGCCCAATTAAGGGTAGGCAATTTATATTCAAAAGGTAGACAGGCCCAGTTATATATAAATCAAAGCCTATTTTTCCAAATCCAAGGTAAGCAGTAGATCTAAATTTAAACATGATTTAGCAAAACTTGTTCATAAAATCATACACCTCCCCCTATTCAGCTATGCTCCCAAAAAAGAATAAAGAAAAAAAAAAAGAACCAATCAGATAACTACTAACCTCAATTAATTATAATCGGACTTTCTGAACTCTGGCCATCATAGTTAAAAGGCAATATCAGGAACATTCTCTCTGAGAATCTAAACCCTGAATTCTAAAGTCACTTCATACTAACCTCAATTAATTATAATCGGACTTTCTGAACTCTGGCCATCATAGTTAAAAGGCAATATCAGGAACATTCTCTCTGAGAATCTAAACCCTGAATTCTAAAGTCACTTCATTTGTCAATTCAAAAACTAGCCCATCACCAATTTTCAGATCATTTTTAAGAGAAAATGTTTTCCAGACTGACAAAAACCGCTTCTCCCTCCAGCACCCTCCATACTGCACCTCTCAAGTCTTGTTTTTGTACCAAAGCAACACATTCCTGTGACCTGTAGGAAGGTGATCGGTGAACCATTTTGGTAAAACAAGTTCTGTCATTTTCTGTGCTTTAGTATGTGATTTGCAAAAAAGAGGGGCAATCCGCAATCCTGTCATTTTCTGTGCTTTCTTTCACGGGAGGAGCTGATCCAATGTCCAGGTATGTATGGGGCCACTACTGGCTCCTTGTCTTCATTTGGTTTTTGTAACAGAAAAATGTTACCATTTTTCCCTGCACTGTGCTCTGCAACAGATGCTGATTCTGTGTTCTTGTCAGAACATGGAACAGATCGTTCCTTGTTTCTTCACACTTTGTTGCCAGCTCAAGAGGGAAATTATATATTTTGATCCATGAGATTTCTTAATTTCGTATTTAAATGATCATCTAAATTGTTGCCTTCTACTTTTTGTGCTATGTAAGCTTGAACACTGCGGTATAACAAACACAGAACCTATATTAGCCTTAATCGCTGACCACAACAAATTCTACTTAACTACAAAATATACAGGAAATACAGAAACTGGAGACCGACCAAAATTGACAGTTTAGGCTTTGTACCAGTCAGGTGATGACGTGATGTAAATTCCTTCTTTTGGGTCAATTTCAGCTTTCTACCCTCTATCTTTTCTTTTTCTCATCTAATTTTCGCTTATATTACTGTGTGTTTGAAAAAACACCAAGATATAGCACACAAATACGAGAACTACATTGTTACTGTATCAGTCAAACCGCTCAGGTACTAACAAAGACTAAAGCATAAATTCAAAAATAAAAAGGAAAGCAAAAGATCTCTTTTGTTACCGGTAAAGAACCAGTAAGCTCTTTACAAATGGACAGAAGACCTCTACAGAGAAAAAGTTAGAAGGTTTACCAGTATGGTAGCAAGCCCAAAGCTACAATGTAAATTGTAACCCATGATTCATCTGAATCAATTCAATTAAAATTTTGCATTAGCTAAAGAAGAAAATTTTGAAGAAGTGTATTTATTTATTTATTAACACAAAGAAATGGACTTGTCTTTTACTTTAAAAAAAAAAGCCAAAGGATAAGGAACAGTAAGAAATGCCTCGAAGTAAAATGACAAAAAATTTAAGGGGAAAAGTGATAAAATACCTTGGTACCTACAGCTTGAGTCTGACAGAGTTAACACTGATTCTATATCTATACCATAAAAAAAAAAGAATCTGTACCATCATTTTCAGAAAATTTTGATTTATACCACAACAGTTGAATTATTCAACAGTTCGATTTGATTTAATCATATATTGTTATATAATGCAGTGGAAGTGTGTTTGACATTGAATCCGAATGTCTTGGGTAATTGGGTTCAAATCCCGTTTGCAGAATTTTATGGTCAATTTATTTCATTTTTAGTGAAAAAAAAAACAGAATTATGTCGTTGTCAAAAGGATAACATTCCTCTGCACTCTCTTTCTATAATGGGTAATTAATAGCATATAAATATTATTTGTGTCTAGGTATTTGTCCATATAGTAGTTATTGACATGAGGAGGGTTCAAATGCCTCCATTTTTTGTGTCTCCACCATGCCTCCATTTTTTAAAACTTTAATAACTCAAAATTTAAAACTTAAAAGTCAAAATAAAACTGTTGGATATGATCTACATCATTTTATCTATGTGCTCATAAAAAATTATCACATTTTGATTTTGTTTTTATGCGAATCAATAAGTTGCAAAATCAACGTCTAGAAATTATTCACATTAGTACGTTTTTTACAAGTTCTTGATGACAACCAAAACAAAATTGAAATGTCATAATTTTTGACACGTGTATAGATAAAATAATGTAGATCATATCCAACGGTTTTATTTTGACTTTTAAGTTTTAAATTTTGAGTTATTAAAGTTTTCAAAAATAGAGGCATGGTGGAAGCATGAAAAATGGAGGCATTTGAACCCTCCTCTATTGACATATAGTCTTAGAAATCCTCTTCTTTAGCTTCAACATGGCTTATTACAAGCAAATACTAGTATTGATCAGTATTGTTAAAAACAATCATTTAGATTAATTAGTCGTTAGCTGCAACCAAACCGTCACAGATTTTTCTCAATAATCGGCCAATTATTTCCTATAGCTGATTATTTCTGATTATTCCCGATTAATTACTTGATAGTACCCTGTTCGTCCGACAAGCGCATATCGTTATTTACAACACCAGTATTGATTTTGATATACCTCTCTATTTTGTACCATAATCACATTGAAGGAACGAAATTTGTAGAAGTTGAAGGCGAACAAGCTGAGAGAACGGAGTAGGTCCGATGCCCATCGGACCTTCCTTTAGGTTCAACGAGCATGATGACCGTCTGATCTAATTTAAGATTTGTGCGCTTGAAAATTGAAACAGACACACATGAAGTTTAAAGCGTTCTGCACGAATCTTAAAGCAAATCGACAATGATTAAATCCATCAAACCAAAATAGGTTCGATGCCCATCTGATACGTAGAATACTCACTTTGGAGTATGTTATTTGACAAACTCAAGTTGTACAAATTTTACCCATTTGATAAATGCACTAGTGATTATTTAATCGTTTTTTTTCTCCACAGGAAGGAAGATCTATTGAAGCTCATCACTCGCGAATTATTTCAAGTTTATTTTCCGATGTTATTAATGACAAGCCATTAAATTTTCACGTACATGTAAAAGCATCTACATCTCTGAAACTATTAGAGCATCTACATCCCAGCAACTCAAATGAGTTTCTAAATAATTATTAACCACTTTTAAAAAATTGGGAGCGACTAACAGTCCTCTCCATTCTGTCCCCTAAACGTCCTCCTGATTAACTGATGTGTAAAGTACGATGGGACCACTAACTACATTAACTACTTGGGGACTGTTTATGATTGAAAAAATTTACAACTAGCGCACGTATGTATGGATACTTATACGTGCAAGTATTACCATATAATATATTAAGTATTCATATCTAAGACATCAAGTATTAAAAAAAAAAAAATGGACATCAACTTTCTTTTTTCTCTAATTACACACTCATCTTTTACACGTTTTTAGAAGTGGGTTTTTTTTCTCCGTTTAATCTCATCAATATTTCTGACGATCTGTGAGAAATTTTGCGAATCTAAAACTACAGACATCTTCTACGTAATTTTCTCTTTTAAATGAGATTCATGATGAAGTATTTTTGGGTTCTTCATCGTTCAAGTGTTCATACCTCGGTGTGCAAGTATTCATAACTTGTCAAGTATTCATCTCTAATATGTCAAGTATTATTCTCTAAAATGCCGAGTATTCATACTTACTCAGTAAAGTGTGAATATTTATGTTGTTAAGTATTTATGAGAAACCCACAGACGTGTTTTGGGCATTAACTACCTGTGGGACCACTATCGACCTGGGGGACAACAAACGTCGCTTGAAAGCGACCACGATAGAAACCACACGCAAAAAATCAAGGACAAGCGGATGCGTAATGACCATCTCAAGTGTCAACGCTACAATTGTTGTAAACGTTCATTTTTAAAATATCAAGTATTCATACTTACGCACTGAAATGTGAATTTTTATGTTGTAAAATATTCCTAAAAACCCTCTAAATGTGCCCCGTGTATTGACTACTTGGGGGAACCACCACCGCCCAATCACCAGTATGGTAGTTTTAGTAAAAATATTAATATCTAAAATATTAAGTATTCATACTTACGCATTGAAGTGTGAATTGTTATGGGGTAAAATAAATTAAATCAGTAAATCAATTAATCTATTTGGTGCTTGAATGTATTGATAGGTACTGAAGAAAGTATTTATACTTATAACTGAAGTATGAATTGTTTACATATGACACTTGTATTTCTAAAAAAATATATAACATATCAAGTATCTAAAATAATATAAAGCGAGAGAACTATACCAACATGTAAAAATAACAAATTTTTACATGCTGTCACAAAGAGGTCCCTATCCAGGGACTGTTTTCTAAACAAATTTATTTTTAGTCACAATTCAGTCCCTGAACCCTGTCAGACCCAAAATTTTACACCACAGACCCTATTATTTACCAAAATTTACAAGAGGTGTACAGAATACTGAAATTTTATAGAAGAGACCCTAGAATGCCATCAATTTTGTACCAGAATCAGTCCCCCAATTCTTCATACCAGCCATCAATTTTGTACCAGAATCAGTCCGTACTAGTCCAGTATAAGGAGCAAAATTCAATGCCAGCAAATACCAGTAAAAACATAAACTTGAAAAACTTCAACTCCAATCTGCTTCCTGTTTGCTTTTGTTGCTTCTTCAAGATCTGCATACCATAACTTGACACTGGACGAAGAGCAAATTTCATTAGAAAAGCCATTGATCCTTAAGAAATACAATTATTAAGAAAGAAAATTTCACAACTTCAACCTATTTATCTAAAGCACCAGGCGGAGACATTCTAGCAATCCGGGGTCTGAGGCGGCGGCGGCAGAGTCGACTGCACCTTTCCTCTTTCAATAAATTGATCTCTGACGTGGCAGCTTCATGTCAGCTGATTTTGATCCAGGCGATAACACCAACTTACCTCTTTGGACCTTTTCATGTTACTTATGATATGACCTTTTTGCAGCGGGATTATGCAATTGTAATTGCAACCAATGTTGGGCACAGTCGAGCAATTATTCAACTAAACAATGGACCAATTGTAACTTGTATAGAGACATAATGTGTATACTTTGATTGCTCAATTTCAAAAAACAAGTACAACTACAAAGTATTCAAATCTCAATCTCAAATCAACACAAAACAAAACAAGATCGAGTGGAAAATTGAATCAAACTTTTACTGGTAAAGCGAACTCAATTCTCGACGGTTAAGAATACTTCTCAAGCTTGTTCCAGCCGTACACACGTCGTTTGGATGGCACCTCATTAGATCGAACACCGTGCTCCATGCTCACCTCTAACTTCTGGCCCTTGAGAAAAATGAGAAGCATAAAAGTTCAGTGTCTGGTTAAAAAAAAGACACTAATGAACCAGATCGGAGAAAAGTACATACACAACAGCTAAATCGTCGAGCTGGCCACAGATTAAGGAGGTGTCTTCGATCTTGACTTGGCACAGAGAAGAGAGAGCTGCTCCTGGTCGGACTTGCACTTGGAGTAGCATGCATGACTTGCCTTAGAGATCGACACCGGTATGGAGGTCAAGCCGGAGGCTGATGAAGTTTCAGCCGAAGATCGAGGTGAGAGGAGCGGAGGAGGCGGAAAGGGTCCAACTGGGAGATCAACTAGATGGTAGAAAGGTTTTTTTTATTTTCTTTCTGGAGGGGATGAACTGGGAAAGAAAGGAGATAAATTGATTTCTTTGAAAGTCATTAGACTTTGACCGGTTAGACTTTGTGTTCGCGCGAAAGCGCAACGCAAGTTTCAGTACGCTTGAGGGCGTACCTTTTAAAACCGCGTTTACACTTCACGAGTAAGGGTTGCAAGTGCACAACCCCTATCGAGTAGTATAATCGGGTATCGATCCACATGGACGGACAATTACTAGATTAGAATCTACCTAACTCGATTAAAAACTAGAAGTGAGAAGGTTTTGGTTTGGTATTTAATTTCCTAAAAAGGTCAATTCAAACAATTCAAACAATTCAGAAAGATGTAATAAAATGCTAGAAGAAATGTAAATTGTGTTTTGATTATGGATAAAAGGCGTTTCCAGGGTTTCCGACTTCATCTATGATCTGCCTCTAGTGGTACGGCCCGTACCAAGTCGGTACGGCTAGGCCGTACTTAACTTGGTAAGGCAAGGCCGTACCACTCTGGTAAGACCCGTACTGGCTTCCCAGAACAGAGCTTACCAGTTCGAGTTGATGCATTTCCTTGCTGGTACCTTGTGCTAAACTCTTTGGAAAGGTTCAATTGACCATACCTAAGGTTCCTAAGCCTCAACTGTCGTTTGTTGGATCAAGATCTAGGTTGGAATGCAATTGATTGCCTTTTAGGGATTTCTACACCTCAACTCTCGTGTGTTGGTACAGATCTACCCTAATTGGTTGATTGGAGACCTAAGGCACCCTCTAATCTGTCGATTAGAGGAGAATTCAACCTCTCGGCTTCAATTCGAACAAGTCTACCCTAAACAATTGATTTGGTTGAGAGATTGAGATGATCACATGACCTTGATAGGTTCGATCTAAACCTAGAGGTTCATCATACACAATCACAGCAATCAAAGCAAAAGATAGCAAAGAAATCACAATCAATCAATCAAAAGAGTTCATACAAGATACAAGTCAAAGAAAGTCAAAACAAATCAAGAATCCATCTCTAAACCCTAGAAACTGAAATAACTACTCACAGCACATGATCTGATCTAAAAATACAATAAAAGGGATAGAGATAGCCATGGATCGAAGGGATCGAGAGGAGGAAGCTAGATCCGTCGAGTTTCGCCTCTTTCCTCTTCCTTCCTTCTTGCTCCTAGCTCCTTAGCTCTCTTTCTCTCTCTTACTGTGCTCTCAAATAGATCTGGAATGGAATGGATGTCGAAATTGGAGAGTTCCCCGCTTTAAATAGCCTCTGCCAAAATTTGAATCTGTCAGGCCGCCTTTAGGTACGGCCCGTACCAAATTGGTACGGCCAGGCCGTACCAGGCGTGATGAGCTGAAAAATGGCCAAGTCCGGTAAGACCCGTACCAAACTTGGTAAGGGCCGTACCAGATCATCCCAAATCGTCGTTTCTTCGTGTGTTTTGCTCCAAGCCTGCAGAAAACAAACAAACACTCAGCAGTACCAAATTCTAAAGATATATCGATGAAATGCACATGATTCTGGTGAATTAGGGCACGAATCTGGTACTAAAACAGGCCTAAAATAGACTAAATATGCGAGGTATCAAATTCCCCCAAGCTGAACCTTTGCTTGTCCTCAAGCAAAAAGTTTCAAACTCGGGTAAAAGTGCTGGACAACTAAATCTAAATGCGGATACAAGTCTAAATGTGAAAACTTACATGATTGCTACAATAAAAGAACGCAAGAATATTTTTGCTATGATTCGGACTTCCCTTGGTCAATTGTGATTCACCTCACAAATTGATTAATAAAACCTCAAACTCTAAATGTTTCAAGTCTTGCAAAGTTGATTACTCGAATTTATCGATTTATCATTCTTTCACTAAACTATGCCTTCGCTTGTAGAGATTTTCCCTTTTTGGCACCCCCAAGCTTGAATCAAGCTTAGGTCAGAAAGTTGCGGACTTCGTGTGTTGATATGTGCAAAAAAATTTATTTTTTTCATTTCTAATTGGGAGACGAGCTCAAAGGCGCCCATTCAAGGCTTATTGCCAGTACTCTTATGTTCTCCATCTTTTCATCTTTTTTTTTTCTTTCTTTCTTTTTTTTTCTTTTTTTTTTCTTCTTTTTTTTTTCCGCACATACCATGAATACACACATCCACTAGTGTTCATTCACACCAACGGATATCCTAACTTTTCTTTATTTGAAATCCCTATTTCCACATTTGAAAGGCACAATTCGGTTTCTAAATGCTATCTCGACATTCAAGTTTCCAATTTTAAAAATCTCAAACCATTTGTTCGTAATCAGTTTTGTTTGGTCAATTATGAGGTTAGTTCTAATTTCCCAAGGTCATCCAACTCACAAACAAAAGTTTTCAAACAAGTCCCTAATCCTAGCAATCACACAAATTTATCACCTAAATGCAAAATTTTTGAAAAAGAAACATGTCTAAATGCAGATACAATTTTCTTCTATTCCCCCCCCCAAGCTTGAATGAAGCATTGTCCTCAATGCTTGAATCTACACAAGGCAAAAGTAAATAGAAGAAAATATGGAAACTTACTAGATGGTGAGCGAGGGATGAAGCGGGGGCGTCTCACTGGTTGGTGGGAGGTGGATCAGGTGGCACTGGTGGGAGCACCCACTTCTGAGGTACACGGCCCATGCGATCACACTCTTGCATCAGAAGAATCCGCAAGATTCCCATCAAGTTCTTGATCGAGCGCCTGATCGCGCTTTTGTGCGCTTCCAATTTCTCCAAGAGTGTAGCAGTCCGATCGGGTTCAAGATCTGCACTTATGATCACAGGACGACATCTATCTGGGTCTAGAAGCTCATACCTGAGGTGAGCTGCTGGAGGCTTGAGCTCAGGAGTCAGCCGCTCTGTCTGGGTCTTGACGCGGGTCGCATCAGGTGCCGTGCGGGTCGCATCAGGTGAAATGGCATCGCATGCTGACCAATCCGACTTGCTTCCTTTTGTCTCCAGGTCATCAGACCACGGCATGCGGGTCGCATCAGGTGGCGTGCGGGTCGCGTCCACATGCTCTTCAGGTGGAGATGCGGGTCGACTTGGCTCGATGCGACCTGGGTCCACATGTTCTTCCGTGGGTGATGCGGGTCGTGTCTCAATGATGCGGGTCGCGTCAAGTGCGGTCTGGTCTGTTGGCTGGGCTGGTCCTTCGCATTCTGGCTGAGCTGACAGCTTTCTAGGTTGAGATTGGCGTGAGATGATGATCTGACTCAACTGCTCCAACAGCTTGTTTTGAGCGGCCATCTGTGTGGACATGTTTTGCAACTGTTCCCACAGCATCTGGTTCACCTTCCCTTGCTCGTGTATGAATTCGATCTCAGCGGGATCAACGTACGGCTCGGGTGGGTCGGGTTGGAATACACAATTGTTCGAGTCATCGAATGGTGCAGGGTCGTAGAAATTGCAATTGTTGTTGCTGATATAGCCATCCTGCTCCGGTTCCTCACTCCAATCAGCCAGTGGGCAATACTCATAAGAGTGTCTCCTGTCCCCACACATGGCACATGGCTGTGGTTTCTGGTTTCTGGCTGCCCTCATGCTCATTCTGATTGAATAACTCTCCATGGCCTCCTCTAGCTCGGCAGCTCTAGCATATAGAGCTGTGATCTGATCAGCTTTGGATCGGCCGCCTCCTCCAGCTTGAAAATTGTCGCGGCCAAACCAATGTTGGTCTGTCGTCATGTTGTACATGAGATCCATGGTGTCTCGAGCTCCTCAGATAGTAATCGCCATAGTGTTCCTGAAAAAGAGAAAATAAATAAATAAAAAAAACAAAATAAAATAAAAGAAAATAAAGGATACAAAGATAAAGTCTAGATTAACTAAGTAAGGTAAAATCTAACTAGGCAATTGGTTACCGTCCCCGGCAACGGCGCCAAAAACTTGTTCGCGCGAAAGCGCAACGCAAGTTTCAGTACGCTTGAGGGCGTACCTTTTAAAACCGCGTTTACACTTCACGAGTAAGGGTTGCAAGTGCACAACCCCTATCGAGTAGTATAATCGGGTATCGATCCACAGGGACGGACAATTACTAGGTTAGAATCTACCTAACTCGATTAAAAACTAGAAGTGAGAAAGTTTTGGTTTGGTATTTAATATCCTAAAAAGGTCAATTCAAACAATTCAAACAATTCAGAAAGATGTAATAAAATGCTAGAAGAAATGTAAATTGTGTTTTGATTATGGATAAAAGGCGTTTCCAGGGTTTCCGACTTCATCTATGATCTGCCTCTAGTGGTACGGCCCGTACCAAGTCGGTACGGCTAGGCCGTACTTAACTTGGTAAGGCAAGGCCGTACCACTCTGGTAAGACCCGTACTGGCTTCCCAGAACAGAGCTTACCAGTTCGAGTTGATGCATTTCCTTGCTGGTACCTTGTGCTAAACTCTTTGGAAAGGTTCAATTGACCATACCTAAGGTTCCTAAGCCTCAACTGTCGTTTGTTGGATCAAGATCTAGGTTGGAATGCAATTGATTGCCTTTTAGGGATTTCTACACCTCAACTCTCGTGTGTTGGTACAGATCTACCCTAATTGGTTGATTGGAGACCTAAGGCACCCTCTAATCTGTCGATTAGAGGAGAATTCAACCTCTCGGCTTCAATTCGAACAAGTCTACCCTAAACAATTGATTTGGTTGAGAGATTGAGATGATCACATGACCTTGATAGGTTCGATCTAAACCTAGAGGTTCATCATACACAATCACAGCAATCAAAGCAAAAGATAGCAAAGAAATCACAATCAATCAATCAAAAGAGTTCATACAAGATACAAGTCAAAGAAAGTCAAAACAAATCAAGAATCCATCTCTAAACCCTAGAAACTGAAATAACTACTCACAGCACATGATCTGATCTAAAAATACAATAAAAGGGATAGAGATAGCCATGGATCGAAGGGATCGAGAGGAGGAAGCTAGATCCGTCGAGTTTCGCCTCTTTCCTCTTCCTTCCTTCTTGCTCCTAGCTCCTTAGCTCTCTTTCTCTCTCTTACTGTGCTCTCAAATAGATCTGGAATGGAATGGATGTCGAAATTGGAGAGTTCCCCGCTTTAAATAGCCTCTGCCAAAATTTGAATCTGTCAGGCCGCCTTTAGGTACGGCCCGTACCAAATTGGTACGGCCAGGCCGTACCAGGCGTGATGAGCTGAAAAATGGCCAAGTCCGGTAAGACCCGTACCAAACTTGGTAAGGGCCGTACCAGATCATCCCAAATCGTCGTTTCTTCGTGTGTTTTGCTCCAAGCCTGCAGAAAACAAACAAACACTCAGCAGTACCAAATTCTAAAGATATATCGATGAAATGCACATGATTCTGGTGAATTAGGGCACGAATCTGGTACTAAAACAGGCCTAAAATAGACTAAATATGCGAGGTATCAAATTCCCCCAAGCTGAACCTTTGCTTGTCCTCAAGCAAAAAGTTTCAAACTCGGGTAAAAGTGCTGGACAACTAAATCTAAATGCGGATACAAGTCTAAATGTGAAAACTTACATGATTGCTACAATAAAAGAACGCAAGAATATTTTTGCTATGATTCGGACTTCCCTTGGTCAATTGTGATTCACCTCACAAATTGATTAATAAAACCTCAAACTCTAAATGTTTCAAGTCTTGCAAAGTTGATTACTCGAATTTATCGATTTATCATTCTTTCACTAAACTATGCCTTCGCTTGTAGAGATTTTCCCTTTTTGGCACCCCCAAGCTTGAATCAAGCTTAGGTCAGAAAGTTGCGGACTTCGTGTGTTGATATGTGCAAAAAAATTTATTTTTTTCATTTCTAATTGGGAGACGAGCTCAAAGGCGCCCATTCAAGGCTTATTGCCAGTACTCTTATGTTCTCCATCTTTTCATCTTTTTTTTTTCTTTCTTTCTTTTTTTTTTCTTTTTTTTTTCTTCTTTTTTTTTTTCCGCACATACCATGAATACACACATCCACTAGTGTTCATTCACACCAACGGATATCCCAACTTTTCTTTATTTGAAATCCCTATTTCCACATTTGAAAGGCACAATTCGGTTTCTAAATGCTATCTCGACATTCAAGTTTCCAATTTTAAAAATCTCAAACCATTTGTTCGTAATCAGTTTTGTTTGGTCAATTATGAGGTTAGTTCTAATTTCCCAAGGTCATCCAACTCACAAACAAAAGTTTTCAAACAAGTCCCTAATCCTAGCAATCACACAAATTTATCACCTAAATGCAAAATTTTTGAAAAAGAAACATGTCTAAATGCAGATACAATTTTCTTCTATTCCCCCCCCCCAAGCTTGAATGAAGCATTGTCCTCAATGCTTGAATCTACACAAGGCAAAAGTAAATAGAAGAAAATATGGAAACTTACTAGATGGTGAGCGAGGGATGAAGCGGGGGCGTCTCACTGGTTGGTGGGAGGTGGATCAGGTGGCACTGGTGGGAGCACCCACTTCTGAGGTACACGGCCCATGCGATCACACTCTTGCATCAGAAGAATCCGCAAGATTCCCATCAAGTTCTTGATCGAGCGCCTGATCGCGCTTTTGTGCGCTTCCAATTTCTCCAAGAGTGTAGCAGTCCGATCGGGTTCAAGATCTGCACTTATGATCACAGGACGACATCTATCTGGGTCTAGAAGCTCATACCTGAGGTGAGCTGCTGGAGGCTTGAGCTCAGGAGTCAGCCGCTCTGTCTGGGTCTTGACGCGGGTCGCATCAGGTGCCGTGCGGGTCGCATCAGGTGAAATGGCATCGCATGCTGACCAATCCGACTTGCTTCCTTTTGTCTCCAGGTCATCAGACCACGGCATGCGGGTCGCATCAGGTGGCGTGCGGGTCGCGTCCACATGCTCTTCAGGTGGAGATGCGGGTCGACTTGGCTCGATGCGACCTGGGTCCACATGTTCTTCCGTGGGTGATGCGGGTCGTGTCTCAATGATGCGGGTCGCGTCAAGTGCGGTCTGGTCTGTTGGCTGGGCTGGTCCTTCGCATTCTGGCTGAGCTGACAGCTTTCTAGGTTGAGATTGGCGTGAGATGATGATCTGACTCAACTGCTCCAACAGCTTGTTTTGAGCGGCCATCTGTGTGGACATGTTTTGCAACTGTTCCCACAGCATCTGGTTCACCTTCCCTTGCTCGTGTATGAATTCGATCTCAGCGGGATCAACGTACGGCTCGGGTGGGTCGGGTTGGAATACACAATTGTTCGAGTCATCGAATGGTGCAGGGTCGTAGAAATTGCAATTGTTGTTGCTGATATAGCCATCCTGCTCCGGTTCCTCACTCCAATCAGCCAGTGGGCAATACTCATAAGAGTGTCTCCTGTCCCCACACATGGCACATGGCTGTGGTTTCTGGTTTCTGGCTGCCCTCATGCTCATTCTGATTGAATAACTCTCCATGGCCTCCTCTAGCTCGGCAGCTCTAGCATATAGAGCTGTGATCTGATCAGCTTTGGATCGGCCGCCTCCTCCAGCTTGAAAATTGTCGCGGCCAAACCAATGTTGGTCTGTCGTCATGTTGTACATGAGATCCATGGTGTCTCGAGCTCCTCAGATAGTAATCGCCATAGTGTTCCTGAAAAAGAGAAAATAAATAAATAAAAAAAACAAAATAAAATAAAAGAAAATAAAGGATACAAAGATAAAGTCTAGATTAACTAAGTAAGGTAAAATCTAACTAGGCAATTGGTTACCGTCCCCGGCAACGGCGCCAAAAACTTGTTCGCGCGAAAGCGCAACGCAAGTTTCAGTACGCTTGAGGGCGTACCTTTTAAAACCGCGTTTACACTTCACGAGTAAGGGTTGCAAGTGCACAACCCCTATCGAGTAGTATAATCGGGTATCGATCCACAGGGACGGACAATTACTAGGTTAGAATCTACCTAACTCGATTAAAAACTAGAAGTGAGAAAGTTTTGGTTTGGTATTTAATATCCTAAAAAGGTCAATTCAAACAATTCAAACAATTCAGAAAGATGTAATAAAATGCTAGAAGAAATGTAAATTGTGTTTTGATTATGGATAAAAGGCGTTTCCAGGGTTTCCGACTTCATCTATGATCTGCCTCTAGTGGTACGGCCCGTACCAAGTCGGTACGGCTAGGCCGTACTTAACTTGGTAAGGCAAGGCCGTACCACTCTGGTAAGACCCGTACTGGCTTCCCAGAACAGAGCTTACCAGTTCGAGTTGATGCATTTCCTTGCTGGTACCTTGTGCTAAACTCTTTGGAAAGGTTCAATTGACCATACCTAAGGTTCCTAAGCCTCAACTGTCGTTTGTTGGATCAAGATCTAGGTTGGAATGCAATTGATTGCCTTTTAGGGATTTCTACACCTCAACTCTCGTGTGTTGGTACAGATCTACCCTAATTGGTTGATTGGAGACCTAAGGCACCCTCTAATCTGTCGATTAGAGGAGAATTCAACCTCTCGGCTTCAATTCGAACAAGTCTACCCTAAACAATTGATTTGGTTGAGAGATTGAGATGATCACATGACCTTGATAGGTTCGATCTAAACCTAGAGGTTCATCATACACAATCACAGCAATCAAAGCAAAAGATAGCAAAGAAATCACAATCAATCAATCAAAAGAGTTCATACAAGATACAAGTCAAAGAAAGTCAAAACAAATCAAGAATCCATCTCTAAACCCTAGAAACTGAAATAACTACTCACAGCACATGATCTGATCTAAAAATACAATAAAAGGGATAGAGATAGCCATGGATCGAAGGGATCGAGAGGAGGAAGCTAGATCCGTCGAGTTTCGCCTCTTTCCTCTTCCTTCCTTCTTGCTCCTAGCTCCTTAGCTCTCTTTCTCTCTCTTACTGTGCTCTCAAATAGATCTGGAATGGAATGGATGTCGAAATTGGAGAGTTCCCCGCTTTAAATAGCCTCTGCCAAAATTTGAATCTGTCAGGCCGCCTTTAGGTACGGCCCGTACCAAATTGGTACGGCCAGGCCGTACCAGGCGTGATGAGCTGAAAAATGGCCAAGTCCGGTAAGACCCGTACCAAACTTGGTAAGGGCCGTACCAGATCATCCCAAATCGTCGTTTCTTCGTGTGTTTTGCTCCAAGCCTGCAGAAAACAAACAAACACTCAGCAGTACCAAATTCTAAAGATATATCGATGAAATGCACATGATTCTGGTGAATTAGGGCACGAATCTGGTACTAAAACAGGCCTAAAATAGACTAAATATGCGAGGTATCAAATTCCCCCAAGCTGAACCTTTGCTTGTCCTCAAGCAAAAAGTTTCAAACTCGGGTAAAAGTGCTGGACAACTAAATCTAAATGCGGAGATGAAAAACAACTAGTAGAAGATGAAAAACAACTAGTAGTAAAAGTGCTGGACAATTTGAAAAAGATGAAAAACAACTAGTAGAAGATGAAAAACAACTTGTAGTAGAAGAAATACAACCAGAAGAAAATGAAAGACAACCAATATAGGATCGAAGACAATTAGAAGAAGATGAAAGACAACCAGTAGAATATGAAATACAATTAAAAGAAGATGAAATACAACATGTAGTAGATGAAAGATAACCAGTAGAACGTGAAAGATAACTAGTAGAACTCGAATGACAACCAGTACAAGATGAAAGAAAAGCGGTAGAACATGAAAGGCAACCAGTAGAACGTGAAAGACAACTAGTAGAAGACGAAAGACAACCAATGCAAGATGAAAGACAACTTGAAGAACACGAAAAACAGCTTGTAGCAGATGAAATACAACGAGAAGAAAATGAAAGACAACCAGTAAACAATGGAAGACAATTAGAAGAAGATGAAAGACAACCAGTAGAACATGAAATACAACTAAAAGAAGATGAAATACCACCAGTAGTAGATGAAAGACAATCAGTAGAAAATGAAAGACAACCAGTGCAAGATGAAAGATAATTTGAAAATGATGAAAAACAACAAGTAGAAAATGAAAAACTACTTATAGTAGATGAAATATAACCAGAAGAAAATGAATGACAACCAATATAGAATGTAAGACAATTAGAAGAAGATAAAAACAACATGTAGAACATGAAATATAACTAGAACTTGAAAGACAACTATACGAAGATGAAATACAACCAACAGTAGATTAAAGACAACCAGTTCAAGATGAAAGACAACTATAAGAGGATGAAATACAACCAGTAGTAGATGAAAAACAATCAGTAGAAAATGAAAGACAACCAGTACAAGATGAAAGACAAGTAGAAGAAGATGAAGTACAACTAAAAGAAAAAAAATAGAAATAGAAGAAAATGAAAGACAACCAGTAGAACTTGAATGATAATCAATAGAACGTGAAAGACAACTAGTACAAGATAAAAGACAACTAGAAGAAGATGAAATACAACCAGTAGTAGATGAAAGACAACCAGTAGAACGTGAAAAATAACTAGTAGAAGATGAAAGACAACCAGTACAAGATGAAAGACAACTTAAAGAAGACGAAAAATAACTTGTAGTGGATGAAATACAACTAGAAGAAAATGAAAGACAACCAGTAAACCATGGAAGAAAATCAGAAGTAGATGAATGACAACCAGTAAAACATGAAATACAATTAGAAGAAGATGAAATACAACCAGTAGTAGATGAAAGACAATTAGTAGAAAATGAAAGACAACCAGTACAAGATGATTGATAATGTGAAAAAGATGAAAAACAACTTGTAGTAAATGAAATACAATCAGAACAAAATCAAAGATAATCAATATAGGATGGAAGACAATTAAAAGAAGATGAAAGAGAACCAGTAGAACATGAAATAAAACTAGAAGAAAATGAAATATAACAAGTAGTAGATGAAAGACAACCAGTAGAACGTGAAAGACAACCAGTAGAACGTGAAAGACAACCAAGACAAGATGAAAGACAACTTGAAAAAAGATGAAAGAAAACCAGTACAAGATAAATGACAACTATAAGAAGATGAAATACAACAAGCAATATATGAAAGACAATCAGTAGGACATGAAAATGGAAAACATCAAAGACAACAATAAGAAGGTGAAAAACAACTGGTAGAAGATGGAAAACAACTTGTAGTAGATGAAAAACAATTAAGAAAATAAAACACAACCTACTAGAACATTAAAGACAACCAGTACAAGATGAAAGACAAGTAGAAAAAGGTGAAATACAACTAAAAGAAGAAAAAATAAAAATAAAAAAATGAAAGACAACCAGTAGAACATGAAAGACAACTAGGACAAGATGAAAGACAACTTGAAGAAAATGAAAGACAACCAGTAGAACAGGAAAGACAACCAATAGAATATGAAAGACAACCAGTACAAGATGAAATACAACCAGTAATAGATGAAAGACAACCATTAGAACGTGAAAGACAACTAGTAGAAAACGAAAGACAACTAGTACAAGATGAAACACACCTTGAAGAAGATGAAAAAAAACTTGCAGTAGATGAAATACAACTAGAAGAAAATGAAAGACAACTAGTACAGGATGGACGACAATTACAAAAAGATGAAAGACAACCAGTACAACATGAAATACAACTAGAATAAGATGAAATACAACCGGTAGTAGATGAAAGACAACCAGTAGAACGTGAAACACAACTAGTAGAACTTGAAAGACAACTAGTAGAAATTGAAAGACAACTAGTAGAACTTGAAAGACAACCACTAGAACGTGAAACACAACTAGTAGAACTTGAAAGACAACCAGTAGAACGTGAAAGTCAACTAGTAGAACTTGAAAGACAACTAGTAGAAATTGAAAGACAACTAGTAGAACTTGAAAGACAGCTAATAGAACGTGAAAGACAACCAGTACAAGATGAAAGACAACTTGAAAGAGATGAAAGACAAGTAGCAGAACATGAAAGACAACCAGTACAAGATGAAAGACAACTTGAAGAAGATGAAATACAATAGTATTAGATGAGAGACAATCAGTACGACATGAAAGACATCCAGTAAAACATGAAAGACAACTATAAGAAGGTGAAAAACAACTAGTAGAAAATGGAAAACAACTTGTAGTAGATGAAAGACAACTAAAAAAATGAAATACAACTAGTAGAACATGAAAGACAACCATTAAAAGATGAAAGACAACCTGCACAAGATGATAAACAACTTGTAGTACATGAAAGACAACCAGTAGAACGTGAAAGACAACTAGTAGAACATGAAAGACAACTCGTAGAACCTATAAATACAACCATTACAAGATGAAAGATAACTTCAAGAAGATGAAAAACAACTTTTAGTATATGAAATACAACCAGAAGAAAATGAAAGACAACCACTAATAGATGGAAGACAATTAGAAGAATGTGAAAGACAACCAGTAGAACATGAAATACAACCAGAAGAAGATGAAATACAATCAGTAGCAGATGAAAAACAATCAGTAGAAAATGAAAGACAACCATTATAAGATGAAAGATAATTTGAAAAAGATGAAAAAAACAACTAGTAGAAGATGAAAAACAACTTGCAGTAGATGAAATACATCTAGAAGAAAATGAAAGACAACCAGTACATGATGGAAGACAATGAGAAGATGATGAAAGACAACTAGTACAACATGAAATATAACTAGAAAAAAATGAAATACAACTAGTAGTAGATGAAAGACAACCAGTAGAACGTGAAACACAACTAGTAGAATTTGAAAGACAACTAGTAGAAATTGAAAGACAACTAGTAGAAAACAAACAGAAGAAGATAAAACACAACTAGTAGTAAATAAAAGACAACCAGTAGAACATGAAACACAACCTGTAGAACATGAAATACAACCAGTCCAAGATGAAGGACAACTAGAAGAAGATGAAAAACAATTAGAAGAAGAAGAAAATCAACTAGTAGAAGATGAAAAACAATTTATAGTAGATGAAATACGACTAAAAGAAAATGAAAGACAACCAGTATACGATGGAAGACAATTTGAAGAAGTTGAAAGACAACCAGTAGAACATGAAATACAACTAGAAGATGATGAAATACAACCAGTAGTAGAAGAAAGACAACCAGTAGAACGTGAAAGGCAACCAGTAGTAGAACATGAAAGACAACCAGTACAAGATAAAGACAACTTGAAGTAGATGAAAGAAAAGTAGTAGAACATGAAAGACAACCAGTACAAGATGAAAGACAACTAGGAGAAGATGAAATACATCAAGTAGTAGATGAAAGACAACCAGTTGAACATGGAAGACTATTAGAAAGAGATGAAAGACACCCAGTACATGAAATACAACTAGAATAAGATAAAGTACAACTGGTAGTTAATGAAAGACAACCAGTAGAACATGAAAGACAACTAGTAGAACTTGAAAGACAACTAGTAGAACTTGAAAGACAACCAATAGAACTTGAAAGACAACCAATAGGACTTGAAAGACAACCAATAAGACGTGAAAGACAACCAGTACAACATGAAGATTAAATACAATAAGTATAAGATGAAAGCCAATCAGTACGACATGAAAGACATCCAGTAAAACATGAAAGACAACTATAAGAAGGTGAAAAACAACAAGTAGAAGATGAAAAACTACTTGTAGATGAAAGAACTAAGAAAATAAAAGACCACCAGTAGAACATCAAAGGCAATTAGTAGAAGATGAAAACAACTAGCAAAAGATAAAATACAACTAGAGGAAGAAAAAATATAAATGGAAGAAAATGAAAGACAATCAGTACAAGATGAAAGACAACTTGAAAAAGACGAAAGATAACCAGTAAAACAACTAGTATAACATGAAATACAACTAAAAGATGATGAAATACAACTAGTAGTAGATGAAAAGACAACCAGTATAAGATGAAAAACAATTTGAAAAAGGTGAAAAATAACTTTTAGTAGATGAAATACAACTATAAGAAAATGAAAGGCAACCAGTACACGATGGAAGACAGTTAAAAGAAAAAGATGGACAACCAGTAGAACGTGAAAGACAACTACTAGAACTTGAAAGACAACTAGTAGAACTTGAAAGACAGTTTAGAACTTGAAAGTCAACTAGTAGAACTTGAAAGACAACCAATATAACGTGAAAGACAACTAGTAGAACTTGAAAGACAACATGTACAAGATGAAAGACAACTTGAAGGAGATGAAAGACAAGCAGTTGAACATGAAAAATAACTAGTACAAGATGAAATACAACTAGAAGAAGATGAAATACAATAAGGATTAGATGAGAGACAATCAGTACGACATGAAAGATATCTAGTAAAACATGAAAAATAACTATAAGAAGGTGAAAAATGACTAGTAGAAGATGGAAAACAACTTATAGTAGATGAAAGACAACTAAGAAAATGAAAGACAACTAGTAGAACATTAAAGACAAACAGTAGAAGATGAAAAGCAACTAGAAGAAGAAGAAATACTACTAGAGGAAAAAAAATATAAATAGAAGTAAATGAAAGAAAACCAGTAGAACATGAAAGGCAACCAATACAAGATGAAAGACAACTTGAAAAAGATGAAAAAAAAACCAGTAGAACATTAAAGACAACCAGTATAAGATGAAAGACAAGTAGAAGAAGAAGAAATACAACCAGTATAAGAGAAAAGACAACCGGTAGTAGATAAAAGACAACCAGTAGAACATAAAAGACAACCGGTAGAACATGAAATACAACATGTACAAGATGAAAGACAGCTAGAAGAAGTTAAAAAACAACTAGTAGAAGATGAAAAACAACTAGTATACAATGGAAGACAATTATAAGAAGATGAAACAGAACCTATAAAACATGAAATACAACTAGAAGAAGATGAAATACAACCATTAGTAGATAAATGACAACCAGTACAACATGAAAGACAGCTAGTAGAACTTGAAATACAGTAAGTATAAGATGAAAGACATCCAGTATAAGATGAAAGATAACTTGAAGAAGATGAAAGACAAGAAGTAGAACATGTAAGACAACCAATAAAAGATGAAAGACAATAAAGAGAAGATGAAAGACAACAAAGAGAAGATGAAATACAACAAGTAGTAGATGAAAGACAATCATTAGGACATCTGTAAAATATGATAGACTATAAGAAGGTGAAAAACAACTAGTAGAAGATGGAAAACAACTTGTAGTAGATGAAAGATAACTAGTAGAACATCAAAGACAATCAGTAGAAGATGAAAGATAATTCGAAGAAGATAAAATACAACTAAAGGAAGAAAAAATATAAATAGAAGAAAGTGAAAGACAACCAGTACAAGATGAAAGACAATTGAATAAGATGAAAGACAACCAGTAGAACATGAAAGACAACCAGTAGAAGATTAAAGACAACTAGAAGAAGATGAAATACAATCAGTAGTAGATGAAACACTACCAGTATAACATGAAAGACCACCAGTACAAGATGAAAGAAAACCAGTTCATCATAAAGGACAACTAGAAGAAGATGAAAAACAACTAGTAGGAAATAAAAAACATCTAGTAGAAGATGGAAGCAACTTGTTATACTGAAAAAAATGAAAGACAGTAGAACATCAAAGACAATTAGTAGAAGATGAAGACAACTAGAAGAAGATAAAATACAACTAGTGGAAGAAAAAAATATAAATTTAAGAAAATAAAGGACAACCAGGTAGAACATGAAAGACAATTAGAAGAAGATGAAATACAACCAGTAGTAGAAGAAAGACAACTAGTAGAACATGAAAAACAACCAGTACAAGATGAAAGACAACTTGAAAAATATGGAAAACAACTAGTAGAAGATGAAAACGAACTTGTAGAAGATTAGATACAACTAGAAGAAAATAAAAGACAACCAGTACAGGATGGAAAACAATTAGAAAAAGATTAAAGACAACCAGTAGAACATGAAATACAGAAAATGATGAAATACAACCAGTAGTAGATGAAAAACAGCTAGTAGAATGTGAAAGACAACTAGTAGAACATCAAAGACAACTAGTACAAGATAAAAGACAACTTGAAGAAGATGAAAGAAAAGTAGTAGAACATGAAAGACAACCATTACAAGATGAAAGATAATTAGGAGAAGATGAAGTACAACAAGTAGTAGATGAAAGACAATCAGTAGGACCTGAAAGACATCCAGTAAAACATGAAAGACAACTATAAGAAGGTGAAAAACAACTTGTAGAAGATGGAAAACAAAAAAAAATGAAAGACAACCAGTAGAACATCAAAGAAAATAAGTAGAAGATGAAAGACAACTAGAAGAAGATGAAATACAACTAGAGGAAGAAAAAATATAAATAGAAGAACATGAAAGACAACCCGTACAAGATGAAAAACAACTTGAATAAGATGAAAGACAACAAGTACAAGATGAAAGACACTAGAAGAAGATGAAGTACAACCAGTAGAACATGAAAGACAATCAGTACCAAATGAAAGACAAATAGAAAAAGATGAAAACAACTTGTAGTAGATGAAAGACAAGTAAGAAAATGAAAGACAACCAACATCAAAGACATCAGTAAAAGATGAAAGACAACTAAGAATATGAAAGACAAATAGAAGAAGATGAAAAACACTAGTAGAAGAAAAAAATATAAATAGAAGAATATGAAAGACTAGTGGAACATTAAAGACAACCAGTACAAGATGAAAGACAAGTTGAAGAAGATGAAATACGACCAGTAGAACATTAAAGACAACATGTAGAACTTGAAATACAACTAGAAGAAGATGAAATACGACCAGTAGTAGATGAAAGACAATCAATAGAATGTGAAAGACAACTAGTAGAACTTCAAAGACAACAAGTACAAGATGGAAGACAACCAGTATAAGATGAAAGACGACTTAAAGAAGATGAAAGACAACCAGTAGAATATGAAAGACATCCAGTATAAGATGGAAGACAATTTGGAGAAGATGAAATACAACAAGTAGTAGATGAAAGACAATCAGTAGGACATGAATGACATCCGGTAAAACATGAAAGACAACAATATGAAAGTGAAAAATAACTTGTAGAAGATGGAAAACAACTTGTCGGAGATGAAAGACAGCTAAGAAAATGAAAGACAACCAGTAAAACATTAAAGACAATCAGTAGAAGATGAAAGACAACTAGAAGAAGATGAAATACAACTAAAAGAAGAAAAAATAGAAATATAAGAAAATGAAAGACAACCAGTAGAACATGAAAGACAACTAGAAGAAGATGAAAAACAACTAGTAGAAGAAGATATAGAACTTGTAGTAGATGAAATACAATTAGAAGAAAATGAAAGACAACCAGTACTGATGGAAGATAATTAGAACAAGATAAAAGACAACCTGGCGAACATGAAATACAACTAGAAGAAGATGAAATATAACCAGTAGTAGGTGAAAGACAACCAATAGAACGTAAAAGACAACTAGTAGAACTTGAAAGACAGCGAGTACAAGTTGTAAGACAACTATTACAAGATGAAATATAACTTGAACAAGATGAAAGACAAGTAGTAGAACATGAATGACAACCAATATAAGATGAAACACAATTAGGAGAAGATGAAATACAACAAGTAATAGATGAAAGGCAATATGTAGGACATGAATGACATCCAGTAAAACATGAAAGACAACTATAAGAAGGTGAAAATAACTAGTAGATGATGGAAAACAACTTGTAGTAGACGAAAGACAACTAAGAAAATTAAAGACAACCAGTAGAAGATGAAAGACATCTAGAAGAATATGAAAAACTAGTAGAAGATGAAAAACAACTTGTAGTAGATGAAATACAACTAGAAGAAAATGAAAGACTTGTATTGATGGAAGATAATTAGAAGAAGATAAAGACAACATGTCGAACATGAAATACAATTAGAAGAAGATGAAATACAAGCAGTAGAACATGAAAGACAACCAGTACAAGGTGAAAAACAACTTGAAAAAGATGAAATACAATAAGTAGTAGATGAAAGACAATTAGTAGTACATGAAAGACATCCAGTAAAATATGAAAGACAACTATAAGAAGGTGAAAAACAACTAGTAGAAGATGGAAAACAACTTGTAGTAGATGAAAGACAACAAAAGAAATGAAATACAACCAGTAGAAGATGAAAGAAGATGAAAAACAACTAGTAGAAGATGAAAAATAACTTGTAGTAGATGAAATACAACTAGAAGAAAATGAAAGACAACCAATATTGATGGAAGATAATTAGAAGAAGATGAAAG
Organism: Carex myosuroides; assembly: GCA_028015225.1. NCBI lineage: Eukaryota > Viridiplantae > Streptophyta > Magnoliopsida > Poales > Cyperaceae > Carex > Carex myosuroides. Next base: position 781,523 of record CM051489.1, on the reverse strand, counting down.
ACAACATGTCGAACATGAAATACAATTAGAGGAAGATGAAATACAAGCAGTAGAACATGAAAGACAACCAGTACAAGGTGAAAGACAACTAGAAGAAGATGAAATACAATAAGTAGTAGATGAAAGACAATTAGTAGGACATGAAATACTCCAGTAAAACATGAAAGACAACTATAAGAAGGTGAAAAACAACTAGTAGAAGATGAAAAACAAGATGAAAGACAACCTGTCGAACATGAAATACAACTAGAAGAAGATGAAATACAACCAGTAGTAGGTGAAAACCAATAGAACGTAAAAGACAACTAGTAGAACTTGAAAGACAACTAGTAGAACTTGAAAGACAACTAGTACAAGTTGAAAGACAACCAGTATAAGATGAAATATAACTTGAAGAAAGACAAGCAGTAGAATATGAAAGACAACCAATACAAAATGAAACACAACAAGTAGTAGATGAAAGATAGTCAGTAGGACATGAATGACATGCAGTAAAACATGAAAGACAACTACTTCGGCATTCAGGTTCATGAAAGATCCTTCGGCAGTTGAGTCTATTGCTTGTCTTGCATAGGTTTGTAATCTGTTGTAAAAGGATTGAAGCCTGAGCCACTTCTCCTGTCCTTGGTGAGGACACTCCCTCTCGAGACTCTTAAAGCAGTTCCATGCGTCACTTAGAGTTTCTCCATCCTTCTGCGTAAAGGAAGTGATATGGCTTCGGTATTGTGCAATTTTGGCTGGTGGAAAGTACTTAGCGAGGAAGGCTTTTGTCAGGGCCCAGTTTGTGATTGAACCGAATTCCAATGATTCAAGCCATGATTGCAGTCGTTCTCCTAGGAAGAATTAGAATAGGCTAAGTCTGAGGTCATCTTGTGTGACTTTGTTCACCTTGTGTGACTCCGTTCACCTTGATTGCGTTGCAAATGCTTTTGAACTTGATGATTGTAAGCATGTAGGCGTTGTTCTGTGTAGCACATGCTTGAACCTCGATTATAGAGTGGAATGATCACATAGGCGCTATTATGTGTAGCGCGTGATCGAAGTCATGTAGGCGTTGTTATGTATAGCGCATGACTTACACTTAGTTGTGAAATTCAGTCAATCACGTAAGCGCTGTTATGTGTGGCGCGTGATTGTGTTGTTGTAATGAACTATGTCAGAACCAAATGATTTTTGATATAATGTTGCATTCATAAAATGTAGTCCAAAACAGTTAGTATGGTGGGCAATTCTTCAAGCATGTAGGCGCTGTAATGTGTAGCACATGGTTGAACTCAATTCTGAAATATGTCAATCACGTAGGCGCTATTATGTGTAGTGCGTGATTGAGTTCATGTAGGTGTTGTTATGTGTAGCGCATGACTTAAAACCAAATATGAGTTTCAGTCGATTGCGTAAACGTTGTTATGTATGAGTTTCATGTAGGTGCTGTTATGCAATCTTGTAAGTACTTTGTTTGACTAATTTGTAAAACATACAATGATTGTATTTAACGATTTTATTGTATGAGTGAGTTTTGCAGGTTCAAGAACATTATAATTACAAGATTAACGTTGAAGAACCAATGGTATCAACAAGACTTTACGAAGATCAAGACTATAGATTGTAATATCAAATAGATAAGTAAAGTAAATTTGAGATTGTTAATTTTAGAAACTATCCGTTCGGTACAGAAGCAAACCGTTCAGTACGGAATGTATTGAATGGTACCATATGGATACGGATATGAAGCATTACAGTACAGAAGAATTATTCTGTTTGACAAACTGTTCGGAACAGAAAGTTCCGTATTAAGTCAGAGACTTTCCAATATAACATGTTTCGTTCTGAACGGATACAATATGTATTGTACGCTACTTGAGTAACACAAAATTAGGAAAAATACACTATCCGTTCGGTACGGACCCAAACGTACTAAACGGAAAGGGTAAAGTTCAAAAAGGCGAAAAACCTTAACTGCAACACATTTGAACTATCCGTTCGAACAAAAGTTTTACCGTCTGAACGGATCAGTTCAAATAGCTAGATCTGGAGCTCCCTTTATAAATAGAGTAAATACTCTCACTCCAGTTTCAAACAAGCTGCCCTAAATTTCAAATAGCACTAATTATGTGTTCTTGAGAGCTTCCTTCTTTGAGAGAGCTAAAACTTCAATACTCCTTTGATAATCTCAAATTCACTTGACTAATCTTCTCTAGATCTAGTTAGAGTGTTGGTTCTTGTTCGATAGTGTGGAGATCTACTTTAGTGCTCCCTTTATATAGTCGAGTGACTTCTCTACTTGTAGGGCGTTATAGGGCTTGCTGGCTTCAGCGTTTTCGCTCACATATAAACATAGTTATGTGACGATCCTCTGCATAGGACTCTCTAGCTTAAGCTTCTAGGCTCAACTTTGTACACGAGTTAGGCCGTGACTTCCCACCATTGTTGGGCTCATGTGTCATGAGTTGTATCATTTCTTTTTAGGTAATAGAAAAGGGGTGCCACGAGATTGCTCTACCTCGGAAACGTAGGCATTTTACGCTGAAAAACATCAAAGAGTCTTTAAGACTACCTATTCATCCCCCTCTAGGTGTCGTTAGGGACAACAGAGTGGTATCAGAGCAAGTTAACTTGAATAAGACACACTTAATTTGAGTTTTCAAGATCTAAGAAATGACACCTCAAAAATACACCTTACCCCTAATTATTGGTGAAACCACAAACAATTTTGACTATTGGAAAATACTTATGGTCAATTATCTTAATATCTTGGAAGTTTGAGATATTGTAGAAATTGGGTATGTACCAAAATTTGATGACAAAGATTAATTGACCAACAAGTCCAAAATTGAGTCTAAAGAGGACAATTTTACAAAATACGCAATATGTTCTTGTATTGGGGAGTGTATGGAACCTTTGATAGAACAATCCATGAATGCACATAACATGTGGAAGGTACTAACAAATCTATTTGAAGGAAATACACGAACTTGGTGAATCACAACGATGATCAACAAGCAAAAATCTATCTCGGCGTTAGTGGTCGTTGTGAATGAGAGCTCAACCTTCATAGATATTGATTCCATTATTGCAAGCAAGAATATCACTGATGAATGCACCATTGAAACACTCAAGAAAATCGCTCGCTCGAGGAATCAAGAAGTAGAGTCACAAAAGTCAAGTGAGGCCTCAACAATTTCCTCATAAGAGGTAACTCTAGAACTTATTGATGATGATGATTCTGAGAACGAAACATAAATGATGAAAGTATGTAGTGGAATCATTGATGAGGATGATAAGATTGATAATACAAGTATTCAATGGAATAGGAATCAAATCAAATGAGGAAATTAGATTACAAAACTTATTTGATGAGTTCAGTAAGGCATTACTTAGAAGAGAGGTTTCAATACAAAATTTAAGGTCTAAAGTTGTTGAGCTTGAATCCAAGGTTAAGGTCCTTGAATTGAACCCATTAGAAGTATCTAATTGTCAAACACACTTGATGGAGATAAATGCATTGGAAAAGGAATCATATCGTTTAGGAGATGAAAATAGAAGCTTAAAAGCTACGACCATCATAAATAAAATTCTAGAATCAAAACTTAAAGTTGAGTGAAGTTAAAAACATAGAACATCAAGACAAGTGCCAATCACATTTAGGTGAAATTGAATTACTAAAGGTAAAAATTCAAGATTTAAAAAGAGAGAATTTGGCATTAAAATCACCAAGAAAATTTAGAAATGTTATTAGTCTCAATGTTAATAAGGTTAAAGAGTTAACTAAAAATCAACGGAATCATAAAGACAAATCGGTTGTTGGAAACAAGAAGGATAAACCCTCATTTGAATCCAATAACTCTACCAAAGAAGGTTTAAAGACTACTTAACATTCAAGAGGCAAACACTCACATAACTATAGGAATTGTGCATTTAAAGGTTCAAGACATGAGAATAAGAATGTTCAAAATAAAAATGGACACCCAAATCTAGATAATAAATTCAACCCACAATGGTCAAACAAAGTCTATTCTAGAGATCCAAATGGATAGTTTATGAACTTAAAGATGCAAACGTGACACAAAAAAGAACTCAAAGAAATCATCCACCAAAAGATACCTCAATGGATCATATAAAATCTAATGCATTTAATCAAAGACAGAAGAACTTCACATCGGGAGTCGTAAATGGAAACTCTAGTAATTCTAGGATGCAAGCTCAAACCCTAAGGGTCATTATCAACAACACATTAGTCTACAACAAAACTCTCAAAAGAACAAGAAACCTCCTACTAAGCTTTGTAGTTATTGTTGTCGATATGGTCATGTCTCATTCAAGTGTAGGTTTAGGAAGGAAGACAACAACTCAAATGTTGTTTGGTTTCTTAAAACTAGACAAGGGTAAGTTTTGAGATTAATCTTTCCAACTATTTTAAATTTGATATAATTCCAAAAAGGGAAGATCATATAATATATATATATATATATATATATAGAGTAGAACTAGGGTGCTCCTAAGCTCACCAAGCCCTTCCGTGAGCGCGACTCTAAAACCTATCAAATTGACTTCAAACGACATTTCCAAACAGTTAGATGTTTAATCTATATTAAAATGTGCTTGGAGACCAAATTTTACATTTTTTGGAATTTTTTTACTATTTATTAAGATGGTTTGAAAATCGCTGTTTTCCAATGGTGCAGAATTTTAATAAAAACAGTGATTTTCAAACCATCTTAATAAATAGTAAACAAATTCCAAAAAATGTAAAATTTGGTCTCCAAGCACATTTTAATATAGATTGAACATCTAACGGTTTGAAAATGTCGTTTGAAGTCAATTTGATAGGTTTTAGAGTCGCGCTCACGAAGGGCTTGGTGAGCTTAGGAGCACCCTAGTTCTACTATATATATATATAGAGATGGGCTATTATACATTGCAATGCATAGGCACCCTTGTGCATTGGACCATAAATCACCGATTCAAAGTCCAAATGACCGATCCAAACCGTTCATCTTGTTCTCCATATTAATATGTACTTGGAGACCAAATTTTACATTTTTTGGAATTTGTTTACTATTTATTAAGCCACTTTGAAAATCGCTGATCCAATGGTCCAGCAGATTTTACTGTTGTGTACAAATTAGTGTTTTTTCAAAGTGGCTTAATAAATAGTAAAAAAATTCAAAAAAATGTAAAATTTGGTCTGCAAGCACATATTAATATGGAGAACAAGATGATTGTTTTGGATCAGTCATTTGGACTTTGAATCGGTGATTTATGGTCCAATGCACAAGGGTGCCTATGCATTGCAATGCACCATAGCCCATTGCAATGTATATATATATATATATATAGAGATGGGCTATGGTGCATTGCAATGCATAGGCACCCTTGTGCATTGGACCATAAATCACCGATTCAAAGTCCAAATGACCGATCCAAACCGTTCATCTTGTTCTCCATATTAATATGTGCTTGGAGACCAAATTTTATATTTTTTGGAATTTTTTTGCTATTTATTAAGCTACTTTGAAAATTGCTGATCCGGGTGAACAGTAAAAACAGTGCAACTAAATTCTGGACCATGTGATCAGCAATTTTCAAAGTGGCTTAATAAATAGTAAAAAAATTCCAAAAAATATAAAATTTGGTCTCCAAGTACATATTAATATGGAGAACAAGATGAACGGTTCGGATCGACTGTTTGGACTTTGAATCCAACGATTTTAGTCCAATGCACAGAGGGGTCAATACATTGCAATGTATAATAGCACAACTTTATATATATATATATATATATATATATATATATATATATATATGGACAGTGCTACGCATATATAAGGGCCCTCCGTGCTACGGCTCACTTTTTGAGTTTGCAAAATCCTAACGGTCGATCCGAACCGTTCAACATGATCTCCATATGAATATGTACTTGCAAACCAAATTTTACATTTTTTAGAATTTTTTTACTATTTATTAATATGGATTTTCAAAGTCCAAACGGTCGATCCGAGCCGTTAGATGTGATCTCTATATTAAAATCTGCTTGGAGACCAAATTTTATATTTTTTGGAATTTTTTTACTATTTATTAAGCCACTTTGAAAATTGCTGATCACATGGTCCAGAATTTAGTTGCACTGTTTTTACTGTTCACCCGGATCAGCAATTTTCAAAGTGGCTTAATAAATATTAAAAAAATTCAAAAAAATGTAAAATTTGGTCTACAAGCAGATTTTAATATAGATTGAACATCTAACGGTTCGGATCGACCGTTTGGACTTTGAAAACCCAAAAACAACTTGGTTGCACGAGGGGTTGGTGCAAACGTTTTGATATTAGCCACTATATATATATATATATATATATATATATATATAGGGGATCAGATTACAACACTTTTGAGTTACCACAAAGTTACCACAACCATTTTCTACATTTTCAAAGTCCAAATCGTCGATCCAAACCGTTCAACATGATCTCCACAATAAAATGTGCTTACAGATCAAATTTTACATTTTTTTTGAATTTTTTACTATTTATTAAGTATTTTACAAAAACTAGTCAAATTCAGACCATTGAATTTTGTACCCATCTTAATAAATAGTAAAAAAATTGAAAAAAATATAAAATTTGATCTGCAAGCACATTTTATTGTGGAGATCATGTTGAACAGTTTGGATCGACGATTTGGACTTTGAAAATGTAGAAAATGGTTGTGGTAACTTTGTGGTAACTCAAAAGTGTTGTAATCGGATCCCTCCTCATATATATATATATAGTACGGCTAACGCGCTTCCTCTAGTATATCAACAATATGCTTCCGGTCTTCAAAATCTATCGAATGGGCTTCAAACGACAAATCCAAACCGTTCAAACCAATGTTCTTAATGAGAGCTTCGTTTTCATATAAAAAGTTTTAATTTTCGACTTTATTACCATCAAGTCAAGCGGTCAAAATATGAAGGATTTGTGCGCATTTTAAAGCACTATTTTGCTCATTTCTTTGACCACTTGACTTGTTAGTAAATAAATTCAAAATTAATTTTTTTTATATGGAAACGAAGCTCTTGGTAAGGATATTGGTTTGAACTGTTTGGATTTGTCATTTGAAGCCCATTTGATAGATTTTGGAGGCCGGAAGCATATTGTTGATATACTAGAGGAAGCGTGTTAGCCGTACTCTATATATATATATATATATATATATATATAGAATGGCTAATATACAAACGTTTGTTCCTGGGCTCAGGAACAAACGATTCGGTTCTCCGACTTTCAAAGTCCAAACAGTCGATCCAAACCGTTAGATATTCAATCTATATTAAAATGTGTTTGGAGACCAAATTTTACATTTTTTGGAATTTTTTTACTATTTATTAAGCTGGTTTGAAAACCGCTATTTTTCAATGCTGCAGAAATTTAATAAAAACAGCGGTTTTCAAACCATCTTAATAAATAGTAAAACAATTCCAAAAAATGTAAAATTTGGTCTCCAAGCACATTTTAATATAGATTGAATACCTAACGGTTTGGATCGACTGTTTGGACTTTGAAAGTCGGAGAACCGAATCGTTTGTTATTCCTGAGCCCAGGAACAAACGTTTGTATATTAGCCATTATATATATATATATATATCATTAGGTAATCCTTAATATACCATATGTGATATTTTTTATTCCTATGATGAATGAACTCTTTGATAAATAAGTTCTATGATCCGACATACTTGAATCGTATTTAGATTATTCATATCCAAAGAAGATGTTCATGCATACCAAATAAGTTCAACAAACGATCAAACATACATCATCGTATGAGAATTATATCTGATTTGAGCTATGATTGTGTTATCCGTACGGAACGATTTAATCAGTACGGAACGATTTAATCAGTACAGAACGAAATGCAGAAAGTATACTGCATGAAATGCAAGTTTGGCAGCTCCGTAATAAACGATTGCTCAACTGGAAGAACAGAACAAATATCTCAAGAAAATAACTGAACCGTACCAAACGGAAGCTGAACGAAAGCTGAACGGAAAAATCATTCCGTTTACCAAGCGTACATATGAAGATGTTCCATATTTTCCAGAGAAATCTGCGCACAAAATCACAAGGTTCCGTGATATAACCGTTTGAACGGAATTTCAACCGGAACAAATCTTTCGTTCAGAAATCGTTCATACGGAAATGACCCGTATTATCCAGAGAGTTTTCTCTTCTCACAAAGTTTAAGAAAATTGGATGATTCTCTTATTTGAATTACCATTAACATGTTAGAAATTACCTAATTGGTGGAAACATGCATTAGCTCAAAAAGGTGTGTTTTTATAATATTAAGGAAAAGGAACATGGACAAACAGGGGTGCTTAGTTGGAATTGGCATGGGTGGAGTGTAACAGGGCAAAAAGAAGTATCCGATCGATCTAGATTTGTGGATAGGAGACCAACTAGGTATTGAATAATATGGCAAATATTTCAGGATGATATGATTGGTACAAAAATTGTTTCTCAGAAGAGGATACGCTTCTGTCTCTCTTAAATTTGAAAAGGAGCAAGGTCAATTAGTTTTTTTATAATTTGTTCTTTTCAGAGATCTTGTGTCAGCAAATCATGAATTATGGTCAAGCTTGCTTTTAATATTTCTTATTCTTATCTGTTCCAGCCTAGGGCACTGGTTTTTAGAATTACATTCAGTATAAACTAGCCGTATTGATTGCTTAACCAGAATATCTTTAACACTGTAAATTAATTGTATAAAATAATTACGCTTTATGGTAGTTTGAGACTTGACAAGGATTGTAATTTACTGAAATTATGTGTTTACAATTGACAGTTTACACTTAAGAGAATGTCTTATTTTTTTGGAAAAATTGATTATTTGCCACTACAAAACCTTTCAATTTGAAAAATGCCACTCCGAAATCAGAATTTATCCTAATGCCACTCTAAACTTAGTGAATTCTTAATTTTGCCACTAATACTGTATTAGTCCTGTAAAAAAAAAATTTAATTAATGACCAAAATACCCTCTGAGAGAAAACAAAACTCAACAAGTCTTTCTCTCCAAAACAAACGAAAAGTTGAGAGCTCTCAGAGACCGAATCCTAAGCTCAGGGAGGCCAAATCCACCGAGAAAATCCGTTTCTTCTCCGACTGGGTAATACCTTCCCCTCTTCTTCTCCTACTGGACCGAAACTCCTTCTCCTCTTCTTCTCCGACTGTACCGAAACTCCATAGCATAAGGACTATTACCATGGTTTAATAGAAACATGGTAATAGAGATACATTTATATTTTACATAATATATGGACTGCTTTGTAATAGAGATACTCAGGCGATACCCTTCAGATCTCGCACTTTCAAGTCTCACTGAGGCGATACCCTTCAGATCTCTCACTGAGGTCGCGATGTATACTGGAGGCGATTTCCTCTCTGATTGAGCACGCGATTTCCTCTCTTACTGATATTTCTTTGAGGAGGCGATGTATATTGGGAAGGAGAGCAAAGATATCGCCATGGAGAGCATAGGGAATGCACTTCTTAGATGGGAAAATTGTATCCGAAGGGTATGAAGGGTATAATTGGAAATACAAAAATATGTATCTCAAAACAGTACTTTTCAATTAATTTTTCATAAAAATAGTATAACAATTGTATAATAGTGGAAAAATTAAGAATTCACCAAGTTTAGAGTGGCATTAGGATAATTTCTGATTTCGGAGTGGCATTTTTCAAATTGAAAGGTTTTGGAGTGGCAAATAATCAATTTTTTCTATTTTTTTTTTATAAACTCGGTAGGGACTACACTTAAGAGAATGCCAATGATCGAGCTATTTATTGGATGATTTTTGAACTAGGATTAGCAAAAGAAACTCGTAGCTCATTCGAGACCAGCTCGATAAAACTCGTAATTAGCTTGTCGTAGCTCACTCGAGATCAGCTTGATAAAACTCGTAATTAGTTTGTTCTATTGTGGATCAGCTCGTCATTAACAAGTTCCAATTTGATCTAGTTTGATCTGGCTTGGCTCATTTCTCAACTTATTGCAAGAAAAAATGAAATTATTTGTTGATTTTTTCACTTTTTTTCTATATGCTCATCATGATATAATGAAACTCGTTGCGAAAGGATATGACATTCTATTCAAGCTCACGATCTATGAGTAAATTACAATATTAAATCTCCGAAAAACTTTGATTTACATGCAACTCACAACATAAACAAAATATTAACAAATTAGTTCGACTCGGCTCGTGATTGATTCGGATCAAGCTTGACTTAGGTTGGCAAGGTTCTGCTCGTTTACAGCGACTCAGTTTAAATTCTGAATCGTTTACAGCCCTATCCCTGTGTTTAACTTCTGAATCGTCTCATATGTCACTATGTCAGGTAGATCGGATCGGATTTTGATTCGAGCGAAGTCGGATTTAGATCGTCTCATATCACGCCCGAGTCTCATGGGTGTCACCCGCAAGGCCGCAAATCCTTCTTTATCCACCCGACCTCTGAGCTTCGCGCCTCGTACAGACAAACCCTCTTAACCTCTTACTCTATGCGATGATAATCTCTCATACTTCTGCTACTTCCCTCTTCGTCCAACCAAGAAATTCCTGGAAACTTTCCAGCTTTGCTAATGGCGAATCTCCCTTTGGAATAAAATCCTGCAAAATTCGTATGAAAAGACGATGCCATCTCCATTCAACTGCCGCTGTAGTGGCATTGATGACGGATTCGAATTTTTTCGAGGTGGGAAGATTAATCGGAAGCTACGGATTCATGAATATTACTAGGTAGCTTGATTTATTTTAGTATTTGTTTCTTTTTCTTCCATTTATTTTCGATTTTCTTGAGATAATTTGGTAACCATTGTTCAAGCATGAAGCATCCTTTTGGTTTGACTAAATATAAGAAGCCTATAAGCGCCTGGTTAACTGGCATTTCCACTATTTTTTCTTAACTTTTTAGGTCTACCTAATTTTCATAACTTGTGGTTTGACACTGGTCGGTTAGGTCAGCCTGTCTGGTATAGGGGTGTAAACGGATCGGATATTATCCGATTTTATCCGCATCCGAATCCAGAAATTAAAAAATTCGGATATTTGGATTCGGATAATATCGGATCCGGATCTAGATTCGGATAATTTACAGTCAGATACGGATGCGGATACGGTTTTGATTATGAAACCAGATACGGATTCAGATTCGGATCCGGATAATTATCCGCATCCGAATTTTTGGGTTAATCGGATCATCCGAAACCATCCGCAAAATTTAAGGCGCCTCTAGCATGATATATAACCGGGGCTTGGTCCGGCTGAAGTGTTTCACATGTAGCGCACTCAATTTCTTGATATATAAATACCTTTATTTTATTTGTAGTTCTCATGTGGGATTAAAGAGTACCGGCCATCCGGATTACGATCCTTTTTTTCCTTTGCTTTATGAATACCATTCAACTAAGGACTATTGGACAGCTCGTTATTTTTTAATCAACAAAAATTGATGCATTGATAAATAAACGCAATGTATATGATTCTTTACTATTAGACAATGTATCATGATTCTTATTTTTGTGTCAATTTATTTTGTATTCTGTACATGATTTTTTTTTTGTGTCAATTTTTCTTGGAGGCAGTACATCAACAAACTTCTAAGTTATGAATGAAAAAAAAATATATTTAGATGTTATTTATTTTTCACAATATACATTATTTGTTTATTTTTAATTATCCGAATTATATTTGTATCCGTATTTGTATCCGTCCGATATCCGATCCGTATCCATATCCGTTTAATATCCGATTTGTATCCATATCCGAGACTATCCGTATTCGTATCTATATCCGAAAAATTATAACGGATAAGGATACAATTTGATCATTATCCGATTCGTATCCAACCGTTTACACCCCTAGTCTGGTACCAGTAGAGGGAACTATGGTAATTGTTTTTATAGGCTCATATGTCTAGATTGCTAGGGCTAGTTTGGGAACTCGCCAAAAGGATATCTGATAAGTTTATAAAAGAAGGAAATAATTTTATGAAAACAGAAAAATGAAGGTAAGTGTGCTTATTCATAATGCCCCTTAAAAACATTACATATGTAGAAACAGCTTGCTGCTTCAACCAATTGTAGTCATTGAATTTATTGTTGCTTTCTTACATGTGGTGTTTACCTGAACCAAAGCTACTCATCATTTCCAACAGAAGGCTTTTCAAATTATGAAATGATACAAGAAGTCGATAGGTTGAGAGCTCAGAATGTCGGAGAAGGCCAAGTCAAAATAAGGTTATTTGACTGTTTATTTGTTTGAGAAAAACAAGAGATATAATGCTTCATTAATATCCCTATAAAACATAGAAATGCTTCTTGTAACTCTTCTCCAATTTTTATTTTTATTTTACAAATATCTCTTCTTCTTCCCTATCAATGTAAAAAAGCAAAATGTAAGTAGGGTAGTTTCAGTATGTGTTTTAGTTAAAGGCCATTGTTTTTAGAAAGCATGATACTACACGGGACTTTAACATGTTACTGATGAATTATAAACGGTTATTAATCACAGACCAATTACAGGATTTATGAGGGAAGGGTGATCAAAGGTCGGCTTAAGGGAATGAATGTCCAGTTTAAGGTATTTATCTGAAATATGTCTTATTTTGTTATACACGAAAACATCCAACATTTCTCATGCTTGCAAGTTCATGGAATTATTTGGTGTGATATATGCACTCAAGCATGATATCATTTGAACCTAACTCTACCAATTGGTTTCTTCATTTGCAGAAATTAAAATCCACATAAACTTTCTTCTGTTGATTCATTTGAGTTCCAAGTAAAAATTGGGTCATATAGTCATTTTGTCTTATTTTAACTTTGTTTGTGAAGCCTGGGCGTTGTTCACAAGCCAAAATAAATAGTTGTATGTTAGTTTTATTGAAGAGTAGGCTTCACATGCTAGCAATTTATTAACCCCAAAAAAATGTTTAGACATAGAAAGAAAGAAAGAAAGGAGAAATAAAGAATAGAGGTGCAAGCACTTATCAAGCCAAAGAAAACCCAAAAAATGGTAATGAAATTGTAAGTAAAAGGGTGCCTTCTTGTCTGCATTGGGGCTCGCCAGCAAGTTTCACTACATCAACAAACACCCGCCAGAATTGAGAAGACCCGTACCATATGTTATATTGTACCATTTATCCACTAGCCTTGGCCACATCCCTGACTAGTTATCACATTATGTGACCTGCCACACACTATGGCTGTAAAGATCCAATATTGAGAAACAAGGGTGTTTTTTTGCAAATGTGATAATCCATTAGTAAAGTTTGCACTTTGCAGAAATCCTTTATTGTTCTTCTAGCAAATTGCTCTCGGAACTATATGTTGACTAATCCAATATTGACCAAACAAAAGGATGCAAAAATGAAACTTATTGTAGAACCCATATAATATGTTGAATAAGTGAATTGCTGAAATATCACAAGATTTGAGTAATAATATAAATATACTTGGATACTATCAATGTAATATGCACTGTGGGATCCTCTCCTGTTATGATTGTTTTAACTATTTTTGTGATTTCATGTCTAAAAAGGTATATCCTGGACGAATTGCTGGTGGAATGGAATCGGATTTGTTGGCAGCCAATGAATTAGTCTCCCATACTTCTCTTCAAGTGAGCAAATTATTTTTATTCTTTAATACATACACAATTTTGGTTTCTTCATTGTCACTGATCATACCGTAATCTTACTGCACTATTAATTATACCACACTGGACAGCCATTTTGAAGACATCCAAATATTTCCAAATGCTTCACATGTTGTGACCATTGTAATCTTCTTAGTTCGTACCAATTTAATGGCATGTTACAGTGGGAGATAAATAAAAATTTGAATGGGTCTTCAATGTTTATTTTTTCCTTGTCATTTATTTTCTTATTCTTCTAGAAACACCCAAGAAATATTTCTGAGAACATTCAGTTGTTATTAGGAGCTTTTGAGACAAACACAGGCGAGCAGGTTCAATTTCTACTAATTACTTTACAAATACTTTCCTTCATGTGCGCCTTTGTATAATTTAAAAAATATGACATACACCTGGAAAAATGAGACTCCTATACACCCTTTGAAGTACGACAAATCTCATTTGTGTTCTATCTCCCAACATTATTTTTATTTCGACACTGATATGTAAAGAGTTAGCCCGTTAACTCTGGTTATTGCTGGAAACAGGGATACTGTTAGATGTGAAATTTACTGCATTTTCATGGGGCATCTAAAATTTTTGCAGAGTATGTATTTTCTCATCTTATAGAGAGTAATTGTGATATTTTAGTGCATTGTAAGGCATCAGGAACACACTTGAAACACTGTTCTTTATTTAGTTTGTGGGCTTGAACATACTAGTGCCATCCTACTTGCTGCTTGCATGGTACTGGTCTGGTCTGGCTCTGTCAAATGTCATAATTAGTCCTGTATGGTGCAACTGACCCTCATTTCTGAAATTAAGCCTTATCCAATCCTCTAAATGACATGTTTTGTGTTCTGATTTAATGCTCAATGTGCTATTAAGCTCAACTAAGCCTTCATCTAAGCCTGTTTGGTCATATTTTAATCATCACCTTTTTGAAATATTTTGCCATTAACCCTCAATTTTGGCAATATAGATTCAGTTCAAAATAATTTTACTTTATTTAAACCTCATGCATTAAAGCATCAATTAGTGTCAGCAGTGTGACTACTCCAAACAAACCAGGCAATAAGAAAACACCTACAAAATTGGAATTAGTGACTTTTAATAAAAACGACAATAAATTGGTAAATGTGAGCTTTTTATATAGAAGGATGAATATGATATTTTGAATTTTAGAAGAGGAAATACATAATTTTGAGGTTTTTGAAGGGTTTACATGAAAATTTCCCTTGATTATAAACAATTATCAGTTCACTGGTGTCTGGAGCAGTGGTACTAGTGGTGTAAATGGAACAGATTCAAAGAGGATAGTGCTAAAACCATATCCATATCCATATTTCATTAAGTGGATACAGATACAGATATTACACAGATGTTAAAAATTAAAATCAAATCCACCTTAAACAAACGCTGGTAAAAAATGATAATCGGCATATATGGATTTGGAAACGGATACTTTAACGGATATTAGTAACAACTATGCATAATATAATAAACAGAGTTTTTAGAATAATATAATACAAAATTTAAAATAAGAAATTGATAAAAACGTGCATATTATTAGATGATGTACATAATAGACAAGTATATCAAACATGAGGGTATTTCAACAAAAATGGAAAAGAAAATGAGGTGCACAAATAGAAATTTTGATAATTTGGCCCCATCCTGTAAATAAGAACTTGTAGCATTCGCTTTTATTTCGGATACTTCATTTTGCAATCCAAAACCAAATCCGTATCCGCATTATTTTGTGAATATGGATCAGATACAAATATGGATACTTTATTAATGGATATGGGCTGTACATATACGGATAATAGGCGGATACAGACTCAATCGAAATGGATAAATATCTGTTCCATTTGCTCTCCTAAGTGGTACTCGACCTGACCAGTATGCTACTGGAGTCCTGTCAGTTAATACTTTTCACAATCATACTTGAGGCATTAAAGAAAATATCTGTTGTATTTTTAGTGGTTAGCTTTTCGTAATGATGGGAGGTTCAGTGCAGCTGATTACGCAAAATTTGCAAGTGAAAATATTTCCAAGAGCCTTTCCAATAATTTTCCTATATTTGGCTTGGGACAAAAATGGAAAGAGAGGAGATATTTTGTCATAAAGCTGCTCAATGGTGCCATGAATGGTTTGGCGCACATGCATAAAAATGACAGGTTGCACCAGAGTCTAGGTCCTGCTTCTGTTGTCATGAAGTAATTATTTTTCCCCTTTTCTCCTAACTTTCTTTAAAGTTTGTAGTTGTCTTGTTTCTAAATCTATAAAGATCCTAGTATAATACACCTTCCCCACAAAACATGCAGATATAGGGTTTTAATTGAAATTGCCAACAAAATATCCATATGAATAATTTTTTCAATGCTGCAGGTACAGACGAAAGTTCATGTAAAAATTAGGATAACCTTTTCCTTCTATTTTGTCAATGTAGTACGATACTTGAGAAAGATGTGGCTGTTTTAGTTCCTCGCTTGCGTGACCTAGCCTTTTCAGTTGATGTCAGGTCTCTCACTCTCTCTCTCTCTCTCTCTCTCTTAAACTTGCCAGCGCTGGCATACAAAATACATATTGCTCATGTTTCTCCTACATCTACTAGTCCTAGCACTTAATCCAAACAAATGAACACAAACTTGCTAATCCACTAGTACCTCTGTGTGTGTTCCTGCTGATAACACCAGAAGTAGTGGACGCAGCACACCCATGAAAAGCAATGCATTGAGAAAGGATATTGTACAGTGCTATGGAAAAAGTTATCTAAATTGAACAGGTTTATCATTCAAAATAATTCACGATGAATAAAAAATCAAGTCAAACAATTTATCATTCTGCGAGACCTTTTGCAATTTTCTGATACCTGATTGATCATACTTCAAGTAAACTAGTTCCTCACCAACCATAATATTGTTAAAGAATGGCAGTGATGAGGATCTTATCTGCAATTCATTGATAAACTTTATTTTACAATCATTTTTTCAATAAAACATTTTTCAGATATACTGCAATAGGTGATGAACCATTGTCACAAGATCTGTGGCGTAGAGCTATTTCTGCAGGTGCCATTGCTCCTTTTGAAAAACGAGATTTTGCAATTGCTGATGACATGTAAGATCGTCTAGAATTACGGGCAGTAATAGGGTTTATTAACAACCTTCTTTGTTTACGTGAGGTCCTGTCCAGGTAGGTTATGACCACAAACTGTCTTAAATTCTTCTTTGTTTTCATATCATTTGATCATTGATGTTGTTGGTGCTTAATTTTATAATACGTTACTAAATTGAAAGCTAATTGAGGCAAAACTAAGCTCAATTGAGGGTTAATTAGAATTTACTGATTGCAGAAAATGGGGCATAATCGGTTATCATTTACGTAGGGAGAACAATATGAAGCTAATTTGGAATAAGTGCTATTTGTAGAAGTTCCACTTGAATGAATCAAATTTGGTCAAATTGAGGCTTGGTTGCAATTTTGAGATTTAGTAAGCACGGTTGAGGCTTGTGGTGCATATTGTAATGTGGAGAGTAAACAATGTCAAGTTAAATTGAGGGTTGCTTATGGAATACTTACAAAAATGTAGTGTCAAGTGAGATGAAGTTGACAATAACTGTATTTTCATGTGCTTAATGTGCAGATTTGAGGTAAATTGTGCTACATGTTTGGTTGTTTGAGGCATACAATGAATAATTAGAGGTTAAATGAGGCAAAGTTAGTTAAATGTGATTCGATTGTTAAATTCTGGATGTGGAATCTTGGGAATCTTTAATCCCTGGATACAAAATTGGATTAAGCTGAGGTCAAATTCAGCTATATTTAGTTAAAATTTCTGTGGAGGGCCAATTGAGAATATGAGTACTAAATCAAGCTTAATTGCACAATTAAGGTTTCGCTTAATGATCTGAGTTAATTGCAAATTGCAAGAACTGAACTTTTACAACTTTATTTTGCTCTCCTGTCAAGCAGATACGCAGCCGGACTACTTTTTGCATATTTAGCCTTTGTGCCCTTTTGTGAAGCTGGGGTCATAGATGCAATTTCATTGCAGGTGAGGATACAATTTCATGGATAACTACATGTCAGATCTTATTTTTCTCTGCCTTTTGTACCAGGGAACAGCAGGAGCTATTTGATGACTTAAAAAATCTGCAGTTACACTACCTAATTTCTTAGAATTTGGTAGCCCAATTACGCCTGAATCAATTCCCAATGATGATTGATCCTCACTTCAACAAAAAACTTTTCTCAACCAACTATACAGATTCTATTATGTTTCCATACTATAACTCGACTTTTCCTGAGCTTAGATGTACATTGGTACAATGGGTATATTAATCTTTATGCAAGTGATTGTACAATTTCTCAATTTCAGAGACTTCTTGAAAGTACCTTTCGGCTCGACCTTTCTTCGATGAGAGAGTAAGCACACCTGCTTGAAAATTAGTCAAATTTATATTCATTCACCTTTTATTTTTTTCATATTATTTGTTGTGGGCTTATGAGTAAATGGGTTCATAAGAAGCTTTTAGCAGCGAATCCAAGGAAAAAGAAGAAGAAGAAACCTTGCATTAACAATTAAGAGCGAAGTCTTTTAAGTTACAATGCTAATCATATGATACAAAATGAGCCATTTGGTACCAATATGAAGCTTGCATTTCTTTGGAGTTTCCTTTTCCTTCTTCAAACCTAGTTTGTACAAACTCTAATGACCATAATTTGCTAATTTCATAAGTTGAGGAGCATGTATGTTTGTTGTAGATATTGTTTAGCAGATGATCGGTTAGCAGAAGCTGTCAAATTTCTGGATCTAGGCGGTGGATCTGGCTGGGAATTACTCCAGGTACTGTACAAGCATTGCACAGCAAATTCCAGTAAGCACTTCATACAAATATCATAAAAATCATGTTGTTTCGGTGTAGGCAATGCTAAATCCTGATTATAAGAAGCGGCCTATTGCTGAGGCAGTACTTAACCATCGATTTATAACCGGAGCTGTTCTATGATCTTAACCACTGATTCATGATCAGAGCTGTTCTATGAGACACTTCCTCAGTTTTCTATATGTTTTCTGTACCATGATCAGTTTTGTATTTTTTTTATTTCTGTACTATTTTGATAGAAGGGCATATATTTCTGGGGTATAATTTGTAAAGTTATTTCCTTCATTTTGGACTCGGTCTATGATGTTGTATACAACAATATCCTAGTGCTGTTTTAAAATATCTTATCGTATATCTTGGCGTATATGTTGGAGGGAAAACAAACAACACTGATGGGAATCAGGGAATGGGCCAACATTAAGTGGTGGCAGGGAAGAGTGAGATCCACGTTAATGAACTGTTTGGATTATTAAATGAAGACTAAAATTGGTTTATATTTCACGGTTTATGTCTGAATGACCAACTTGGCAACTTGGTTTAGTGATAATTACTTTCAGGACTGAAGTTTATTCTGTTGGGTAACCAGTTCAAAGACCAGTAGGTTGAATGTATGTATTTGTGTTGAGTTAGAATAAGCAACCTTGGTTTATTTAAACGACCTTGATTGGCCGAGGTGGGAAGTTCGTACGGGGGCTGAATGCAATAAAAATTTAAAAGCCTTTTCTCCGGAAGTGCTACTGTGGATAGGGGCGAAGATAGGAGTGAGGCTACGGTACTATGCATAGCATGGTTTGGTCCGTGCTACGGCTTAATATTTGAATTTTCAAAATTCTAACGGTCGATCCGAACCATTCAACATGATTATAAAATGAATATGTACTTGCAAACTAAATTTTACATTTTTTCGAATTTTTTTACTATTTTTTTAGATAGGTAGAAAATCACTTGATCTGAAAATTCTGGACCATCCAAAAACAGTGATTTTCTACCTATCTAAAAAAATAGTAAAAAATTTCGAAAAAATTTAAAATTTGGTTTGCAAGTACATATTCATTTTATAATCATGTTGAACGGTTCGGATCGACCGTTAGGATTTTGAAAACTCAAATATTAAGCCGTAGCACGGACCAATCCGTGCTATGCATAGCACCGTAGCCTCACTCCGAAGATAGCATACAACAGGGGTAGACAACTGCCTACTCCTGGAAAAAAAAATTTAATTTGGACCAGGTTCAAAAATGAATCTTGCATATCTCTGAAAATTAAATATGCCTACTCATGGCCAGCCCAGCCCAATTAAATCTGCATACCCAGAATTTTTAATTAGCGCTACTCGCTACCCTTCTAAGTTCCAACTCGCTAACTTAACCAACCCGCTACTCTGCTACCCTTCTAATTTCTAAATAACAGAGAGACAGAGATCAATTGAGGTGATTGCGCAGGAGAAAAAGTAGCAAGGCGCGGAGGAGAAAAAGGAGCGCGCGCGAAGGAAATAGCCTCTGCCCTATCGACGCTTTGAGCCTGTGACTGGTATGGTACCGCCTCTTTTCTCTTAACCCTATTTTTTTAGAAATTAGATAATAATAAAGTTTAGCATGTATAATTTGTACATTCATGAATGGTTTGGTTTAACTGGAGTTTAGCAAAGCTCAAAGATAACTCTAATTTTTACATTCATGAATGACCGTGAGCCCGTGACTGGTACCGATACTCTCTTGAACTTTATACCAAATTTATGTATAATTTGTACATTCATGAATGGCTTGATCTAACTAGAATTTAGCAAAGCTCAAAGATAACCTAATAAAAAATTCTTCTAGTTTTTTCTTTTTTCAAATAGAAACGATGATAATATTTGTAAAGGAAATAAATGAGAAAAAAAATAGAGAAGGGAGCTTAGATATGAATTAGCTATTTTACAAAAGAATGATAGATTTTTTTTTTTCATCTAGTCTAAATTATAGATGAGTTATAAATTACAGAACTATTTAAAAAACATCTAATATATTGTAATGCTTATGTGGCTCTGTTGTTTAATTTAAATTTGACACTAATTTGTGATTTGTAAAATAATATTTGTTATAAATTTTTGACTGAGTTGAAATTTTTGATATTCATTTCTATTATCTTGACTTTTATTTATTTGATTGATGTTGTAATTTTTGATATTCATTTCTATTATCTTGACTTCTTATTTATTTGATTGATGTTGTAACTTTTGTTATGTTAAATTTTTTTTGCAACATATATGTTCTCCTATTTAGTTGTACTATAAATATTTTTGCCTATCCACAAAAATTCTGGCTTTGCCACTGACTGTGGAACATAACGAGCTCTGGGGATGTAATTCTATCAACAAATCAAGTGAAGCAGAGTCCAGAGTAGTTGGCAGTTCTCTTTTCATTCCATTTAATCTGGAAGCAATTGATGCATTAAAGAACTTCAGACAGCTCTAACTATCTATCTCATAATTAAACAGACTTGTTAATTATTAATTTTTTAGACAAGTGCCTTGATGCTTAATTTCAACCCCTTTCAACATCACATAGCAATTTGTTTTTGGAGGTTCTGTTTATAACTGTTTCATTTATTTTCATTTTTATATAGATACGTGATAAGCTTGTTGCAATAAGCAACCTTGGTTTAATTAAAATATCTTTACATCCATATATTGATCTGATTATTCTACAAGGTAAATGTGGTCTAAATGTTGCTTCTTACAATGTCACTCTTATAGATAAATTCAAGCAAGCTTATAGCACAAATTAAAAAAGGTGGCATTTCATAGCTTGCTATGATGCTAGGAACTCCATGCGTGCACTTGTAAATTAAAAGGAGAATATTTTTAAGGGATATGACAAGACGTTATTACAGTGCAGTGTGCACTTAACCTTCCAACTGCATATGGAGACGCATCGAGATTTGTGCACAGTTGATCTGTATGAATCTTAGAGTTGTTTGCAAGAATCTTGATACGGATTAGACAGTTTTGATCTTGCATCGGACTAAATTTGATTCAATACCTATTAAACTTGTTGCCACCTAACCTTTTTTTTATTTGAAAACCCATTATATTGTGCTTTTTACATACATCTCCGTCCAATAGAATTTAGAACATGAGGAGGAATCAGTTGACAATGATTATTTTAAGAATCTTAATAATATATTTTAAAACAAAGTAAATGCAATTAAATATTAAAAATTAGGGAGAGCCTAGCTATTCCCGTCAACCATCCCCGTTTCATCCCCGCCTTCGGATAAGGAAAAAACTAGAGGGGACCACAACTGCCGTCTGCTAAAAGCAAAAGAAAACGCGTTAAATTACGCGGAGAATTAATTAAGTGTGGGGACCGCATAACCGTCAGCGCATTTTAGGAATTTGCGGAAAAATATTCATCTGTAACACAACTAGTATTCATCCATCTATATGAAGGTATTCACATTTGCAATAGAAGCATATTTAGATACATTACAACATTCAGCGTATTAAGAAAGTAGGGGACCACAAACAACATATGTGGGAGACTGCATAACCGTCAGCGCATATACCTAAGTGGGGGGACCGCATAACCGTCAGCGTATTTTAGGAATTTGCGGAAAAGTATTCATCTGTAACACAACTAGTATTCATCCATTTATATGAATGTACTCATATTTGCAATAAAAGCATATTTGGACACATCACTCACTCATCTTTTACACGTTTTTAGAGATGATTTTTTTTCTCCGTTCAATCTAACCAATATTTCTGACGATTTGTGAAGAATTTTGTAAATCTAAAACCACGAACGTCTTCTAAACAATTTTCTCTTTCAAATGAGATCCATGATGACATACTTTCGAGTTGTCCGTTGCGCAAGTATTCATACCTCGTTGCAAGTATTCATATCTCATCGAGCAAGTATTCATCCTCGTCGTGTAAGTGTAAATAGTTAATGTATCAAGAGTATTACAAACATATGTGCATACCTCGATTAATTTTACAAGAGCAGCCGAATAGTATTGAACATTGCTTTATTGCTTTCTAGTTCAATTTTATTTTTTGAAAATAAAAAATAGTTGCCACATGTTTCACTATCAAAAAAAAAATAATCTATCAAATTTTACAGATTATATAATTGAAATGTTACAAAAAAAAACAAAAACAATATTTAAAAAAAACAAAACATATTTCATTGAAGTATTCATCCATAAGATATCAAGTATTCATACATATACGTTAAAGTATTTATATCTAAGATATCAAGTATTCATTTATACACGTTGAAGTATTCACATCTAAGACATCAAGTATTCATTCATACACCTCTAATTTTTTCAAAATTTATTTTTCTGTCATTTCTTAGTACTTAGTACGCACTGGTCTAATTCACCATTAATGAAGATTTGTTATTTGCAAATAACTCTCTACTGCATGAGGAAGAGGTACATAGACACGATGGATCTGACCCGGTGGTCGACAATGATGGATCTAACCTAACGGAGGTGTACTTAATTGGGATGGAGTGATGGAGGCGGTGGTTGGAGAGGGAGGCGGCGAAGGTGGGAGGTGGGAGGCGGAGGTGAGAGACGGAGGCGGAGATGGGAGAGGGAGACGGAGGCGGAGAGGGAGAGATGGGAGAGGTGGGCGGAGGCGGAGAGGGAGAGGTGGGAGAGATGGATGGAGGCGGAGGTGGGAGAGGGAGGGAGGGAGAGAGAGGAAAGAAATAAAGGGAGAAATTTTACTAATTAATTTGTAGGGACCATTAGATAGTTAGAATTTGTAATTATAGTTAGAAGAGGAAGTTAGTTAGTTGGGGGATGAAATAGGAGATGGATAGATAGGGGAAAATATAATTATCCTTTTTTTAAAAACAGTAATTAAAATAATAAAAGTTAAAGAAAAGGCATGATTGCGGGGATTGTTACAAAAAGAGCACAAATCGAATAGGCTATTCGGTTAAGGTTTTTTTTGCTTAACCGAATAGGCTATTCGGTTAAGCAGTCGGCTCTGATGAGGGTTGATAGGGCCATGTTCCAAAGGCCCTTTTACATGTTCTCAACTGGGCCATGAAAGACTGGGATTCGGACCTTTACAAGGCCAACCCGACGTCATATGAAAAGCCCAAGAGTTTGTTAAGCCGGGGCCCAATACAGCGGCCTCAAATTAAAGCCCTAAAATAGACTTAGGCCAACCGACATACGGGATAGCCATGAAAACGGCTAGCTTAATGCCCACGTCCCAGAAACGGCTGGTTTAATGCCCACGTCCCAGTAACGGGCAACATAACTGCCCACGTTCCCCCATAAACGTCCGAGATGGCAGTTATGGCTGGACTATATAAGGCAGTGATCCCCATGAAACGGGGGATGCAACTTTGAACTAAGAGAGAGATCATACAGGTTAGAGTCCGAATCTCTCACAATCCACCCCGAGTTCTTAACTCGATCCTCACCTCGGCCTGCCATCCTTTGGCAGGGCGAATCCAACTCAGCCCAACTCTCCATACGGCCTCATCTCTCGAGATAGGACGTATCAACCACCGTGACGACCCCGCCGGGAGTAACGATCACACTACCTCCTTTGGTAACCCCGCCTATAGGAAACCCCTCCCACAGCCAGCCTCTTGGGGCGAGGCCTAGCAGCTCGATGATACGACCCCATGGTCCCCAACCTGCACAGTCTCGCCACACAGGCCCCGACATCGCTAATCGACCTTCGTTCACCGAAGGGAACACGACTAGACTGCTCTACGTCGAGCACAACCCGTTAACTGGTACTTATCAGTTACCATACATACCTTACTATACTCCACAAACTCCGTATTACCACTACGGCACGATCCCTTACACGCCTTACACCCCGACGGGTCCCCAGTACCTTTATGTGACACCGCCCGGACAATGGGGCCCGGGAGGCGTTAACGGGATATACCCCATGACAGGTCCTACACCGCACTCCCTGCAAATGCCACCGCGACCTGCAAATCAGACTGTGCCTCTCGCTGCACCTGTACCACGACCTTTGTCAGCAAATCGTGTCCACAGTCGACTGGCAAATGTCTCCCCAAGAAATCTGGACTCTCAATTCGTAAATGTTCGAACCGGAAACGAGACAGACACGCCCACCCCATCAGGACAACAGGTCCAGTCCGAACGCAGGGACTAGAATGCTCTGCCAACAGGGGTCCACCCCGACGAAGGAAGACGGCCGGAAGGGCAAGACGAGAATAGGGGACCTGATCCCGAGAGAGAGCCCAATGCCAGAGGTCCCATAGTTCACCACAATAACGAGCGAGAATCAGCCAATCATGGCAGAGGGCCCAGACCATCTCGCCGAGAACAATCTCGCTCCCGTAGAGAACGCGAATGAAGTCCACCCCGAGGTCGGGATAGAACTCGTCGCGATGACCGAAGAAGGAGTCAGCGATCACCTACCCCTCCCCGAGGTATTAACATGGCTCAAGTCGAGGAACTGATCCAAACAAGACTCGCAGCTAAACTAGCCGAGCTTGAATCCCAGAAGACAGGCACTTACTCTCGGCCTATGGGAATTGAAGATGGCCCTCTTTCAAGAGACATCTACCGCCAATCAATGACGGACTTCAAGTACCCGACGACCCTTCCCAGCTTCCGGGGTAGCGGAGATACTCAGGATCCACACAACTTTGTGTATGGATTCCTCGAACGGCTTTGCCTTCTTGGAGCCACAGACGCCATCATGTGCCGAGTCTTCACCACCTATTTAACCGGAGAAGCATGGGACTGGTACATGACATTACCCCGGAGGTCCATCAACAAATTTGAAGACTTCGCAAAACTATTCTTGGAAAGGTACACGATTATCAAACCACCGCCAGCGACGTGCGAGATGCTGTTGGATATTGTCCAAGGACAGCGTGAAAGAACGGGTGCGTTTGTCAATCGCTTTATACAAGCAT
Source organism: Carex myosuroides (assembly GCA_028015225.1). Lineage (NCBI taxonomy): Eukaryota > Viridiplantae > Streptophyta > Magnoliopsida > Poales > Cyperaceae > Carex > Carex myosuroides. Next base: position 756,033 of record CM051489.1, on the reverse strand, counting down.
CTCGGCGAATTCAGAATCTCAATGAAGAATTCGTCCTGGCTGCCATCAAAAAAGGACTCCGCAAAGGAGGTCCAGGTACTTTGCGGTACGAAGCCCACATGAAGAAGATGACCACTTTGAGGGAGTTCGTAACCTTTGCGGAGGGTTACATCCGGGCCGAAGATGACAACGGGAGCCCCACGAGGCCTCGATCCTGATCTCCCCGTCATCAGACAAACAAACAGCCAATTCAGGACAGGTCTCGCAACCAAAGAGAACCTCGGCGAAACCAACCAACCGAGCAGGAACATAAATCCGGCACTAACGGGTACCGACAACATTTTGTGAGGTATGCTCCTCTCACTAAGAAGCGATATGAGATGTACAACATCATAGAAGGCATGTTCGATCTCCCCCCACCGTTGCCTGAAAGCATTTTTACGGTATAAGATAACTCCAAAAAGTGCGAGTACCATGGATTCAATGGGCACTCCACCGGGGAATGCCTCCAACTCAAGGATATCCTGGAGAGACTAGCCCGAGAAGGCAAGCTGGTCGAGTTTATCAACCCCGACTTCTTCAAGAAGTTCTTCAGGAAGTACAACGGCCAAGGTAAGGTTTTCAAGAAACCCATTCCATACAGGAAGGATTATACGGGACCTCGGGTTGGTGAGGTCGGTCCCCAAACCCGGGATGGCCCGGAGGCAAGGCGCCAGGAACGACAGAACAGCCCTGTCATCAATGTTATCAGTGGTGGCCACTGCGGTACCATCCGGAAGATTCAACCCCGTGATAACCGCAAACCATACCCCACTGTTCTCAACGTGGAAACTGCAACTAATGCAAAGCGACCTCGGCCAGAAGAGGTGATATCTTTCTCGGAGAAAGATCTAGGAGAGATCTCAAGCCCGCATGATGATGTTAGTTTGTAATAATCTAGAAGTCAATAATATGATAATTTAATTATATAAAGCTTTGTTCATGAATTGAATGATTAATACTATGTCATTTTGTTTCCTTGAGTATTATTGAATTTATGAATCATTTCGAGTTAATGACTGGAATTGTGAAACTTCATAATATAGATGATAATACTCTAAAAGGTCACTGATCGAGATAATTAGCAGGAACACTAATTACCGCTACAAGGTTAGTATGTGGATTAGAAGATGGTCAAGTTTTACAGACCATAGACACAAAGTTGTCATTTTAATCACATAGATACATGTTCTAGGAACATGGTATTTGACAGACCCCGAATGAAACATTATACGGAATTGTGTTCGTGTCATTAATGCTTTCATTCAGTGTTAAGTTCTACAGTATGAGGTATTCATCTTTCCTAACTAAGAGATGTGTATGTGTGATTGTTACCTAACGCTATCTGTAAAAAGTAGCTATAACGGTAGCTCTTCGGTATACATAACTTAGCTGAGGTAGTGATGGTCTACCAAAAGTACTATTGTCCCTTGTATTTATTATACGAGTTATAGTGTCACTGGGCCCCTTGATAGAATAAGATTATCTGCATGCGGTATGATTGACAAGAGTTAATCATATTTGATAATCTGTTCAAGATCAAGAAAAGATTAATTTGCAAGGATGACACAAACCTACCTTGAAATTAATCTGACAGCTATGAGACGAAAGAATTAAACACGAGTAAAAAGTTTACTAGATCGTGATATTGTACTGTACATCATCATCTGTGTAATTGGATGGTCATGATGCGTTTTGCCAGATGCCTCTCATGATTATAGAAGTTAAAACGGTTTTAATTCTATTTACCAACATAACACAGATCCTATCGGGTCACACCTATAGGAGTTAATCGGAGAATCTTATTGATTGATTATAAATTGATTATGATCAATAATAAGATGGTTTATAATTAATTATACTTGATATAATTATATTATAAATGTCATGTAAAAATGACAAGCAAAAACATTGGTTAGTTTATAAACGTGTATGACACGTTGTATAAAAGTTAACCGGTTAATTTATAAATGTGCAGGACACGTTGTATAAATTACCGAAATCAACAACCGCAAGAAATATAATTATTCAGAATAATTATACGGATATTAATTGTGTTCGGGGAGAGGGCATTCTGGTATTTTCAGATTCGTCCTTATCCGCATGACACGTCACTGATCCTATCCACATGACATGTCATCAATCATATCCACATGACATGTCATCAATACTATCCACATGACACCTCACCCCTAGGTGGCATGCCTTGTCATGGGGGTATTTTGGTCTTTTCACAACATTTCAAAGGCTATAAATAGAGGGGTAGGGGTAGAGAAAAATATAGAAATCTGATTCGACTCGATTCGATTCGGTTATAATATTTTCTCTCTCAAATAGTGTTACGGTTTAAACGAAAGTTATACGTAACAGTTACATATTATCTTTCGAGTTGTTGAATAGTGTTTGCGGGATTTCGGTGAATAGTGTTTTCCCGAAAGTCGCGGTATTTCTGTTTTGCTTATTAGTAAAATCAGAATAACTGTCGGTCGAGAATTCTGCTATTTCGTCTTTTTCTTATGAATAGTGTTTTTGCGCAATACCGCGGTTTACGGTATTTCTGGCAAAAGAAATAAACCGCTCTCTGGTCAGTCCTGGTGGATAACCTATAGAGGCACCATATTTTTGGTGCTCCGAAAGAAGTCATTGCTCAGATCCGATCTTCTCGCTCGGTCTGCATTCCAATTGTAATTTGGAAACAAGGTATAAATGTTATATAAATATATTTACTTGGTAAATAGATTTAAGTTTTAGAAATCAATTACGGGAATAGATCCTTAAAGGATTAAAAGAACTATACCATCTTTTAATCCTTGGCTTGAGTTAGACGTAGAAATTTTTGTTCTACGGTCTTTCCGCAGCTTGAGCCTAAAAGTTAATCAACGGGTTTGAACAGTCAAAACCCAACAGATGATCCCGTGGTATTGAATCTCAAAATCAATACTCACCGGGTTAAAAGGGTGCTAGTTGATACGGGGAGCTTAGCAGACATCCTGTATTTATCGGCCTTCACGCAAATGGGCCTCAACACTCGTGCCCTCCAACAACACATCTCACCCTTGATAGGTTTCACGGGCGATGCCCTTCAACCTCGGGGAATGATGCCACTCAAAGTCACGTTTGGCACATCCCCCGAACAGTGGAAGTCATGGTGGACTTCCTCATCGTTAATGCTCCTTCTGCGTATAATGCAATCCTTGGAAGAGCAACCTTGAATAAGATCGGCGCCGTTATTTCCCCTTCCCACTTGAAAATCAAGTTCCACACTGATAACGGGATAGGGGAAGAACGCGACCAACAGCAGGTGGCGCGTGAATGTTACATGACGTCCATTCAAGGTCGAGGAGGCTCTGTCCACCAGGTTGATCAGTCCGACGCAAAAACCAGCCAACAGAGGTTGCGTTCAAGTACTGACTTTCTACCTTCAAATACCGACCTTGCATTAGATCCAGTAGATAAAGCTGAGGCAAAAGCTTCCCTTGAACCGGCAGACGAAGTCGAACAACTCTATTTGGGTGGTGGCAAAACACTCAACATCGGGAAGGCAGTCCAAGGGCAGGCAAAAGAAGAACTGATCAAATTCCTCCAAGAAAACCAATCCGTTTTCACCTGGACCGCAGCTGACATGCCAAGAATTCCGAGGTCCATAGCAGAGCACCGACTGCATATTAAGCCGGGCTCAAAGCCAATTAGGCAACGTAAGCGTAACATGGGGGACGAGCGGCAACAGGCCGTGAAAAGAGAAGTCCAAAAGTTACTCGAGGCCGGGTTCATCAGAAATGTGGAATGTCCTGAATGGATGGCAAACCCAGTGTTGGTCAAAAAATCTAATGGTGACTGGCGAATGTGCATCGACTACACTGATCTCAACAAGGCATGCCTCATGGATCCATTCCCTTTGCCCAAAATTGACCAACTGGTCGACTCGACCTCGGGACATGCCTACCTCAGCTTCATGGATGCGTTCTCCGGGTACAATCAAATCCGGATGAACAAAGATGACGAGGAAAAGACTGCCTTCACCACTAACTCGGGGCTATACTGTTACCGGGTTATGCCTTTCGGGTTGCGCAACGCTGGGGCCACATTCCAACGAATGGTCAATACCGTATTCCACGATCAAATCGGAAGAAACGTAGAGGCATACGTGGATGATCTGCTTGTTAAGAGCATGTCCGACCTCGACCATGTCCGAGATCTCCGAGAAACCTTTGCGACACTGAACTCAGCCAGCATGAAACTCAACCCAAAGAAAAGTTTCTTCGGCCTTACCGGTGGGAAGTTCCTTGGCTTCATGGTATCTATGCGAGGTATAAAGATTCACCCTTCGAAATCACGGGCTATCCTCGACATGAAACTGCCTCGAAACCTTAAAGAGCTACAATCTCTCACAGGCAAGCTGGCCGCTCTCAACAGGTTTATCGTGAGATCTGGGGACGTCTGTTTCCCTTTCTTTAAAGCTATGCGCAAATCAGCCAAGTTTGAATGGACGGAGGAGTGTGCAACGACCTTTGAGAAAATCAAAGCATATCTCGCTAGTCCACCATGTCTCAGCAGGCCAACCACGGGCGATGTTCTAGTAATGTACCTGGCAACCTCGGGTCATGCCGTCAATGCCGCCCTTGTCCGGGAAGAAGGACGAGATCAGAAGCCAATATATTTTGTCTCGCATGTACTTCGGGATGCCGAGACAAGGTATTCCCAGATTGAGAAGGTAGCATATGCTCTCGTCATTGCCGCTAGAAAGCTGAGGCCTTACTTTCAGTCTCACTCCATCAAGGTGTACACCGGAATCCCGCTCAAAAAGGCATTCTCGAATTTTGACTCATCCGGGCGATTACTAGCTTGGGCGCTCGAGTTGTCCGAATTCGATGTTTCCTTCCACCCGCAGAATGCTTTGAAGTAACAAATCTTCGCTGATTTCATAGCCGAGTATTCAGGGGCTCCTCCCGAGTCGAAGGGGCGGTGGACGATACATGTCGATGGTGCCTCCTCGCTGCAAGGGGCCGGCGCTGGAATATCCCTAACCGGTCCACAAGGAGAGACGTTGAATTACGCTCTTCATTTTCAATTCCCGGTAACGACAACACCGCAGAATATGAGGCCATGATAGCAGGCCTTAAACTGGCCAAGGAACTCGGTGCCCGCCAGGTACATCTCTGAAGTGACTCCGAGTTAGCAGTTAAACAGATTAACGACTAATGCCGTGTCATGGACGACAAGTTGCGTAAATATAGACAGCTATTTCATCTGCTCAAGAGTTACTTTGACGAAGTTGACATTCAGCATGTCTCCCGCAACAAAAACTGCCAAGCTGATGCTTTGTCCAAATTTGGCGCTGCGGGCAACCTCGACAAAGAACGGCCCGTGATTGTTATGGATGTTCCAGAATCTAGCATCAACCTTAATACCGTAGCAATCTTCGCCATCAGTGAGCCCGGTGAGTCCTGGTTCACCCCGATGTGGAATTTCCTTAACACAGGGGTCTTACCCTCGGATCATTTGGAAGCTCGACGTTTGAAAAGGATCACACCGATGTACTCTATATTCAACAATCATCTCTATAAACGGGGATACGTGAGACCTTGGCTCAAATGCATCAATGAGGTGACAGCCTCTAAAATGCTATCCGAGGTACATGAAGGCATCTGTGGGAGCCACATCCGTAGCAAGTTGAGCAACATAGCAAGTTGAGCAATGCCAATACCATAGCAAGTTGAGCAACATCCCAGCTTACGATCAGATATCCATCTCGAGAGCTTGGCCTTTTGACTTATGGGGAATAGACATAGTCGGGCCATTTCCCAAAGCTGAGATTATCGTAGCTGTCGAGTATTTCACTAAATGGGTCGAAGCCGAGGCATTAGCAACTATCACTGCCACAGCAACAAAGAAGTTCATTTGGCGAAACATCATTTGTCATTTTGGCATACCGCATGCCCTCATATCGGACAATGGAACACAGTTCAATGCAGCCCGCACCATGGCATTCCTCTCCAACCTGGGTATTCAGAACAACTTTACCTCGGTTAGCCACCCTGCTAGCAATGGATTAGCCGAGGTCACAAACCGTACTATTCTGGATGGCCTCAAAAAGAAAGTTGCAGAAAACAGAAAGAATTGGCCCGACATCCTTGATGGCATTATGTGGGCCTACCGCACGACACCTCGGGAAGCAACACAGCAAACTCCTTACTCTCTGGTGTTCGGGATGGAAGCAGTCACTCCAATTGAAATGATGGAACCATCTCTCCGTACTTTGACATATTCCACTGACGACAACCGCGATACGCGTGCCGCGGAACTCGACCTCATCACAGAAGGTCGGGAGAAGGCCCGGATCCGCACCACGGAATATCAACGCAGGGTTAAACGTTCATTTGACAAACACGTGGTACCTCGGGAATTCCAGCCGTGCGATTTGGTACTCAAAACTGTGGAAGCAACTGGCAAACATGTCAGCAAACTTGCTCCTCAGTGGGAAGGTCCCTTTAAGGTCATTCGCCCACGAGGTAAAGGCGCTTATGAATTGGAAGACCCGAGTGGTTTCATACTTACTCGTCCATGGAACACTTGCCACCTACCGAAATTCTACACTTAATGTATGTCGTTTAAATTTATATTAGACAGGGCGAGATAAGCCTCTGTTTTTCATTTTGTTTATTTTACATTCCATGTATTTTACTTAGGCCGAGATACAAGTTTTTGTATAGTTCTAAGCTTTTATCAATCTATATATATGATATTATTTATGATTGTGCTTTAATTATTGGGTCCGAGATATATGAACGAAAACCTTTTAAGGCAACGAAATGCATCTTGATTAATATTCCCGAGATACACAACATAAATTAATGTAGTCCTAAGGGACGATGAATGTTAAACCAGTAACATGGATTTCATTATTAAGTCGGAAGCATTTATCGAAAACCCCTTGGGGTAACGCATATGTTTTCTCGACATTTCTTTCCCACGATATTGACCATTTTTGTCAAGAAAAAAAAGGGGGAAAATGATATACTATCAAGCATATTTTGCTTGCTTACAAAGAAAATCAAAGCATGCAACCGAGATAAATTCGAAAGAAAAGAAATCAACTCGGGCGAAGAAACATGTAAGAAACAAGTTACATTAAACTGTTCCGTTAAACCCCCACATCCCGGGGGTACCAAATACCATATTACAACATAATTCTGTTATATCCCCCACATCTCGGGGGCATAAAAAAGACACTGCATATTACAACAACTTTCAAACCCCCACATCTCGGGGGTACAAACATTTCATTGAGGCCGATGTGACATCCATTGCTCGACATGATCCTTCCTACAAACAAAACAAGACAAATAGTAAGGTTAAATACGATGCAAAGATATATCGGTGCAAATAAAAAAAAGAGACTAACTTGAGAAATAACGGTCCATAATTTTGACAACTTTTAGTTCGCGTGAAGTCAGGGATGGGGGTGAACTCGGGATCAAACTTTTCTTTTCTAGAGGACACCACTCCCTCCGTACCTCACGGAAGCACTGCAATTTGGTGGGATTCTCGAGATATACCCATCCATGATTCCAATCATCCACCTTTGACAGCTTGTCAAAAAGCGCAGTACCATTAGGATTCTTCCGAATTGCGAGGTGGCTTTCATTATTATATAAAACAGAGAAATAATGAAAGAACAACCCTACACTCGGGAAATATGGCTCTAACTCGGGCATGAAATCAAACAAATACTTAAAGCTCATGATGTAACACCATGCGGGTGCGGTTAACTGTGCAGGGGCCACGTCGAGATGTCGTAATATCTCGCGAACAAACTTAGACACCCTTACTTTGAAACTGCATTTCGGCATCTTCCAATATAAGCACATCCCAAGACTCGAGTCATGCGCTCGGTCGTTCGGGCCCGGGACTTTCAGCTTAAGCGCATGTCGCGGATACTCTTCTCTATCAGCTTCATCCACGAGCTCCTCATAAAACGCATCAGCATAAGCTTCACATCGGACAACCAGTTTAGGAGGGATACCGGCAGATACTGGAAAAACCAAGTCATCCCCATGACCATCTCGGGGAATGACATCTTTCTTTGCCTTATTATTTTTTCTCCTGGGCTTCGAAGGCCCGTGGGATGTTCCTGCTTGGGCCACAACGAGTTCACCCCGAGGTGGATTTTCTTCATTTTCCTCATCCCCTTCCCCTTCGCTATACTGTTCACCCTCAGCTTCTTCCGAAGTACCGGGGTTGGTGGGGATCATACCATGAATACTCTTGCCCCTACCTGGGGGAAAAACCTCCTGTGATAACGGAGACTGTTCCCCCAAAGTAGCGGGCGACGAATCCCGAGATCCTTCTTGTTCTTCGGCCATTTCTAAATTAACGAAGAAACAGGATTGGCTTAGGTTACCACTATTTTTTATTTCTAAGGTATTACATTTACCGACTTATCAATTACAAATCGATTGCCGAGATTAGGCCATTAATCCTAAGGTTGACAACATTACCATGTTTATGTGGTCGACTACATTACTATTGACCTCGGCAATGTTCATACACAGTTACAGATAAGATTAATCAATGAAAGGTCGACTACCGAGGTGATAAAGAATTACCTTATAGTTAGAATCCTTCGTAACTCGATTGTAGTCCGACGTCGTTTCCGAGGTGTATGAAAGCTCTGAACTCCCTTTGCTAACACCGAGATTATTTTAGCTCTGTGGCTCCGAGATTGAGTTGCTCAAGATAAACGATAATGAATGAGTGGGTCGGGACGAAGTATATATATATAGAGAGGTCTCTATTTTCCCGCTCAATACTTGCGCGGATTTCGAAAAAAGGCCACGAAGCGTCGCGTTGCCTCCTTTCATCATGGCGACGTATCGATTCCCGTGCCTAATTAAGGGCGTCGGGCTTTTACCGAGCTGACGCGTGCCAGGTGTCATATAAGGATTGCGCCGTAATCCCGTACCCTGACAGATTTGACGGACGATTTGATGGCTGACGATGGTTAACAGAAGATGAGGCGTCGAGTAATTAATACTGATATACTATATATACTCCTTCCGTCTCCCTTTAACGGAACACCCAGCGATCACTATTATCCCTTCCAACTCGGGTTATAGCACGATGACAGATAACAAATTCATGACTGGCGAGGTTAAAAAGGAGAATGATGACACTCCATCACCACACCCATCTCCTCCACATAAGAACCCCGACGTCAACATCGAGCCACCTCCACATAACCCCGGGGAAGAAGAGGATGACCCGTTAGCCTGGGATCACTACAGCAAAAAGGGGTATCAGCGACCGGGATTCCGGTCGCTGAAAGTAAAAGCGCCGGTCGCTGACAGTAAATCCGGTCGCTGAAAGCCATTTTTGGTCGCTGAAAGCCCGGTCGCTGTAAGCATTGTCGCTGATACTCTTCTGATGACGTCACCGGTCGCTGATAATACGTCACCGGTCGCTGATAATATTTTTGCGACCAATTTTTTTTGGTCGCTGTTGTTTTTTCTGACGTCAGCAAAAACGTTCTGCGACCAAAGTTTGCGGTCGCTGATACTAAAAAACGGCCGCTGATAGTCGAAACAATCGCAGATACAAAAAATATCAGAGACAAATAATTACGGTCGCTGATACTCTTCTGTCAAGTTTTTTATATTTTATTATATTATTTAAATTTGCACCATTTAATATTTGGTACGACGCGTACCAACGTACCAACATACAACATAAACATAGATATCGTAATGTCAAGTAATACAAATAAACATAAACATACAACAAAGTTCATCAAACATAATAATGTCAAGTAATACAAACATAAATGTCGAACTGTCAAGTAGCATAAACATATCAAAATCCGTACCATAAATAACCTAAGTAGTACAATAAACATCTAAACCTAACTAGTACCATCACCACCAACATCCGACCCCTGCCCCTCGTCATCTCGAGGAGCGGGCCTCGAGGCATGCTGCGAGCCCGAACCTCCCTGTGAGATTGTTAAAACAATAGTTTAGATAATTAGAATTTAAGATTTATGGTTCACAATTGAAGTTGGACTGAATTATCAAATTTCGTACCTGAGAAGCTTTGAAAAGGTCGGTGATCCTAGACATAAACCGATCCTCCATACTATCAAGTAACCGAGCATCCCTAACAGATAACCGATCCTCCATCCTATCAAGTACCTGAGTAGATATCATATCGATATGCTCTGTTGTGAGCTGCGGAGCCGGCGGCATAGAAGAATATGACTGTGACGAATGCGACTGACTGCTCGACCCACTGGAGCGAAACATGCGTCTCGTCTTGCCTGAAACATTAAAAATAAGACAATTAGTATTATCTTACACAACAAAAAATAATAATTTAAAATTAAAGTGACTTTTTATTTTACCTAAAGCACCGAGACCATAGTTATCGCCGTGGGCATTCTGATCAGATATTCCCGTAGAGTACCAGACGTCGCCGTCGTATGCAGGCCATGTGTTTCTATCCTCTCCATACTTCTGCACCATCACACTCTCATATTTTTCCTGCAAATTTTGTAAAATATAACAAAAATATTATACAACAAGAAACATGATATTTTTTAAAACGATTCGAAAGTATTATTACCTGTGCTTCTTTCGCCTTGCCGGTAATATATTCTCCCGTCTTCTTCTTCGTATGGGTAGGCTGGAACAGCTCATCGGACCATCTAGGTTCGCGCCCTTTTTCTTGCTCCTGTTAAGAATTTATTAAGGTTAGTTCGATTAGATTCAATTGGAATGAAAATAGATTAATTTAATGAAGATAATCTTACAAAGCGTTGTTTGTGAACTAATATAATTTTGGCAGCAAAGTTAGTCAGGGGCATCAGCGCATAAATACAAAATTATGTGCCTATCTTCTTTAAATTTTACTTTTTTTTATAAAGATACAACTGTAGAAAAATATTAGTTTTTTTTTATCAAGGTTAAATTAGCAATTAATTCTGGCGAGGTGTTTAATTTGTGAAAAATGAAATAAGATTAAATTAGCAATTAAATATGTAACTTTGGAGCTTTGTGAGATAATTTTCTAGCTGCAACGTGATGCAATTAGGAAATTAGGAAATCACAGTTGATATCAAGAAATCAGTTCATAATTTTGTTGATACCAAATTAGTTGAACAAAATTTTCGATTACAAAATTATGAACAAAATTATGAACAAAAAACAGGAACCTCTAGTATTAGATCGAAATTAGATCAGCCAAATATTAGATCAGCCAAAAAACAGGAACCAAAGTAGTAGATCGAAATCACAGATCAGCCAAATATTAGATCGAAATAAGAAAAAACAGGAACCTCTAGTAGCGGATGCTGCTCCAGGTCACCCATAAGTTCGAAGGAAGCACAGTTTCAGGTCACCCACAAGTTCGAAGGAAGCACAGTCGGAGAGCGGGTCGGGGTCGAGCGGCGGGGTTCAGAGAGCGGGTCGGTGTTCGGAGTCGGAGGGTCGGGGGCGGGGTCGGTCAGGGGTCACAGAGGCGGCGGAGTTCGGGTCACAGCGGGTCACAGCGGGTCACAGAGGCTGCTGTTTTTTTTTTATCTAACCTAAAAATGGGAGAGAAGGATTTCGGCGCGAGACGAAAAATGGGAGAGAAGGATTCGCGCGACATTTTTACCGAGATATTCAGCGACCGGGCCCAAGTGGTCGCTGAAAGATTTTGGCGCCGGTCGCTGAATGTCTCGTTTTCCACGGTCGCCGAAAAAATTTAATTTCTTTTTTTTTTTTGGTTTTTTGGGTCATCAGCGACCGGCGATTTCCACGGTCGCTGATACCGGCCGCTGAAGCAACGGTTTGCTGTAGTGGATAGATGTGCCGTTTGCAGAACCCGAGGGAACTATCGGTACATGTTCCATTGTGATGGATGTGAAGAAGCTTTTCATCCCGGGTGTCTAGCCCGCAGATCACCTCGGAATCATGGTGATCCCCGCTTCACATCCTTCACCTGCAGGAGATGCCTTGATCAAGAACGCCGGGCTAAGCGCTCCCGTCATGAATAGCCTTAGTTATATATATAAACTATCACGGGAATAGCCCGCCTTTTGTTTATGCTTAGATGTCAACTTTTCAACTTTACATATATGCTTATGTTGTAAACTCAGCCGAGGTTTTCATCTCGTGTTGTTTTGATTAATATATGTTTTGCATAGGCGTTTCATTACTACTTCTTAATACCGTCTAATGTGAGTCAATTTGACCACCTCGAAAATGCCGAAAGCCTGTCATCTCGTACAACTTACACAACGCCCAATGACATTTATGGCTAGTAGCTGGCGGCTACCTATTTAGGCAATATGGCCCACGTTATTTATGGCAATATCTCCCCCTAACGACTATAAATACCAGAGTAAAACGCACATTTTACTCTTTACCTTTTATCGTTCTCTACCTATACTTCCGAGATGCCTTTCAAAAGAGTAGTTTCTAAAAAAAAAAAACCCCTCGACCAGGGTCAGAGTAGCCATGACCAGTCTCCCAAACGTAGCCGCAACCAACCTCGCCCCAATCACCGTCGCCCTCATATCCCGCGACGGGTCCTATCTCAGCCTGAAAGATGGACTTTACTCCAACATTTTCCCGAGGAGGATTTGGATTGGATGCTCGAGAACGAGGACCTCCAAATTTGCGACCTCATCGACCTCACCCTCGCAGGAGCACCCTCATTCACTAAGGAGGATGAGAACGATATCTACAAGTTCGATTTAGAACCCAAGTTGCGATGGTGTGTCATATGCCACGACCAATGGGCCAAGTACGAGATGGTGAAATGCCGGATGTGCTACGAGTAGAGTTGCTTCACCCACTACGACATCCAAGGCCGCTCGGACCCCGTCGTCGGTTTTGGAGGTGCCCGGGGTGTTTATCTCGTAATGCCGGCGGTCCGAGTTTGTACACCGCTACCCAACATGAACTCAACGATGATAACCTTTTTGAGGACACCGATAACGAGATGTATTAGGCATCCTCCAAGAAACGACATCACACCCGTCTTTTTGCTGAGCATGGACTACGTGGTGCTTGGAAGGCGTGACATGACAGAAGTGGAAATATCCTTCCAGGCACTGCGTTCAATCATGTCTCATGTTTAGTCTAATTAGGCGTTGTATGATTTCGATATTTTACTAGATCGAGGCGTTGTATGATTTCGATATTTTACTAGATCGAGGAGTTGTATGATTTCGATGTTTTCTTATATATTTAGGCTTGTTCTGCTTTTACAATATCAATGATTACTTATAATTTCTATGATTCACTTCTTTTACTGATTTTTCACTAACTCGGAAACCATCTTGCTTGTCAAAAAAAAATGGTAAGTATGTTAACACATTAACTGTCGGATACATACCGAGATAGGTATATGTTAACACATTAATTGTTGGGTTCGTAACTAGACATGTACCCGACATATGCCACACCCGAGTTATTACAGCATGACTAATACACAAATGTCGGTAATAAAAACCGTGTTTTACGAGTTATTCACCTTCAAGTCGAAAGCATCTCGCCGATGCATTCTGACTTCGGGGGCTAATGATAGGGCCATGTTCCAAAGGCCCTTTTACTTGTTCTCAACTGGGCCATGAAAGACTGGGATTCGGACCTTTACAAGGCCAACCCGACGTCATATGAAAAGCCCAAGGGTTTGTTAAGCCGGGGCCCCATACAGCGGCCTCAAATTAAAGCCCTAAAATAGACTTAGGCCAACCGACATACGGGATAGCCGTGGAAACGGCTAGCTTAATGCCCACGTCCCAGAAACGGCTGGTTTAATGCCCACGTCCCAGTAACGGGCAACATAACTGCCCACGTTCCCCCATAAACGTCCGAGATGGCAGTTATGGCTGGACTATATAAGGCAGTGATCCCCATGAAACGGGGGACGCAACTTTGAACTAAGAGAGCGATCATACAGGTTAGAGTCCGAATCTCTCACAATCCACCCCGAGTTCTTAACTCGATCCTCACCTCAGCCTGCCATCCTTTGGCAGGGCGAATCCAACTCAGCCTAACTCTCCATACGACCTCATCTCCCGAGATAGGACGTATCAAGGGTCATACGAACATTGCCACAGAAGATCCGATGAAGCAAAATTTTTGGCCAAACCGAATAGGCTATTCGGTGAAGCTATTTTTTGGGCTTCACCGAATAGGGATTTCGGTTAAGCCAAAAAATTCAACTTAACCGAATAGCCTATTCGGTTTGGGTAAAAAACCCGAGCCATTTTGTCCAACCCCAGCCCTCCTCTTCTTCCCTTCTTCATTTTTCCTTCGTTCTTCCCTTTCTTTCCCCTACCCGAGAGAACAGAAATTCCGAATTTTAACCACCTCAAATCTTCGTCATTTTTAATTCTAATTACATATTTGAGTATAATTTTGAGAGAAGAACAAGAAGAACTTCAGATCTACAAGTTTCGTTAGGTATGTAGTTAAATTTTTTATTTGAAAAAAAATCCGAATTTTACTATTTTTTGTAGAATTATTTAGTTTAGTTTGTATTTAGAGTAAATTATTTTTTTTTAGTGTATTGTAGTGTAATTTCGTGTATTGTGGTGTAAATTTGGTATATTGTAGTGTAAATTATTAATTTGAAAAAAAATCCGAATTTTATAGTAGAATTATTTAGTTTATTTTTTATGTAGAGTAAATTAGCTTATTTTTAGTGTATTGTAGTGTAAATTTAGTGTATTGTAGTGTAAATTAGTTTATTGTAGTGTAATTTAGTGTATTGTATTGTAAATAGATTGTATAAATATATCATGTAAATAAATTGTATAAATAGTTAGAGTAATTAGAGTAATTGTTTTGAGTAATTTAGTGTAAATAAATTGTAAATAAATTTAGTGAAATAAATTTAGTGTAATAAATTTAGTGTAATAAATTTAGGGTAAATATATTTAGTGTAAAAAAATTTAGAATAAGGAAATATTTAGTGCAAATAAATTGTATATAAATTTATAAATATTTAGTGTAAATAAATTGTGTAAATATGTAGAGTAATTTAGTGTATTTAGTGTAATTTTAGATTTTGTAGAATGATTTGGTTTGCATGTAGGGTAATCTTGCTCATAATTAATTTTTTAAATAAATGTAGAATAATTTGGGTTTTTTAGTGTAATTTAGACTTTTTTAGTATAATTTAACTTTGTTGATTGTTTAAATTTTGTATGTAGAGGAAATTAGCTAATGAAATTTTTTATGTGTTAACTAATTGGAGTTTTCTTATGTTGTAATTTTATTTATATTGTAGTGCAAAATGTCTGATGAACAACCCTTGTTGCAATTGAGTAATGATGAACACAAGATATGGAGGGCAAATTCAACGAAGGTATTTATTTAATACCGGTTTGGATTTAAATTTCAAAATAAACTTGTAAGCCACGCCTAAATTTTTGTTGCTATGGAATTATCGTTCCAGCCTGATTATGCACTGTGTCCTGGTCCTTGCCAAATTGGCGTTCATTACCAACCTCGGATGAAAGAAGGTTTGGTGAATTTAGGCTTGTACCAGATGACGCAGGTGAATGATTGTCAGATTGATAAAGCGTTGATCACTGCGCTCATCGAGAGGTGGAGGCCCGAGACGAATACTTTTCATCTTCCGGTGGGGGAGTGCACAGTGACATTGGAAGATGTCAGCTGTCTGTGAGGCCTACCTGTTACCGGTAAAATATTTTTTGTTACTAATTTATACTTTTGTTATTAATTTATATTTAATGCAAGTAATTTAGTGTAAGTAAATTCTATAAATGTTTAGAGTAATTTATAGTAATTAGTGTAAATAAATTGTAAATGAATTTAGTGCAAATAAATTTAGAGCAAAAAAATTTCAAAAAAATTTCGTGAAACAAATTTAGTGCAAATAAATTTAGTGTAAATAAATGTAATGTAATGTAAATAAAATTAGTGTAAATAAATTGTATAATACACAAATTTAGTTATAAATATCAAGTATATGTTTATCTCTAAAATCTATGTTTACAGGGAAGGCAATTGCTGGATGCACAGATGATAATTGGTCGCTTTTGATTGAAGATTGCTTAGGTCATGAGGTGTACGATGGTAATGAAGACGGTGGTGAAGAATTTTTTCATTCACAGGTACACAACAGAGGCGAGGAAGACGAGTATATTAGGAGATCAAAATACTACATGCGTCTTAGATGGTTGAAGGACCACTTTAACGGAGACTTGACACAGTACACTCCCCAGGAGACCGTCGACCGACATACACGGGCATACTGCATGGACTTGTTTGGGTCGGTGATGTTTCCCGATGCAAACTCAAGTTCTGTCCCGATCATGTACCTACAGTTCTTAGAGAATTTAGGACCGCTGGATGAGGACTACAATTGGGGAGGTGCTGTGCTTGTCTGCCTGTACCGCGAGTTGTCCCGGGCTTGCAGAAAGGCAACACAAACGATTAATGGTCCATTACTACTGCTGCAGATGTGGTCTTGGACTCGATTGCCTATAGGCCGGCCCAGACCCAAAAAAGATTTACCCTTCGGCGGCGAAAATCTATTAGAGAGGATGGCTTTTGGTGCAAAATGAACTATTCCGCATGAATGGGATGGCAACCCTATCAGAGGTACATTTATTTAAATATGGATTTTTGAATATTTTTTTAAATTGTGTTTTTCAATATAATTTAAATATAAATTTTTGAATATTTTTTTAAATATGTATTTGTCATGTGTTCACAACTTAGGTACATTGCAATACCGTAACCAATTTGAGCATCTGAAGGCAAATGCTGTCAACTGGATGCCGTATGTGAGTTATTATCACCAATAAACTTCGCGCGGGGAAAGAGACAGGGGGATATTTATATGTCGTGTGTAGTTGGTCTATTTTTGGGAGTTAGAGATGCATTGTCCTGAGAGGTTTTGCGGCAGTTCGGTTTATTTCAGGCAGTTCCTCTGCCGGCTCCACCAGAGTTTGAGTATATAGAAAACATCCGCAAATGGACCCGTGCAAGGGGTTTGTTCGAAGACGGAGTCAGTGCAGACTGGAGCACTCATTGGTCGGAATATACAGCGGCAGAACCTTTTTCATTTGCATTTTTGGGTCCTTACGATATGAATAGGTACGAGTTATTTTTTGTTATAATAAGAATTCGGATATAGTGAATTTAGTAAATTTATTTTAATTGGTGATTGCAGGTATCCCGAGTATATGGAGTGGTTCTTCAACAACGGCATGGCATCACTTTATCCAATGCACGGCAACGACCAAATTCTGAGCCAGCCAGTGCCAGAACCGGAAGGAGAAGTAGGAGATCTCGGGTATGTCTCAGATGCCATGGTGCAAGCTCGGGTCGTAAGTATTTTAATTTTAATTTTTAATATATCATTTCATTTTATTTATGAACTATCTTCCATATTATCTAAGAAAATTCTTTTTTTTTTTTGCAGAGATTTCGCCAGTTGAAAGCGACCGCAAAAGGAATTGCGATGGTAAATTAGGCTGTTGTTTATAATTAGCTGCTATTAACCTTAAATAAAACAAACTCTCTCTCAAAAACAAAAAGAGCTTAACTAACATGCCAGCTAGATGGTTGATAATAAGAGCTTAACTAACATGCCAGTTAGATGGTTGACAATTGCATTCCATCGGCGCCATGTACAACTACTATCTTCTATCTATTGAACTTGGAAATACCTTAAAAATAAAAAAAATACGCTGGTTTCCCGGCATTGGATTGGATTTCCCAGGTGCGGTGAGGATGGCGGAGACGTGCATTTACAGACTTCCCATTTTTTCAGATAAATTAATTAAGAGAATAGCTGTCATTTCTCAAGATTCAACATTATTAAATTGTTCCTCGTTCGCCTAAATACGCTCCTCAATTAATATATGATTATCTCACAGAAGTGCGTTTCAATGCATTATTACACGATCATGCTAACGACCTCCCGCCAATATATAACACATATATCAGGCCTAAATTTATGCCTCAAATACATAAACGGGGCGGAGCAAAATTATAAACGTAGGACAGGAATTTAACAAGAAATAAAAATTATGTCAAAAAGATCAAATATTATAAAATATTATTTTTAGCAAAATCAAAATCAATATTTTATTTTATTTTTATATTAGCCACTCTCAACATATACATATTGCTTTTGTTTGAGATAACATATACATATTGCTTAATTATACATTTAGAGATTACGTGATTATTTTTTCTTTTTTTTTGACTTTGCTCTCAACATATACATATCGCTTTTGTTTGAGATAACATATACATATTGCTTAGTTATACATTTAGAGATTATGTGATTATTATTTTTTCCTTTTTTTATACATTTAGAGGTTACGTGATTATTTTTTTTTCTTTTTTGACTCTGCTCTCAACATATACATATTGCTTTTGTTTGAGATAACATATACATATTGCTTAATTATACATTTAGAGATTACGTGATTAATTTTTCTCCTTTTTTGACTCTATTCTCAACATATACATATCGCTTTTGTTTGAGATAACATATACATATTGCTTAGTTATATATTTAAAGATTATGTGATTATTAGTTTTTCCTTTTTTATACATTTAGAGGTTACGTGATTATTTTTTTTTTTGACTCTGCTCTCAACATATGCATATTGCTTTTGTTTGAGATAACATATACATATTGCTTAATTATACATTTAGAGATTACGTGATTAATTTTTCTCCTTTTTTGACTCTACTCTCAACATATACATATCGCTTTTGTTTGAGATAACATATACATATTGCTTAGTTATACATTTAGAGATTATGTGATTATTAGTTTTTCCTTTTTTATACATTTAGAGGTTACATGATTATTTCTTTTTCCTTTTTTGACTCTGCTCTCAACATATGCATATTGCTTTTGTTTGAGATAACATATACATATTGCTTAATTATACATTTAGATATTACGTAATTATTTTTTCTCCTTTTTTGACTCTGCTCTCAACATATACATATTGTTTTTGTTTGAGATAACATATACATATTGCTTAGTTATACATTTAGAGATTATGTGATTATTATTTTTTCCTTTTTTATACATTTAGAGGTTACGTGATTATTTTTTTTCCTTTTTTGACTCTGCTCTCAACATATACATATTGTTTTTGTTTGAGATAACATATACATATTGCTTAATTATACATTTAGAGATTTCGTGATTAATTTGTCTTCTTTTTTGACTCTACTCTCAACATATACATATCGCTTTTGCTTGAGATAACATGTACATATTGCTTAGTTATACATTTAGAGATTATGTGATTATTATTTTTTCCTTTTTTATACATTTAGAGGTTACGTGATTATTTTTTTTTTCTTTTTTGACTCTGCTCTCAGCATATGCATATTGCTTTTGTTTGAGATAACATATACATATTGCTTAATTATACATTTAGAGATTACGTGATTAATTTTTCTTCTATTTTGACTTTGCTCTCAACATATACATATCACTTTTGTTTGACATAACATATACATATTGCTTAGTTATACATTTAGAGATTACGTGATTTTTTTTCTTTATATATTTGGAGATCACGTTATTATTTTTTTCTTTTTTTCTTTTTTTTTTTGACTCTGCCCTCGTCAGAGCCGCATTTGTACACACAAAGCTTTTGCAAAATGATATTATTGCGGTGAGTTTGAGTGATTTCTGGAACTTGTTTGGATGATGAAAATATATTCTTTGCGAAAATCTAAGTTGTGGTTTGTACATTACAGAATACAGATACCTTCTTTCATTCAAAGGCAAATGGACTGTTGCTTATTCCTTGGGCCGCGCTATTTATTCCCACTGACAAAATATTTTTTTCTTTTTAAATACACCACTGACAAAAGATTTACAAAGACCAAGAACATGTCTTGAAAATTGCTGCGGAAAGAAATGGTAGTTTAAACAAATTGAAATTAAAAATATTTGATATTAGAAAAAGGAAAGAAGAAAGAAAGTATGTTTTAATGGAATGGGCGTCCAAAGTAGGGTAAAATTGCTCAAATTAGTAACTTGTTCGCTAACTGCTCGCTATAACTTATTTATTTATAACTCGAGTCAGTTTCAACTCAAGTTGGCTAACTAATTCAGCCCCAAATTCAAGCCAACAAAGAAAAATTACAAGATAAAACCTAAAAAATTCAAAAATAAATCAGAGAACAAGAGAGAGGAGGATCATACCAAGAATGGAGAGAAGCGACATGATCTTTGGAGGCGCTAGCCAAGGGTCGGTTGGAGGCGCTGGGCGAAGGAGAAGAGAGTAGGATCACGGGTGAGAGACGGGGTCGTGGAGGTGCTGGGCGAGGGAGGAGAGAGTAGGATCGCGGGTGAGAGACGAGGTCGTGAAGGCGCAGGCGGGGAGGAGAGGGCAGGAAGGAGGGGGTTCCAGGAAATCGCAAAGAGAGAGAGGGGGGACGGGGCTGAAAATTTTAGTTGGAATGGACGCCTCCAGTCAGGAGGAGAGTTTGAAGAAAAGTTTCGTCGCAGGAGAAGCGTTTCAGCGCATTATTCAGCTGATCAGAGATCCGATCTGGTGCTAATTTTAAAGCGGGATCAGATGGTTCAAAATCTGAAGTAAAAAAGACCATTTACTTCACGAAACACCGTAGCCCATCACATAGAGCTAGAAATCAAACCAACAGATCTTATTCGATCACAAAGAGCCTGAAATCTAACGCAAACAGTGAACGAATTCATGAAATAGAAACTGAATAATTAGAAGAGAAGTACCTCGGATCGACTAAGAAGGATTAGGGTTTTTTTTTGTCAGAGGCAGGAGGAGGAGATAGAGAAAAGACACGGCAAGACACCTTTTTGATTGGAAGGTTGAGTAATTAGGAGGAAAAGCAGGCGGAGTGGCGGAGAGAGGTGGCGAAGTCGCGAAGAGAGGGGCAAAGATCGGGCTAGAGGCACTCAGGTAAAAGAGCTTTCAGAGAGAAAGGCGTAACCTAGAGTTGTTCGCATCTCAAGCGTAACCTAGAGTTGTTCGCGTAATGTTTTAAGGTGTGTGGCAGTACGTGTGGCGAGTCCTCTTTTAGCTAAATTTCAACTTCTACATATAAAAGAAAAGAATTTAATCAAAAAGAAAACAGATTATGTGATTGAAGAGCTGAGATTAAATCCGAAAATTCATCTTTCAATCGTAGCCGTTGGCGGATTAGGAAACCCAACGTACTTAATAATGGAATGGAGATATATATAAAGCGGATCTGTTATAGTGTTGAGCAAAATGTAAAAATGAGCAATTTAATACATATATACATCTTTTAAGTCGATAGATTTTAAGTTCAAGACCACCATTCTAGTTAAAATGTTATATACATTCCCAAGACATCTTATTCTGTATATATTTAGAGGAGGGATTGGATGACACCTCTTTTTGGTGACATCCGAAGTTACCACATTCATTTTTTTCATTTTCAAAGTCCAAATCGTCGATCCAAACCGTTCAACATGATCTCCACAATAAAATGTACTTGCAGATCAAATTTTACATTTTTTTGAATTTTTTTACTATTTATTAAGTATTTTACAAAAAAACAGCCATACTTAGACCATTGAATTTTGTACCCATCTTAATAAATAGTAAAAAAATTCAAAAAAATATAAAATTTGATCTGCAAGTACATTTTATTTAGATAATCATGTTGAACGGTTTGGATCGACGATTTGGACTTTGAAAATGAAAAAAATGAATGTGGTAACTCGGATGTCACCAAAAAGAGGTGTCATCCGATCCCTCCTCATATATTTATGTTGTCTGACACAATTTACATTTATCTGAGCAAACCGTATTATTATACATATATTGCATTACAAATAATTGTAAGCAACTGTGAATATAATTAATTACGAGTTAGTATTATAACTTTTTACCAACTACACATCAATTACAACGAGTTAAATTATTTGTAACAATCACTTCCTGAGAGAAGGAAGAACGGTCCTTTAATACAAATGAAAATAATGTTCTTCATCAGTTGGTTATGTGACACCAAGTTCTTATTTCGCCATTTGTACCCGTGAGCACGTCGATGTTCCCCATCTTTACCATTTGTACCCGTGAGCACGTCGGTCTGTATTAGGACCTTGACAGTTAGGGTTTTAATGCTTCCAGCGCTATCTCCTGGTCTGTGCTAGGCCTGGTCCGTATTAGGCAATACGGACCGTAATAGAGACTTCGTCGATAAGCGTCGCTAATCCGATTGACCTGATTCTAGCTTCATTTGGTGTAAAATAGTCCCAAAACCTGTTTTCTGCAATAAAACATAAATAAGGGTGACAGTAACCTTTTTCTCTATTAAATCAAACATAAGTGTGAGAAAATATGCAAAACCTAAGCCAAAACCCTACGTAAATCATCATTATTTTGACTTTGATCAGGTTTATGCTAGAATTAGGATCATTCGCACGTGGTACGCAATAGTCTCGTAGGAGTTTGGGTCTTGCTGCATTGTAAACTTTATTATCACCATTGCCTTCTTCTCTTCCATTGTTGAAAGGTGGAATATGTTCGTTCGGTGGAATATTCATGTTGATCGAATCTGAGTCTTCTTCGCTTTCAGAATTACTCGAGGAAGAACTATGATTGGTCCTTATCAGTGATGTGAAATCGAATTGTCCTCTCCTACTTGCAATCCTCACGGATCTCCGTACCGATGATTCGGCCAGCGTTCAGTGTCTAAAAAGAAAAGAAAATCTGAAAATTAAACTAAAAACTGAAAAATAAAATAAATAAAATAAAAAGAAAAAGGAAATTGAAAATAAAAGAAAAATAAAAATGCAGAAAATAAAAAGTTTAGGCGTCTCTAATTAATTGGATTCAATGGTCAAAGCAAGGGCGTCTTGCAAGGCCTTGCACAATGAACCGTTATTCCCCGGCAACGGTGCCAAAAAGCTTGATCACTCAAAAGAGAGCGATGTTTCTTTTAATATTTATAAACTCGGAAATGCTATCGGTTCGGACTACAAGCGCACAATCCTATCGAGTAGTATATTCGAGGTCGATCCACAGAGAATATTGATTCAGAGTTTTGAGAGATCGAATCACAATTTCTCAAAAGGCTAGACGAAATCTGAAAATTGAGAGTTGTTGTTGTGATCAATGTAAATTAGGAAACAATTAAAAGTAATTAAAATAAAGATAGAGATGAGAATTCCTAGGGTTTCGGCACACCATTGCTACTCAATCTGCTTTGATAATATATTCCTGTCGGGTCTGATTTCCTGTTGTTGTTTTATGAAAGACACCACATAGGTCGGGTCTTATTGAGACCTTGTTGCTGAGGGTTTTAATGCGTATCACACTATCTCCTGGTCTGTATTAGGCTTGGTCCGTATTAGGCAATACGGACCGTAACAGAGACTTCGTCGATAAGCGTCGCTGATCCGATTGACCCGATTCTTGTTCCATTTGGTGTAAAGTAGTCCCAAAACCTGTTTTCTGTAATAAAACATAAAGAAGGGTGACAGCAGCCTTTTTCTCTAATTAATTAAACATAAGTGTGAGAAAATATGCAAAACCTAAGCCAAAATCCTACGTAAATCATCATTATTTTGACTCTGATCAGATAACAATGCCAACGCAAATAAAAATGATGATGTATGTGACTTTTGACATCGACAAACAGATCCAAAAGTCGTTGTGTTAAGAACCTTTGCTATCGCTTAAAAAAATGCAAGAGATGTCATTGAATGCGCAGCGACGACAGTTTGTAACACCGTTATTTAAGAAACGCCATTGGTTGGTTCACTTTACTCGATAGCATAGGTGCGCAACGCCATCAGATTCAACGGATGGCAAACGTGAATGCTTTCGTTATCGGAGCGATAGCCATCGGTTCAGAAACAAATGACGATTTTAGATTTCAACCAATGGAGAAGTGTTTTTTTGTAGTAGTGTAATCTGATCTTGTAAAGATACGACATGCAGGGAGAAAACAATTTTTTTAATGTGGACCAACTATTTATTAATTGGAAAATATATATTTATTAAGAGGAGGGATCAAGTTACAACAATTTTGAGTTACAACAAAGTTACAAGAACCATTTTTTTATTTTTAAAGTCCAAATCGTCGATCCAAACCGTTCAACATGATCTCCACAATAAAATGTGCTTGTAGATTAAATTTTACATTTTTTTGAATTGTTTTACTATTTATTAAAGTATTTTACAAAAACTAGTCAAATTCAGACCATTGAATTTTGTACCCATCTAAATAAATAGTAAAAAAATTCAAAAAAATGTAAAATTTAATCTGCAAGCACATTTTATTGTGGAGATCATGTTGAACGGTTTGGATCGACGATTTGGACTTTGAAAATGACAAAAATGATTGTGGTAACTTCGTTGTAACTCAAAATTGTTGTACTTGATCCCTCCTCATTTATTAATTTAATTAATAAGAGGAGGGATCACTTAATAATCAAGTTTTTTTAAAAATATTGACAATGAGATTTAAAAAAAATCAATTGAAACTAAAAGTTATAAATTAAATCTATAAATAAAGAGGGTTAAAATATATTTCATGCTTCATCTTCGTTTTTAAAGTCCAAACAGTGTCCAGGAACAATGATTTTGTACCTATTTAAAAAAATTGTAAAAAATTTCCAAAAAAATATAAAATTTAGCCTCCAAACACATTTTAATATGGATATTGTGTTGAACGTGTTTGAATCGACACTATTTGACTCTGGAAACATAAAAAAAAATATAAAATTTGTGATGCACGATAAGACATGAAAGTCATGAGACATTTTAACCCTCCTCATGTAATTTAAGTATTGTTTGATGACGCATTAAGAATCGTTAAAATTTTATAGTCTTTTGATGTATTGTGAAATATATATATCAAATCCTATCATATTATAGACATAATATATAGATAATATACATCATGTCTATAATAATGTTGAATTTCATATTTAAACTTCTTTTGAACTATTATGAAGATTGCCAAAAAAAAAAAAAATTGTCAAGTGATCCTTCCTCATTTACTGAAACTTATCTCTAAGTCGAGGTCGAATTGCAAATATGGGGGCTCAAATTGAATAATATAGCAAAATTTTGTAACAGGCGATGAATATTTATTAATTGAAAATAATTCATTATTGCAAAAAAAAAGGAAGTAAAAAATGACCTCCATTTGAATGCATGTTTCAAATAATAATTATTTTTATTTATAATAATATTAACTTCGTTAAACTAGTAATGATTAAATTAATAAGATTAGGTGGGGGAAAAATGTTCATTTTAATATTTTACGGTAAAAGTTTAAGGTGGGTACATGAATAATACCCCCATTGATTTTTTTATTTTGTTTTCTGACGCAGGAGAAACAATTCAATTGATGCTTAAGATTTGGAAAATCTCTTTGAATTCAATGACAAATAGTCAAATGAGGATCTAAGAGGGTGTCACCTAGCTTATCACTGGCTTACGCCAATGCGTAGAAATAGAATATTGAATCCGGACCGGATTATCCGGTTGGGAATTTTATGTTTATGCCCCTATAATAGTGTACGGTGTTGTACTTGTACAATCTTCAAATTTTATGTTTATGCCCCCATAATAGTGTACGGTGTTGTACTTGTACAATTTTCAAATTTGTTTTTGTAGTTCAAGAAAAGAAACCCTCCAAATTAACAGAAATTATAGCTTCTCAAATTTTTCATTCAAAGGAATTTCTATGCTGATATACTTATATTTGATATTTCCGTTATTAGTTTGCTAACCAATTCTTAGTTGTCTTCTATCCACTTGGTTTTTTAATTAATTTATGGACTAATTTGAGTTAATTGACGCACCTAATTTAACTGACATGTAGTTTAAGCAAATTGATGGTTTGGACGTGTAACTGTATATATATAAATTATAATTGCGACTGTCGATACCAATTAAGGCATGATTTGTACGCAATTAATACCACTGGTTCATTTAATATAAATAGAACCAGTTGCCAATTCAACATTATAGGAAGATTTATATATTCCACATCATATTCATGAAAAATGATAAGATTTAGCGTATGTTTCACCTACGTACATTGAGCAACTTAAGATTTTAACCGTCCAAAATTATAAAAAAGAAAAATCAATATTTAATTGTTATATTATTTAGAGGAGGATTCAAAAGCCTTCATTTTTTGTACCTCCATCATGCCTCTATTTTTAAAAACTTTAATAACTCAAAATTTAAAACTTAAAAAGTCAAAATAAAACCGTTGGATATGATCTACATCATTTTATCTATGCACATGTAAAAAATTATGATATTTCAACATTCTTTTGGTTGTTCATTAAGAGTTTGTAAAAAGTACTAATGTGGATAATTTCTAGACATTGATTTTTCAACTTATTGATTCACATAAAAACAAAACCGAAATGTGATAATTTTTTATGAGCACATAGAGAAAATAACACAGATCACATCTAACGGTTTTATTTTGAGGTTTTATGATTTAAATTTTGAGTTATTAACGTTTTAAAATAGAGGCATGGTGGAGACACAAAAAATGAAAGCATTTGAACCCTCCTCTACTATGTATATATCCAATAACATATCTATAATAATTTTTAATATTTAATTGCATTTACTTTGTTTTAAAATATATTATTAAGATTTTTAAAATAATCATTGTCAACTGATTCCTCCTCATTTATTTATATATTGTGAAATGGGCAAGTACAGAGTATCAAATAGAAGCACTATTAACTGATCTTCAATATATCTAGAGATCAGTTTCAGGTTTTGGCAAACTCAGATAAACATTATTTTGTACCCATCTTACCATCTTAATAAATAGTCAAAAAATTCAAAAAAATGTAAAATTTGATCTGCAAGCACATTTTATTGTGGAGATCATGTTGAACGGTTTGGATCGACGATTTAGACTTTGAAAATGACAAAAATAGTTGGGAGGCGTGATTAGAGTCAAAATAATGATGAATTACGCAGAGTTTTGGTTTATGTTTTGCATATTTTCTCACACTTATGTTTAATTAATTAGAGAAAAAGGCTACTGTCACCCTTCTTTATGTTTTATAATAGAAAACAAGTGTTGGGACTATTTTACACCAAATGGAGCAAGAATCGGGTCAATCGGATCAGCGACACTTATCGACGAAGTCTCTGTTACGGCCCATATTGACTAATACGGACCAAGCCTAATACAGGTCAGGAGATAGAGTGAGAAGCACTAAAGCCCTCAGCGACAAGGTCTCAATACGGACCGTATCACTTGATACGGACCGTAACCGAAGGCGCCCCTTGGGAAATAACTGCCGACAGCTGTATCTAGATCAGTTCCTTAGCCCCTACTCAACCTCCAGACATCCCTCCACTCCTATATAAGGCCCCTGGACAGAAGAATAACTCATCTTTGTAATTAGGGTTAGATTTGATTAAAGAGAGAAGAGAGGAGTATTTGTAACCATGCCGTTCCGCGGCTAAGTTCTTTTGCTTAGGGCTAGGCAGTGAACCTTGTTACTCTTGATGTTTTGATATATATATATTTATGTTGATTATGATTTCTTGTTGTTTAATCGAAATGCTTTTGTGATTTACTATCTCTTCATCTAACTTCAATGATCAAGTTTAGTCCGTTAGGGTAGTGACAGTGCTTTAATGGTAAGAGAAACTATTTGTATAAATTAGCCTCGTTGAGATCTATTAGGTTTATAAGAGGAGGGATCATTTAATAATCAAGTAGTTTTACAAATATTGACAATGAGATTTAAAAAAAATCAATTGAAACTAAAAGTTATAAATTAAATCTATAAATAAAGAGGGTTAAAATTCCTAATGTATTTCATGCTTCATCGTATCTAATATTCTTTATCTTCGTTTTTAAAGTCCAAACAGTATCCAGGAACAATAATTTTGTACCCATTTAAAAAAATAGTAAAAAACTTCAAAAAAATATAAAATTTGGCCTCCAAACACATTTTAATATGGATATTGTGTTGAACGTGTTTGAATCGACACTATTTGACTCTGGAAACATCAAAAAGATATAAAAGTTGTGATGCACGATAAAACATGAAAGTCATGAGATTTAAGTATTGTTTGATGACGCATTAAGAATCGTTAAAATTTTATAGTCTTTTGATGTATTGTGAAATATATATATCAAATCCTATCATATTTTATAGACATAATATATAGATAATATACATCATGTCTATAATAATGTTGAATTTCATATGTAAACTTTTTTTGAACTACTATGAAGATTGCCAAAAAAAAAAAATTTGTCAAGTGATCCTTCCTCATTTACTGAAACTTATCTCTAAGTCGAGGTCGAATTGCAAATATGGGGGCTCAAATTGAATAATATAGCAAAATTTTGTAACAGGCGATGAATATTTATTAATTGAAAATAATTCATTATTGCAAAAAAAAAGGAAGTAAAAAATGACCTCCATTTGAATGCATGTTTCAAATAATAATTATTTTTATTTATAATAATATTAACTTCGTTAAACTAGTAATGATTAAATTAATAAGATTAGGTGGGGGAAAAATGTTTATTTTAAATATTTTACGGTAAAAGTTTAAGGTGGGTACATCCGTACATGAATAATACCCCCATTGATTTTTTTTTTTTTTCTGACGCAGGAGAAACTATTCAATTGATGCTTAAGATTTGGAAAATCTCTTTGAATTCAATGACAAATAGTCAAATGAGAATATAAGAGGGTGTCACCTTATCACTGGCTTACGCCAATGCGTAGAATATTCAATCCGGAGTCTGGACCGGATTATCCGTAGAATATTCAATGCGTAGAATATAAGAGGGTGTCACCTTGTCACCTTATCACTGGCTTACGCCAATGCTTATGTGGCTCTGTTGTTTAATTTAAATTTGACACTAATTTGTGATTTGTAAAATAATATTTGTTATAAATTTTTGACTGAGTTGAAATTTTTGATATTCATTTCTATTATCTTGACTTCTTATTTATTTGATTGATGTTGTAATTTTTGTTATGTTAAATTTTTTTTGCAACATATATGTTCTCCTATTTAGTTGTACTATAAATATTTTTGCCTATCCATAAAAATTCTGGCTTTGCCACTGACTGTGGAACATAACGAGCTATGGGGATGTAATTCTATCAACAAATCAAGTGAAGCTGAGTCCAGAGTAGTTGGCAGTTCTCTTTTCATTCCATTTAATCTACAAGCAATTGATGCATTAATTAAAGAACTTCAGACAGCTCTAAGTCAAGCAACCTTGGTTTAATTAAAATATCTTTACATCCATACATTGATCTGATTATTTTACAAGGTAAATGTGGTCCAAATGTTGCTTCTTACAATGTCACTCTAGCTTATAGATAAATTCAAGCAAGCTTATAGCACAAATTAAAAAAGGTGGCATTTCATAGCTTGCAATGATGCTAGGAACTCCATGCGTGCACTTGTAAATTAAAAGGAGAATATTTTTAAGGGATATGACAAGACGTTCTTACAGTGCAGTGTGCACTTAACCTTCCAACTGCATATGGAGACGCATCGAGATTTGTGCACAGTTGATCTGTATGAATCTTAGAGTTGTTTGCAAGAATCTTGATACGGATTAGACAGTTTTGATCTTGCATCGGACTAAATTTGATTCAATACCTATTAAACTTGTTGCCACCTAACCTTTTTTTTATTTGAAAACCCATTATATTGTGCTTTTTACATACATCTCCATCCAATAGAATTTAGAACATGAGGAGGAATCAGTTGACAATGATTATTTTAAGAATCTTAATAATATATTTTAAAACAAAGTAATTGCAATTAAATATTAAAAATTAGGGAGAGCCTAGCTATTCCCGTCAACCATCCCCCATTTCATCCCCGCCTTCGGATAAGGAAAAAACTAGAGGGGACCACAACTGCCGTCTGCTAAAAGTAAAAGAAAACGCGTTAAATTACGCGGAGAATTAATTAAGTGGGGGGACCGCATAACCGTCAGCGCATTTTAGGAATTTGCGGAAAATTATGTCATCATGGATCTCACTTGTGCAACGGACAACTCGAAAGTATGTCATCATGGATCTCATTTGAAAGAGAAAATTGTGTAGAAGACATTCGTGATTTTAGATTTGCAAAATTCCTCACAGATCGTCAGAAATATTGGTTAGATTAAACGAAGAAAAAAAACCATCTCTAAAAATGTGTAATACTCTTGGTACATTAACTATTTACACTTACACGATGAGGATGAATACTTGCTTAATACGGGATGAATACTTGCATGACGAGGTGTGAATACTTGTGCAACGGACAACTCGAAAGTATGTCATTATGGATCTCATTTGAAAGAGAAAATTGTGTAGAAGACATTCGTGGTTTTAGATTTGCAAAATTCCTCACAGATCTTCAGAAATATTGGTTAGATTGAACGGACAAAAAAAAACTCATCTCTAAAAACGTGTAATACTCTTGGTACATTAACTATTTACACTTACACGATGAGGATGAATACTTGCTTAATGCGGGATGAATACTTGCATGACGAGGTGTGAATACTTGTGCAACGGACAACTCGAAAGTATGTCATCATGGATCTCATTTGAAAGAAAAAATTGTGTAGAAGACATTCGTGGTTTTAGATTTGCAAAATTTCTCACAGATCGTCAAAAATATTGGTTAGATTGAACGGAGAAATATTCCTTTTTTTTTGCAATAATGAATTATTTTCAATTAATAAATATTGATCGCCTGTTACAAAATTTTGCTATATTATTCAATTTGAGCCCCCATATTTGCAATTCGACCTCGACTTAGAGATAAGTTTCAGTAAATGAGGAAGGATCACTTGACAATTTTTTTTTTTTGGCAATCTTCATAATAGTTCAAAAGAAGTTTAAATATGAAATTCAACATTATTATAGACATGATGTATATTATCTATATATTATGTCTATAATATGATAGGATTTGATATATATATTTCACAATACATCAAAAGACTATTGAATTATTTAATATGATAGGATTTGAGGGCTTTAGTGCTTCTCACTCTATCTCCTGACCTGTATTAGGCTTGGTCCGTATTAGTCAATATGGGCCGTAACAGAGACTTCGTCGATAAGTGTCGCTGATCCGATTGACCCGATTCTTGCTCCATTTGGTGTAAAATAGTCCCAACACTTGTTTTCTATTATAAAACATAAAGAAGGGTGACAGCAGCCTTTTTCTCTAATTAATTAAACATAAGTGTGAGAAAATATGTAAAACCTAAACCAAAACTCTGCGTAATTCATCATTATTTTGACTCTAATCACGCCTCCCAACTATTTTTGTCATTTTCAAAGTCTAAATCGTCGATCCAAACCGTTCAACATGATCTCCACAATAAAATGTGCTTGCAGATCAAATTTTAC
The DNA here is from genome assembly GCA_028015225.1 of Carex myosuroides. NCBI lineage: Eukaryota > Viridiplantae > Streptophyta > Magnoliopsida > Poales > Cyperaceae > Carex > Carex myosuroides. The sequence continues at coordinate 724,602 of CM051489.1, read as the reverse complement.
ATTTTTTTGAATTTTTTGACTATTTATTAAGATGGTAAGATGGGTACAAAATAATGTTTATCTGAGTTTGCCAAAACCTGAAACTGATCTCTAGATATATTGAAGATCAGTTAATAGTGCTTCTATTTGATACTCTGTACTTGCCCATTTCACAATATATAAATAAATGAGGAGGAATCAGTTGACAATGATTATTTTAAAAATCTTAATAATATATTTTAAAACAAAGTAAATGCAATTAAATATTAAAAATTATTATAGATATGTTATTGGATATATACATAGTAGAGGAGGGTTCAAATGCTTTCATTTTTTGTGTCTCCACCATGCCTCTATTTTAAAACGTTAATAACTCAAAATTTAAATCATAAAACCTCAAAATAAAACCGTTAGATGTGATCTGTGTTATTTTCTCTATGTGCTCATAAAAAATTATCACATTTCGGTTTTGTTTTTATGTGAATCAATAAGTTGAAAAATCAATGTCTAGAAATTATCCACATTAGTACTTTTTACAAACTCTTAATGAACAACCAAAAGAATGTTGAAATATCATAATTTTTTACATGTGCATAGATAAAATGATGTAGATCATATCCAACGGTTTTATTTTGACTTTTTAAGTTTTAAATTTTGAGTTATTAAAGTTTTTAAAAATAGAGGCATGATGGAGGTACAAAAAATGAAGGCTTTTGAATCCTCCTCTAAATAATATAACAATTAAATATTGATTTTTCTTTTTTATAATTTTGGACGGTTAAAATCTTAAGTTGCTCAATGTACGTAGGTGAAACATACGCTAAATCTTATCATTTTTCATGAATATGATGTGGAATATATAAATCTTCCTATAATGTTGAATTGGCAACTGGTTCTATTTATATTAAATGAACCAGTGGTATTAATTGCGTACAAATCATGCCTTAATTGGTATCGACAGTCGCAATTATAATTTATATATATACAGTTACACGTCCAAACCATCAATTTGCTTAAACTACATGTCAGTTAAATTAGGTGCGTCAATTAACTCAAATTAGTCCATAAATTAATTAAAAAACCAAGTGGATAGAAGACAACTAAGAATTGGTTAGCAAACTAATAACGGAAATATCAAATATAAGTATATCAGCATAGAAATTCCTTTGAATGAAAAATTTGAGAAGCTATAATTTCTGTTAATTTGGAGGGTTTCTTTTCTTGAACTACAAAAACAAATTTGAAAATTGTACAAGTACAACACCGTACACTATTATGGGGGCATAAACATAAAATTTGAAGATTGTACAAGTACAACACCGTACACTATTATAGGGGCATAAACATAAAATTCCCAACCGGATAATCCGGTCCGGATTCAATATTCTATTTCTACGCATTGGCGTAAGCCAGTGATAAGCTAGGTGACACCCTCTTAGATCCTCATTTGACTATTTGTCATTGAATTCAAAGAGATTTTCCAAATCTTAAGCATCAATTGAATTGTTTCTCCTGCGTCAGAAAACAAAATAAAAAAATCAATGGGGGTATTATTCATGTACCCACCTTAAACTTTTACCGTAAAATATTAAAATGAACATTTTTCCCCCACCTAATCTTATTAATTTAATCATTACTAGTTTAACGAAGTTAATATTATTATAAATAAAAATAATTATTATTTGAAACATGCATTCAAATGGAGGTCATTTTTTACTTCCTTTTTTTTTGCAATAATGAATTATTTTCAATTAATAAATATTCATCGCCTGTTACAAAATTTTGCTATATTATTCAATTTGAGCCCCCATATTTGCAATTCGACCTCGACTTAGAGATAAGTTTCAGTAAATGAGGAAGGATCACTTGACAATTTTTTTTTTTTTGGCAATCTTCATAATAGTTCAAAAGAAGTTTAAATATGAAATTCAACATTATTATAGACATGATGTATATTATCTATATATTATGTCTATAATATGATAGGATTTGATATAGAGTGAGCCTATGGTGCTATGCATAGCACGGATGGGGTCCGTGCTACGGCCAAAAATTTGACTTTTTAAAATCCTAATGGTCGATCCAACCGTTCAATGTGATAACCATATCAATATGTACTTGCAAACTAAATTTTATATTTTTTCGAATTTTTTTACTATTTTTTTAGATAGGTAGAATTTTGATGGTTCAGAATTTTCAGAAAACACTGATTTTTCTACCTATCTAAAAAAATAGTAAAAAAATTCGAAAAAATATAAAATTTAGTTTGCAAGTACATATTGATATGGTTATCACATTGAACGGTTGGATCGACCATTAGGATTTTAAAAAGTCAAATTTTTTGCCGTAGCACGGACCCCATCCGTGCTATGCATAGCACCATAGCCTCACTCTTTGATATATATATTTCACAATACATCAAAAGACTATAAAATTTTAACGATTCTTAATGCGTCATCAAACAATACTTAAATTACATGAGGAGGGTTAAAATGTCTCATGACTTTCATGTCTTGTCGTGCATCACAAATTTTATATTTTTTTTGATGTTTCCAGAGTCAAATAGTGTCGATTCAAACACGTTCAACACAATATCCATATTAAAATGTGTTTGGAGGCTAATGGCCCTACAAATATCGACAGTCGCAATTATAATTTTATATAGGGTAATTATATCTTCCCATCTATCCATCCCCCATTTCATCTCCCAACTAACTAACTATCTTTTCTAACTATAATTCAAAATTCTAACTACCTAATGGCCCTACAAATTAATTATCCAATTTTCTCCATTTATTTCTTTCCTCTTTCTCCCTCCCTCACCCACCTCTCCCACCTCTCCCTCTCCACCTCCGCCTCCGCCTCCACCTCCGTCCGCCTCTCCCACCTCTCCCTCTGCGTCTCCACCCGCCTCTCCCACCTCTCCCTCTCGGCCTCCCTCTCCCACCTCCACCTCCGTCTCTCACCTCCGTCTCCCACCTCCCACCTCCGTTTCCTCTCTCTCCCACCTCCGCCTCCGCCGGAGTAGATCCATCACTGTCGACCGCCGGGTCAGATCCGCCTCCGCTGAGTCAGATCCGAGTTATTTGCAAAGAACAAAGCTTCATTAATGGTGAATTAGAACAGTGCGTACTAAGTACATATGGATGAATACTTAATGTTTTAGAGACGAATACTTCAACGTTTATGGATGAATACTTAATATCTTAGGCATAAATACTTTAACTTATATGTATGAATACTTGATATCTTATGGATGAATACTTTTTATTTCCTTGGTATGCACATATGTTTGTAATACTCTTGGTACATTAACTATTTACACTTACACGATGAGGATGAATACTTGCTTAATGCGGGATGAATACTTGCATGACGAGGTGTGAATACTTGTGCAACGGACAACTCGAAAGTATGTCATCATGGATCTCATTTGAAAGAGAAAATTGTGTAGAAGACATTCGTGGTTTTAGATTTGCAAAATTCCTCACAGATCGTCAGAAATATTGGTTAGATTGAACGAAGAAAAAAAAAACCCATCTCTAAAAACGTGTAATACTCTTGGTACATTAACTATTTACACTTATACGATGAGGATGAATACTTGCTTAATACGGGATGAATACTTGTATGAGGAGGTGTGAATACTTGTGGAACGGACAACTCGAAAGTATGTCATCATGGATCTCATTTGAAAGAGAAAATTGTGTAGAAGACATTCGTGGTTTTAGATTTGCAAAATTCCTCACAGATTGTCAGAAATATTGGTTAGATTGAACGGACAAAAAAAAACTCATCTCTAAAAACGTGTAATACTCTTGGTACATTAACTATTTACACTTACACGATGAGGATGAATACTTGCTTAATGCGGGATGAATACTTGCATGACGAGGTGTGAATACTTGTGCAACAGACAACTCGAAAGTATGTCATCATGGATCTCATTTGAAAGAGAAAATTGTGTAGAAGACATTCGTGGTTTTAGATTTGCAAAATTTCTCACAGATCGTCAGAAATATTGGTTAGATTGAACGGAGAAAAAAAAACCCATCTCTAAAAACGTGTAAAAGATGAGTGATTGATGTGTCCAAATATGCTTCTATTGCAAAGATGAATACATTTATATAGATGGATGAATGCTAGTTGTGTTATAGATGAATATTTTTTTTGCAAATTTCTAAAATGAGCTGAAGGTAGTTAGAAGTCCCCCACTTAATTAATGCGCTGACGGTTATGCGGTCCCCTACTTAATTAATGCTCTGACAGTTGTGCGGTCCCCCACACATGTTGTTTGTCCCCTACTTTCTTGTTGTAATATATCCAAATATGTTTCTATTGCAAAGTGAATATCTTCATATAGATGGATGAATACTTCTGCAAATTTCTAAAATACACTGACAGTTATAAATTCTAATTAACTAACTACCTTAATTAATGCAACTGACGGGGAATGAAACGGGAGATTGTTCACGGGGGAGAGCTAGGCGGACCCTTAAAAAAAATCCAAATTTGCGTGGCTGGGGTTTCAGTGGGCCATGTACGAAAAGGACTTGACGTAATACACAAGTCACAAAGAGGCCACTGCTAACGGTCCAGTAACCAGCGAAATAATTAAGATATATATTTAGTACGTACGACATGTTAATTAATTTAATTTCCAAAAACATGAGGCTGCTTCCTTCCAGCTAGCTATATCTATATATTATTATCCCACTTAATTACCTCGGCTAATTTATTAGGATTGGCAAAATTAATTACTAATTATGCTGACGCTTGTTAGCTAGGGTTGCTAACAACATCAGTGTGAGAAAGGGGAATTCACATCCAGTGCAATACCTGACCGTCCCTGTAGAATGAGATCTGAGTTGTCCGTTTGAATTTGACATGATTTTCAAAACGGTACAGTAGCAGAGTATGTATTTATATTCATTCTTAGTAGGAAATATGTCAAGTATTATCGTAAATGTACCAGTAACAAAACAATGTATGAAACGACAAAATAATTAACAAAAGGTACAATTTTGGACCAATTGAGAAGGTATAGTTTTATTTTTATTTTTGATAACATACATAAAGGTATAATAGGAGGTCCTTTATTTACAGTACTTCTTAATAGCTTTATTTTGACAAAAAAGGTAGTGTTGTCTAATTATTAGTTGCGTTAATTTTTTTATTGGGCATCAGGGCATGTAATTTTTTTTTATATATATATATTTTTTTTATATGATAGTTGTAGTCAATCAGATAAGCGAACTACTTTAGGTGAAATAATGACAATTAGACAAAAAAATGTTTGTTAATCTAGTATATGGTATAATATAATAATACTTGTTCCTATATATGCTATGGCTGTTCTTAAGTTGTAGTTTCTTGATCATATATACTAAAGTTGTTTGCCTTCGGGGGTGTTTGGGGGTGTTAATTTGATTTGTGTTATTGGGAGGTGATTTTTTGTCATTACAATTTAATTTAATTAATGTTCATATCTCCATCTTGAGTTTCAAACTCATGACCTCTTACATGGAGGGTGTTGTCCTTTACTACTAGATCAAAGTGTTGAAAATAATGAGAAATAGGAATCAATTAGCCTCAGACACCGTTAGAAGTTTAATCGTCATTGGCTAATATTAGAAAATAAGGAGTTAATATTTTTAGAATAAAAAACATCTCAACCTTTTTTCTTTTTTAGAATGTACAGGGACAACCGTTATATTTAGAGTATACGCAACCGTTACTTTACTGAAATTATATAAGGCTCCACTGTACAAGCAACAAATCATAATAGGAAATACATAAAATTCTGTTTATCATATTTTTTCGTATTTACTCTAAAAAATTAACACACAGCTGATTCTTTCCTTCAAAAAATTATTGGATATAAAAAAGAAAGATCATTCACTAGTAGAGAATGAACAAATAGTATCGCCCCATCAGGATCGGTTATTGTAAAAAAATGATACTAATACCTTTTAGGATCGGACATTTTAAACAACCGACCTTGAAAGAGGTATTAGGAACTGTCGTTTATAAAGAGTCGGTCCTAATACAATTAGGATCGGTCGTTTATAAACAACCGTTCTTGATGTTCACATATCAGGAATGGTCGTTTATAAACGACCGTTCCTAATTGTCCAGGAAGAACATGATCGGTCATTTTTAAAGGACCGTTCTTGATGTGTGTATATCAGGAACGGCTATTTAGCAAATGCCCGATCTTAATGTATATCAGTAACACCATATCAGGATGAGCTGAATCTAAGTAACCGATACTTATAACGTTATATCAAGATCAGTTATTTATTTGTCCGATCCTGATACCTCACCAGCCCTTCACCTCTCCCAGTAAACGAACTTTTCAGTTTGTAAGGTAGGTTTTGGCGATCTGATCTCCCTTTACGCGATTTTTTCTCCACTTGGTGATTTATGTCGGTGATTTATCTCACTTAATAGGTAGAAGTTTGTAGGGAGCTTACTCCGTGGTGTATTTTAGTGGTATTTCTTCTATTTATCACAAGTGATCATTTTGTTGTATATCTATTTTAGTGGTATTTTAGTGATCATTTTGTCCCATATCTTCATATAACACTGCATGAGGTCACCGGGATAATGAAGCTGATCATTGTGACATCTAAGCTCAAAGTATTTTAGTCCCATATGAAGCTGATCATTATGACATGCATCTAAGCACAAAGTAAATTAATGATTTAATTTAAATGTTTTTTGTTGTTGTATTTTTAGTTTTTTTTCATGAAATGATGTGACTTGTGAGCTGTGATCTGTGCATTGAAAATTTGTAGTTAACATTTTTTTGTTGTATTTTTAGTTTTTTTTTCATGAAATGCTCATGGCATGCTTCAAAATTTGTTAGCTTGAACTTATATGAAAAGAACATAAAATCTGGTTTTGTAGATTGGCTATAATTAGGGATTTGGTGCTACAATATCTTCATGTCACTCGATCCGGCATCCAAAAAAATTGTAAGTATAATATAAAACTCATGTTTAATTTTGTGTATGGATGTGCATGTATTATGATAAATGTATGTAGTTAATTAAATGTATCTACAGTTGGTAGTTATCTAGCTAGAGTATTGTCTTGTAAGCCATAATCGAATTATTAATGCCTTTAGGTCATGATACCCGTTCAAAATTAATCCAAAAGGGGTTAATTTTGAATAGTCCTCGTTTTGGGACTGCTCTTTGAATATTTTGTCTCAATTAGGATGTGGCCACATGTTAGTCGTGTTTTAGTATTTAAGAAAATTTCGGCAACATTTTCTCTTATTAATTCCCCGGATACTTGGAGAACTAAGGGGAAATGCTGCCGAAATTTTCTTAAATACTAAAACACGACTAATATGTGTTCACTACGGAGACAAAGTATTCAAAGAGTGGGATAGGATTGTAAATCGACCCCGTATAAGCCCGAAATTCAACATTTGACCATAACTGTGTACTTAATTGTGTTTTCTTATAATTGCAGATGGACCGCAGTTGGAAGTATGAAACATCACATGTATTAGATGAATATTTGGCAGGTGTTGCTGAATTTATGAAAGTTGCTATGGAAGACATGACAAATAATGGGAATGCGATGATGTCGTGTCCTTGTTGTGATTACAACAATATCAAGAAATTTTCTAACCTCCTCCAAGTGAGGAATCATTTAATCCGTCGTGGGTTCAAGCAACAATATTCGCATTGGATATGGCATGGTGAGAGTTTAGAAACTGGCATAGATACTGGTACTGGGTATTAGGAAGACCATAATTACAATAGCGGAAGTGATGTGCAAGGTGATGAAAATAATGATATGGTGGTAGATAAAGGTGTTAATCTTGATCAAATGTTACGTGATTTAGAAGAGGATTTTGGTACTGATAAGCAATATTGTGTATTTGAGAATTTGTATGAAGATTCTAAGAAAGAATTTGTATCCTGGTTGTACAAAATTTATAAAATTGCAAGGTGTATTAAAATTGTATAACCTAAAAACATCTAATGGTTGGAGTGATAACAATTTTACTGCATTATTAGAAGTATTAAGAGAAATTCTTCCGGATGGAAATGAGATACCATGTAATGTTTATGAAGCGAAGAAAATATTGTGTCCAGTGGATTTAGAAGTTCAAAGAATACATGCGTGCCCAAATGATTGTATATTATACCGAAATAAGTATGCAGATTTCCACGAGTGTCCAAAATGTGGTGCATCACATTACATAAGAAAGAAGGTAACCAACGATAACAGTGATAATTCTAATTTGAAAAATGGGCCTCCGACAAAAGTATTGTGGTACCTCCCCGTGATACCAAGATTCAAACGTTTGTTCGCAAATGATGAAGATGTGAAATTATTGCGTTGGCATGCCGAAGACCGGGAAAAAAGATGGAAAATTACGGTACCCTGCTGATTCTCCTCAGTGGAGGATTATCGACAGATAGTTTCCTAATTTTGGCGGTGATTTAAGAAACCTAAAGCTTGGGTTAAGTATAGATGGAATGAATCCGCACGGTAGCATGAGCAGTAAGTATAGCACTTGGCCGGTTCTATTGTGCATTTATAATCTTCTGCCTTGGTTATGTATGAAACGCAAGTACATCAGGATGACCTTACTGATATCAGGACCCAAACAATCCAGAAACGACATAGATGTGTATCTAGCGTCATTGATAGAGGACTTAAAAAAAATTTGTTGTACATGAGTGCAGTTGTTTGATGCATATAGCAAGAAGAATTTTACTTTACGGGCTATGATATTCTGCACCATTAATGATTTTCCGACGTATGGTAATTTATCGGGTTATAGTGTTAACTGAAAAAATGTGCCTTATTTGTCAAGACGATACAGTTGATACCTAATTGCTCTAAAAATATGTACATGGGTAATCGTAGGTTTCTTCCTGTCAATCACGCACACAGAAAGAGAAAGAAAGCATTCAATGGAAAGACTGAGAACAACAAAGTACGTTATCCATTGACCGGTCAAGAAGTTTATGCGAGTGAAGGTTATCAAAGTTGAATTTGGAAAATTTAAGAAGAAGAAGAGATCAATATTTTGGCACTAGTAGAAAATGTACATATAGTATCGTCCCATCAGGATCTAACTTGACAAAAATGTGATACTAATACTTTTAGGATCGGACAAATAGTATTAGCCGATCTTGAAAGTATGTATCAGGATCGGTTATCAATAAAGAACCGTTCCTGATAGTCCATGACTATCAAGAATGGTTATTAATAAACGACCGTTCCTGATAGTGGCTAATCAGAAACGGCTCTTTAAATTACCCGATCCTAATATATCTTTGTCGAAGTCGGTGCCGACTCTGATATTATAAAATTCTAAAATTAACATCCAACTCTTTTTTTACAGCCGATCCAGATTTTTAACAGATGTCCACCACCTTCATTTCTCTACGTTTCAACAGCTGTCCACAACTCATTTTTTGTTCTCTCCTCCTCCATAGCTCAAACCCTAGCCACTTCAGATCCACCTCCTCTCCTTCAGGTATTTTTATTTTTATTGACGCTCAAACCCTAGCCACTCAAACTCGTTTTTTGGGTTGATCATTCAGGTATCAGTTATTTTTATTTGTTATGTAAGATTAATCTGGTCATTTCATTTTATTCTTGTGTACGTACAACAAATAATCTGTATTGATGTTAACTTTGTGTTTTTAATATTTTATATTTTGGTGATAAATTGCTTGGGTTTAGGTTTGTTTTGATATTTTTTTTAGTTGATTGTGAGCTTGTTCTTTATTCTTATTTTTCAGTGATACAAGGGGACTCTCTACTTAAAACAGAAGTTGAAACATGTCATAGGCTTTTGGAAGTACAAATAATGCCGTCTTTTTGTCTATTAGCATGATCTCAGGCTCTCAGCCATGACTTTGGTATGACAAAAGTTTTATATTTGTTTCCAATTATAGTTTAAAATCTGATAGCTCTTGTCACTACTACAAAAACTGACTTTATACACTGCACATTGTACACGGATTTGGCAATTATATTAAAAACAGTGTACCAAATATGAGTCCAAAAGATCTGCACGATTTCTACACAGATAATTAGTTAATAATCAGTGTAGAATTATTAGAGAGAGCTACACGGTTTATTAGAAACCACAAATCCGTGTGTAAAGAAGTGGGTGTGCAAATAATTGAGAGAGCTACACGGTTTATAAATAAATATCCGTGTAGGAATATTACACACGGTTTTTTGATAATATAGCCGTGTATAAATCTTATAATTGTACACGGATTAATAACAGAAGAGTTGTGTATAAATAGTTGGAGAGCTACACGGATTATAACTAAATAGCCGTGTATAATAGTGTAGGGTTTTTATATCTTCCCTTCCTGAGCGCCGTTTTGATCAAGTCTTTTAGTTAATACATCTCGAACAGAGCTTTTTCCTATCAGATTTCTGCGAATTGATCGAGGCCAGCAGCTGAGATCTGAGATCTTTGAATTAAGTTTGTATTTTCTCCTCTCCATCTTTCTAAGGTTAGTAATATGTATTTAAATCATTTTCTTCCTCTAATTTTCTGTTATTTAGGCTTATTTAGGTCATTTCATGCATGCTTGATTTCTTAATTTTAGATGTAATTAATTAGTGTATTGTGGTCCAATAACCGACCTTTAGATGCTTTTAGGTCCATGCCCGTTCAAACTTAATCCAATAGGGATTAATTTTGGATAGTCCCCGTTTTGGGACTGCTCTTTGAATATTATGTCTCATTTAGGATGTGAACACATATTAGCGGGATTTAATTAGTATTTGAGGAAAGTTCGACAGTATTTTCCCTTATTGCTCCTACGAGTATGTGGTTCGTACGCATACTTGGGGAGTTAAGGGGAAATGCTGCCGAATTTTTCTCAAATACTAATTAAATCTCACTAATATGTGTTCACATATGAGACATAATATTCAAAGAGTGGGTTAGGATTGTAAACCGGCCCTTTGTAAGCCCAAAATTTTGTACACGAAGGAGAATGTTGACCATGCATGATTAATTGATCAAATCATTTTTTTAATTTAATTTACAGATGGATCGAAGCTGGATGTATGAAATGCGACGTGACAGTGAAGAATATTTGGTTCGCGTTGATGAGTTTATAAAATTTGCTGAGAGGTATAGAGTGAAGAAAAAAGAAGAAGACATTTTATGTCCTTGTAAAGATTGTAAAAATTTATTAAGATTTTTGGACATCGAAGAAATTAGAGCTCATTTGATTTGTCGGGGATTTAAGAAGAGATATACATGTTGGTTCATGCATGGTGAGAAATTTGGGGAAAGTAGTAGTGCCAATAAAGACTGTAATCGTGAATTGAATGATGAGAATGTTGGAATTTCTGATAATTTTGAACTTGATTGGAACGAGGATTATGAGAGTGCCGAATATTCTGATAACGTCGAACCCGAAAATGACGATGATGAGATGGAGAGGAATTTTGATGAAAATGTAGAACACGAGTTTACTGAAAATTTGGAGGATATGTTACGTGATGTGGAAGATGAAATTAGTGATAAAAATTATGATAAATTTCAAAATTTGTCTAATGAATCCAAGAAGCCGTTGTATTCCCGGTGTACCAAATTTACAAAACTGTCAGCTGTGTTGAAATTATTAAACTTAAAAGCAGACAATGGTTGGAGCGATAAGAGTTTCACGTCCTTATTACAACTTTTAGGAGAAATGCTCCCAGATAACAACGAGTTACCCGGTACAACATATCAGGCAAAGAAGTTGATATGTCCAATGGGGTTGAAGATCGAAAGAATACATGCATGTCCGAATGACTGTGTATTGTATCGTAACGAGTACGAGGCCATGCATGTCTGTCCTAAATGCGGTGTTTCACGATATAAACGTCGTAAGGACCAGGACACTGATGATTGTAACGAGGACACAAGTGGCCGACCTCCGGCTAAGGTGTTGTGGTATTTGCCGATAATACCGAGATTCAAACGGTTGTTTGCGAATCCCAAAGATGCAAAATTATTGCGCTGGAACGAAGAAGAGCGCAAAAATGACGGTAAACTAAGGCACCCGGCTGATTCTCCTCAATGGAGAAACATTGACAGACATTTCAAAGAATTTGGTTCTGAACCGCGGAACCTTAGGATTGTGGTGAGCTCAGATGGAATGAGTCCGTTTGGAAGTATGAGCAGTCGGCACAGTACTTGGCCAGTTCTTTTATGCATCTACAATCTTCCTCCTTGGTTGTGCATGAAACACAGCTATATAATGATGTCATTACTAATCCAAGGACCCAGACAACCCGGAAATGACATAGATGTATATCTCGCACCATTAATCGAGGACCTCCAAAAATTGTGGCATGATGGCGTCCCGGTGTGGGATGCGTATCTGAAAGAGACCTTTAACTTGCGGGCCATGGTGTTTTGCACCGTAAATGATTTCCCCGCGTACGGGAATTTGTCGGGTTACACTTGTAAAGGAGCAAAAGCGTGCCCGATCTGTGAAGATGACACGCAGGTGCTGAGGTTGAAAAATTGTCAAAAGAATGTATTCATGGGGTATCGTAGGTTTCTTCCTATTAATCACCCATATCGTAAGAAGAAGATGACATTCAACGGGAAAATTGAGCTTGGAGTGGCTCGTCATCCATTAGACGGGGAGAGTGTCTTCGAACGGGTAAAAGACATTGATGTTGTTTTTGGAAAATGCGCCAAAGCACTACCGAAGAATATTTGGAAAAAGAGGTCCATATTTTGGGAGCTACCGTACTGGAAATATTTAGAAGTGAGGCATTGCCTAGATGTCATGCATGTCGAAAAAAATGTCTGCGACAGTTTAATTGGTTTATTATTGAACATTCCGGGGAAGACTAAGGATGGTATTAAAGTGAGAAAAGACATGGTAGAGATGGGAATACGACACGAGCTCGCACCGCAGGAGAAAGGGAAGCGCACATACCTACCCCCCGCACTGTGCACAATGTCAAAGAAAGAGAAAACAAGCTTCTGTGAATGCCTCAATGGTATAAAAGTCCCATCAGGATATTCTTCGAATATTAAGAAGTTGGTGTCGATGAAGGACTTGAAACTGGTCGGTCTGAAATCTCACGACTGTCATGTTTTATTGACACATATAATTCCCGTTGCAATTCGGGGAATTTTACCAAAGCACGTTCGTCAAACCATTACGAAGCTTTGTTCTTTCTTCAATGCAATAAATTCCAAAGTGATAGACCCTCTAAAATTGGACTCTTTGCAAAAGGAGGTCGTCGTTACTCTTTGCCAACTTGAGATGTATTTTCCGCCATCTTTTTTCGATGTCATGGTTCACCTTGTTGTTCATCTTGTGAGAGAAATTAAGACTCTGGCCGAGACGGCCAGAGCTGTCCAACCGACTCTGGCCGAGACAGTTGCTGCACAACCTACTAATGCTGAGACAGCTGCTGCCCAGTCCGAGCCAGCTGCTGCCCAACCGACTCTGGCCGAGACAGCTGACGCACAACCGACCCTGTCCGAGACAGCTGCTGCACAACCTACTGATGCCGCGACAGCTGCTGCCTAGTCCGAGACTAGGGCCGAGCTAGCTGCTGATGCACAACCGACATGGGCCGAGCCAGCGGCTGCCCAACCGATTCTGACCGAGACAGCTGACGCACAACCGACCCTGTCCGAGACAGCTGCTGCACAACCTACTGATGCCGCGACAGCTGCTGCCCAGTCGGCTGATGCCGAGACAGCTGCGGACCAGTCAGGGACTCGGGCCGAGACACCTACTGCTCATTCACCTACTCAGGCCGAGACTGACGCTGCCCAGTTCGGGACTCAGGCCGAGACAGCTGCTGCCCAGTCAGGAGATAGCTCCCCTCGCCCACATACTGACTAGTCATCGTCTACTGACTGGTCACCGTCTCGGTCCGAGACAGCATCAGAGCCCCAGTCAGGAGACAGCTCCCCTCGGCCTCTTGACGAAGGGGTGTATACCGATGATGGCAGCATTAGGTGCCGGAATCGTCATACCCTCCGTAGCTGTCCTGATGCTTTTCAGGCCTGCGGGAGAGAGCTTGATGCGTCGGCAGCTCAAGAGACAGCTGACAAGAAGAAGAGAAAGAGAAAAAAAGGGAAATCTGACGTGAGGTGTGGTCGGGGACTTGCGAGGCCTCGTGACCCGGTGCGTCCAGATGACAGACCATACCTGATGGTGGTCGGGGACGCGGAGTTCACGACCTCGCCATTTTGCACCAAGGTGATAACCACGGTACGGGTTCTAACTTTGGAGAACCTGCCGGGACCGTATAGGTCCTACAACATGTTTCCATCGCGGATTCGGCTGGTTATCCTCCAACAGTTCTTGCAAAGGTACTCATGGGGGCCTAAGGAAGACATTGGCCGTTGTCTTGATGTCTTCGAGAAGATTGCGGCGGAAGCATACATGCGTGAGCTGAATGAAACAAGACAACAATTAACGAAGAAATATGGAAATGAGAAGGAGAAATGGAAAGACTTTCCTCCTAAATGGTGCAAGAACATAGAAGCTTGGAAGGGGCTGTGCGATGTATGGTCCACAAAAAACTGGGACCAACAATCGGCCACCAACCGTAGTAACAGAATAAGCAAAGAGGATGAGGTCCATCACGTGACTGGTTCCAAGAGTATGTTTCGGCACAAGCAAGCATTGGTATTGAAAAACTACATTAATTAAATTCATCCTTAAAACAAATTTTTTTTTCATCATCACTGACAAATCTTCCATTTTTGAACATCAGATAAAGGAGAAGGGCGACTCTGTCGGATTGAAGGATGTTTTTGATAAAACTCACATGCGCAATACACCGGAGGGAAAGGTGTACCTGACCAGGAGAGCAAAAGAGGCAGCGGTAATTTCCTTTCTTTGTTGTGATTATATGAACATGTCTAAAATTAACTTGTACACTGCTATGACAGAATTATGTTTCCTTTTGGTCCAATAGAGTATATTTAGCGATAGATAATTATACTAAAAATAAAGGTTTTCAGAACCAATTCTAGCACAAGAGTCACTCATTTTAGTTTAAAGTGCCTTTCTCTGAGGTGGAAATATGACATTGTAGTTGACAATTTGCATGATATGTGCCACCAGAGGCTCTTGGATCTACCAAGCCATTAATTTGGGGCACTTTTGTGGCCTTTTTTAAACTGAAATTGTTGGAAGATAGAAATGCAACCAAATTTGATAATAATTTTGGCTAAAATCAGTGAAAGCATTTATGTCCAAGAATGACATATAGTCTGCATGCTAGCTAATTAACTAAATTGAGCTAGACATTCAAATTAGAAATTAAACCAACAACTAATTGAATAATGTTACCCTTCAAAAGTCACCGCATGCTTACAGAAACATATATATGACTGATTGTATTAGAAAGTAATTAAGATATTGCATGGTATCTCTCACTTCAAAAGTCACCGCATGCTTCCAATCTTGCATGGTATCTCTCACTTTTTCTACATCTAATGATCCACTTCTAGTAGCCTCCAAAAATACATCATATATAATTAGGGTTAAGATATTGACAGAGTAGTTTTTGCTTCATGAAGTGCAAGGACAATAGATCCAAAACACCACTGCATACGATACGTAATATGCATGAAGCAAAAACTGCTCTGTACATATCTTTACCCCAATAATCAAAGGACAAACATTTCATGTTTGGTCATAATTTTATCTTCTCTCAATTCAACTACAATTTATTTACTTAAAACGTGTATAATATTATTTCTCCTTACTTTCATATTAATTGCTTTCTCCCTTTAAATCCTCATTGTTTTCCTTTCTTATTTCCTTCATTGACTTGGTTCTGGAGCATAACATACTCTGCAAGAAATGGAAAACAAATAAGAAAATAAATATTTCAAGCTAAAATTAAATGTGTATCCTACCAAAAATGTAAAATTATCATTTTTTCCTAATTGTAAAACTGCGATTAATATATTTACTTTCACAAATAATTAATGTGCATATATTCATAAATATTTAACATCTATATATTGTCTTTTTCCAACTATAAAGAACTTTCATTTTTCTCTTTCACGTATATTAATTTTTCTCACCCTTTCTTTCATATGTGTGTGTGTGTGTGTGTGTGTGTGTGTGTGTGTGTCTGTATTATTCCGTCTCCCCCGTGTATTATACAACTTCCTAATTCAAATTAGCTTTAATTCCTGCAGCTTCCCTTTTTTTGTTACTGTTTTCATTACATATAGGTTTGATGCACTTGAATTTTTTCAAGCTATGACTTGTGATTTTTTCAAGCTTTTCCAAGCTATGACTTGTGATTTTTTCCTAACCACTTCAGGAAAGGTTTGATGCACTTAAGGGGAAATACGGGGATCAGATGGAAGAGGATCAAATATGGGAGAAAGCTGTGAAAGGAGAGGACTCCAGAGGCAGGTTATTCGGGTTTGGCTTCCGGGGAAGAACCAGCAAGTCAACCCGAGTACTCGAGACAGTTGAGGCGAGCCCATCGGGTCCAACCAGGAGCACTGCCACCTCTGCTGCAGATGCGAACAGGAGTTTCTCAAATGTAGAAGTGGCACAGTTACTAGCAGCTGAACGAACCCAGTTTGCTAATGAGATAGCTGCCCAGGATAGGCGACACAGAGCTGAAATGGATGCTCTTCATAAACACCATGAGTACACAAGAGCGTGTTTTGATGCGCTCTTCAGAGCAGGTGGAGTGAGGCCGCCACCGGTAAGCATTTTTATAAATTAATATATGGTAGTTTCTCACTAAATACTAATAAGGCTAACAAGAAAATCATATTGGAATATAATTAGTAAATGAGTATTTTCGCTGATTGATTTTCTCACTAACACTCTTCTTTTGCCAATTGTTTTGTAGGAGCCGTCGTCGGAGGCCAATGCTGATGGGGGTCACAATGGGAGTGGAGGCCACCCCAACCCAGCAGAGGGCAATTCGGGAGGGGGAGATATCAATGAACCACCAAGGCCTACTAAAGGAGGGGAAGTGCAGGGCTCTTAAGGCCAAGGATCTCTGATCCACTGTGTTAAACTTGCAATTTGTAATAATTTAATTTACTTTCTAAGGGCGCTACCTTGTGTTGATATGTCTGACTGTGTTAGGACTATGGCTTAACTTGAATTTCAAATATGTCTTAGGATGTGTGCTGATATGGTCTGCTTGTGTTAATTGTATTAACTTGCATTTCAAATATGGCCTGCTTGTGTTAACTTAGGATGCATTTCAAATATGTTTAACTAGCACTTTGTCACTTTAAATCTCTGGACCATGTGGGTTGTATTAATTAAAATATTATGCGTACAATGGTACGCAACAAAAAAATTAACTAAATTAACAAATAGATGCCACTATTTCCATTGGTATACCGTTGGAAATACATATGACCTCTTGAATCGGGCCGCCGCATCGAGTAGTACTTTCTTTCAGGGACCCCTCGGCCAGCTCTTTAATCGCCAGCTCCTCTCTTGTTACCTCTTTAATCGCCAGCTCTTCCATACTCATATTACCTCTTTAATCGCCAGCTCCTCTCTTGGACCCCTCGGCCCCTGTCACTTGGACCCTTCGCCTGCCACTCTTTTCCACCACCTCTTTCTTGGAGCTCATCTCGTTTCATCCCAAGTGAACTCATTTCGTCCAAAGTTAACTCATCTCGTTTCCTCTAGGACCCCGACCGAATCTGTTGTTGTGTTCGGTGAGCTAGGGCGAGTAAATTGACTGAGGTTAACATATTCTATTTTTCATTTGCGCAGGGACCTATTTTTATTTACTGATTTGACTTGTAGAGTTGCAGCAATGAAAAACTGAGAGTAAATTGATAAGGTGATAATAATTGAGAACAGTTTTTAGATAGTAAATTCACCTAATTAATCCCCAACTACTTAATGCACTGCCTTGTCATAATTGAGAACAGTTTTTAGATAGTAAATTATACCCAATGCACTTTCTTAACAGATGCACTACCTTGTCATATTTGTCATTTGTGTATTTGTGCTTGCTCCATTGTGTAATTAACTCAAGTATATATAATCTGTACAGATATGGCAACTGATCGGGGGTGGATGTACAATGGCAGAAATAAAACTGGTGGAAATCTTGAACCCGAATTTGTGAAGGGTGTCGCTGAATTTATTGCAACAGCAGTGTCCAAACCCTCTGTTGTGCGTCTCGATCGACAGGGCCAGAAGTGTATCCCGTGTCCGTGTACATCATGTGACAACCTCTACAACAAAGATGTGGGGACTGTCGAACTACATCTTTATCGTTTCGGATTTTGCAACTCATATCATGTTTGGCACAAGCACGGCGAGCCACACCCCAATTCAGCTAGCTCTCAACCACACAGTCCACCAACTTTGAACTTTGCAACAGACCGAATGGAAGACATGGTAAGGGATGCCGCTCCTCAAGGATTTGATTGGAATGAGGAGACACCTACTGGAGCAGCTAAAAAATGGTTCGACATGATGGAAGCATCGCAAACACCGCTTTGGAAAATTAACTCAACGGGTGAAGTGAAATGCGAGACACACACCGTCTTATCGGCTGTGACACGTGCCATAGCTTTGAAGTCCAAACACCAATTGAGCCAAAGATGTTTTGATGATATGTTGGGTCTCATGAAAAGCACGCTTCCATGTGGTGCAGAAATGCCAGAAAATTTCTACCAAGCAAAGAAATTGGTTTCCGAATTGGGCATGGACCATGAGAAGATAGATGTATGCCCTAACTTTTGTATGCTATATTACAAAGGAGCGAACAAGAAGAAAACACAATGTGATGTATGTGGGGAGCCAAGGTATAAGCCAACTGGACCCAACAAGAATGCTAAACCTATTCCACAGAAGGTACTCCGTTATCTACCTATCACACCCCGATTGCAAAGGATGTACATGACCAAATCATCTGCGAAGAATATGAGATGGCACAAGGAAGGTGTGCGTCACAAAGCACCGATGATGGTACACCCGGCGGATGGTGAGGCTTGGAAACATTTCGCTCGTAAACATCCTGATTTCGCAGGAGAGTTGAGAAATGTCGTGTTGGGGCTAACAACGGATGGGTTCATGCCATTCAACTCGAGTGCAGCTCCATATTCGTGTTGGCCGGTATTTGTCTTTCCGTATAATCTACCACCTGGGATGATAATGAAAGAAGAAAGCATGTTCCTCGCGCTTGTCATTCCGGGACCGAAGCATCCGGGTCGGGACATTGACATTCTCCTCGAACCTTTAATCGACGAATTGAAAAAATTGTGGTTACATGGCGAAATGACATGGGATGGGTACAAAAAAGATAATTTCAAGATGCGTGCACAACTTTGTTGGACGGTGAGTGATTACCCGGCTTACGAGATGCTTTGTGGGTGGGGTACAAAAGGAAAGTTGGCTTGTTTTTATTGCATGGACAAGACAAAGTCTTTTCAACTCGAGAATGGTGGAAAAGCATGTTGGTTCGATTGTCATAGGTGCTTCTTGCCTCCGAATCACGCATTCCGTCGAGACAGGAAGAATTTTAAAAAAGGTAGAGTCGAGAATGATCCGCCACCGCGACGATTGACGGGAGAGGAGCTTGAAAATATAGTGAGTTTAATTGGGGAGATTAAATGGGGTAAAGAAGGAGCATTAAACCAGATTCCGGGTTATGGTCAGACTCACCATTGGCAAAAGAAGAGTATTTTTTGGAGTTTACCATATTGGAAAGACAATCTGTTGCAACACAATTTGGATATGATGCATTTGGAGAAGAATTTCACCGAAAATTTGATATACACGCTTTTAAGCATAGGCGGCAGAACCAAGGATAATGAAAAAGCTAGAAAAGATCTAGCTCTATTGTGTGATCGTCCCAACCAGCACCTAACTCCAGCCGATAATAACCCGGGAAAGATGAAAAAACCAAAGGCGCCATTCGCACTCTCTCCAGATGATAAGAAGATTGTTTTAAAATGGCTCAAGGATATAGTAAGGTTTCCCGATGGCTACGCATCCAATTGGTCAAGGTGTGTTAACTTAGTCACTGGAACCCTCATTGGGCTCAAAAGTCATGATTTACATGTGTTCATGGAGCGTCTCCTCCCCGTCGCCTTTCGGGACTTTGTCCCGGATTCCGTATGGGATGTTTTATGTGAGATTTCAGCATTCTTCAGAGAGATTTGTGCCAAGGAGCTAGATCCAGTGAGGGTGGCAACCTTAGAAAATGATATTATCGTTACAATGTGCAAGGCAGAAAAAATATTCCCACCCGGTTTCTTCGATTCAATGGAGCATCTTGCAGTGCATGTAGCATACGAGGCAAGAATGGGTGGGCCAGTAGGGTCCCGATGGATGTATCCATGTGAAAGGTGTGTTGCATATTGCTTATATTTGTCGACCATGAAGATATTTGTAACAACTAACACTAAACTATTGTTGCAATTACAGGCGTAACAAAGAACAACGTATGAGAGTCACAAACAAGGCGCGTATTGAGGGTTCGATCGTGGAGGCTACAATTGCCAAAGAAATTGGTACTACTTCGACACACTATTTTGCAGAAAAATCTAATATTGGCCAAGAAGTTGGAACAAGTACCCGAGTAGCTAGGCCACTTTCGATATTCGATACTCCGGGCCGGTTCATTGGCAGGGAAAGACGGAGGACTCTCGATGACACGGATTTTAATGCTGCACACACCTATATTATCCTCAACTGTCCAGAGATCTGTGAGAAGTACTTGGGGTACAATATTATGAATTTTCTTTTGATGTTTCCAAAAGTATCTATTCTAAAACCAATGTCAAACCTAATATTTGGACATATTCTAATGTGCAGAGAGTTTGATACATGCATGCTCAACTCTGGAGTAGCCACAAGCCCCCAAGATTTGCCAAAAGTTCGTCAAGATGGTTTTGCACAGTGGTTGCGAAAAAAGGTAATAAATTCTCGTGATGAGGACGATTACTACATACGAATGGCAGGAGTCAAGCCTAGCAAACAAGCGTACTTCTATGAAGGATACGAAGTCAACGGGTATCGATTTCACACAAAATCATGTGGGGAAGACAAGACAACTCAAAGTTTCGGTGTTTGCATCAAAGGCGAGTGGGATGCAAATGCCCCACAAATTGATTACTATGGAGTTCTCCAAGAGGTCATTGCACTAGAATATGATGCCCACACGGTAGTTCTCTTTAGGTGTGATTGGTTCGACATAATAAACGGTGTAAAGGTGGACCACGAACATGGTCTTGTTGAGGTTAACCATACTTCTCGCCTAGCAACTTATGAGCCGTTTGTATTAGCAGCGCAAACAACCCAAGTGTGCTACCTACCATATGCATCGCAAAAGCCCGAAAGACGTCAATGGTGGGTGGCATTTAAAACAAGCCAGAAGTCGAGGTTTCATGCCGAGGGTGACGATTCAAACTTAGAATTTTACCAAGATGAAAGGCCGGATAATCCAATATCGGTCTCAGATGGACCAGACTTTGATTGGGATGGTATGGTCCTTGGAGAAAACGACTTCGAGCTAGTAGACGAAAGAACAGTCCTCCCCCCCACAACATCAGCTGCACCGCAATCAATTGCAAGGGACGTAAACCACGTAGATGAAGGTGAGGAAGAGCATGGCAGGGAGGAAGAGTATCACATGGAGCAAGGTGATGAAGAAGATTATGATTCCGATGAAGAATATTAATTGGTAAAGCAATTCCGACGTTTGGTAAACACATTGTTGTACTAATTGTGATTTTACTCACCTAGCATATCAAGTAATAACCATGCTTGTACCAGCCCCATACATAAGTGAAACTAAGCCAAACACATGCTGGTATATTTAGTTGCCTAAACAGCCCCAATTTGACCTACTGTCAGTATAACATCTGTACATAGAACTCTGAACTGAAATTGATCAAATCCTTGTACTTACACACACTACATACATATACAAGCACACTGAAAAAAGAATCTCCTAAAAAGGATTTTTCTACAAATTTTGGTGGCCATTTGAATCTCATATCCTTGCACACCAGCCGACCCTCACAAAACAGTGAACTTCACTGAGTTCCAAGCCTTCATAATTTTTGAAACTTTTTTAGTATAAACTACACAAGGTAACCATCATTTCCATATAAAGAAATAAGAATTTGTTGTAGCCATTTGCTCACAATAATTTTCTAAAGATGGACTGTCAAAACTGCACTGTTTCATGTATAACTATCACCAAAATCATGCCTGTTCATCACAGTTCTAGTTATAATAAAAATTTGATACTTGTCCACTGAAAAGCATGTACATCAATGGTTATTTCCATATAAAGAACACCCAATATAGTGTAGCCAATTAATTGTAATAAAAAGGACAAATCAGCATGCCAGAAAAGGGCAAACTAGTCCATACTAGCTAAGCCACATCTCCTGAGTTGATGTTAACTTTCAGATTTAGCTTTTTTTAAACTTTGTTAGTGGTTGAATTAGTTTTTTTCAGGAAAATTATTGTGCTTTTGAGCTGGTTTAATTTAGTTTTGCTTGTGTGAAACCGATATCGCTGTGCTAATTGAGTATTTTTTAGATGTCATATCAATATGCTAGTACTTTAACACATCTAATAGATTGAAATTATCAAAATAGAGATGAAAATCTTGTATATGGATTTTTCTTCAATTAAGAACAGGAAAACTTGATATTTTGGTTAAATTGAGTACTGAATAATGGAGAATTCAGTAGTATCTCATGGGTTTCAGTTGTGAATATTTTAGGCTTCTATGTTTGCTTCTAGTAAAGTTTTATTTCTTACTTTGATTTTTATGCTAATTTTTCTAATTTAGTAACACTAATATGTTTAAAAACATATATTGCAGGAGGACAAATTAAAGAGACATTCAAGGCAGATCTTATATATTGTTTTTATTTGACACAATGTTTTGTATCTCAATTAAATGCATTACCTTATTCTAAAGACCAAAATTTATGTTTTCATTGTAAAGTTTAGTTTATCTCAATTAAATATTGCTTGTTGCTGTGATTTATTTTTATGTACCATTTAAAGGGATATTTCAAATAAACATAAACGTTTCTGTCTCCAGGTACTTAACTTTTCCAACGGTAGCCTCATGGAAATAATAAGTCTATCTATAAAATAATATAAACTGAATCAATAAAACATTTCCAACGGCAGAGTCCTTGAGTATTTCCATGAACCTTCACAGTAAAATAATATAAACAAATTACACAAAACATTTCCAACGGTAGCCCACGGAAATAATAAGTCTCCCTACTTCACACTTATTTCCAACGGCAAGGGGAGAGGTATTTCCGTGAACTTTCAATAAAATATAATATTTGGTCTGTTCGGCGGGTCATGGGTCATGCAAAAGTTTTTCCAACGGCAGATAAGAAACATTTCCATGCGGAGACAGCAGGGATTTCCAACCGCTACTATTTCCATGAGGTTACCGACGGAAATTGTTAATGGTGTCAGAAAACCCAATTTCATTTCCGTCGACCCTTCCTCCGGTTGGAAATAACAATTGCTACGGTTGGAAAAAGCGGAAATTCTAGTAGTGTTTTGATCAAAATCAAAATACATGACGACTGTCAACAACTGTTTTAATTAAACTACAACAATGAGTATTCATTTTGGTTTAAATGAATTACTTGACATATAGTATAGATTGTACATTATTAGTTAAATTTCAGTCTTAAAATCACAAAAATTATTTAAGAGTTGAGTATCTAAAAAGTAATTATCTCACTCGCAACATTAAGGATAATATAAGAGTAGCCAATTGGGAGACAAAGAGACCTAATTCACTTCCAACTTCTATTTTATTAATTAACACCAAATTGCAACAATTCTTGTATAATATTTGACTGCAAACGGGAAGGAAACATCTACTGTGGAAGTTGCAACTTTTGGTTGGCTAGATGCAATACATTAATTAATTCAGGCCTGACATCCATAACGTGCATGGTCTTACGTAGGAGAATGGATATTTTTTTATCCACAATTCTATGAAAGATCGGATGTGTGTGTAGATATATAAAATTGAAACTTTAATTTAGTATAATTCGTAGTTAGTAGTAAAAATATTTTGTATAATTTATGATGAGTTATTCACGAATTAAACATAATTTCTAATTCTTTTATGAATTATTTATAAATTACTTATATTTTTTTTGATTTACAAATAGATAACATACTGAAAGCTTACTTAAAACACTAACAACTAATGTATAAATACGACTTAGATATATAAGAAAAACTATTTTGCACTAACGATTTTGAAATCACTTCAAAATTATGTATAATTACTAAAACATAAAATCTATTATTACGGGCTATAATTTTTGTAATTTATATAGAAGTAAAATATATGAAAAATAGACGACATAAAAATCATAAACATTCTACCATTAAGATAAGTGTAAAAATTAACTGTTTGCACTATTTTTAATATATTTATTATTTTTGAGCAAAAGAAGAGGACCTCTTTATAATTAATTTCCTCACACAAATTTGCAGATAATTCCGAACTTACCTCTCTCTGTATATATTGTTTGTATTAATTAGTTAACAACTGAAATTGTACGTTTGGAAAAACATTTTCTTCTTTGAGTTTGAAACATAAAATAATTAAAATGCCCTTGTGAACTAAAATTGTACTTAATTGCAAAATTGTTGTTCTGATTGTTGCATCAAATTAATGTAGTTTTAATTTGATAAAATTATGGAAATACTATAACCTTGGTCATATTTGATTGAAATAAATCAAAATGTATACGAATAAAGCAATCAAATGTAGTTAAACATTAACTAGCTAGCTAGGTGGTACATAAACTAGAACGCTTTATTTGTAAGCCCATAAATATATATATATAGTTAAAAATTTGCAAATTTTAGAGGACTAAAGATTAGCCTTAAAATAATAAATTAGAGGAGGGATCCACTTACAATATTTGTAAGTTACTTGACCCTCATTTCTGTCTAAAAAAATATTTGTAAGTTACAGCATCTTATAACAATTTGGTTTTTTGATTTTAAAAGTCCAAACAGTCTATCCAAACCGTTCAACATGATCTCTATATTAAAATGTGCTTGGAGATCAAATTTTATATATTTTTTGAATTTTTTACTACTTATTAATTATTTTACAAAACTGTTGTTTCAGTACTTCATAATTGTCTAAAAATAACAATTTTGTAAAATACTTAATAAATAGTAAAAAAATTCAAAAAAATGTAAAATTTGATCTCCAAGTACATTTTAATATAGATATCATGTTGATCGGATTGAATCAACTGTTTGAACTTTTAAAACCACAAAACTAAATTGTTATAAGATGTTGTAACTTACAATTATTGTAAGTGGATCCCTCCTCAATAAATTAAGTTATTAATTTTAAAAATCTTCAGATCATATATAATAGACCCATATGGGTAGTTACATAAAATCCAGCCATTACTAAACTTCCAATATGAATAGAGAAACACATAGTAGCATTATTAGTACATATCCTAAGATATTTTCTCGTTCCACTAAAACCCTAACTGGATATATATAATCAACACACGTATATAAAAGAAATAGATAAACAAATAAAAAATGCGACCCGGGTCAACCTACTACACTATAAAACCTCTTTGTTTCCACCATCATCGCTCAAATCATTTCACAATTCCACCTCAATTTAGGTGTCTTTTCTCCTGAGGTATATCCTCTCTCCCATCTCTCTTCCTCTGATCTTGCATCTACTAAATATTCTTGTAGAAACATTGTTAAGATGCATCTGCTTTTAGAATATTCCCTTCTCCTCTCTAGATTTATATATGCTATGTGTTTCATACATAGAATCTACGACTAGATTTTGCCTATTAACAACCAATGATGAATCTTCTGAGGTTGTATTATAATCTCCAACACTTCAGTATTTAAATATCTATACCTATGTACAGAGGTTCTTTTTTTTTTTTCTTCACACAATACTTCTACTGCTTATAGGTTACATTAGCTCTTCCAAGATAACAAATACTACAACTAAATAGATGGTTAGACCACCGTGCTGTGACGAGGCTGAGGTGAAGAGGGGTCCATGGACAGCAGAGGAGGATGGGAAGCTGAAGGAATTCATAGAGAAACACGGCCCAGGGAACTGGCGCTACCTCCCGAAAAAGGCTGGGTTGAAGCGGTGCGGGAAGAGCTGCCGCCTCAGATGGACCAACTATCTGCGACCTGATATCAAGCGAGGAAAATTCTCTGATGATGAAGAGCACCTCATCATGCACCACCACTCCGTCCTTGGTAACAAGTATGACCTCTCTCTCTCTCTCTCTCTCTCTCTCTCTCTCTCACATGCTCGCGCATGCACGCAGAAATTTATAAGTGCTTATGCGATCATGAGTCTGAATCTGTTTACATTGATATCGACATGGCCATATGAAATTTTGAAGTTCTCATTCTAAAGAATAAAAATTTATTTAACCTTAAAAAGAAAAAGAATACAAATTTATTTAGTTTACGTACTTTATTCAGGTATGGATTGGTTGCAAGTTTTCAATTGAAACTTACCCTGACAGCATGCTCTTGTATTTAGAAGATCGAACAAATTGAATTAATGTTCTAATTAATCTTTTGAAGGTGGTCTATGATAGCTACAAATTTGCCTGGTCGCACTGACAATGAGATCAAGAACTACTGGAATACCCACATCAGAAAGAAGCTCCGCATGATGGGAATCGATCCGGTCACTCACCAACAACGCACAGATCGTGATATACTGTCCAATTTACCTAGCCTTCTAACCGCCGTGAATGGGTTGAATCTTGGCAACATTACAAACCCCTTAGAAAGTGCGTTGAGGCTACAAGCAGATGTCGCACACCTAGCGAGGATGCACCTTATAAAAAACCTGCTTCAAGCAATCAGTCTAGATCCTCTGTCAACAAATGTTGACGCATTGAATTTTGTTTTGGGTTGCAATGCCCTTCAAACCGGCTTTGTTAGCAACCTCTGTCAGCCAAATTTCTCAAATTCAGGTATCTATAATTTTAACACCTTCAACCAAGAATCTGACATTTCATACGAAATATGCTGTTTGGCAAGTGACGGTACTGATAATTCCTTGTTTAATATCTCTCAAGTCCCTTCACTGGTTGCGGCTTCACCTGAGGAAGTGGCTCAACCGGCTGTGAGCCCGAATACGTACTCAAATTTATCAAGCTTATCCGAGCCGTCAGAGACGCTCAATCTAACTGGTTTAGTGGATGAGGGTTTTAGTTGGAAGGATATTCTAGAGTAAGTAGGAAAATTTGTTGATATTAATTATATTTATTTATTTAAGTTTCTCACGTCTTATTTTTTTTGAAAGCTTGGTAGTGACTACGATGATTAAGTTTTCTCAATGTCACTATGTTAATTACCTTATTTTAAGTATCTAAATTTTTTTTTTCTCATTATTTGCAGCCAACTATCATGGTCCAGTACGTAGATCTTTGGTCATGTGGGAGTAAAGATGGAAACTATTTTTAATGTTTTTGAGTGATTAGAGACCCAATAAAAAGAAGATGATTTAGAAAGAGTTTGTGTAAAAAGGTTCTATGATTGCTTAGTTGTTTCTGCCCTTGTAATTAAGATATTGTTTTTGTACTAAGTTAGATGTGTACTTCATCCCCAGCTTCCTTGAATTTATTTTCTTAATTAATTTAGAGCGTCTCCTTTACTCAGCATGTTAACGAACTCCTTGCTAGATACTAAAACATGTAATCCAGCGATGACTTAATTTATATATGCACTACTAAAATTTGATTAGTTAGGTTAGTTATATAGGTTGTTGCTTGTGGAATGAGATAACGAGCTGAGTGTGACCTTTCTTCTTGATTTGGAAAGTTCAAATAGTAAGTTGAACAATAAAAAATCTTTATCCACTATTCACAAGGTTTATCATATGTAAACTAGAAAAATTAATAAAAGAATTGAAAGATAATATGTACCATTTCTATTTTTGATATATGTTATTTGTGGTATTTTTGGCTATATTTCTAGCAATTAAATAAACTTTTTAGATGTATGTACTGACGCACACTAAAGAATGCATGGTATAATGTATTAGCTATAGACTCTGGTCAACTGCCAATATGCAAATTAAAAGGGAAAATGATTTTCTATCATTGAACTATATTTTGTGAAGTTATTTAACATTCTTTTATTCTATGAACTTGAGGGAGGTTCTCAAATAGCGGCGCTACAGTTTCTGAACAAACCATGCATGCTAATAGCGTTACAACATTTTTTTTAATTGAGTTTCAACAATATATATATATATATAGCACATTTAATTAGCACGGAAATATCCCGATATTTTTATTAAAACCTCCAAAAAAAAACAAATTATCAAATCTGCTCCCACTCCAACTTTATTTTTATTTCTACCCCAACCGCCCGTGGGGTGGGCGGTCCACTTTCCGGACCAGACCGCCTAGCAGGCGGGCGGTCCACTACCCTGATCTGACCGCCCAGCAGCTGGGCGGTCCTCTATAAAACCCTATAAAAGGGGTTTTTCTCTCTATAAAACCCTATGGCTGAGTGCGCCCGCACTCTGGGTCAGTGCGTCCGCACTGGGCTCGGTTTTCTCTGTGTTGTGCTCTGAATTTCTGAATTTCAAACGAGCATAACTCATGATCCGTAACTCCGTTTTCAGTGTTCTACCACTTTTCGGAAAGCTTGCGAGAAGATCTACAATTTGCTCCATTTCCTGTAACTTAAATAGACTTTGGCAATAACTTGATTCTTGGATATATTTCATTCTATTCTCTACTAAAATACAAGATATTTGGTGTTATTATGTCATAAAAACCAGACCGAACATGTATATAATTTAGGCCTATCAAATTTTTAGAAATTTATGTCGCAGACTTTATTTCATTAGTTTTGTGTTTGTTTATATTTTATGTTGTTAGTTTTGTATACGTAATTAAGTAATAAAAATAACAAAAATGAAGCATATAAAATAATCGAGGCAAATAAAAAATTGCATAGTTCACAAACTACCAATTAGAATAGTTCACAATATACATCTAAAATAGTTCATAACATAATTTAACAAAACTTGGTAATCAGCGACGACGGCCGAACAAACTCAAAATACGACTTCTGGGTCTGGGTGCAGCTGGTTCTGCCACAACAACAAAGTAGGCACTTATCGCGAGGCACTTTTTGCGAGGGAGTACCGTCATAACTGTGCTTTTTCTTTTCGCAACGGTACTTTTCACGACGGAGTTCCCTCGCGATAAGTGCCTACTTTTTGTAGTGTGCGGCACTACCGGATGTCTTTCCATGGCTACTACCGGTTCCTGGGCTTTCATGAGTGCGGCGGCTACTACTGGTTCCTGAGCTTTCACCCCTGCGGTGGCTACTACCGGTAGCCTCAGCAACAACTCTAGCATTTTCTCTTTCGTTGGCTTCGTTAATGGCACCTGCATTGCATTCCAGTTGAAATAAAATCAAAACAAAATATAAGTAAACAAATAAAATATAAGTAAATAAAAAAAATATAAGTAAATAAAAGGAATCAACCGTACCTGCTCGCTGCCTGTCAGTTGTTGAACGGCGGGCCTGATGTCCCATTCGCCTACCTTTCATCTCGTCCATGGTCATTACTTGACGCTTGTGGGGTCTTCTTCCTTTTCTGATCCACCCTCTTGCGGGACAGACTCTATCACCAACATAGGGCGGCCACTGATACTGGTTGGGATAAGGATGGAAAGATGCACCCCAAGTACTCACAAGGTACTCGGTACGGTACATGTCTGCGACATAATCATCCTCAGAGAAGTTTCTCTCCCGGCACACCGCCATAACATGAGAACAAGGTAGGTGGGCCAACTGGATTCCTTGGCAAGTGCATGTTACAGTATTGTCAGGTGCAAAAATAACAACATACTTGAACATCATTTTCACGAACTCCATAGTCCCATCCAGTCTACGGCCGGTTGGAGCAAACTCATCTGGACAGTGCACTTCGAATTCCAATTGGTTATCCCCGTACGGGACAACTCTCATAGCTGAACCTTTCTCCCTATGTTTCCTTAGTTTTCCCTCCACCCTTGTTGAAAACGTTTGATTCCTGGACATTAATTCAGAAAATATAAGTCAACAAATAAAAATATACATACCTTGGCAAAATCTCTGAATAAAAATATACATACCTGGACAGTAATTCAGATGCTTTAACACGCCGTGCAACAAACAATGCATTTAACTTGTAGAAGGTGTCCTCCACAATTGCTGCCACGGGCAGCTGCCGGCTCTGCTTGAAAACAACATTCAAGGACTCAGACCCATTTGTGGTCATAATTCCCCATCGGAAACCTCCATCACGGGCTTGTAATATCTTCTCATATCGAGGTGGCTCAGTCAGATCGGCGGGATTATTTTTTCCCACCTTGAGTAAGTACAAATTTGCCTTTGGACAGTACTGCAAAAAAAATTCAGATGAGAAAACGTTTGATTAAATAATTCAGAAAATATAAGTATGTGAAAATATATATACCTTGGCAAAATCTCTGAACATCTCTTCCACCCTTCTCGGCTTCTTCTTCTTGGCACCAATTCTGAATGTATCTGCAACCCATTTTTTAGATCCGCAGTTCTTGTGTAGGTTGTCTGTAACATGTTGCATACACAGCCTATGCACATATTCGCCGTTCGCTGTCGACCACCCGAAATCTGGGCGATCAAAAACATATTTGATTCCTTTGTGCTGGTCTGATATGACACAAAAGAACCGATCGCCAACCACTTGTCTTCTTACGAACCTCATGAAAAATTCCCAGTTTTCCCCGTCCTCCTTCTCAACAATTGCAAAGGCCAAAGGCAACAACTGGTTTTCAGCATCATATGCACATGCGATCAGCAGTCTCCCATCGTAACGGCCAGACATGAAGCATGCATCCACACTGATGACCGGTCTAATGTATGGCACAGCTTGAATACATGGACCGAACGCCCATGCTATGGCCTTGAATTGCAACGCGTTGTCGACAGTCCGTACGCCTATATTCCAACATTCAAACACGGTGCCGGGATTTGTACTTGTTATGGCCTGCAGCAATGGTGCAAGCAAGTTGTATGAACCATGCCAGCTACCGAACATTCGGCAAATCGCAAGTTCACGCCCTCTCCACAACCTGTTGTATTTTGGGACGACATGCTTGTAAACGCGTCTGACATGTCTAGCGACCTCCTTAAGGCTCATCGATGGGTCCTCCTTAACGTCATTCTCAATTACATCGGCAATAAGTGAAGCCGTAAGATTTGCATGGTCTTTCCTTGATGACGCAGCCTTGCATGTGTGAGGTGGTTCACACTTCTTAATAATCCATGCCTCGCCCTTACCCACAGGGGTTGCATAGAGACGGAAGTGGCAATGCTCTTCGTCTTTACAAACAATTACTAACCCTCTTCGGTCCCTTTTTTCAGTTATGCACTCCCAGTTGCCGTGAACATGGACCTCATGTATTTTCTTCACAAGTTCATCTATGTTGGTGTAAACCTGCTGGGGAGCAAGCTCTTGACTGTACCTGACACGCGGCCCAAAAAATGAGATGTCTGCCTCTTCAAAAGCAGTGGTATCGTTGAATGTGGGGCACGGATGCCTATCTGTCCGACCTCTAATCGGAAATCTGTCTTCCTTAGGTAAATAATCTCCATCACCTTCTGACAGGTGATCAGAATCCCAATCCCCTTCCCATTCGTCACCTGTTTCCAAATTTCCTTGTGGTACGGCATCGAGCTCAGCATCAAGGTCAAGGTCTCTCCGGATAGCAACGGATGACACTATAGGTATTGATGGTGGTACAGATGGAAATCTGGGTTGGATTGGGGTTTCAGGAGGAGGTGGTGGTGGTGGTAGATCGGTGGTAAAATCAGGTACAAAATTCTCATAAACGGGTGATACGGGCGGTTCATAACTCGAGTGGCGGGGGTTGTCATACCTTGAGGGGTGGGGGTTGTCATAACTATAGTGGCGGGGGTTGTCATAACTAGAGTGGCGGGGGTTGTCATACCCCGAGTGCTCACGACCCGAGTTGTCATAACCCGAGTGATCATAACTCGAGCTGTCATAACTCGAGTGACGCGGGTTGTCATAACCCGAGTGATCATAACCTCTATTTTCCCTAGATGTTCCAACCCCGGGTTTACGCTGAACTCTCCTAGAATATAAGTCCATTACCATTACCCCCTGTGACTGAAAAGTGTCGTAAACACTCCTCCATAATGACTCATCTGTTATTGGATACCTGGTATAGTAAGGTCTACCACCACTTACTATGTTAATCCGGGTAGCTAAATCTATATCACACCGGTTGGGATTCACACCGATCTTTTCATACACTATTCCCTTCAGTTCAACAAATGAGGTATTTTCATTTACCTCGAAGCCGTAGGCTGCTTCCTTAGTGTACTGTGCTCCCTCCGCACCCCGGGTAAACTTCCCGCCCACATACAGTGCAACCAACATATGAGAGTTCTGGAATTACTGTTCTGGAAACACTGTTCTGGAAACACTGTTCTGGAAATACTGTGCTGGGATTATTGTGCTGGGATTACTGTGCTGGGATTACTGTGCTGCGATTACTGTTTACCATCGCCTCAAAATCGCTGAAAAAGTCGCCTCTGACGGCTCTCTCATCTCTCATTCAGTGAAAATATTTTTGTGGGATTGGGTAATGACTACTGTGTTGCTCAGGAGAGAGAAAAACCCCTTTTATAGGGTTTTATAGCGGACCGCCCAGCTGCTGGGCGGTCAGATAAGGGTAGTGGACGGCCCGCCTGCGGGGCGGTCAGGTCCGGAAAGTGGACCGGCCAGCCCACGGGCGGTTGGGGTAGAAATAAAAATAAAGTTGGGGTGGGAGCAGATTTGATAATTTGTTTTTTTTGAGGTTTTAATAAAAATATCGGGGAAATATCACATGAGTTTGATTTAGTAAAATTTGTTTCATTAGAAAGTTGTACAGTTATCTGAATAATTTGCCAGTTGAAATTGTCCTTTTGTTAACTGATGAATAGACCACTCAAAATTGTGGGCTGTGTGCTCATATGTCATATCATACTTACCTTTTTTTGATTGGTCGAAAGACTAAAATTGAGCTACTATTTCTTTTGGTTACAAGCTAGGTGCAATTATACATTAAGTGTATTTAACTTTCTATTAGATTAATTCTATATGTGAGAGAACAATAAGAAGTCGCTGGTTCAAAATTTAGTGTTCTCATCAGAGAAGATTAATTTGAAAACTTTGTACCTAATTTTATTACATAAAGAAGGGAAGAAAATAGACACTAATCTGATGCAAACAAGAAAGAGAAGAGGATTGACACTTTTTTTTGTTCTTGCTCTCATTCACTTTTATCTCATTTTTATACTCTTGTCCCTTCATTCTCGTATATAATATTTTTTAAAAGTTGTTATACCATCAGTTTCATTCGAAACAAAAGAGTTCAATGGTACCACACTCAGAAACTAGTGGAGATAAAAAATTACAAGTTTTAGTGAGTTAGCACTACATGCTAAAACAACACAGCCATAATAATAATAATGCATATGGTACAATATCCTGTTACAAATGAGATTCAAAAAGTCATGTAATTAAGCAAGCTCCGCTAATTAAAATTCTTAGAGATATATAACAACCTCTGCCTCTTGCACCTGTATTTTGGTAAAAGACTAACTAACATCAAAAGTCAAACACTACTACAGAAAAAGAGATTGCACACGGACATTACTGGAGGAGCTACATGGATTTCCTGCCGTGTACGAATTGAGGGTGTATGAATAGGTACCCTCTTTCTACACGGATATTTACCCGTGTGCATTATAACACTTTCTACACGGATTACTATATAAACAGTCGTGTACATACACCTGCCTGTGGCGCTCTCCATATAACCGAGCTACACGGATATTATGTAAACGACCGTGTACGACTACTCTTTCTACACGGACATTGAAATTAATATCCGTGTAGCTTACTTTTTCTACACGGACGTTTAGTTTCATATCCGTGTAGCTCTCTTAACAATCATACACGGATAAAAATAAAATAATCTGTGTAGTTCTCTGAACTCGTTCTACACGGACTTTGGTTAAACAACCGTGTCGAATTACTCTTTCTACACGGATGTTTAATTTCATATCCGTATAGCTCTCTTAACTATCATACACAGACAAAACTAAAATAATCCGTGTAGCTCTCTGAACACGTTCTACATGAGCTTTGGTTAAACATCCGTGTCGAATTACTCTTTTCTACACGGACGTTTAATTTCATATCCGTGTAGCTCTCTTAACTATCATACACGGACTATATAAAATAATCCGTGTAGCTCTCTGAACTCGTTCTACACGGACTTTGGTTTAACATCCGTGTAGAATTTTGCTTTTTACACGGACTTCTAATTTCATATCCGTGTAGCTCTCGTAACTATCATACACGGACAAATATAAATAATCTTTGTAGCTATCTGAACTCGTTCTACACGGGATTTTGTTAAATATCCGTGTAGAATTGGCCTTTTTTTTGGTTTTTTTTTATTCTGGGCTAGCCTCCAGTTTAATTTGCTAGCCAGTTTTCCTACAAATTTCATATACACCATTCTGTTTTGCTAGCCAGTTTTCCAGATAATTTGACATTAAATTATGCTTGCTAAATTCATATATACCCTAAATTGTTATACAAAACTATACAAATCCATGTTCAGCATTACAAAATTCAGATAGAAACCACCTTGCCCACATACATCTTACTTCGTCGATCTGCTCCTTGGAGTAATGATCTTGCTTTGATGCTTGCTACAATTATAATTTGGTATTAGTTAGTAACAAGGAAAGGTAGATGCAAGACAGTCGCAAATATCAATTGCTAATTAATGAAATGAGAATTATAAGTCAAACATGGAAATATCAATTGCTATTATATAGGCACAATTAATATGAATTACCACATCTGGAAAATGGAATTGCATTCTTTCGACAAAGTCAAACATGGAAATCATCATGTAATATCCGCATTCCCAACCCTCCACCTATTGCGGGCTCTACAATTTACATTTAGCGGCCTATGTTAGAATGACAATAATTTTTTGAACAAATTAAATATGAAATTATAGAATTGTGTTGTGCTCACCCGCCACCACGTCCATATCAACTTATCTTTGACTCCCTTCTCCGTGCATTGCAATCCTCCTTTTTTAATGTATGCAACAAAAGCCCTTACAAAACGGAGTGACTCTAATTAGCAATTCCACAATTTGTTATAATTGGGAAAAAATCAAACCAAGTGAATTATTATTGCTTACTTTTTTACATAAGGGAAGATTGCTTGCACTTGTCAAATGCGATCTTTTCTTTGGGTTGTGAAGAATCCACGACGTAAACCACATTCATGCAAGGCACAATGATGAGCAAACACCAGTGTCCACTGTGGGAGGAGAAGAATTATAGGATCTTAGCATACAATACCCAGATATTTTGGCATATATAATAGTGACACACGTGTTTGCTTGACTTGATGGTGTGATTTCAATTATTTATATATTTCACACAAGGTTAGAAGTAACCTCTGGTGATATGACAAGAGAATAAATCTCTTCTTCTCCTTAGTAGCACGGATCATCGCGCTACACAGATACTGGATAGACACTGTCGGAGCATTTTTCACATTCGTCGCATTAAGTCTACCGGGGTCCAGAAACGCACACAAGTTCTTCTTTTTTCCCTTGCATTGACAGTTTCGGATTAGCTTCCTGAAAAATTATCATATTACATATTAGAATATATACTTCAGTGCTATACACATGATATAAACATTTTTTTGTCACTAACATGAGGAAAATGGTGATGTGCCCCACATCGAGCCATTTATCGGACCCCGAGGCATGTAGAAAGTTGATCAAAGTCAAAATAATGATGATTTACGTAGGGTTTTGGCTTAGGTTTTACATATTTTCTCACACTTATGTTTAATTTATTATAAAAAAAGGCTACTGTCACCCTTCTTTATGTTTTATTGTAGAAAACAGGTTTTGGAACTATTTTACACCAAATGGAGCTAGAATCGGGTCAATCGGATCAGCGACGCTCATCGACTAAGTCCCTGTTACGGCCAGTATTGACCAATACGGACCAGGCCTAGCACAGACCAGAAGATAGCGCTGGAAGCACTTAAACCCTAACTGCCAAGGTCCTAATACGGACCGTATCACCTGATATGGCCCGTATCCGAAGGCGTCTCTTGGGGAATAACTGCCGACAGCTGTTTCCAGATCAGTTCCTTAGCCCCTACTCAACCTCTACACGTCCCTACACTCCTATATAAGGCCCCTGGGAAGAATGATTAGTTATCTTTGTAGTTAGGGTTAGATTTGATTAAAGTGAGAAGAGAGGAGTGCTTGTAACCATGCCGTTCCGCGGCTAAGTTCCTTTTCTTAGGGCTAGGCAATAAACCTTGTTACTCTTGATGTTTTGATATATATATTTCTGTTGATTATGATTTCTTGTTGTTGAAACAAAATGCTTTTGTGATTTACTATCTCTTCACCTAATTTCAATGATCTAGTTTGAGTCCGTTAGGGTAGTGACAGTACTTTAATGGTAAGAGAAACTATTTGTATGAGTTAGCCTCGTTGAGATCTATTAGGTTTATGTGAAGAAAACCTTAGCGGAGAAACCATAAACCAGACCAACAAAACGCGTACCAAATTCCATCATTTGCGTAAAGTAAATCGCAGTGATCTATGTAGTAATTTGGGGTATTTGAGAGATCAGACATTTGCGTAAGGTAAATCGCAGTGTCCTATGTAGAATCTCGGTGAAAGATCTGTCATTCTCGCGTAACATAAATCGCAGTGACCTATGTGGTATCTTTCATTAAACAACAACAGGAAATCAGACGCAACAGGAATATATTGTCAAGGCGGATTGAGTGGCAATGGTGTGCCGAAACCCTAGGAATTCTCATCTCTATCTTTATTTTAATTACTTTTAATTACTTCCTAATTTACATTGATCAAAACAACATCTCTCAATTTTCATATTTCGTCTAGCCTTTCGAAAGATTGTGATTCGATCGCTCAAAGCATTGAACCAATATTCCCTGTGGATCGACCTCGAATATACTACTCGATAGGATTGTGCGCTTGCAGTCCGAACCGATAGCATTTCCGAGTTTATAAATATTAAAAGAAACATTGCTCTCTTTTTAGTGATCAAGCTTTTTGGCGCCGTTGCCGGGGAATAACGGTTCATTGTGCAAGGCCTCGCAAGACGTCCTTGCTTTGACCATTGAATCCAATTAATTAGAAATGCCTACATTTCTTTTTATTTTCTTCATTTTTATTTTTCTTTTATTTTCAATTTCGTTTTTATTTTTATTTTATTTTTCTTTTTAGTCTTTAGTTTAATTTTCAGATTTTATTTTCTTTGTAGGAAACTGCACGCTGGCCGAATCATCCGTACGAAGATCCGAGAGGATTGCTAGTAGGAGAGGATAATTCGCTTCCACATCACCGATAAGAACCAATCATAGTTCTTCATCAAGTGATTCTGAAAACGAAGAAGACTCAGATTCGATCAACATGGATATCCCACCGAACCAACCGATCAACAATGAAAGACAAAACAATGGTGATCAAGGAGTTCACGATGCAGCAAGACCCAAACTTCTACGAGACTATTGCGTACCGCGCGCGAATGATCCTAACTCTAGTATAAACCCGCCAACTGTTACAAACCGTAATTTTGAGATCAAACCTGCTCTCATAAATATGGTTTCGCAACAGCAATTTGGAGGATTTCCACATGAAGATCCACATCTTCATTTGTCAATCTTCCTAGGGATATGCGAGACGATAAAGATCAATGGAGTTACCGATGAAGCAATCAGTCTAAGGCTATTTCAATTCTCATTAAAAGATTAAGCAAGAGCATGGTTGTTTTCCTTACCGGCCAATTCCATTGAAACTTGGGACCAATTGTTTAATGTGTTTATTGCAAAATATTTTCCACCATCCAAAACTTCAAGGTTTAGAAATGCAATTACTAATTTTGAACAAAGGGATGGTGAAACATTGTGTGAGGCATGAGATAGATATAAGGATATGTTAAGGTGTTGTCCACATCATGGTCTAGAAAGATGGCTGATTGTCCAAACTTTTTATAATGGTCTAAACTCTACCGATAGGTTGTCTATTGATGCTTCCGCAGGAGGAGCAATCATGAACAAGGAACCTGACGAGGCTTACAACCTAATTGAAGAGATTGCAATCAACC
The DNA here is from genome assembly GCA_028015225.1 of Carex myosuroides. NCBI lineage: Eukaryota > Viridiplantae > Streptophyta > Magnoliopsida > Poales > Cyperaceae > Carex > Carex myosuroides. The sequence continues at coordinate 686,311 of CM051489.1, read as the reverse complement.
AACACTACTGGATCCCTGAGCGAAAAAAGCCAAGTCCAACACCTGGCATGCACCGAGTAGATGATATATCCATGCTGAGCGCAAAGATTGATGCTTTGCAAATGGCACTCAACAAGCAAACCAAGCAGCGATCGGTAGCAGCAGTTAACGCCGCAACAGCATGTGGCTATTGTGGAGGAGCGCATGAGATGACCGAATGTATGAACGTGACGGAGACTGAGGAAGAAATAGAGCAAGCAAACGCAATCGACAACAGCTTTCGACCTCAGCCCGCCTACAACACATACCATCCGAACAACCGAAACCATCCAAATCTCTCATACTCAAACAATCAAAGGGCTATTGCACCCCAACAGAACTATCAACCACAGCCCAATTATCAACCGAGATACAACAATCCTCAACAGAATTATCAACCAAGGCAATACAATCAACCACCGCAACCTGATATCACATCTTTAATGGAGAGATTCCTAGAGAAGCAAGACAAGGCTAACGCCGAAATCGCACAGAAAATTGAATCCTTAACAAACCGCAACAAAGACTTAGAAGACAATGTCTCTAAGATGGCAAAAGAACTCTCGAGTATTACACGCGGAAAAGGCAAATTTCCGGGCCAACCGGAAGAAAACCCGAGAGAGACTTGCAAATGCATAACATTAAGGAGCGGTACAGCTTACAAGGGACCTCCCATGCCCGATCAAACTTCCGATGAGATGCATGATGAGCCATCGCATTCCGACAAATACGGGCCGCAACCAGCGGAACCGCCCGTATTCGAACTGCAGACATACCCTATCAAGGAGCAGAATGACACCGTAGGTGGAGACGAGCGACAACCCGAACCTGAATACATTTCACCACCACCCTACAAGCCACCTCTGCCATTCCCTCCAAGGCCTTTCAAGCACAAGGTAGAGAAGCAATTCGCAAGATTCATGGAGACACTGAAGCAATTACATGTCACATTCACTGAGGCCATTGCAAGCATACCCTCGTATGCTAAATTTCTGAAGGAGATTCTTTCGAACCGCAGTAGACTCCAAGAACTCTCAACAATTCCGCTCAATCTGGAATGTAGTGCGCTCATGCAAAGCAAATTACCGACAAAGTTGAAAGATCCGGGAAGCTTCTCGATACCATGCACTATTGGCACAACCGATTTTAAGAGAGCTTTATGTGATCTAGGGGCAAGTGTGAGTCTGATGCCTAAGGTAGTATTTGATAAATTGGAATGTGGAGACCTATCACCAACACGGATCTCATTGCAACTAGCTGACCGATCAATTCGATATCTTGAAGGAATGCTGCTTGATATCCCAATCAAAGTTGGTAAATTCTGGATACCAGCAGATTTTGTGGTAGTTGATATGGAAGAAGATGAGCAGATTCCGATCATCCTTGGAAGGCCATTCCTCGCCACATGTGGGGCAATGATCGATGTTAGAAATGGGAAGATTTCACTCAACGTTGGCGAGAACAAAATGATCTTCAACATGAATGAAACCAAAGTCCCACCTGACATAAATCTTGTCTACAATTTGGAAACAACGGACGAGTATGGCAATGATGAATTGCGAATGGATGAATTCGAAGACATCGAAGAAATGACGCACGAAGCAGAAGTGGAGAGACTGTTCATTGTACAAGATGACGGTCAGATCCATCCAACCTCCGTGACAACACAAACCGATGATCTGAACAAGAGCCCTAATATCGCAAACAATTGGAATTATTCTCTCTTAGCCCTTGCATTAATCAAAAACCTTCGCGAAGAACTCGATGCAATTTCTCAAAGACTGGACGAGGTTGAAGTGGTACTCGGTGTGAATCTAGCATTCGACCCCGGACCTAAAATACCAACCGACTTCTTCGAGTACAGTGATGATGAAACCACAGAAAACGCTGAAGGCGAGCCACCCGACAAGCAACCCCCTTGCATTGACGGGAGGATATCCGGAAGAAACTGATGCAACACAAAGTCAAGCTAACGACTTTAAACAAGCGCTTCTTGGGAGGCAACCCAAGGCCACTTTTTATATCTCCGTATATTTATTTAATTTTCAGTTTAATTAGGACTTTAACAAAGAAACAACTCATACCCACCTTTTTTCCATGATCAGGTAAGCATGCTGGAGGAATGCTTGATTAAAGACATATCGGAAGATGGAAAAATACTCTCTGGTACAGCCTGTATTGGCTGATACAGACCATACCAATGGATACTGGGGTAAAAGAGTTAGAAAGAAGGAAACAAGTGTTGAATACGGCCCGTATTGGCTGATACGGCCCGTATTCACAGTGATTGAAACTTAGCGGTTATTGGGTTTGGTCATAACGGATTAGATACGGACCGTATTGGCTGATACGGTCCGTAATGAAGGCAAATCCGGGAGATGCGAACCCGTTAAGAAGAGGCGTTTGAAATCTCGCGCGAATCACGTCTCATAACCGTTAATTATTTTCGTTTTAATCCCTAAACCCTTTCTCTTCCTCTCTCTTTACTCTCTTCCCCTCTATCTATTTTCCTTCCCTCTCTTCCATTGGTGCCCAAAACCGAGCCCCTTCCTTGCCGCCGATCTTCATCACCACTCTCACATCCTTCGACATTGAAGTCGCCGCTCTCCTCCTCCACGCCTCAACCCTAATACGGACCGCACCAGGTCCGTATCCGACGGCTACTCGAATCAACTTCTCCAATTTTCGGTTTTTCTAAACCCATCTTTAATTTCAAAGTTTAATTTCGTTTTTGCATTTGTTTTAATTTAATTTCTCTGTTACATTAATTCATTATCAAGTTTTGTTTTCACAAAATCACAAAAATCACAAAAAAAAATTAGGTTTCTGTCAAAATCCCAATTTTTACCAGTATAATACGGTCCGTATTGAACCAATACGGTCCGTAATCGTTTACCAGAAAACCAGTCCAGTACTTGGTAGATTTTTCTTCAACCCCTTTAATATGGTCCATATTGACCCAATACGGTCCGTAATCAGTCCGGTACTTGGCTAAATCCACCAACTAACCAGTCCGTATTAAGACCGTATTGCCCAATACGGTCCGTAACAGAGGCGTTTTATTTTAACAAATGGCCCCAAAAATGAAAATATTTTAGGGGAAGTTACAAGGAGTGCTAAGAGAGCTCTCGGAAGTGCCGGCCCGAGTAGTTCACCACAGAGCTCCTCTAGCCGATCCTCTCGGTCCTCCGGTTCACAACCAGAATCCTCCAACCATTCATCCTCTCGTTCTGACACCCAGCAATCAATCAGAGACACACCAATCTCTGATGCAGACTATGAGCCAGAGGAGTCCAACCCTCGGGACTTTGTTCTTGAGGAAGAAGACTCTGATGAAACAATAGAGGAGGTTCGACCAACCGAATACCAACCTGTCTTCTCGCACACACAATTCAAACAAGCCTACGAGAAGATGACAGCAAGAGAGGTCATTTACCACAAATCGATCAACACGGAGACACTCGAGCGGCTAGGCCTCCTTGCACAAACCGAAAAACTCGCCAACCGCATCCACCTCTGGAAATTTCTCAAATTGATCAAAGGAGTTAAAGTTTACAGGGTACTCACGAGGGAGTTCCTTGCGACTTTCAGATACAATGAAGACTCCATCACTTTCCAGATGATTGGCGAGCAGTACAAAGTCACCATGGATGATTTATGCGCCATCTTCAACCTTACCAACAATGGCACTTCTGATTCTCCTGATTGCCGAGAGTTCTGGTACAGCATCACTGAAGACAACCAAAACTCAACTCGACCGGCAAGCAGAATCATCCATCCCCAAGTCCGCCTCTTGCAAGTAATCCTTGCCAATTCCATTTTTGCGAGAGGCGAGAGTTCATCGAAGGTGACATTACCCGAACTCTATCTTCTCAAGTGCATGATCGAGCCAACACCGGTGCGTCCTCACCTCGGCCATCTCCTTTGCAATCAAATCCGTGAGGTCGCCCGTACAAAGAAAAGTAATGGAAGGATTTCCATTGGATTTGTGGCCACGATCTTAGCCAATCAACTCTCTCTGCATATCGATCATCTCAAAGAGGCAAGCGGGCTCACACAAATCGACATGTCATGCCTCCAAGCCATGAAATTTGTCACCGGCCACTATCCAGGTCCCTACTTCTACAATTCGCCGAAGGGAATTCTCCAATTTCCCTTCCGACATCTCAATCTCCGTAGTAGGGCCTCATGAAAAATGGCACGCCTCGCGAGCCCGACTTATGAGCCTCCTCAAGATTACATGGATGTAATCGAGCGCCAAGCCGAATTGAGAAATCAGGCTAACATCGATCGGCAGCAAAGAGGAGAGTAGGAGCCCCCTTCTGATACATATAGGGAGGCAGGCACATCGGCAGCCGGAGCCGGATCTTCAGGGGCGACACCATCTGATACCCCTACAAACGATTACGATCAGTTCATCCAAATGGTAAATTGGATGGACTCGAACCTCACTGCGCTCACCTTGACAACGGACGAAGCCACCCGGCAAATGGAACTGAACAGCTCTACAATCTACCAAGAGGTTGGTGAAATCCGAAACAGCATGGAAGAGGTTTGGAGGAGTGTAGACGAGGGCAGGCGCGAAATCCAGCAGACGCGCTACATGGCACAGCAGTATTACCAGCATGCCCTCACCACAGGTTTACCATACCAGCCACCACCATACGGACTCTTCGACCCGCCATTCTACGAGGAGATCCAGCGACCACCACCACCTCCACCACCTCAGGATTGAGGTGCAGTGAGTTGTTTCTTTCCCCGGTCTTTTTACTTAACTACTTCCTTTATTTTTATCTCTCGAGCATTGGGGACAATGCTCAATTTTATTCGGGGGGTAGGAGGTAAATTGACCATGTATCTTTAAATTTTTCGCATTTTAAATTCTTAGGTGCTAGTAGTTTTACTCAATTTTTGACTAGGGTTAGAGGCTTTACCGAAAATCCTAGAATGATTAGATTGAGCTTTTTAGCTAGCTTGCATTTTTATTACCCTTAGGAGTAGGTTAATCAAATAGGAATTGTTTTAAGTTGAAATAGACTAAGGTTTAGACAATTGGTCATGATACCAAAAATTCAGAATTTTAAAAATAATTAGTGATCTCAAAGTAAACAATTAATTGCTAACCATGAGTGTTGACCAAAAATCGCAAACCTTAGAATTTTTATTGTTGAGTAATTTATTTTTGCAAAGTCTATTTAAACTTGATAGTGTTTTAGAATACCCATTTATCATAGATAGACCCCTAGCGAAACTATGCAATAATTTCTCGTATGAATGAATACTTGGAATTGTGTGTAATCATGGTGCTTGTGACACAAAAATATTTTATTTTTCAGAAAAATAGAAAAATACAAAAAAATCAGAAATGAGAAAAATCCAAAAAAATAGAAATATCAGAAAAAGAAAAAAAAGAATAAAAGATGGAGGATAAAAAGAGTACGGGTGCCTACGCAAGACTGGTTACCAATAGGCTCGAGAAAACCTCCCAAATTTAAATTCTTGTATATATTTAATTTTTCAAAAATAGTCACAAGTACCAACACACTTAGTTGTCATACTTTGCTCCAATCAATTGGGAAGGAAAATCAAAATTTATATCATTAGAATTCCTATTGATTGGAAGGGATCCATTTATAATCGAAGGGGAAATTAATACTCTCGAATTTAGGGATATTCGTAAAATAAATTGTTCAATGATAATTTTTCTAGGGCAAGCATAATGAGGTCAATCATGGGGTGAATAAATTGTTCAAGGGAGAGATCATGAATATTTTTAAGTTATAAATTTTTATTGTCATGCCAATTGTACCAAACCTAAGCCCTAATTTGATTTTTAAACAAGACCTTGAGATTGTATGGTTTAACCTAGACCTAATCTTTGACCATCTGGGATGTCATTGCTTGAGGACAAGCAACAATTCAAGTTGGGAGGAGTGATCAGAGTCAAAATAATGATGATTTACGTAGGGTTTTGGCTTAGGTTTTACATATTTTCTCACACTTATGTTTAATTTATTAGAGAAAAAGGCTACTGTCACCTTTCTTTATGTTTTATTGTAGAAAACAGGTTTTGGGACTATTTTACACCAAATGGAGCTAGAATCGGGTCAATCGGATCAGCGACGCTCATCGACTAAGTCCCTGTTACGGCCAGTATTGACCAATACGGACCAGGCCTAGCACAGACCAGAAGATAGCGCTGGAAGCACTTAAACCTTAGCCCCTACTCAACCTCTACACGTCCCTACACTCCTATATAAGGCCCCTGGGAAGAATGATTAGTTATCTTTGTAGTTAGGGTTAGATTTGATTAAAGTGAGAAGAGAGGAGTGCTTGTAACCATGCCGTTCCGCGGCTAAGTTCCTTTTCTTAGGGCTAGGCAATAAACCTTGTTACTCTTGATGTTTTGATATATATATTTCTGTTGATTATGATTTCTTGTTGTTGAAACAAAATGCTTTTGTGATTTACTATCTCTTCATCTAATTTCAATGATCTAGTTTGAGTCCGTTAGGGTAGTGACAGTACTTTAATGGTAAGAGAAACTATTTGTATGAGTTAGCCTCGTTGAGATCTATTAGGTTTATGTGAAGAAAACCTTAGCGGAGAAACCATAAACCAGACCAACAAAACGCGTACCAAATTCCATCATTTGCGTAAAGTAAATCGCAGTGATCTATGTAGTAATTTGGGGTATTTGAGAGATCAGACATTTGCGTAAGGTAAATCGCAGTGTCCTATGTAGAATCTCGGTGAAAGATCTGTCATTCTCGCGTAACATAAATCGCAGTGACCTATGTGGTATCTTTCATTAAACAACAACAGGAAATCAGACGCAACAGGAATATATTGTCAAGGCGGATTGAGTGGCAATGGTGTGCCGAAACCCTAGGAATTCTCATCTCTATCTTTATTTTAATTACTTTTAATTACTTCCTAATTTACATTGATCAAAACAACATCTCTCAATTTTCAGATTTCGTCTAGCATTTCGAAAGATTGTGATTCGATCGCTCAAAGCATTGAACCAATATTCCCTGTGGATCGACCTCGAATATACTACTTGTTCGCGCAGAAGCGCAACGCAAGTTTCAGTACGCTTGAGGGCGTACCTTTTAAAACCGCGTTTACACTTCACGAGTAAGGGTTGCAAGTGCACAACCCCTATCGAGTAGTATAATCGGGTATCGATCCACAGGGACGGGCAATTACTTGGTTAGAATCTACCAAACTCAATTAAAAACTAGAAGTGAGAAAGATTTGGTTTGGTATTTAATTTCCTAAAAAGGTCAATTCAAACAATTCAAACAATTCAGAAAGATGTAATAAAATGCTAGAAGAAATGTAAATTGTGTTTTGATTATGGATAAAAGGCGTTTCCAGGGTTTCAGACTTCATCTATGATCTGCCTCTAGTGGTACGGCCCGTACCAAGTCGGTACGGCCAGGCCGTACTTAACTTGGTAAGGCAAGGCTGTATCACTCTGGTAAGACCCGTACTGGCTTCCCAGAACAGAGCTTACCAGTTCGAGTTGATGCATTTCCTTGCTGGTACCTTGTGCTAAACTCTTTGGAAAGGTTCAATTGACCATACCTAAGGTTCCTAAGCCTCAACTGTCGTTTGTTGGATCAAGATCTAGGTTGGAATGCAATTGATTGCCTTTTAGGGATTTCTACACCTCAACTCTCGTGTGTTGGTACAGATCTACCTTAACTGGTTGATTGGAGACCTAAGGCACCCTCTAATCTGTCGATTAGAGGAGAATTTAACCTCTCGGCTTCAATTCGAACAAGTCTACCCTAAACAATTGATTTGGTTGAGAGATTGAGATGATCACATGACCTTGATAGGTTCGATCTAAACCTAGAGGTTCATCATACACAATCACAGCAATCAAAGCAAAAGATAGCAAAGAAATCACAATCAATCAATCAAAAGAGTTCATACAAGATACAAGTCAAAGAAAGTCAAAACAAATCAAGAATCCATCTCTAAACCCTAGAAACTAAAATAACTACTCACAGCACATGATCTCATCTAAAAATACAATAAAAGGGATAGAGATAGCCATGGATCGAAGGGATCGAGAGGAGGAAGCTAGATCCGTCGAGTTTCGCCTCTTTCCTCTTCCTTCCTTCTTGCTCCTAGCTCCTTAGCTCTCTTTCTCTCTCTTACTGTGCTCTCAAATAGATCTGGAATGGAATGTATGTCGAAATTGGAGAGTTCCCCGCTTTAAATAGCCTCTGCCAAAATTTGAATCTGTCAGGCCGCCTTTAGGTACGGCCCGTACCAAATTGGTACGGCCAGGCCGTACCAGGCGTGATGAGCTGAAAAATGGCTAAGTCCGGTAAGACCCGTACCAAACTTGGTAAGGGCCGTACCAGATCATCCCAAATCGTCGTTTCTTCGTGTGTTTTGCTCCAAGCCTGCAGAAAACAAACAAACACTCAGCAGTACCAAATTCTAAAGATATATCGATGAAATGCACATGATTCTGGTGAATTAGGGCACGAATCTGGTACTAAAACAGGCCTAAAATAGACTAAATATGCGAGGTATCAAATTCCCCCAAGCTGAACCTTTGCTTGTCCTCAAGCAAAAAGTTTCAAACTCGGGTAAAAGTGCTGGACAACTAAATCTAAATGCGGATACAAGTCTAAATGTGAAAACTTACATGATTGCTACAATAAAAGAACGCAAGAATCTTTTTGCTATGATTCGGACTTCCCTTGGTCAATTGTGATTCACCTCACAAATTGATTAATAAAACCTCAAACTCTAAATGTTTCAAGTCTTGCAAAGTTGATTACTCGAATTTATCGATTTATCATTCTTTCACTAAACTATGCCTTCCCTTGTAGAGATTTTCCCTTTTTGGCACCCCCAAGCTTGAATCAAGCTTAGGTCAGAAAGTTGCGGACTTCGTGTGTTGATATGTGCAAAAAATTTATTTTTTTCATTTCTAATTGGGAGACGAGCTCAAAGGCGCCCATTCAAGGCTTATTGCCAGTACTCTTATGTTCTCCATCTTTTCATCTTTTTTTTTTCTTTCTTTCTTTTTTTCTTTTTTTTTTCTTCTTTTTTCTTTTTTTTTTCTTTTTTTTTTCGCACATACCATGAATACACACATCCACTAGTGTTCATTCACACCAACGGATATCCCAACTTTTCTTTATTTGAAATCCCTATTTCCACATTTGAAAGGCACAATTCGGTTTCTAAATGCTATCTCGACATTCAAGTTTCCAATTTTACAAATCTCAAACCATTTGTTCGTAATCAGTTTTGTTTGGTCAATTATGAGGTTAGTTCTAATTTTCCAAGGTCATCCAACTCACAAACAAAAGTTTTCAAACAAGTCCCTAATCCTAGCAATCACACAAATTTATCACCTAAATGCAAAATTTTTGAAAAAGAAACATGTCTAAATGCAGATACAATTTTCTTCTATTCCCCCCCAAGCTTGAATGAAGCATTGTCCTCAATGCTTGAATCTACACAAGGCAAAAGTAAATAGAAGAAAATATGGAAACTTACTAGATGGTGAGCGAGGGATGAAGCGGGGGCGTCTCACTGGTTGGTGGGAGGTGGATCAGGTGGCACTGGTGGGAGCACCCACTTCTGAGGTACACGGCCCATGCGATCACACTCTTGCATCAGAAGAATCCGCAAGATTCCCATCAAGTTCTTGATCGAGCGCCCGATCGCGCTTTTGTGCGCTTCCAATTTCTCCAGGAGTGTAGCAGTCCGATCGGGTTCAAGATCTGCACTTATGATCACAGGACGACATCTATCTGGGTCTAGAAGCTCATACCTGAGGTGAGCTGCTGGAGGCTTGAGCTCAGGAGTCAGCCGCTCTGTCTGGGTCTTGACGCGGGTCGCATCAGGTGAAATGGCATCGCATGCTGACCAATCCGACTTGCTTCCTTTTGTCTCCAGGTCATCAGACCACGGCATGCGGGTCGCATCAGGTGGCGTGCGGGTCGCGTCCACATGCTCTTCAGGTGGAGATGCGGGTCGACTTGGCTCGATGCGACCTGGGTCCACATGTTCTTCCGTGGGTGATGTGGGTCGTGTCTCAATGATGCGGGTCGCGTCAAGTGCGGTCTGGTCTGTTGGCTGGGCTGGTCCTTCGCATTCTGGCTGAGCTGGCAGCTTTCTAGGTTGAGATTGGCGTGAGATGATGATCTGACTCAACTGCTCCAACAGCTTGTTTTGAGCGGCCATCTGTGTGGACATGTTTTGCAACTGTTCCCACAGCATCTGGTTCACCTTCCCTTGCTCGTGTATGAATTCGATCTCAGCGGGATCAACGTACGGCTCGGGTGGGTCGGGTTGGAATACGCAATTGTTCGAGTCATCGAATGGTGCAGGGTCGTAGAAATTGCAATTGTTGTTGCTGATATAGCCATCCTGCTCCGGTTCCTCACTCCAATCAGCCAGTGGGCAATACTCATAAGAGTGTCTCCTGTCCCCACACATGGCACATGGCTGTGGTTTCTGGTTTCTGGCTGCCCTCATGCTCATTCTGATTGAATAACTCTCCATGGCCTCCTCTAGCTCGGCAGCTCTAGCATATAGAGCTGCGATCATGGCCTCCTCTAGCTCGGCAGCTCTAGCATATAGAGCTGTGATCTGATCAGCTTTGGATCGGTCGCCTCCTCCAGCTTGAAAATTGTCGCGGCCAAACCAATGTTGGTCTGTCGTCATGTTGTACATGAGATCCATGGTGTCTCGAGCTCCTCAGATAGTAATCGCCATAGTGTTCCTGAAAAAGAGAAAATAAATAAATAAAAAAACAAAATAAAATAAAAGAAAATAAAGGATACAAGATAAAGTCTAGATTAACTAAGTAAGGTAAAATCTAACTAGGCAATTGGTTACCGTCCCCGGCAACGGCGCCAAAAACTTGTTCGCGCAGAAGCGCAACGCAAGTTTCAGTACGCTTGAGGGCGTACCTTTTAAAACCGCGTTTACACTTCACGAGTAAGGGTTGCAAGTGCACAACCCCTATCGAGTAGTATAATCGGGTATCGATCCACAGGGACGGGCAATTACTTGGTTAGAATCTACCAAACTCAATTAAAAACTAGAAGTGAGAAAGATTTGGTTTGGTATTTAATTTCCTAAAAAGGTCAATTCAAACAATTCAAACAATTCAGAAAGATGTAATAAAATGCTAGAAGAAATGTAAATTGTGTTTTGATTTCTGATCTTGTCCAATCTTGGGCCGTAGGATTTCTTGGGCCGTAGGATTTCTGATCCTAACCACGGGTGAGTCAGAGTCTTTGTTCATCTCTAGTATTTTCGCCCATTCTTCCGACTTACCCTGGTAATCACCCGACCCCAACTTGTGCGGATACTTGTTCGTGGCAACGATCCTCCTGCCCTCCTCCCTTTTTTCTTCACACATCAAAGTAAAAAAATTAGCTTTAGGAACATAATTCAAATCGAGAAAGGAAAAAAAGTAATTTTGCTAAATTTACATACCTTTAACTCCTCCGTTCTCTTCATCTCCACATACTTCTCCCACTTCTCTTGAGTCACCCAAGGATAGTATCCTACCGGGCTTTTACCTTTATCCATGTAATTCGTATTCAACGTGTTTTTGAATTGCTTCCAACCTTCATTCATTATCCTCAAAGTCTTATCCTTTACTGCATCCGGGATGTCATCCGGGATTTTCCACTGAGCCTGATAGACACCCAAATTACTGCATTTAAGTTCATGTACAATTAAAAAAAAATAAACGATTAGTTAGGTACTTCACCTTCACCATGTTCCACCAATCATTCTTATCGTCTTTCGAAAACTGATCCCATCTCTCTACCAAGATGTCTGCCTTTTGCTTCACCAAATTTCTCACCCAATTTGAGTACGCACACCGTCTTTTACCCTTCGCACACCCATTTTTACTAAACTCGATGTCCAGTTGCTGCTTCTCGGGAGTGGATGTGCACATTGTCGGACCTCTTTTCCTTTTCACCGAACTTGATTGGGTAGCAGCTTGGTGCTCGTCTTCTTCCATCATATCTATGTGCTCACCCTCAATCGACATGGTTCTATAAAAATTAAATAGAATTTTTTTAGTAAATACCAAAGTAAATACAGTAAATACAGTAAATACCAAAACTTTTATACCAAAATTTCTTCGCAAATGGAGGTGTGGAGTGTTTCTCGAGAAAGATGAGGTAGGTTGTCAGACCGTAGAGGTGGTTAGACAAGAGAGGCGACGAAATCGAGGTGAGGTGGGGAAGAAGGACTCGAAGCGGCGCAAGCTAAGTTAGGAAATTTTTTGGACAAGAAGGCGCTAGCTAAGTTATGAAAAATTTGGAAGAGCAGGCGCGTAATATGTATTGTGACCATCTTTCTACACGGATATTCACTTAACATTCGTGTGGAAAGACCTTTATACACATACTTTTAATTTAAAATCTGTGTAGCAAGGAAGTAGAGCTACACGGACTTTTAGTTAAATGTCCGTGTAGAAAGACCCTTTCTACACGGACTTTTACTTTAACATCCGTGTGTGATTACCCTTTCTACACAGACTTTTATTTAGCAGACCGTGTAGCTTACCCTCTAGAGTTCTAAACCCTAAACCCTTTGTACACGGACTTTTAGTTTAATATCCGTGTGTGATTACCTTGTACCTTTTCCACTTCAGCTTTGCCTCAACCTTTTCCCCTTCAACTTTGTTCCCTCTCTGCCTTTGCAACTTGCATCCGAGGTTTGAAAACCTGCAATTGAGCATTGAGTTCCTGTACCAAATCTTCATAGCGTTCATTTTCTTTTTAGAAATACAACTCCACAGCAAGCGATTTCTCCAAATGCTCGACCTTCCTCTCCCAACTCAGATTTCTCCCTCCTCTGAAGGCAGAACAGGCACATGCAGCATCCTGGGAGAAGGAAAAATGTGAGCTGGAGAGGAAGGTTGAGCATTTGGAGAAATCGCAACGAGGGTACTCGGCCTTCTCAGTCCTGTATTGTCTTTTTTTTCAAATAGAAAGATAAATATGGCAAAGAAGGACTCGAAGCGGCGCGAACTAAGTCATTTATTATATAGTAACATTCTTTCCACACGGATATTAACTTAACATCCATGTGGAATGAAGAAGAGCTACACGGACTTTTAGTTAAACGTCTGTGTAGAAAGACCCTTTCTACACGTATTATGAACTAAAAGTTCATGTAGAAAGTAATTAAAAATATTAAGTGATTTTACTTGTTATTTTTTGTATTATTTGAAGTGATAATGAATTATTATATGTATTATTTTGAACTAATATTTGATATTTGACCTAGAAATGTTTGAAATAGAAATATTTTTTATTAATATTTAATATTTGAACTAATATTTAAAACCAAATACTAATACTTGTCTATCCTCAAATGGACTTTTCCAAGTTTGACAAATTTTTAAGACCTATCTTTGTCTCACTTATTTACATGTTCTTCATCATAAAATCAAATTTGGAAAGTGTAATGTTCAAAAATGTGAATAGTACAAAAGAAATTAAATAAAATAGAGTTCAAGAGAATAAAAAATAAAAATACTTCATATATTAATAACAGAGGGATAGTTACTGGATACATCACTTAATACCAAAACAAAAACATAAAATATATAACCAACATAAGTCTCTATCCCTAATTAAAAAACTATTCTTTCTCACTAATTGCCTCCCCTTTTTCTCTTTTCAGGGAAGTATCTTGCTCGCTTGCCTCCTTTCTTGTTTACATTTTCCCATACTCTCTTGCTTCTTCTCAACCTTAACCAAACTTTGGGATCATCAATAAGACCGTGTGGACCGTAAGGGTCATCAGAACCAGAATCCGAATCACCTTCATAAGAATCAAGATCCGATTCGGATTCTAAATGAGAAGAGACTTCAATCACAGATGGCGGGGGTACATGTCGCCACTCAATTATGGGAGTCCTAAGACCATTCTTCCAGCAGTTAGGACATTTATCACCTCGTCCACATGATCCCCCGGGATTAGGATTTTTTGGAGGATTGAGATTTCCCGCAGGATTAGGATTTTTCATATCTGAATAGCACTAAGTTATTTTCCTTTTCTATATTCTTTCTTTTGATCAGAATTACTTGATCAAAACGGCGCCGGAAGGAGAATGCCTTTTATACCAAAACCCTACACTTTTCTACACAGACTTTTACTTAACAATCCGTGTAGCTCTCCTTCCCCCCTAAACCCTAAACCCTTTATACACAGATTTTTACTTTAACATTCGTGTGTGATTACCCTTTCTACACGGACTTTTAGTTAAAAGGCCGTGTAGCTCACCTCACATTCTACAGTCTACATAGATTTTAGTTAATAATCCGTGTACGATACTATTCCAACACGTATTATTAACTAAAAGGCCGTGCGTGAAATAATTAAAAATATTAAGTGGTTTAACTTGTTATTTTTTATATTATTTAAACTGATAATAAATTACTATATGTAACCCTTAAACTGATAATAAATAAGTATACGTATTATTTGAACTAATATTTGATATTTGAACTCGAAATGTTTGAAATAGAAATAATTTTTTACTGAAATTTAATATTTGATCTAATATTTAAATCCTAATAGAAATATTTTAACTAGAAAAATTATTTTACTAATATTTAATATTTGAACTAATATGTAAAAAGTAATATGATGTTTTGAAATAGAAATATTTTAACTAGAAACTTCATCATAAAAGTTGTTTCTAAACAAGATAATTGTATTTCTAAACAAAATAAATATTATACATTGGCTTTTTTTTCCTTTTTCTCTTTTTTCGCTAATTTCACATTACATTCGGCCCATATTTCTTCATTGTGGTCGGATCACATGTAGTTTGCTTCGTCTTGTTCTTCAATTGAGGCTACCTCAGTTTGCACGTCGGTACAAAATGGAGGTATTTCGTCGAACTGGTCATACTCTTCTTCGTCGACGACATTTTCTACCCCAACAATCCTTCTTTTCCCAGATAAGACGACGCTCCACCTATTATCACTCGGGTCAGTGGCATAAAAGACTTGGGTTGCTTGCTTGGCGAGTATAAACGGATCATCAACATACTCAACTTTCTTAAAATCAACGAGTGTGAACCCGTCGTTAGCAACTTTAACACCCCGGTCTTCGACCCATTGACACCGAAACAAGGGAATGCTAAGGTGAGGACTGTAAATGAGCTCCCAAATTTCTTCAATAATTCCATAATACGACTTTGATGCTATTACGGGCCGGGAATCTCCGGATCTACTGAATTTTTGAGACGTTGCCACCAACGTCACCCCACTATTTTGCATCGTGCTGTTATCACTTTGGAATTTAGTGTAAAATGTATATCCGTTAATTTCGTATCCTTGGAATGTTCTAACAACAATTTGGGGTCCTTCGCCCAGCAGTAGAAAAATTTCATTTACGAGCCTCCTATCGGGGTGTGACTTCACTCTTTCTCTCAGCCATCCTATAAATGAACGATTATGCTCGTTGGTAAGCCACTTCTGACTTCTCGTGTAGTACTCTTGTTGAAGGATTGTCATGTGCTCATCTATATAGAGAGCAACATCTGTCATGTGTTGTAGTACCAAAAAATGTGCCTTTTGTAGTTCATCTCTATCAGCAACTATGGTTTTCAATCCAATTGTCCCGACTCCTTGGAGCCTTCCCTCGTACCGAGACTTTGGAATGCCAATAGGACGACACCGGTCATGTAGTTGGTGCAAAAATCAATCACTCTTCCGTGGAATATCCTTCTATAATGCTACCTTCGGGTCGATGTCGGTTCCTTACGTATTTTTCCAAAATACCCATGTATCTCTCGAATGGATACATATACCGCAGGAACACGGGACCACATATATTGATTTCTCTCACAAGATGAACAACAAGGTGAACCATAACATCAAAAAAAGATGGCGGAAAATACATCTCAAGTTGGCAAAAGAGTAGCGATGACTTCCTTTTGCAAAGAGTCCAGTATTAGAGGGTCTATCACTTTGGAATTTATTGCATTGAAGAAAAAACAAAGCTTCGTAATGGTTTGACGAACGGGCTTTGGTAAAACCCCTCGAATTGCAACAGGAATCATATGTGTCAATAAAACATGACAGTCGTGAGATTTCAGACCGACCAATTTCAGGTCCTTCATCGACACCAGCTTCTTAATATTCGAAGAATACCCTGATGGGACCTTAATACTACAGAGGCATTCACAAAAGCTTGTTTTCTCTTTCTTCGATATTGTGCACATTGCGGGGGGTAGGTATGTGCACTTCCCTTTCTTCTGCGGTGCAAGCTCGGGTCGTATTCCCATTTCTACCATGTCTTTTCGAACTTTGATACCATCATGTTCAATAGTAAACCAGTCAAACTGTCGCAGATATTTTTTTCAACATGCATGACATCTATGCAATGTCTCATTTCTAAATATTCCCAGTCATCGTCGTTGCAATCAAGTTCAACATTATCAAAAATTTTGACATTCTCATCATCATCGCTGAAATCAAGTTCAAAATTATCAAAAATTTCTACATTCTCATCGCTCTCTTCACAACAGTTAGAATTCTTATTGGTACTGCTACTTTTCCCAAATTTCTCACCATGCATGAACCAACATGTATATCTTTTCTTAAATCCACGACAAATCAAATGAGCTCTAATTTCTTCGGAGTCCCCAAATCTTAAAAAAAAATTACAATCTCTACAAGGACACAAAATGTCGACTTCCTTCATCTTCACTCTATAACTCTCAGCGGATTTTATGAACTCATCAACGCGACCCAAATATTTTTCACTATCACGTCACAATTCATACATCCAACTTCGATCCATCTGTAAATTAAATTAAAAAAATGATTTCAATTAATCATGGTCAAATGTAAATTGTACCAAATTCTAGGCTTACAAAGGGCCGGTTTACAATCCTAACCCACTCTTTGAATATTATGTCCCATATGTGAACACATATTAGCGAGATTTAATTAGTATTTGAGAAAAATTCGGCAGCATTTTCCCTTAACTCCCCAAGTATGCATACAAACCACATACTCGTAGGAGCAATAAGGGAAAATACTGTCGAACTTTCCTCAATTACTAATTAAATCCCGCTAATTTGTGTTCACATCCTAAATGAGACCCAATATTCAAAGAGCAGTCCCAAAACGGGGACTATCCAAAATTAATCCCTATTGGATTAATTTTGAACGGGCAAGGACCTAAAAGCATCAATAGGTCGGTTATTGGACAACAATACACTAATTACACATGACCTAAATTAGTAATAATAAGTAACATAAAATTTGAGGAAGAAAAGGAAAATATATATATACACTAACCTTAGAAAGATAAAGAGGAGAAAATACAAACTTCAAAGATCTCAGATAATCCTAGCTGCTACCTTTTGCAGAAATCGGATCAGCATTCAATACAGAGAGAGAGACAATATTAATTACTTGATAAAAAAAAATGGGCGCTGGAAGGAGAAGGCCTTTTATACCAAAACCCTACAAAGACTTTTCTACACGGATTTTCGTTAAGAAATCCGTGTAGCTCTCTAACAAATCATACACGGCTATTTGTACTTAAGAACTGTGTACAATGCTAGTTTTTTCTACACGGATTTATAAAAAAAATCCGTGTACTATTCCTACACGGATATTCAACAAATATCCGTGTACAATTACTATTTGTACACGGTTTTTAGTTAAATATCCGTGTATGATTGTCCTATATATTTTTTTAGATATTTTTTTTTCTGGGCTAGCCTCCAGTTTTGCTACAAAATTCAATATTGAGTTTACCCTCAGTTTTTTAGATAATTTGACATCCAGTTTTCCAATTACAGCACAAAAATTATACTTAGCATTACAAAATTCATAAATTCATAAATTCATATTTAGCATTACAAAATTCATAAATTCATCTCCTTATTTACAATTACAGCACAAAAATTACTAAATTCACTATATTTTATTTAATTACAAGAACATGCTTTATCTTGGTTAGGTTCCAAAGAAATTAGTCAGACTAACTTTCAACTAATAAAACATTTTCTGAAAATTAAATTATGTTTTAGTCCCATGTTTTTGGCAATGTAGAAATGGACACGTTGCAGTGTTCTTACGTTGTTGTTTAAATTCTTTCGCAAACCACATCTTATTCAAAGGGGGTTTGTGTAAGAAATTAAACAACAATGCACTGCAACATGTCATTTCTACACCGCCAAAAACTTGAGATCAAAACATGATTTAATTTTAAGAACATGTTTTATTATTGAAATTTAATTTTACCAATTTCTTTGGAACCTAACCAAGAAAAAACTTGTTGTTCTAAAGTGTCAAATAAAATATAGTGAAAATAAAAAGAAAATGAAATTCATCACATGCTGTTCATCGAAAAGTTCATCACAATATGTAAATAAAAAGAAAATGATGAGTAACTAAGCAACAATAAGTAACAGAAAATTAGAGGAAGAAACGGAAAAAAAATATATATATATATATAGAGTATGGCTAACTTGCTTCCTCTAGCATTTCGGCCTCGTGCTTCCGGGGGCATATCATAGTGTTTGATGTTCAAACAACAAATCCAAACCGTTAGATGTTCAATCTATATTAAAATGTACTTGGAGACCAAATTTTACATTTTTTGGAATTTTTTTACTATTTATTAAGCCACTTTGAAAATTCCAGATCATATGGTCCAGACTGTTTTTACTGTTCACCCGGATCTGGAATTTTCAAAGTGCCTTAATAAATGGTAAAAAAATTCCAAAAAATGTAAAATTTGGTCTCCAAGTACATTTTAATATAGATTGAACATCTAAAGGTTTTAATTTGTTGTTTTTACATCAAACACTAAGATATGCCCCCGGAAGCACGAGGCCGAAATGCTAAAGGAAGCACATTAGCCATACTCTATATATATATATATATATATATATATATATATATACTAACCTTAATTAGAAAGATAGAGAGGAGAAAATACAAACTTCAAAGATTCAGATCAACCTTCAATATAACACAGAGAGATCGAGTACTAATTACTTGATCAAAACGGCGCTGGAAGGAGAAGGAATTTTATACGGCGCTGGAAAGGAGATGGCCTTTTAGTAATCAGAACCTTAGAAAGACTTTTCTACACATAATTTAGTTAAGAACCGTGTACAATGCTAGTCTTTCTACACGGATTTACAAAAAAAAATCTGTGTACAATTATTGTTTGTACACGGTTTTTAGTTGAATATCCGTGTAGGAATAGCTTATATATATTTTTTTAGGTAAATTTTTGGTTCTGGGGAGCTAGCCTCCAGTTTTGCTACAAAATTCAGTATTGAGATACCCCCCAGTTTTTTAGATAATTTTGACATCCAGTTTTCCAATTACAGCACAAAAATTATACTTAGTATTACAAAATTCATAAATTCAACTCCTTATTTACAATTACTGCACACAAATTACTAAATTCACTAATAAAACATTACAAGAACATTACAAGAACATTACTAAATTCACTAATAAAACATTACTAATATGCATAAATTCATATTTTATTTAACACCTTACAAGAGCATGCTTTATCTTGGTTAGGTTCCAAAGAAATGGGTCAAACTAACTTTCAACTAATAAAATGTTTTCTGAAAATTAAATTATGTTTTAGTCCCAAGTTTTTGGCGATGTCGAAATGGACATGTTGCAGTGTTCTTACGTTGTTGTTTAAATTCTTTTGCAAACCACATCTTATTCAAAGGGGGTTTGTGTAAGAAATTAAACAACAATGCACTGCAACATGCCATTTCGACACCGCCAAAAACAAGTGATCAAAACATGATTTAATTTAAAGAACATGTTTTATTATTGAAAGTTAGTTTTACCCATTTCTTTGGAACCTAACCAAGAAAAAACATGTTCTTGTAAAGTGTCAAATAAAATATAGTGAAAATAAAAAGAAAATGAAATTCATCACATGCTGTCCATTGGAAAGTTCATCACAATCTGTAAATAAAAAGAAAATGATTAGTAAGTAAGCAACAATAAGTAACAGAAAATTACAGGAAGAAACGGAAAATACATGTCAGAGATGAAGGAGATACATGCCAGAAATGAAGCAATTCACATGTGAAGTCGAGATGTAGGTTATCAATTATATCACATCGCTCGTCTTGATAGATGAGCTCCAAAGATAGCGACTTATCTTGATAGATAAGCGATCTGACATAATTGATAAACCTAAATCAAAATTCCAATTATTAACCGTGAAAATAATTGTCAAAGTTGATCATAAGTGATATGTAAATCAACTGGTCTTTCTCTCTTCCTAAGGTTATACAGGAGAACCTTGATTTACCTATGAATTGCAAACACTAACATTTCCGTTTGTTGAATTACTTGATCAAAACGACCTTGGAAGGAGAAGGGCTTTTATACGGCGCGGGAAGGAGAAGGCATTTTATACCAAAACCCTACACTTTTCTACACAGATTTATACTTAACCATCCGTGTAGCTCTCTAACAAATCATACACGAATATTTATGCTTAAGAACCGTGTACAATGGTAATCTTTCTACACGGATTTATTATCAAAAATCCGTGTATCTATTCCTACACGGATATTTGTTAAATATCTGTGTTGCTCTCTAATAAATCATACACGACCTTTTTCCAAACAATTCTACACTGATTCTTTAATAAATATCAGTGTATGATTCCAGCTGTCTTTTCAGGCTTTCAGAAAAACCTTCGAGCTACACGGTTTTCATATAAAATTGACAAAACCGTGTACAATATGCAGTGTAGAATTACCATTTCTGTAGTAGTGAAAATCAATTGCAATTTACCAGACAAGTCCCTACCTTTTCATTAGCACCAAAATTTAGTCAACGAGATGATTTCATATATAACCCAAACCTCTCAACTTTTACAATTACCATCTTAAATATTAATCTATTCCTCTTTATTTAGAGAAAAGTCCATCTTAACAAGTCGACCAAACTCTTATATTTAGAGAAATTAGCCTTTCAATAATTGACCTATCTATAACATACAACTATACTTTAATTAATAAAACAATAATAGAACTTAAATATTTTAGTTTTTATATTCAGTTTCTCTCAGTTTTTTTTAAACCTTTGCAGTGGCTGCCAAGTAATTTTATATCCAGTTTCTCTCTCTCTTTTGAAAAAAAACTTGAAGAGACTGCCAATATACTCTGATAGGGTCATGTTCCACAGGCTCTTTTACTTGTTTTAAATTGGGCCATAAAAGACTGGGATTCGGGCCTCTCTAAGAGGCCAACCCGACGTCGTATGAAAAGCCCAAAGGTCCACTAAGCCGGGGCCCAATACAGCGGCCTCAAATCGTATAGCCCTAAAATAGGCTCATGTCAACCGACATACGGGATAGCCGTGGAAACGGCTAGCTTAATGCCCACGTCCCAGTAACGGCTGGCATAACTACCCACATTCTCCATAAATGTCCGAGATGGCAGTTATGGCTGGACTATATAAGGCAGATATTCTCATTAGACATGGGAGGTACATTTTGACAAAGGGAGAGATTATACAGGTTAGAGTCCGAATCTCTCACAATTCCCCCCGAGTTCCTAACTCAATCCGCACCTCGGCCTGTCATCTCTTGACAGGGCGAGTCCAGCCGAGTCCAACTTCTCATAACGGCCTCATCTCCCGAGATAGGACATATCATACTTTCTCCTTCTCTCTCTTTCTTTTTGGCTGCATGCACTGCGTCTTCTGTTTCTAAGAACTGTTTAAAGTCGCAATATTAGGTAGTAATTAGGTAATGGCTTTTCCTTTGGGTTCAAGTCATTGACAGTAAGAATAGTCAGCGTACAAGTGTATATATATATGCAGGAATAATGATCCATTAATTACCTTTTCATTTAAATAAATATACATACCTCTTATGACATCCTGATATATATTTGCACAAGATAACTTTTGCCGTGTATATATCCATTATGTTTTATTTGTTTAATTAATTACATCTCACCTGAATGGCTGAATCCCACTTTAATTTGCTTTCCCACGCTAGTCATCCATGACCCATGATTGGGAACATTAATTTATTGATGAACAATATAAAATCAATATCATTTTTAATGACAGATCAGCTATGCTTGACATTTTTTTAAATGGATAACATGTGCCTCAATGCATTCTGAGCTTAATATATTTGAAATCTATAATTATAAAGAACATCCAATAATGTGATGACAATAAAATCTTTGAATAATTTTAGTGTGAATATAAGTTTTTATATATATTTTATTTTTAGCGTACATCTAAATAATAGTTGTTAAGGTGTTAAACTGTTTTGTTAGTGTAGTACTATGCAGGCTTTTGTGTTAGCTATGTGTGTTTTGCTTTATCTGGTGTAGTTAATATGTAGGTTGCAGTGTTATTTTGGTACTGATCATGTAATAATACGTATACCTAGGGTCTTGTATGACAGAAGTATGGTACCAGTGGTTTGGTACGTCTCCAGAACAAGTGGCTTTCAATTAATGGAAATCGGTGAGGTGTATCCACTTTTATAAAAAACATTTAAAGAGCACAAAAGTAATTTCTAATAATAAATTAAATTAAGTATTATATATATTATATAGAAAATTGTACCACAATATCTAATCTTTCAGATCTTAATGCAAACTATTACTTCCCATTTACTAATTAAGTGAACTAAACAAAATATTCTTTTATTACTATATAAAGGCGAAATTTTTTTTGTTACCACAGAAAAAAAATCAAATTAAATCGTTACCACTCTGTTCTGGTCCGTATCAATTCTACCACCCACGCCAACCCAGTGCGCGCACAAAATAGGCTGGTGCGCGCACTGGGTTGGAGCACAAAGTGGTGCGCTGACTGGGTTGGCGCACCAACCTCTTCTGCCTATTAAGGCACCAACTCAGTATACTGTGCTCATTTCATTCGACCCAAGGCAGCAGGCAGCAAAGAACATTCTCGCAAAGACCAAAGAGTAAGTTTTTTTCACTCTAGTCCTTTATATTTTTTTAATTATTTAATTACTTTTTTAATTTTTTGTAAATTTATTAAATGTTGGGTTTGTTCTGTAATTCAGGTAACTATGATTGGAATTGCTTGTTATTTTGGTGGTGAAGTACAACAAGGGCCCAATGGTGCTTATTACAGTACCCAACCCCAGAAAATGTTCAATATCGGTTCGGATTTAGATTTCGCCGGTATAACTAGGGAAGTGTACCAGGAACTTGGTATTGACCCGAATTATTACGAACTGGTAATTTCCGCTAGAATTAATATTGGCCAAGGCAACCAAACATGGTTCCAACAACTCCCTGTACTAGACGATAGCAGTTGGGGGTTGTATACCCAAATGACATTGAATTTGACAACACCTTTCAAGTTCCTAGAGTTATATGTGGTTGCCAACCCCAGACAGAACCGTAGACAGAACCCTAGACAGAACCGTACACAGAACCCTAGTCGGGGCATGGATCAGTCAGTGACGGGTCCTACTCGGGCCCTAAATTTAGCGGGTACTAGTCGGCCCCCATCCACGGGGGCTGGTACTAGTCGGTCCCCATCCATGGAGGCTGGTCCTAGTCGGTCCCCATCCACGGGGGCTGGTCGTAGTCGGTCCCCATCCGTGGGAGTTGGTTCTAATCGGGGCCGATCTCGGGTTCCATCCTCCAGCTCTAGCCGGAACCGATCTGAAACTCCAGAACCACGTTATTATACTGACAATACAGACGATGATCCTGAAGAACGGGAGGCAGAGGAAAATTGGGATGCTAGTGATGACGGTGGGCAGACAATAGATCACAGTGATGAGGAAGACAATCGTCCCGTTCTGGGTATGCGAAAGTGGCCGATATTGGGTCGTGGAGAGAGACACCCGTTTTCAGCTTTTCATGACACTTCGGGGTTTGAAGAGGCTGACCACATTTTTTTTGCGGGTTCAGAGGTTAGTTTTTGAACTTATATGAATTTTTTATTTCTTTGAAAATATAATAATTTAATTTTTTTGAATTTTCAATTAGGTTGGAGAAAGAACAATGGTTTCTGAGGGGATGACGTACAACGACAAGGATCAAATGAAAGAAAAAATCCACCACTGGCACATAGTGAAAAATACCGAGATCATACAGACACACAGCGACAGAACAAGGTTGAGGTTTAAGTGCCAGAGCAACAATTGCAAGTGGAGGTTGGTTGCGAGGGCCACAGGCTTTGGTAATACTTGGGCCATCACGAAGAATGAGGTACCGCACACATGCCACGCAGATGCATCCAGGTCAGATCATGCGCAGTTGACGTCCTCTATGGTCGCCAACTGCATAAAACTTTCTTTAGAAAAAAATGCTGATATTACTATCAGAGCTATCAGGGACCTGGTTGCTGAAAGGTTTGAGGGCATCGTCCCAAAATACAACAAATTGTGGCGTGGTAGAGAGTTAGCAATTGCCCGGGCATTTGGTAGTTGGGAGGGGTCTTACGGGCTTATTGTCCCTTTGTTGGAGGCAATCAAAAGGGCAAATCCGGGAACTGTGTATGACGTTGTTTCCAAGCCTTCAGAAAAGGAACATTACCGGTATTTCATGAGGTTGGCATGGGCATGGGGACCGTGTATACAAGCAGTAGGTCACCTCAGACCCGTCATCAGTATCGATGCTTGTTTCTTGTCAGGTAGATACAAGGGCAAGTTGTTGATTGTCACCGGATATGATGCGGAGAACCAGTTAATCCCACTAGCATTTGGATTGGTAGAGAGTGAAGAGTTTGAGAATTGGGGGTGGTTTATGAAGTGGGTGCGGGATAATGTAATTGGTCCGAATAGGTTCATGTGTGTGGTCTCTGACCGGCACAAGGGTATAAAAAAGGTGTTCATTCAAGATGATTTGGGTTGGTCAGAGGAGAACGGGCAGTGTGCCCACAGGTTCTGTTCTCAACACGTGTTTGAGAATTTTGGAAAACACACTCAGGATAAGGTTGCTTCTAAATTCTTCAAGATGATGGTTAAAAAGAAGAAGCGAAGAAGATTACAGGATGGCCTTGATGCAATCGGAAGGCGAAATCCTGATTGGCTGACATACTGGGATACATGTGGCAAGTATAATGAAAATGACGAGGAAGAACCAGCTAAGCCATGGAAGGTTTATCAAGCTATGGACGACGGGAGTCGTTGGGAAATAATGACCAGCAATGGTTCTGAATCGCTGAACAATGTCTTCAAAACTTCTCGCAGGTTTGTTATTCACAATTCTCATAGTTTACTATTAATGAAATATTTTAGGTTATCTTTATTTTAACTGTAAATTGTAATTCTCGTAGGTTACCGGTTGCTGCAATTATTGAGGAGACGTTTTATAAGTGTGTCACATGGTTCGTTGAAAGAAGAGAGAAGGCCGTGCAATGCCAAGAAGAGGGTCAGCTGTTCTCCACTCGTACGCACTTGAAGCTGGACAAGCACATCCGGAAGACTAACAAAATGAGCGCGGTTCCATTCAATAGATCCGGGGAATTCATGGTGACATCACATGGCGAGAAAATCCCATTTGACATAGAGGCAGGCAAATGGGTGTACACGTCCCGAGACTGTAGGTACAAGGTCGTTGTGCAGAACGACCATGAGGTGCAATGCTCTTGCCAAAAGCCTCAGCTCACCGGAATACCATGTGTTCATGTGATGTCAGTGTGTCAAATAAGGTACGAATGTGTGTTAAAATTTCATAATAATTTTGGATGATGAAACTTACAAATGTGTGAAAAATATAGGAACTACGATCCAAATGTCTTCGTCAATTACTACTACAACATCCAAACACTTATCGACACATGGAGTGGAGAATTCCACGTGTATGACAATCAAGGTGATTGGCAGCCGCACGAAGGGGATATCTTAACGCCAGAGCACCGGTTAGTGAAGTTGGGTCGGAGAAGACACACCAGGATCCCAATGTGGATGGACATACTGGAAGGAAGGAGAAGAGGTCACGAGACCAACAGAGCTACTCTCGAAAGGAATGCGAGAAGAAGAAGGGATGCTAGGAACCGTACCCAATAATGTCATGGTTAGGGCTTTCTGTTTATGTATTAAGGTTAGGGTTTTCGGTTATGTATTATGTATTATGGTACAAACTTTCGGTTTTGTATTAAGGTTAAGGATTTCGGTAATGTTTTATGTATTGTGTGTTATGTTTTAATATATTATCGTTGTGTGTTATGTTTTATCTATGGTGTGTTCTTATGTTTTAATGTATTACGGGATATGAGATATAAAATACGCAACATAAGAAGTAATATGAAAATAATATCTAAATACGCAACATAAAACTAATCGAAATAACGATCTAAAATACGCCACATAAAAATAATACTGAGTTGGTGCCTTAATAGGCAGAAGAGGTTGGTGCGCCAACCCAGTCAGCGCACCACTTTGTGCGCCAACCCAGTGCGCGCACCGGCCTATTTGGTGCGCGAACTGGGTTAGCGTGGGTGGTAGAATTGATACGGGCCAAAACAGAGTGGTAACGATTTAATTTGATTTTGTAATAATACGTATACCTAGGGTCTTGTATGACAGAAGTATGGTACCAGTGGTTTGGTACGTCTCCAGAACAAGTGGCTTTCAATTAATGGAAATCGGTGAGGTGTATCCACTTTTATAAAAAACATTTAAAGAGCACAAAAGTAATTTCTAATAATAAATTAAATTAAGTATTATATATATTATATAGAAAATTGTACCACAATATCTAATCTTTCAGATCTTAATGCAAACTATTACTTCCCATTTACTAATTAAGTGAACTAAACAAAATATTCTTTTATTACTATATAAAGTGAACTAAACAAAATATTATTTTCTTACTATAATAAAGTGAACTTTCTTTTATATGTGTTAATTTGTTAAAGATAATAAAATGTCGACAATAAAATGAGAGAACCGATGCTGATCCTAACATTTATCATTTGGAGGGAGAGATGCAACCGAATTTTGAGATAAATATTTTTGAACAGTATTGAGTTGGTGGAGGGATGATATGAAGTGGAGGGACATATATAGAAGGGGATATAAATGCAGATTCATTAATGTAATGGGTACTATTTTGTATTATTTGTTTAGCCTTTCGTTAATTTGTTACATTATAAAAAGTTAAAAAACTTTATTATATGTACTGCATTTTCAGTTATATAAAAAGTGGGGGTTGACCTCTATATTTCCTAAAAAAAAAAAATTTTTTTTTTCATCATGAGTTAATTTACTGACATGGCCAAGTGTGCAAACGACTCTTAATTCTCTGTACCCGTTAATATATAAACTCATAAATTTAATTTCGTCCTCTTTTTATTTCTTAACACTACTACAAAAAACACATTTATTATCGCCCATTTATCACACTACTAGAATTTCTGCTTTTTGCAACGGCAAGAAATCTCCTTTTCCATGGGCGTACCGTTGGAAAAAACCCTGAAATCGTCATTTCCATGCGCTACCGTTTGGAAATACTCCCGTTGCAATAGCCCTTATTTCCATCAACGCCGTTGGAAATACTCATTTTTTAGTATTTCCATGCGCTTACAGTTGGAAAAAGGACGCATGGAAATACTTTCACACTCAGACACTGTCTGGAGTATTTCCAATGGCAAGAACGTGGGACCCACCAGTTTATTTCCAAGGGCAGCGTCTGTGGGACCCTCCAGAGTATTTCCAAGGCAGCTAACGCAGGGCCCACCTATTTATTTCCAAGGGTAGCGTCTGTGGGACCCTCCAGAGCATTTCCAAGGGCAGAATACGTGGGACCCACCCCAGTATTTCTAAGACAAGCAATAGTGGGTCCCACATGTTTATTTCCAAGGGTAGTGTACGTGGGACCCACCCCAGTATTTCCAAGGCAAGCGATAGTGGGGCCCACATGTTTATTTCCAAGGGCAGCGTACGTGGGACCCACCCCAGTATTTCCAAGGGAACATTATTTTAATTTTGTTGTCGTATGTGGGCCCACCAGATTTATTTGCATATGAACATTAATTTTAATTCTCCAAAGAAATACCCATGGAAATACAAACCTGGATGGAAAAGTATCTCTATGCCCTCATCCTACAATCCTCCTGTACCAATTCAGTACTCCCATACATTCCTCATCCTACAATCCTCCCTGTACCAATTCGGTACTCCCATACATTTCCCACTAAACATTAAACCAGATAAACATAAAAACATCAATAATAGACATAAAAAACATTCATAAATAGATCGATAACATTTAAGAACTTTAAAGCATGAACATAGTATATTCATCATGCACTTTCTCCCTAAATTAGCAAACCGCCATTACTACAACAATACTATATATTTGCATCATTGACAATATATACCCGAAATATACCCACTATGAGTTAACAAAAATTCACAAATAAGGTTCAATTCCTATTGTCATATGTTATAACTTGTAAATTAACCAAAAAATGTGCACTTTTGCACATTAGAAGCTAACGCTGGTTCACATTGAAGGTGGACTGCCCGAACCATTGGCTCATATCATCCTCACCCCTTGTATTGTCATCATTTCCAGCTTGAGTTTGATTTAGTAGTTCTTGGAAACTACCTCCCTGGTTTGGTTGCATAGGAAAAGCAAGACCCTATGTATACCACATAGAAACAGAGAAGTGTCAAACAAAGAAGATATAAACTATCTAACAAAGAAGTGTCAAACATTGATGAAGATGTGCAAAAATAAGCACAATTATAAGAACACCCTATCGCTTACAAGACAATTATAAGAACACCCTATGTGTACCACACGATGGTTACAAGTACATTACCAGTGATCACAGGGGCATGCATGAGACTAGCATAATAGATTGCTAAAAAACCGAAACAATAAAACAAATAGATAACTTCTCTAATTAGGTAATGAAATTATTTTAGCCGAAAGGTAAACACTCTTTAGTTCAATTGCACATGGTCCGAAATACTTGTCAGAAACACTTATCAGATTACCAATACTTTCATTATGGATTTCTCATATTTAGAATCAATGTTTTCTGTGTTTCAATTTGAAGAACTCAAATTGAGACTGTACCCACAATACCCACAACTGTATGAAATGAAAACGCACAAGTAAAAATTGAACCATTGTTATCTGTTATTAAATTGAATATAAATATAAATTTATTTTTAAAATAAAATGAGTAAAAGTATCATTGCTAGAGAGATCTTTTGAGTGCTTAGAATATAGGAGAGATATCAGTATGTATTGAAGGAAGGACTGAAACAGGAAAGTAAAATACGCTAATTTCTCAATACAAGGAATAACTTGATAAAAATGGTGAATCTATCCAGATTAGAATTTGGGCAATACTATGGTATCAGCTTTTAAACTTGGGGACAGTTACAAAGAAAATGTCTCCTGAATCAAATACAGATCAGGAATAGTCAAATATCATATAAATTGAACAATCAAAGTATTTTCACTTAAATACATGTCATCAAGTGAATTAAATCAAGGTCTCATCATCAGTTGCTAAAATGAGAATCAACAAAGAAAAGACTTTTAGGTCTTCTCCTCTTAATTCAAGGAAAATGAAAAAGAGGAAAGCTAGAAACACAGAATAAGGAGAACTGAACTAAACATACTGAAGCGTTCAAGCAATCTAATCCTATTGTAGGTAGGTATGATGATATTTATCATGATATTATTAATAAAGTTCCTTTGAATCACAGAAACATTTTGCTTTTTTTTTAAAGAATTGCACCGACAGCCACTGGATTGGGTTACAAAGTTCGTAAAGGACAAATAAGAATTTGGTTTTTGAAATTGTACCTTCAGAAGCAACTTCTCAAATTGCCGATCTATTTAATCGACTATATAGTTTAGATTAAGATAGCTTTCTAGGTACCAGGTTGTTTAAGGGACAACAAGGAAACCCTGCCTATAACAAAGTTAGCACTCGGTGCATTATTGTGTTTTGTACCTATCTTAGATTGTCAGATTTGAGTAACTTATAAGATCACAGATTGTACATTGACTACCCCCTAGCTAGTCAACTAAGCTTTATTTCTCATACTTAAAGCCAATAGCTACATGAACCCTCATTTAGCGGGTTTTCATAAGTTAAATCTGAAAGCAACATTATATAACTCATTACCTGGGGAATGGGCATTTGCATAAGTGAAGCTCCTCTATGAGATGGTTGATTGGTGAGCCCTTGACCCTAAACATTGTATATGCAAGCATTGTTATAATCCGTAGATCACAAAATGGAAGATGAATAAAATATACATCGTTATGTTTTGTAAAATTAAAATTGTGACCTGAAGAGAAGGAATTACAGGAACGACACCTTGCTGAGTTCCAAAACTGTTTACTCCATCCTAAAATATAAAAAATGCACATGAGGCAATGTTAGTATACTGCTATATCTCAATAGCAAAGACAACTACCAAAATGGTGCAAACAGCAGTGTCATATCAAAATCTGTCAACATAAAAAAAAAATTATAACCCTAAATTAACTACCAAATTGGTCTTAATTACCTGTGAAGTAGGCATTTGCACCCCATACATAGTGAATAATTGACTGAAGTATAAGTCATAAGTTGCCAGTTTTCTCTCCCTCATAGCCCTTTCCTCATCAAGACGACGATCACGGTCAGCTAAGAGCATTTCCAGTTCTTCGCGGGTTTGGATTCTCTGCCCTTCATTGTTTGTCAAACCAGAGACAGAAGAAGCTGTGTGTTTCTACCTGGCTTGGGTGGTTGCTGTTGGCACCTTGCCGTGAAGCATGCTTCCAAATCCCCGCACCCTACCGTGTCTTGATCCACTAACAGCACTCAGAAACATGGTGCTCTCGTCCATGTCGGCATTGGCCTGATCAGCCACCATGTCCTTCACTTTTTCCTATGAGTTGCAACATATTGGAAATCATAAAATTCATATTAGAAAGCCATCAAGAACAATTAGTTCATCTTATGTTACACATATGGAAAGAGGAGATGTAAATATCAGCACTTGTTTTTTTATCAAAATTCATTCTCAGTAGCTATATGGGACCTTGTCAGAACAGTAATGAGAAATTTACACTTGGGTCCCTATATTATGTCCTATTTGTGTTTTTGCTTAAAACCAAATAAACCGAACCATTTGAACACCCTACCCATGGTGTCAACCGACAACAAATATAGGCCACATAAGCTCACAACATATTTGAGAAATTATATTTATTGTGACCTTGTTATGCACTACGGTAACAATAAATGCATATTAATGTAAATAATACTACTTACATAAACTGCTTTCGCATTCGAGTTGGTAAAATGCAAGGAGTTGATATCATAATCTGGGACCTGTGTTCTAGACTCCCCGGTACTTGGATCTCGAAGCCTGATGTCTCATTATTTGACCTATAAATCCGACCAATTTCTGTACCAAAATCTGTGTTTTAAACCACCAAATCGTGTCTTTTACATTGAATATCTATTGAATATCTATAGAATATGGTACTGCTGCGTTTTCATTCTTACTTTGCAGAAAACGAGCAAAATCAGGGAAGATTGTGAGTTATGGAGCCCTACACGCGGGTAGCGTCAGATCCCACGCGGGTAGCGTCAGAGCCTGAAATTTCAGCACCCGAACTTAAAACAGTCATAACTTTTGACTCGTAACTCCGTTTTGAGCATATTACCACTTTTTGGAAAGTTTGCGAGAAGATCTACAATCTGAGCCAAAGACACGCAGGCCGCATCAGATCCCACGCGGGTCGCGTCAGACTTTTCAGAAAACAGAAGCAGAATTGGAAACAGAGGCTAATTGAAGAAAGGTTGGCAAGAAAAGCTATAAGAGGGGATTTTTTGCACCTGAGAGGGCATTCTGTATCTGAGAGACAATTCCTAGGGTTAGGAGAGACGGCTGGCTGGGAGACGAAGAAGAGAGGAGCGGAACGAGAGTTTTGCGACGAATCTTCATCGTTATTCTAGTTTTTCTATGAACTCCTTTATCTTTATTTGTGTTATTTTTTCTTTGACTATGTGTGAGTAGTTTTATTTGTTTCTAGGGTTACGATGTAGTTTGATACATTATTTTGTATGCATGTTGTTTGAATCTGTGTTGAATGTTAGTGTTTAATTGTTTGAGTAGTATTTTAATTGCTTTGTTGAAGTTGATTGAATGATTCTTGATTGTCTACTGTTAGATGTCTATAGCATCTTTCTTGTAATTTGGCCCTGATGTTTCTCTCAACCAAACTTAGTATTTGAGGTAGGTTTACGAGCCGCAAGGCGAGACCAAATAGTAACCGAGAGGTGAACTTTTCCACTTATCGAGAGGTAGTGGTTACCTTTAGTAAACCGGACAATTAACTTAGATTAAGAACCTAAGAAGGTGAAATTGCATTTCCGACACCAAGTTTATTAAGCCAACAAACGAGAGTTGAGGTTTAGGAACATTAGGTTCGGTCAATGAATCCTTACACTAAAGAACAACGCAGAAACAGACAGCTGCTGCATTCACTCGAGGTCCACGCGGACCGCGTATGAGAGTACGCGGGTCGCGTGTTCCATGCGGGTCGCGTGTTCCATGCGGGTCGCGTATGAAAGTACGCGGGTCGTGTGTAGTACCGAGAGGCAGAGTTGAAGATGAAATCGGAAACCCTGGAAACGCTTTTCTCTATCTGATAAAAACCAAACTTTACTTTCTGTTATTTTAATTATTGCTGTCATTGAATTTAGGAAATTAAACAAACCAAATCAACTTTTGCCAACGTCTAGTACCTAATTGATTTAAGTAGAGTTCCAGATTTGATTTTGAACCATCCTGTGGATCGATACCTGACTAGACTATACGACAGGATTGTGCACTTGCAATCTTAGTCGGAAGTTAAATCAAGGTTTAAAAGCTACAGCTTGCTGTAGTGAAACTTTGTGATACACTTTTGTGCGAACAAGTTTTTGGCGCCGTTGCCGGGGACGGCATCATTTATCTTTTCTGAATTTTTGCTTATTTTAATTAATCTAGATTTTAATCTGTATCTTTTCTTCTTCTTTTTTCTCTCTTTCAGGAACACGCTGGCTTTCAAACTCAAGGGCGATTACCATCTGAGAAGCTCAAGACACCATGGATCTGATGTACAACATGGCGACAAACCAACAGTGGTTTGGCCGCGACAGTTCTCGAGCTGGAGGAGGCGGCCGATCCAAAGTTGATCAGATCGCAGCTCTATCTGCTAGAGCTACCGAGCTGGAGGAGGCCATGCAGAAGTATTTTATCAAAATGAGCGTGAAGGCAGCCAGTAACCATCAACCACAGCCATGTGTCATGTGTGGGGACAGGAGGCACTCTTACGAGTATTGCCCACTAGCGGAATGGGATGAGGAACCCGAGCAGGATAGTTATCTCAGCAACAACAATTGCAATTTCTACAACATTGCACCATTCAATAACTCGAACAATCGCGCATTTCAGTCTGATCCACCCGAGCTGTACATTGATCCCTCTGTGAGCGACGTCATGCATGAGCAAGGGAAGATGAACCAGATGCTATTCGAGCAGATGCAATCAATGAATGCTCAACTGACTGCTCAGATTGCTCAGAACAAGATGATGATGGAGCAATTGAGATACAAAGCCGGCCCAAGCCAACCACAACCTGGTAAGCTACCCAGCCAGCCAGAGCTCAACCCTAGAGGAGAGGCTGAGGCGGTCACCCTGCGAAGTGGGACCCAATATGAAGAACCATCCCAGCCAACAGACCAGACCGCACTGCACGCGGGCCGCATCAATGACACGCAGCCCGCATCACCACCTGAAGAAGAGAACCCGAGCCGCGTCGAACCAACTCGACCGGCAGTCATTGCTGAAGAACATCTGAACGCGGGCCGTGTAACTGACACGCAGGCTGCGTCGAAGGAGGCTGACAACCTGGGGGAACTGACACACGGACCGCATGCATCTTGCATGGATCGTGCACCACAGCCAGAGGAGCTGGAGATGGCACGCGGGGCGCACAAAGCTCACACGGGAACCTCACGCGGACCGGACATATCTCACACGGACCGTGCAACAGCCCAGACAGAGCAGCTGATCCCTGAGCTAAAGCCTCTCTGCCAGCTAACCTCAGGTATGAGTTCATGGACCCAGATAGATCTTGTCCGATGATCATAAGTGCAGATCTTAAACCTGATCAGACTGCTACGCTCTTGGAGAAATTGAAAGCTCACAAAAGCGCGATCAAGTGCTCGATCAAGGACTTGAAAGAAATCTTGTGGATTCTTCTGATGCAAGAGTTTGATCGCGTGGTCCGTGCACCTCAGAAGTGGGTGCTCTCCCCAGTGCCACCCGATCCACCTTCCACCAACCAGTGAGGCGCCCCCGCCTCATCTCTCGCTCACCATCTAGTAAGTTTCCATATTTTCTTCTATTTACTTTTTCCTTGTGTAAATTCAAGCATTGAGGACAATGCTTCATTCAAACTTGGGGGGTGGAATAGAAGAAAATTGTATCTGCATTTAGACATGTTTCTTTTTCAAAAATTTTGCATTTTTAGGTGATAAATTTGTGTGATTGCTAGGATTAGGGACTTGTTTGAAAACTTTTGGTTGTGAGTTGGATTACCTTGAGAATTGGAAATAACCCCATAATTGATCAAAGAACTGCTTAAAATGGGATGTTTTGAGAAATTGAAAAGATGAAAACTTGAATTGTATCGAAAAGCCATTTTGAAACTGAACTGTGCCTTTTAAATAGGGAAATGGGGATTTTAAATGAGGAAAGATTGGGATATCCATTGGAATGAATGAATACCATTGGATGTGTGTATTCATGGTATATGCAAATAAAAAATGTAACAAATGAAAAGATGGAGAAAATAAGAGTACTGGCAATAAGTACTACGGGGCGCCTTTGAGCTCGTCTCCCAAATTTAGAAAAAAAAGAGTACTGGCACAATCCGGCGGGATGCCTTTGAGCTCGAAAACTTTCAAAAACTCTTGCATATATCAACACATGAAATTCGCGACTTTCTAACCTAAGCTTGTCCCAAGCTTGGGGGGGGGGGTTAAAAAGGAAAAATCACCACAAATGAGGGCATAGATTCAGTGAAAGAAAGAAATATTGATCAATTCGGGTAATTAACTTTGCAAGTCTTAGAAACATTTCAGAATTTGAAGTGATTAGTCAATTTTGTGTGGTGAATCAAAATTGATCAAGGAAAGTCTAAATTATACCAAAAGAATTCTCGAGGTTTTTGATTAAAGCAACTCATGTAAATTTTCACTTTTAGGAACTTAGTTTGCATTTAGGTAAGAGTAAAGTCCAACCCGGTACCTAAGTACAGATCTTTGCTTGAGGACAAGCAAGATTTAAGCTTGGGGGAATTTGATGTCTCATTATTTGACCTATAAATCCGACCAATTTCTGTACCAAAATCTGTGTTTTAAACCACCAAATCGTGTCTTTTACATTGAATATCTATTGAATATCTATAGAATATGGTACTGCTGTGTTTTCATTCTTACTTTGCAGAAAACGAGCGAAATCAGGGAAGATTGTGAGTTCTGGAGCCCTACACGCGAGTAGCGTCAGAGCCTGAAATTTCAGCACCCGAACTTAAAACAGTCATAACTTTTGACTCGTAACTCCGTTTTGAGCATAGGACCACTTTTTGGAAAGCTTGAGAGAAGATCTACAATCTGAGCCAAAGGCACGCGGGCCGCGTCAGATCCCACGCAGGTCGCGTCAGACTTTTTCGGAAACAGAAGCAGAATTGGAACAGAGGCTAATTGAAGAAAGGTCGGCCAGAAAAGCTATAAGAGGGGATTTTTTGCACCTGAGAGGGAATTCTGTATCTGAGAGACAATTCCTAGGGTTAGGAGAGACGGCTGGCTGGGAGACGAAGAAGAGAGGAGCGGAACGAGAGTTTTGCGATGAATCTTCATCGTTATTCTAGTTTTTCTATGAAGTCCTTTATCTTTATTTGTGTTATTTGTTCTTTGACTATGTGTGAGTAGTTTTATTTGTTTCTAGGGTTACGATGTAGTTTGATACTTTGTTTTGTATGCATGTTGTTTGAATCTGTGTTGAATGTTAGTGTTTAATTGTTTGAGTAGTATTTTAATTGCTTTGTTGAAGTTGATTGAATGATTCTTGATTGTCTACTGTTAGATGTCTATAACATCTTTCTTGTAATTTGGCCCTGATGTTTCTCTCAACCAAACTTAGTATTTGAGGTAGGTTTACGAGCCGCAAGGCGAGACTAAATAGTAACCGAGAGGTGAACTTTTCCACTTATCGAGAGGTAGTGG
This sequence comes from Carex myosuroides, assembly GCA_028015225.1. Taxonomy (NCBI): domain Eukaryota; kingdom Viridiplantae; phylum Streptophyta; class Magnoliopsida; order Poales; family Cyperaceae; genus Carex; species Carex myosuroides. The sequence goes on along the minus strand of CM051489.1, from coordinate 649,985 downwards.
TTACCTTTAGTAAACTGGACAATTAACTTAGATTAAGAACCTAAGAAGGTGAAATTGCATTTCCGACACCAAGTTTATTAAGCCAACAAACGAGAGTTGAGATTTAGGAACATTAGGTTCGGTCAATGAATCCTTACACTAAAGAACAACGCAGAAACAGACAGCTGCTGCATTCACTCGAGGTCCAAGCAGACTGCGTATGAGAGTACGCGGGTCGCGTATGAAAGTACGCGGGTCGTGTGTAGTACCGAGAGGCAGAGTTGAAGATGAAATCGAAAACCCTGGAAACACTTTTCTCTATCTGATAAAAACCAAACTTTACTTTCTGTTATTTTAATCACTTATGTTATTTTAATTATTGCTGTCATTGAATTTAGGAAATTAAACAAACCAAATCAACCTTTTCCAACTTCTAGTACCTAATTGATTTAAGTAGAGTTCCAGATTTGATTTTGAACCGTCCTGTGGATCGATACCTGACTAGACTATACGACAGGATTGTGAACTTGCAGTCTTAGTCGGAAGTTAAATCAAGGTTTAAAAGCTACAGCTTGCTGTAGTGAAACTTTGTGATACACTTTTGTGCGAACAAAGCCCATTACCATCAGTGTTTTTATTAGTTTCAGACCCATCCGTTATGGTAGACAGTATTTGGATGACCACAGGTGATTTTCCATCTTCTCAACGACTATGAGTATGGAGGTAAAGTTCCCCCATCGATGACTCTTTTCCATTTTGTAATGTTGTCTCCACATGAAAAGGAATAAACAAATATTCATAAAGGTCAGATGAATCCGTAAATTACAAATATTGTTAATTTGGGAACATTATATTTGATGAAGCTGACCAGTTTGCCAAAATGCTGGTGTGAGCTGGCTGATCCACCGCGATGGGCGACCAAAAGTCCCGACTGTGTGCGGTTTACCATGTTTTTCTTACTCAAATCTTGCCAATCCTCTATGAAAAAAATATCGCACAAACTGTGCCAATTGGGATCTGTTGGGTAACGGTGTGTCCTAGTTAAGGCTTACGGTGCGGAAAGAACATAAAATTCAAAATTTTACTTCTACCGTAAGCTTAGGATTAAAAGATGTACGTCGGAAAGACCACCGAAAGTTCCTTTTCCAGTCTTTCCCTTGATATAACCTTTTAATCCTACGAGGATCTACTCCCCGATTGATTTCTAAAATAATATTTATTTAACATTTAAATAAAGATAAATAACATTTATACCTTTTTCCAAATTCGAATTGGAATGTTGTATGGCTCAGTTGCTTAGCACCAGAAATCTGATGCCTCTATCAGATGTCCACCAGGAACAATCAGAGAGTCGGTATTTCTTTTGCCAGAAATACTGTACCGACTTTTTACGCCAAAACACTATTCACGAAAATCGTAAAAACTATTTTTCACAATTTTTGAAAAAACAGATTCACGAAACTTCACGGGAACACTATTCACCGTAAACACTATTCACAGGAACACTATTCACAACAAGCAAGATATACATAATCATATTACGTATTCTTTCTTTTCTTTCGCAAACACTATTTGGGAGAGAAAACGAGAAAGAGAACGATAACCGAACCGATTCGAATCGAACTCAGACTTTTCAACTTATTAATTCTCTTACCCCTACCTGTCTATTTATAGGGTTAGGGAGGTAAGGTGCTTGCAAGCTGCTTGCAAGAAAGTGTTTGTTGCGATAAATTTATACAACGTGTCGTACACGCTTATAAATTTAATGTGTTTAAGCTTGTCATCTCTATGACATTTATTTATTAATTATAACATTTATAATTAATCAAATAAATTAATTTTCTGATTACTTTCCTATTGGTGTGATCCGATAGGATCTGTGTTATGTTGGCAATAGAATCAAAACTCCTTTTAATTCTATAAATCATAAGCGGCACCTGGCAGAATGCATTATGACTACCCAATTGACACAGATGATCTTGTACAATACAATATCACGATCCAGTAAACAATTTACTCGTGTTAATTCTTATGTCTCATAGTATCAGATCAGTTTCAAGGTAGGTATGTGTCATTCTTGCAAACTTAATCTTTTCTTGATCTTAAGTTAGATTATCAAATATGATTAACTCTTTAATCATACCGTGCACAGATAATCTTACTTTATCATGGGGCCCAGTGATACTATTACTCGTATTAAATACGAGGGACAATAGTAGTCTTGGTGAACATCTCTCCTCTGCAAAAGTCATGTATACTGAAGTGTCATTGTTATAGCTACTTTTTACGGATAGCGTTAAACAACACTCACGAATATACATTTCTTATGTAGGAAACAACGAACCACCTCATACTTTAGAACTTAACACTAAATGAAAATATTAATGACACGAACACAATTCCGTATAATATTTCATTGAGGGTCAGTCAAATACTATGTTCTCTAACATGTATCTAAATGATAACTCCTTGTCTATGGTCTGTAAAACTTAACCATCATTTAATCCACATACTAACCTTAATTGGTAAATTAGTGTTCTTTGCTAATTATACAATTAAGAGTTTTTATCATCTATTATGAAGTTTTACAATTTCAAGTCATGAACTCGAAATTATTCATAATTCGATAAAACTCAAAGAACAAAATGATATTTACCATTATATGAACTTATAGAATAAAATTATCTTATGATTGACTTCTAGATTATTACACTAACAATCTCCCACTTAAGCTAGAGCCAATCATATTGCCCTGCTTATTATACAAGTCTCTATTTTCTCAAAGATCTCGTAGATCCCAAGAAAATCTCATAGCCAATCTCCTATGTGTCTCAGACCCATAGAAGCATTATGCATCTCATGCTTGGCTTGAGGAAGAGACTTTGTAAGTGGATCAGCTGTGTTGCAGATTGTGTCAACCTTACAAATCTTTACTTCACCTTTGTTTACGATATCTTATATCAGGTGATAACGTCGTATTTTTACTCGAGTCGTCACGGTCGGTTTGGAAACTTTCATTGATGTAACTATTTACAACGAGTTCAGAATCACCGCCGTAGATAAGGATCATATCCTTAGTCCTTCTCAAGTACTTAAGGATATTCTCTGCAGCGTTTCAATGTTCTAAGCCTATATTAGCCTGATATTTACTCGTTACACTCAAAGCGTATGAGACATCAGGGCGAGTGCACAACATGGCGTACATGATAGACCCAATAGCCGAAGCATATGGTACTCTACTCATCACGCTTCGCGCATCAGTTGTCATAAGACACTGAGTCTTGCTAAGCTGAACACCATGTGACATTGACAGGAATCCCTTCTTGGAATCCTATATGTTGAACGGATTCAGCACTTTGTCAATGTACGTGCTTTGACTCAATCCTATGAGTCTCTTTGATCTATCTCTATAGATCTTTATGCCTAGTATATAGACAGCCTCACCCAAATCTTTCATTGAGAACACTTTCTTTAATGAAGACTTGGCTAATTTGAGAAAAGGAATATCGTTCTTGATTAGGAGTATGTCGTCTACATATAAGATTAGAAAAGCGATGGCACTCCCACTAGTCTTCCTGTACACACAGGTTCTTCTTCGCATCTGACGAAGTCAAACTTTTGACTTCTTCGTCAAACCGAAGATTTCAACTCCGTGATGATTGCTTTAATCCATAAATGGATCTAAGAAGCTTGCTCACTTTCCCAGCATTCTTTGGATCTTTAAAACCTTAGGGCTGTATCATATACACGTCCTCTTCTATGTTTCCGTTTAAGAAAGCGGTTCTGACATCCATTTACCATATTTCATAATCATGAAATGCGGCAATTTCTAGGAGTATCCGTATTAACTTGAACATAGCCACGGGCGAAAAAGTTTCATCATAATCAACTCCTTGAATTTGATTGAAACCTTTTGCTACTAGCCGTGCTTTGTAAACAGTCAAATTACCATCCATGTCTGTTTTCCTTTTGAAAACCCACTTTTCCCTATGGGTTTTACCCCATCAAGTGGTACGACTAGGTTCTAGCCTGTTTGTCATTCATGGATTGTATTTTGGATTTTATGGCCTCCAGCCATTTATCGGAGTCGGGCCTATCATTGCTTCCGCATGAGTCAGAGGATCTTCAATGTCAAACACTGAGACTTCGTGAAGTCCCATGTACCTCTCAGGTGCATGTATTATCCTTTCTGACCTACGTAGGACTTGTGCTTCCGGCTGTTGAACTTCATCCACAACTGTTTGCGGGTTCAGTTCTACTTCAACTTGCGTCGAAGTATCTGAGCTCGGGACTTGAACCTCTTCCACAACTGTTTGTGGATTTGGTTCTTCCAAACGCTCATCGGCCGAAGCATCAAGTTGTGGGATTATATAATCAACTTTTGATATATTATCATGTGATGTATCTTGAACCTCTTCAAGTATTACATTACTCCCACTACTTTTTCTTGCAAGAAACTCTTTCTCCAAGAATACACCATGACGAGTAACAACTATTTTGTTCTCGGATTGGTGATAAAAATAATATCCTTTCATTTCCTTAGGATATCCTACGAAAAAGCATTTATCAGATTTGGGTTCAAGTTTGTCAGACGTCATACGTTTGACAAAGACTTCACAACCCCAAATTTTAAGAAAAGATATATTTGAAACTGTTCCAAACCATAACTCGTACGGAGTCTTTTCTACTGATTTAGATGGAACCCTATTTGTCATTAGTGCAGCAGTTTCTAGTGCGTGTCTCCAAAACAATTTTGGGAGGGTGGCTTTACTCATCATAGAACGAACTATGTCCAACAAAGTTCGATTCATTCTCTTGAAAACACCATTTCATTGTGGTGTCCCTGGAGGCATGAGTTGTGAGACTATCCCACTTGCTATCAAGTACGTTTTAAATTCCTAACTCAAATACTCGCCTCCACGATCTGATCGTAAGGCTTTGATCTTTTTGTTGAGTTGGTTTTCTACTTCAGTCTTGAATTCCTTGAACTTTTCAAATGATTCAGACTTATGTCTCATCAAGTAGACATAACCATATCTACTGAAGTCATCAGTAAATGTGATAAAGTAATAATAACCAGTTATTGTACAAGTACTCATCGGTCCACATACATCACTATGTATAAGACTTAATAAGTCACTTGCCCTTTCACCTTTCTTGGTGAAAGGAGCCTTAGTCATTTTTCCACGTAAACAAGATTCGCATGTGTCAATTGATTCAAAATCAAATTTACCAAGAAGTCTAACTTCTTGATGCGTTTCTCGTTTATATGACCTAGGCGACAATGCCACATGTAAGTCGTACTTTCATGAGACGTTTTGAGTTGTTTATTGTTGATGTTAAACACCAGTTTTTCCATTTCCAGCATATAAAGACCATTTATCATATAAGATGATCTATAATATAATTCATTTTTATAAATAGAACAACGATTGTCCTTTTCATAACAAATGAAAAATCATTCATCTCTAAACAGGAGATTGATATGATATTTCTGGAAATGCTAGGAACAAAATAGACATTTTCTAGTTCCATTACAAGCCCGCTAGGCAAACACAACTCTATACTACCGACGGTCATGGCTGCAATACTTGCTCCATTTCCAACTCGGAGTTGTACTTCCTTGTTGCGTAACTTCCTCTTATTTCTTAGTGACTGCATATTTGAACAAATATGAGCACATGATCCGATATCTAATACCCAATCATTAAGAGAGGTTGCAACGTTTATTTCAACAATAGATATACCTGAGATTGAAGCTTTTGAGACATTTCCAAACTTCAGATCTCCTAGGTATTTCGGCAGCTTCTCTTCCAGTGACCCTTGCCATTACAATAATAGCATTCGGTGTCAGGAGAAACCTTTATCTTGGGAGCGTTTGTTACCGGAACAAACTTCCCTTTGCCTTTGTACTTGGGAGCCTTTTTCTTTCGCCTTTTTGATCTTTCTCCCACCATCTTTCACCTCAACGATCCTCAACATCCCTTAGAGCTCCTGCAAACTCTTATCCATCCATGCATATGGAAGTTCATGATGAACCCCAAATAGCTATGAGGAAGAGAGTTCAGGATAATGTCTGTTGCCAACTCTTTGCTCAACGGACAGTTAAGCTTCTCCAGTTTCTTCACATCGCTCGTCATACGAAGCATGTGAGAACTGATAGAGCTACTCTCTGCCATTTTGTGACCCAACAAAGATTTGGTCACTTTATACCTCTCAACACGTGATTGCTCTTGAAACATTTTCTTGAGCTGATCACACATGTCGTAGGATTTGGTATCCATGAATCGCCTCTGCAAATCAGGACCCATAATCCCTACAAGTAGGTTTTGTACATCAAGCTCATCTTCTATGTGCTTAATGCGCTTATTGACGTCATCTGTTGTGGCGCCAGGTTTAGGCACTTTAGGGATTGGTGTATCGAGAACGTATTCTTTCTTTTCACGTCTCAGAATGATGGTTAGATTACGGAACCAGTCCGTAAAATTGGATCCGTCTGCGTTTAGTTTTTTCTTATTGAACAAGGAACGTAATGAGAAAGACGTTTCTTTAACCATGTTTTTACAGTGTTAAAAGTAAAGATTTAGCTTTTGTTCATGTATTTGTTTTATTATTTCAATAATAAAACTCTCACTACAAATTTGTTCTATACTCGTTTTATAGTAGGATCCAAGATCCCTATTTTCACTAAGACACAAGCATACCACAGCATGAACCTTGGCCATTAGCTATTTTAGGTAAGCAACTCTTTGCTAATCATATCTCTATATGACTCTTAGTTTCGTTAAACATCGTATGTTATAACAAAACTGTGCCCCGAGCCCAAAACTGTTTTGGAAATCATCGATAAGTAACCTCACTCTATTTGGTTCGATATATCCCTCGACCACCAAAGGTAAAAGGTGATGCCTACTGAGTAGTGGACCCATCAACCAATGAACAATGATGTGAGGAGGATAGAGTAGGAAGGGCAGTTTACTTAATTATGGGTTTGTGATTATGCTTAAACCAATAAGCTATCAGTTCTATGCTGACCATAGCAACTACCCTATCATATAGGAATAGTTATGCGGGTATGACAAGGCGTTAAATCTAATTTACGCATTTGCTTAAACCAGTAAGCTGTCAGTTCTATTGCTGACCATAGCATCTATCCTATCATATAGGAATAGTTATGCGGCTATGACAAGGCGTTAAATCTAATTTACGCATTTCATATCAAAGCAGTAAATCCTATTTACTCAAAACTGTAAATCTAATTTACCAGTTCAGATTACGTGAACAATTCACGTATATATCTATCAGTTTCTAATTCTTTCTTTTGCAGCAGTTGATTGTGTTTTGTTTTCGTGTTGTAAACCATATAAACAATTTATATGAATAATAAAAATAGCTAATCAGTTTAGAATACGTTTAAGTAATTTAGTAATGTGACAAAGTCCCTTTTCGGCCAGTCATCAGGCAAGTAAAGGGGCTCCCAGGAAAGATCGGGGTCACAAGGACCGCTTAGACTCAATCTTTCATAGACAGAACCATCTCTTCACAAGGGAGATCGACAGCTCTTACTAAGGTACTTTATTGCTTCATCACATTCTTAGATGACCATAACGTATTGAAAACGAAAATGTAAAGAGAGCATAAATCACATTTTATGTTTCTTAGTTGGAAAACCGAACCAACACATTTTATTCGGTTCAGGTTTTAAGCTGCAAATCTAAGAATTCAAACTGATAAAATATGTATGCATCCACCATGCATAAGGTATAATTATTTTAGAAAATCAATCAGCACGAGAGACTGTGCTCTGATACCACTGTTGGGTAACGGTGTACCCTTGTTAAGGCTTACGGTGCGGAAAGAACGTAAAATTCAAAATTTTACTTCTACCGTAAGCTTAGGATTAAAAGATGTACGTCGGAAAGACCACCGAAAGTTCATTTTCCAGTCTTTCCCTTGATATAACCTTTTAATCCTACGAGGATCTACTCCCCGATTGATTTCTAAAATAATATTTATTTCACATTTAAATAAAGATAAATAACATTTATACCTTTTTCCAAATTCAAATTGGAATGATGTATGGCTCAGTTGCTTAGCACCAGAAATCTGATGCCTCTATCAGATGTCCACCAGGAACAATCAGAGAGTCGGTATTTCTTTTGCCAGAAATACTGTACTGACTTTTTACGCCAAAACACTATTCACAAAAATCGTAAAAACTGTTTTTTTGCAACTTTTGCAAAAACATATTCACGAAACTTCGCAGGAACACTATTCACCGTAAATACTATTCACGGGAACACTATTCACAACAAGCAAGATATACATAATCATATTACATATTCTTTCTTTTCTTTCGCAAACACTATTTGGGAGAGAAAACGAGAAAGAGAACGATAACCGAACCGATTTGAATCGAACTCAGAATTTTCAACTTATTAATTCTCTTACCCCTACCCCTCTATTTATAGGGTTAGGGAGGTACTTGCAAGCTGCTTGCAGCTGAGGTGCTTGCAGCTGAGGTGCTTGCAAGCTGCTTGCAGCGAAGTGTTTGTTGCGATAAATTTATACAACGTGTCGTACACGCTTATAAATTTAATGTGTTTAAGCTTGTCATCTCTATGACATTTATAATTAATCAAATAAATTAATTCTCTGATTACTTTCCTATTGGTGTGACCCGATAGGATCTGTGTTATGTTAGCAATAGAATCAAAACTCCTTTTAATTCTATAAATCATAAGCGGCACCTGGCAGAATGCATTATGACTACCCAATTGACACAGATGATCTTGTACAATACAATATCACGATCCAATAAACAATTTACTCGTGTTAATTCTTATGTCTCATAGTATCAGATCAGTTTCAAGGTAGGTATTTGTCATCCTTGCAAACTTAATTTTTTCTTGATCTTAAGTTAGATTATCAAATATGATTAACTTTTTAATCATACCGTGCACAGATAATCTTACTTTATCAAGGGGCCCAGTGATACTATTACTCGTATTAAATACGAGGGACAATAGTAGTCTTGGTGAACATCTCTCCTCTGCAAAAGTCATGTATACTGAAGTGTCATCGTTATAGCTACTTTTTAAGGATAGCGTTAAACAACACTCACGAATATACATTTCTTATGTAGGAACGACGAACCACCTCATACTTTAGAACTTAACACTAAATGAAAACATTAATGACACGAACACTATTCCGTATAATGTTTCATTGAGGGTCAGTCAAATACCATGTTCTTTAACATGTATCTATGTGATTAAAATGACAACTCCTTGTCTATGGTCGGTAAAACTTAACCATCATTTAATCCACATACTAACCTTTAATTGGTAAATTAGTGTTCTTTGCTAATTACCTTGGTTAGTGATAATTAAGAGTTTTTATCATCTATTATGAAGTTTTACAATGTCAAGTCATGAACTCGAAATAATTTATAATTCGATAAAACTCAAAGAACAAAATGATATTTAATCATCCATGACATGAACATATAGAATAAAATTATCCTATGATTGACTTCTAGATTATTACACTAACAGGGTCGTCAAGGCACCAATGGGGAATGTGATTTTTCCATGCTTCTATATCTCTGCCAAATTTTTTCCTACAGAGGTCCCTGGCCTCGTGTAGCTCCTGGTTGTACCTTTTTGTTGCTATGGCCTCCATAACATCTTTGCAATGGTCTGGATCTTCCCTTTCACGGTATCTGAATTTTTTCTTTAAAACAAAAGAAAGTCAGTCTATTAAAAGTAAGTATATCACTGATAAAAGTAACTCTATCTACTGTGGATAGCTATCTGTAACCAGATGTGAACTGTAGTGTGATATTGGTTTGCTAGTTCATGTCATTTGCTTCTTGTTTTTACTGATAAAAGTAAGTCTATTGGTTTGCTAGTTCATGCAATTTGCTTCTTGATGTGAACTGATAAAGAAATATATGGTACCAAAAATAAGAACTCAATATTTTTCTTTGTGGCGACATCAAATGACAAGAAGCTTCTCAACGGTCCACGCATGAGATTTAAAGCTAGCCTAGTGATAGAAAAGGGAAGAATCAGCCATTTGACTTACAATATTAAACTGTGTAACCCTAAGATGTAACCTAGTTGCTAGCTGTACATTCAACATCTTAGAAATATTAAACATGATCTCTTCAGTGTAACCTAGTTGCTAGATGTACATTCAACATCTTCCTTTCTAGTGTACCCATATTTTATTGCTAGATGTACATTCAACCTAATTGTAATAAAATCATGACATTTGGGGAGTGCAAGAAATTGTGCGAGAAAGGTGAAATTGAGGAGTCAAAGTATTTTCTACATGACATGATTTGTAAAGGGCATCAACCTGATTTGTGACCATAATAACACTACAAGTTGAACCTGACATGACTTGATGGCACTCAGATTTTTGTTTCACATCAGATTTTGATTTCGTCATTTCTTCGAGCACCTTGAGTGCATCAGAATATGTTGTTTGTAACTTACCAGAGACTACTGTTGTTATACCAATTTCTTGACAAAACAGAATAAATAAAAAAAGCAACAATTAGAAGCATAAAATCCCTAAAAATAATATATCGAGTTCTGGTTGTGTAATTTCAAGTACTCAAGTTATATTTTATACCTAGTGATTGCTGCTGTTATTTCCTTTGGTTTGCAATCGCCCAACTGGTGATTGCATGTGAACTCACAATCCCCAACTGGCCAGATTATCGGTCTGTCCTCCACTACATCAGTTGATTTTCTGATCTTTCTGGTGCCTCGTCCCTTTTTCTGGCGGTTCTGGTTGTGTAATTTCTCTTTCAGGGTCAGCATTTAAACCCTCGCCAACCTCAAGAACTGGCTGTGAAGTACACTTTCTCTTGGAGTGTTTTTTACGTGTTGCTCTTGTAAGACCAGACTTTCTTGGAGCCATTTCTGTTGTGCTAATAACAAAAAAAAATATGTGTTACGTATGATATGGAACCAGCTTCAAAGCACTAAAGTTTATAAGGACAAAAGAAAACCATAGTAAAGGAAAAAATTAAGGGAACCAAAGGTCTCACCATGTAACCAACTAACCACTACTTAAATTTATCAACACGAACCCGTGTACCAAACTTGCGTCACTTTTCGACAAAAAATAGGGACATTTGACATCACTAGTGTTAGGTTTCTTCGCATGTGCACCACTTATGATCAGGTCATAAATAGAAATAAATATAATAATTTGGCACATATGAAGGATGACAGACATAACTAATATATATATATATATATATATATATAGAGAGAGAGAGAGAGAGAGAGAGTAAGGCTACGGTGCTTTGCAAAGTAAACCCCCCCCCCCGTTTACTTCGGATCACTTTTTGGATTTTGAAAATCCAAACAACCGATCCGAACCATTCAACATGTTCTAAATATTGAAATGTGCTTGGAGACCAAATTTTACATTTTTTGGAATTTTTGTACTATTTATTAAGCCACTTTGAAAGTGTCTGATCCGGTGGTCCAGAAAATTTTACTGTTTTTTACTGTTCACCATCGGATCAGCGATTTTCAAAGTGGCTTAATAAATAGTAAAAAAATTCCAAAAAATGTAAAATTTGGTCTCCAAGCACATTTCAATATTTATAACATGTTGAACGGTTCAGATCGGTTGTTTGGATTTTCAAAATCCAAAAAGTGGCCCGAAGTAAACGAGGGGGTTTACTTTGCAAAGCACCGTAGCCTTACTCTATATATATATATATATATATATATATATATATATATATATATATATATATAGAGTATGGCTAAGTTGTTGCTGGCAGCATTTCGGCCAGCTGCTGCCGGGGCTATATTTAGCCATACGATGTTCAAACAACAAATTCAAACCGTTAGATGTGATCTTTATATTAAAATATACTTGGAGACCAAATTTTACATTTTTTGGAATTTTTTTACTATTTATTAAGCCACTTTGAAAATTACTAATCCGGGTGAACAGTAAAAACAGTCTGGACCATATGATCTGGAATTTTCAAAGTGGCTTAATAAATAGTAAAAATTTTCCAAAAAATGTAAAATTTGGTCTCCAAGTAGATTTTAATATAGAGACCACATCTAACGGTTTGGATTTGTTGTTTGAACATCGTATGGCTAAATATAGCCCGGCAGCAGCTGGCCGAAATGCTGCCAGCAGCAACTTAGCCATACTATATATATATAATGTTACATTTGACGCATCGTCGAATATTCCACCTAATTCAAAATTTCTAATTTCTTATATATGTCAGATATCTTAATAACAGATTAAATTTTAGGAGCACATGGGAATACTTCAAAAGAGAATGACCAGTATATTGTTCAAAAAATCTCTCGTCTAGCTAGAACCTTTAGATCAAATTAATATCACGTTTCTCACAAAAAAATTAATAAACACGTCAATACTAAATTCAAACAAATTAGCCAAGCCCAAAACATAAAACAAATATGAAAACCAAGTTCATAATCATATCTAAACCCCTACTATAGTAAGTCAAGTAGTTTAAACTTCATTGATATACTTTAAGTATCAAAATGATATCAAGTTCGATAAAATAAATCAAATTCAAACCATGGCAAAGATCAAATTCCATATCCATACTATTAAACGGAGTTGGTCTGCTTTATATGTTGAAGCAAAACTGATTCTCTCTAATTCAAAGCAAAAACAGATGAACTCTCACAAAAAAGGTGTTGTAGTTATATCGAGTCTCTTAATTGAAGATTCGTGAATCTAATTTAAAATAATTAACAGCATGTGATTTTGTCAGTAGGAAAAACAGATGAACTCTCAAAAAAATAAAAACCCTTTAAAGAGTCTGATCTATTTTAAAGGATCAAACCAAATTTGATGGACAAATATAGTGGTTAGCTCTTTGACGCTTCTTTTAATGTCTAACTCAATCCAATTATATATGAGTTGGGTTAAAAAGTTCTATTATTTCCATACCCCAACCATGCCTCAGATATTTGCGTATTCAATGTTTTCAAAAACGCCATATGAAGCGCTCAACGCCATATTATAAGGATTAAGGTTTACAATCATAATCCTAGAAAAGAATTGTTTCATCTCTCATAGACAAAATAAACAATAAAAACATATATGTAAGACATTACACAACACAAAAGAGATATTTTTGATAAAATGAATATACCTAGGCAGTTAACCACGGAGGCCCTCTATGCTACATGTAGCACCGTAGCCATATATATATATATATATATATATATATATATATATATAGAGAGAGAGAGAGAGAGAGAGAGAATTGAGCTATGGTGAGACGTGAAGTAAAACAAGTTTTTACTCCATGGCACTATATTTCCATTTTGAAAATCTAAACAACCGATCCGAACCGTTCAACATGTTCTCTATATTGAAATGTGCTTGGAGACCAAATTTTACATTTTTTGGAATTTTTTTACTATTTATTAAGCCACTTTGAAAATCGCTGATCCGGTGGTCCAGAAAATTTTACTGTTTTTTACTGTTCACAGTGGATCAGCGATTTTCAAAGTGGCTTAATAAATAGTAAAAAAATTCCAAGAAATGTAAAATTTGGTTTCCAAGCACATTTCAATATAGAGAAAATGTTGAACGGTTCGGATCGGTTGTTTGAATTTTCAAAATGAAAATATGGCGTGGAGTACAAACTTGTTTTACTCCACGTCTCACCATAGCTCATCTCTATATATATATATATATATTTTTTTTGTTTTTGTTTTATTATATCAAAGGCAATTCATATAATTTGTCTCAATTATAGTTGCCGAAACAAAGCCGGACACAGCTAGTCCTAGGAAAATTAGAATTTGAGATGATGATGTAATGGAATTATTACTTTAAATACTTTCAAAATTGAATAAAAAAATAAATAATCTTTTCCAGCAATAAATGGTATTTTTTTTCCAAATTACCTTAAACAATCTCTAGGATGCAACTAAGACACCATACCAGTGATCAACATATATAAGCCAAGTGCATTAAGCACTTCATTGGTACCCAAAACATAATGGCCTCAAAATTCTAAAAGTAAAATCTTCCTTAAATGAGGGTTGATAGATATACAAGCTTTTAAAGAGCTTGATTAGATGAAATAAATTCATCTTCAATTAGTATTTGACATGCTTCAAAAGATAAAAGGTATGCACTAACAAATAACCTAAATCATCTCGTTAGATATGATAGGATTAACAGTAAAAATAGATAATTTCAGTTCAAATTAGTAGCTAAAGAGTGGATAATTAGTTGCTATCTCTTAGCAACTGAGTTTTGTTTTCGAGTGCTTGTCAAATATTTTAATTTCAACCTAATTCCTAACAGGTGAAGAGGTTAGTGTAAATAAAATCAACTAAAAACACAACACATAGCATCTCAGTCTCAATCAATTGAAATTAAAGTAATATCAGGGGGGACTTACCAACTAGTTCGTATTGGAGAAGATATTTTTGCCCCTCTTCAGATTTCCAGACAAGACATGCACCGAGATGTGCCACCAGAAGGAGAGGTAGCGAGGTGCTCAGACAAATAGAGGAGAGGCGATGTGTTGTGAGAGATTGATGGATTAGATGAGAGGATGTGAGAGGAGTGTGAAATTGAGGGTTGAAGTGAGAGGGAAATTTGGGCGGCCGCCTAAATATCTCTCGGTGAAATTTGGGTGGAAAGATGATGTGATTGGGGGGAACAGAAATGAAATCGGCCGTATCCGACTAATGTCGCAGTGTTGGGATGGAAAGCCAAAAAATGGAAGGGTCTAGGGCTTCCTTCAATTTATAGTTTGAGATATAATCTATTATCTTCGAGATTCGGGCTAGTGTTTGAGATTGCCGAATTGATGGGTTTTTTTATTCGTGCTAAGTTAAAAGAACGGTCCGGATTCACATAGCGGTATGAAGATTGACGCATGTATGCATCCAGAGAGAATGGGTTTCCTTAGAACAATTTTCTTTCAAATTAAATGGACAGAGTAGTTTCATCTTCATGCAGTTTATCTTATGTGTTGGAAGGTCCTGTGATTATATAATACATCGTTGCTCGTAGTCAGAGCTGATGTGTTAAATAAATCACATGTAAATTAGATCTGTGAACATTTAATTTATAAATAAATTTGATTTGCACACTTGATAAATGAAATTTACACAATAATGTCTAAAGTAGCATGTTTATGAATTACTAAAAAAATTGTATAAAAAAAATAATATAGCATAACATACTTATTGCATGAATAACACACATCCATTAAGTATCAACATAGAACATTAACTCTTGTAGTACGAGATGTATGTTGTCCGACAGTTGATCGAAACCATTCAAATCGAAGAGTATCACATTCATCTCATTGTAGTGAAGTTGGATGAGATTTGATGTTCGTTTACCTTTCCATCAAGCTGACGGAAAATACAAACATCGTATGGCCCCAATTAGTTTGCGTTGGATCGAAGGTTCGCCACATTGAAACTTATGTTTTTATTTTATTTTTACGTACAATGTTTTTCCTTGATCATTTAAAAACTAATTTGAAATCATTTCGTTAAAGATCAATCGTTGAATTTTGATACACAAATGAACGTCCATAATTATTTGCTCAATTTCAAGGGGCAAATATTAATGAAATGATATGATATCAACAATCAATGAAAAGATATATTCCAAGAGTATGTTTAAATATAGAGATTATTTATTGAGGATTTTAATCATATCATTTGCTGTAAAAAAACCCTAATTAGTTGGTGTTTGATTCTAAAAAGTCGGAATATAAAAATAAATAAATAAAAAATAAAAAAATATATAATACAAAATAATTAGATTGAGGTGCAGCTGGGCCGAAGGAATGAAATCAAAATTATATATTTGATGTATAGATTTGTATTCATCAAATGACCGACAGCAAGTTATGCAAAATTCAATATATAGCATGATTCATCAAATGGCCGAGAGCAAGCCTATTGCTGAAGCAGTACTTAACCATCGATTTATAACTGGAGCTGTTCTATGATCTTAACCACTGATTCATGATCAGAGCTGTTCTATGAGACACTTCCTCAGTTTTCTATATGTTTTCTGTACCATGATCAGTTTTGAATTTTTTTATTTCTGTACTATTTTGATAGAAGGGCATATATTTCTGGGGTATAATTTGTAAAGTTATTTCCTTCATTTTGGACTCGGTCTATGATGTTGTATACAACAATATCCTAGTGCTGTTTTAAAATATCTTACCGTATATCTTGGCGTATATGTTGGAGGGAAAACAAACAACACTGATGGGAATCAGGGAATGGGCCAACATTAAGTGGTGGCAGGGAAGAGTGAGATCCACGTTAATGAGCTGTTTGGATTATTAAATGAAGACTAAAATTGGTTTATATTTCACGGTTTATGTCTGAATGACCAACTTGACAACTTGGTTCAGTGTGATAAATTACTCTTTCAGGACTGAAGTTTATTCTGTTGGGTAACCAGTTCAGAGACCAGTAGGTTGAATGTATGTAAATGTGTTGCGTTAGATAAAGTTTGAACTCGACTTGTGAATATAATGTGTCGAGCCAATCATGAGCTGAGTCAAGCTAGCTCGTTAATAATTTATTCGTGCTATGAGTTGTGCATAGGTTAAAGATTTTGTTGACTTGGTCGAGTTCAAACTTTGCCAAAATCGAAGTTCGAATATAAATCTGAGTTGTTGTGAAGGGAGTTTAAGAACACATGCTTCTGCAGATAAGAGGTGAAGTGAAAGAGAAGATAGATCGATTAGTTAGATAATTGTGACGGAATATATATGTGAGGTAAACTGCGGAGAACTTGAAAAGAGGCTTTCATAGTGAGCATAAGAGGGATAATGAAAGAGTCGGGAAAAAATAATTTTATCTTGAACCCGACTCTACTACCAGAACAAGCATAAATCGAGCAAATTAATTATATATATATATATATATATTATTTTTTTCCAAACTGATCTTGAACAAATCACAAGCTACGAGTTCTATTGTCTCCCCTGCAGCTTCTGTTTGAACTTTTGAGATAACATGCATCAACCAAAAGTGACGTCCGATTTCCCGTTTCGGTACCAGAACGCAAAATTTATTGTCTGCGTTAAACATTCCAATATGTCATGTATGAGTCTTAAATTAAAAAATAACATTTCTATGCTGAAAGATTTCTTCTGCTAAAAGTGGGTCCAAATCCAATGGTTAAAAATCTCCTTCCGAGTTGCGAACAAAAATAGAGAAAAGAAGGAATGACAATGAGGTAAAGAGTAAACTCGTTACACATAAATTGAGTTAAGAATGAAAATGAGGTAAAGTGTACACTGAGACCCATATATTGAGGAAAAATAACAGCATGAAGAAATGCATGAATTGATTCCCTCCATGCTTTATTAAAAATTCAATTATCTTTGTAAAGTAGAATGCAGAACGTAACATAGTTTTTTTTTTTTCTGGTTTTTTCCCCCTGGTGTGCAGAAAATTCAAAACGATCCCACGCAGTGTAAACAAATTTGCACCTTTATTTTCTTTCCTTCCAAAACTAAGAAAATGGAATTTTTCCATTTGCCAAGCTAACTCGGGACAGAGATGGCAGGTTATCCCTACTCCATACTGACCTAGAAGGGCTATTATGTTAGTTTGTGAAGAAGATCCCATATTAGTAAATATGAAAATTGCAAAAACTTTAATTTATTCTCTTACTGTGCCTATAAATGGTCCTCTCACATGAATTGAAATTATATTGATTATTGTTATCCGACATACAACATACTTTGAAAACTATATGTTGTTAAGAATAAATAATTGTTGTTCCCCTGTAGTGCAATTTGAAAAACCCCTTGTAGTGCAATTTGAAGAAATCTCCTCATCAATGTACTAGGGGTCAGAAGTATGCTGCTTGCATCCTTTACGGGAGAAGTGCTCGCTGCTGCGCCTGACGACTTTGTGGCACAATGCACAATAATGTGTCTGACAGGCCCAGCAGAATAAATGATTGTTGTTCCCCTCCTGTTCAAGAGCAAAATTCTTGGATGTTAGCTATTGAAAAAAAAAAATTAATATATCGTTGGTTGGGTCGTATCATTATATCCAATCTCTTATTAGAGGAAGCAAATCGGCTGTTATTCCATTGGAATAACAGGGTATGGCAGCCATTTAACTTCGTTGAGATTCGTGCATGAAAAAGTGTCTTCGTCAAGATTTGTGCACGAAAAAAATCTGAACGGCTGCCATTGGAAATAACAGCCATTTTTTTCCCCTTATTAGAAATGCAAATTACGAAATTACACTTAAACCCTCAAAAACCATAAAAATATTTGCATGTACCTTTCAAAACAGTATATTTCATATATATATATAACCTTGCAAAACTTCAAAAAATAATAAATGTGCCAAGGCTGTAAACACGTGGGCTTGTTAAATTGCTCTTAGTTTAACATGCAAATTCAAGTTATCCTACAAACCTGAATATTTTCTTACAAATAAAAAAGAAAAAGTTCTATAATGTCCGGAATTGATTTAGATATGTTGCTTTCAACTGCGGCAATGGTTGTACAACTGAAAAGTTTCTTCTACCATTGTGGCACTAACTATTTTTTAAAATGACAAAGACATACTAGAGTGATTGGAATCAACAATAACTATTGTCAACTTGTTGAAATTACGGGTGCTTTAAGTGCGATAAAAAGGCTGGTCAGGTGATCAACTCATTGAAAGTGGTTGGACATATAAACTCCTCAAATAAAAAGGCTGGTCAGGTAGTTGGGGTAAATTCTCACAAAGGTTACCTATACTAAGATTACAGAGATTTAGACTGAGCAAGCTTTAAGGTGGGTCCAGACTGAAATGCTTCGGACTTCCATCCAAAAAAAAAAAACAATAAAAAGTGAAAAAAACAACAAAAGAAAGAAAATTGAGTTCAGACCTTTGCATTGCGTTGACCACAGTTGGGACAAGGGTGGTTTGCATAGCCTGCAAAAAGCTCAGCTCGTACCTGAGCAACCACCTGTCTCGCATTCATTTGCGCTTCCCATCTTGTTATCTCTTCACCAGGGAATAATTCACACTCTTGCCTTTTATGGAACAAAAATGTCAAACATTTTACCGTTGTTTTTTGTACTGATGTTAAAATGTTTAATAATTTAATTATTGCAATATTAGTTTATAAACATTTCTCTATGGCAATTTTGTCAGTTAAAGTATGGCTAGCCGATAATACCACATACCACTCAGCACCGAGCTTATATGTACAGGCACAAGAATGAACTAGCGTGAAACAAAAATATATTTACATTTTTAGGTTGTCTTTAAATGAAGTTAAATAAAGACTACTTACTGAGTTCAAATAATATAAAAACAAACAAAGATCTAAACTTCAAATATCATACCAACTCAAAAACTGTTACAAATACATGCTTAGTTGAAGAGAAGACAGGGAAATTGCTTCTCTAGTGTAGTTTTATTATCTCAAAAATCATGTTTAGTGCTTATTGGGCATAGATTTTTTGTACTGCCAAAATCATTACTTAAGCCTAATACACATTATAGGAAATTGAGAAATCACCTGAAATGGTCGTAGCCGTCAATAGCCTTGTTGCACTTGTAGCAGAAAAACTGATCACAATTGGAGCACACCATCTTGTTGCACCCCTCCGTGCGGGAAATCGCCATCTTGCAGCTAGGGCACTGTTTGGCATCCTTCAGTGCTTCCCTAACACTCAACAATTCATTTATTAACTCCTTCTCCTTTCTCAGCTGCTCATTCGTCCTTGTCCCGTTGGGTTGCATCCGTTCCTTCCATTTAAAAAAAAAAAAGATTACGTCAGGGATGATAGCAGGATGGCATATTTTAGGTTTGCAGTTACAGGCCAAATGGGTTGCCCAGGTCAGGGCATGTCAAGTCTCACATAAGATCAGGTTTCTGTTCAGCTATTGTTGCCCATATAAAATTACTTTTATGTTGCAATCTCAACTTTGGCTAAAAGTTGAACTAAGATTAGGTTTGGGGGTGCCTTGCCTGGAGTGTCATATTATAATAATGTTTACATTAGTTTATAGTAATATTTCAATTAGCTATTTTCTTTTCGTCTTAATTTACTTTTTTTACTTACCTTTTGCAAAGATAACCCAACAATTATCCTTTTTCGCTTATTGGAAAAAGTTTTGCCTTACTATCAGCAAAAGCAGCATTGCTAGGAATTTATCAGAATCAGGATGTTCTCTTTGTAATTTTCACTGTGGATATATTTCTCCCTACCATTATCCAGGCAGAAGTCATTCTTAATATTATTCTACTTAGCAATTATCTCGTGATTACCGTAAGGCCTTGGAAAAAAGCACAACAAGAATCTGAGTTGAGCAAGGAATCAGGAAGTGAGGAACTCAATTGAGAATAGAAATTATTTTAATGGACTGAGATGTGCTCTCTAAATGGGTTAGAAACATCTTATCATTATTGAATCTGGTAGTTTTTCTTCTTATCTAATATCCAGACAGTGCTCATATCAGCTAGAGGTCCTTTCACATGTAACAATTGCAAACACTGACAAAGCATGGAGGTCCTCTACACAAAAAATCACATTAGTTATCAATGAAGTAATTAAGCCTCCCCAACTTTATCATCATGAGCCTCAGTTTATCTAATGCATCTCAACACCAACAAACTGATAAAAAACATTAAGGTTTAGAGTTTAAAAGTTACCTGAAGAATTCGTAACCGAGTCTCTGCATCCATGCACTTCTCCCCTACATGCCTCCGGTCATTACAAAGAGTGCAGAAACTAAAAAGGCACTTAGAGCATTGTGCATCATTTGTTTTCGAATCCTCCAAACAGGCTGTTTCACACCTGGGACAGTAGACTACATCTGACATGGAGTCTAAGGTTCTTTGAAGAAGCAACGATTCCCACCTCTCATAGTCTTGGTCACCCAAAAGGCGCTTTAGGACTATGGGTGGAACGTGGCCTCCGCATTTGGAGGTTGGACAGGAAAGTTTGGTAACAGAACCTTCTTTCACGTGCATCTTAGAGTATGTTTCCATGCAGTTCGAGCAAAAGATGTGCTGGCATGGGAGCTTGATGAACTCTGAGCCTGATAAATCAAAAGAAGTGTTTGAAAGTACAAAATATTAGAATTAAAAACAAGGGTCTTTACAAAGTTCTTTTATAAAGAAATTAGAAATAATACCAAGTTCTGAGTTGGACATTTAAGATAAGAATGAAAGGAGGCTTGGTATTGTGGGTTTTTTTGTAAGATTAGAATCAATACCATTTAAGCAAAGACTGATTCTTTTGTTTTTTTCAATTTATACTTCAATTGACATTCTAATGTTTAGTAATATGATCAAAGGATTATTAACAGAAAATCAGGCTATATTGCAGAACCAAGAAATTGTGTTAAAATGAGGCTTAATAGAACCTGAGTATTGGTTAGGATACAATTAAACCTCAATTTCACAATTGGAAAACCAATGACTGGTAATTCATATATACTACCCTGAATTGCATCACTTTCCAACCAAAAATAAACTTAAATTTATGTTTTCTACAGTATCTACCTGAATAACAAGAATAAACCCAAAACAAATAAATCATTATAGAAGTTTAATGTCAGATAAGTAAAATCACCTAAGTACTCGCCGAAACAAATCAGGCACTGGTGTATATTACTGAGAAAAGCCTCGTGGCATTTCTTCTCATTATACCCCATCATGAAAGGGATAACCCGCTCTGGCACAACATTTTCTGAGATGGCACGGTAATCTGTAAGCGTCATGTTATCATTTGGGTCCCACAAGGCTACTTCCTCAGCAAACCCCAGGTGCGTGAGGGCTGATCCATGGAGCCACTCAGTCCACTGGAACACCACCTCCTGACCTGGTTGGTCTCTCCAAATGGTGTCTAACATGGCACAGAGGGATAAAATCCTAGATTTGTCGAGCCACTGTGTGCTGATCGTGAAGTATGGGGAATGGTGGCTGGGGTATGATTTGGGGAGGACAATTGTTAGTAGTATTGGGGGTAAATATGTAACTTTGAATGAATATAGAAATCCCTCGTCGTAGGAACTGCTGCTTGCAACTTCAGCTTCAGTTTGCATTCCTTTGATGTTGCTGGTACCAGTACCCGAGTGGAATTTGGCCGATACAGTGATGCCATCTGGAACTTCGCAATGAACAAAAATCTATTTCACAGTATGCAAATTATTAAAGGGTTGTGTCAAACACCACATAAGTTGCAATCATTAATGGGACCAATTTTGAAAAAAGAAGGCTAAATATACCTGAAAAGATCGAAGGCCTTCTTGGTGATCCAAGATGACTATATTGTCTTGATATATAGCCTCCAAAGCTAGAACCTGGGCATTAGATTAGCAAAGCAGCGTATGAGAAGAAGAAAATAGGAAGTATAAGAAACGTAATCAAAGTGTTTCTCCAATCACCTGAAAAAGATACCCTGAAAGCCCGTGAACTAACATTGCATTACTCTAAAAGAACACGTCATATTGCTCCTGTGACACAATTTTTAGGTAATATCAATATTCTGAATTCCGTCTGGCCAAAAACAACCAAAATTCCTGGTCTGGCCAAAAGAACACATCATATTGCTCCTGTGACACCATTCTGATGAGTGGTGCTGATTTTTATTGGTTTTAAGAAATTTTTGCTACACATATTCAGTTTAACGCCCATATCTGTACTGAAATTCTCCACTTCATTCTAATTTAATCAATGTCAGACCTCAACCAATAGTGATAACAACATTGGAAATATTAGGGGTTCTGTCCAGATGAGACATTCAAATAATTTGGAATTACCAAATAAGGAAAAAGAGTCTCCTATGCCCCATCCCATCTTCTCCCAAAATAAGATACTACTAAGCTCCCTTTGTTTCTTTGTTCATGGAATGCAGTGTGGATGATTACATTTATAGAGCTATACCTTATTTACAGATTTACAGGACAGTACAGACTTTACAGAGCATTAATTATATTAGTCAGCGTATAGGAACTTTTATGAATCATGCATCTGCTTTTTAAAGAAGAAATTTATTGAAAAATAAAATAAAAAGATAAAATATTTTTATTAGCTCGATCAGCATATGGTAATTATTCAACAAAGGCGGTGCCTTAAATCAACTACGAACATGAAAAATAAAATAAATACATAAATAAAGGCAACTGCCTGCAGTCGAGCTAATTACCTCATCATCTTGTCTCCTATCGTTGTCTGTAATCTGTTCCTCCGAAATCCCAACCTCATCTCCATCACTGATTCTGAGCTTCTCCAATCGCTTCATGGCCTCTTCCCAACCCCAATTCTGCTCCCTTCCATGATCGGACCCTTCCCCCAGCTCGAATATCTCGATATCATTCACATCCAACGGCGGAAGCGCCATAGTAGGATAGTTGCTCTCCACCTTTGTTAACGGGCAATGATCTGATAGAACTGGTGAGATCAGAAGCACGACGGCACCTGATATTTTTTTCTGGTCAAGTAGAGGAGAGAGAAGGGACCACAAGGTCGCCAGCCGAGATAGACTGCTCACTCTCATCCAAGTTGACTCGGTTGCCATCGTTTAATTGTCAAAAAGTTTCAATCTTTAAAAATTTAATTTTATATCAAACTGGTCTCATATTTAACATTCAATAAAAAGATAAAGATTTTCCATTCAAGTTTTAAACTTACGAATTACTAGATTAAAAACTAGATCTTATTTTCACATTATTATTTTCTTAACATTAAAATAATAGAAATTATTTAAAAATAAAGATAACTACTCATAACATAAAAATATCAATTAATGTCATCAAAAATTAATTAAAATAAGAGTGAGGTTATGGTAATTTCCAAAGCGCACATCCATCCATACTATGGATATATATTTTCGTTTCAAAGTCCAAACAATCAATCTGAACCGTTCAACATGATATTCATATCTATTAAATTTTTAGAATTGTTTTACTATTTTTTAAAATAAGAAAAAAAATCACCTAATCTAAAAATTCTCTATCATCCAAAAATAGTAATTTTCTATCTATTTAAAAATAGTAACAAGATTCTAATAAAAGAAAGAAATTTTTTGTCATCAAATACATTTTCATATGGAGATCATGCTTCGGTTCAGATGGAAGGTTTAAACTTTGAAAATAAATACATCAATTCATAGTAAGGGCCAATCCGTGATTTGCAAAGTAATAGCCTTACTCGTAAAATAATATTTGATATATTTTTCTATTAAAAAATCAGTATTATGACATCAAACGTGGATGGCAGATTTACCGAAATTTTTATTAATATCCAAAAAAAATATTAAATTTCAAATTCTACACCCTTTTGACAAGATTTCAAAAACGGCTCAAACTGCAGATTTATTTTCCAGTTTTAGGCTTTTGAAAACCGGAAATTAATTTGCGGTTCTAATTTTTTATTTTAAAACAGAAAATGTTATAATTTATTTATTTTTTGTATTGAAATATTATAAATATTATATATATTTTTTTGAAAATAGATGGAATACTATATATTTTGATTTATTAGAAAGGCTGCGACAAATAACCTCCATCAACATTTTTCAAGCCGGATTTTTCGCGGTTGTAAGAAAAATTAAAATATTTCTTTGTGTTATTGAAAAAAAATAAAAATATTTTGAATCTGAGTTATTGATCGGTTCAAAAATTACTTTTAGATAAATACAGAAAATATTGTGATCCTTCTATTTTTTTTTTTTTTTTTAAATAATAAAAATTTTAAATTATTTAAGTATCATTTGTCAGAGAATGTCAGAGATTTTTTTTGTTTTTGACACGAAAGCTACCTAAGCTCTCGTCGCCCAGAGGATTTTATTAAGGAATTGACGTTTCAGCGGCAAGGAGCTGAATAGCTGATCCACTGATTTCAGCTCTTTTCACCAAAAGGGCAAGGAGCTGAATAGCTGATCCATGTTCCTGTTTTGCCCCCACGGCCGATTCTGCCTCTTTGCTAAGTCAGGAATCTGAAGTAACTCAAACTTTGAGTTTAGATCGGAACTGTCTAATCAGAATCCGGATCAATCCGATTCAGGTTAGAATTTACAGGTTCCTTAATATTCGTGAAGATTTTAATCAGACGGTTTGGATCTAAACTCAAAATTTGAGTTACCTTGGGGAATACGAATTGAGCTCTGCTGCCAGAAACAGAGAGAACGAACTTAAAAAAACTGACTTGTCATTTGTGCCACCCACGTCCTCTTAAGTAGGTCCTTGAGCTCAAATCCTTCTCTCGTCCAGCTCTCCAACTCTACTCCGTGATCAGCAGCATCAACCTTGCCGGATCGTTACCCGTTAGGGGCCATGCAGACTCAAAATCCTCCCGTGTTGCAGAGAAAGGAATTGGGGGAGAAGTCTGATTTATGGTGGGAAGAGGAGGTGAATAGATTGGAAAAGTTTACAACTGGCGATGAGATTGAGATATCAGAAGAAGCGATCAGAGACAACGATCGAAGGCAAGATGACGAGGTAATTAATCTGTACTTTTAAGGATATTTGTTTTACTTCTGCATTTCTCTGTTTAGCTGAAGAAGAATATTTTGTGAAATTATATTATTTTTGTCTCTCATGTCAGGTGCTAGCATTGGAGGCAATATATCAAGATAATCTCATCGTTTGTAACAACTCAAAGGGTTTAAGATCTTTTCAGGTTTCTTCCGAGTTTTGACTTCCTTTACTCCTAGTTTTGATGGATTATT
The DNA here is from genome assembly GCA_028015225.1 of Carex myosuroides. Lineage (NCBI taxonomy): Eukaryota > Viridiplantae > Streptophyta > Magnoliopsida > Poales > Cyperaceae > Carex > Carex myosuroides. Next base: position 624,271 of record CM051489.1, on the reverse strand, counting down.
GTATACTTAACAGACCATTACCAGAAATAGTAATCTATACCATACTTAGCATACTGTTACCAGAATTTATGGATTATGGAAATCAATGTTCCCTGATACTTATTGTCAAATGGACAAAGTGATTTTTTCTAGAATTATTAGTTTGTTTAATTAAAAATATTTACACATAATTAGAAGTAGGATATTTATTTCTTTTAATACTTTGATGACCCAGATATTTGTACGACTTGAAGTGTCTGACAGCTTGTCTGTGTCAGCAACTTTTGACCCCAGTACCGATGTCTCAACACCTGGTACAAAAGTGGATGGCGATAACTCTGATGAAGGCTTCTTATATTCATTCAAGGTTCAATATTTGCCCCCGATACTATTAACTTGTATATTACCCAAATCATACCCAAACAACCATGCTCCATATTTCACAATTAGTGCACAATGGCTCAATAAATTACAAGTTTCATCCCTTTCAAGTGTCTTAGACTCTATTTGGAGACAGCAAAAAAGTGAGGAGGTGATATTCCAGTGGACTGAGTGGCTGCACAGCTCAGCCCTTGCATACCTAGGGTATAATGAGGGGGGTGTTTTGTCGACACCTGATGACGTGGTATCCTGTACTGGAGATGATCGTGTAATGTTCAGAAATGACAAGCTGGAGCAAATCATCCACATTATGATGAGTTATAATGAGGAGAGGTGCAACGATGCTTTTTACAACAATTCACACCAGTGTTTGATTTGCTATAACGAGTATTCAGGTACTTATATATTTCCCAAGTCTTTTGACAATAAAGTACTTGGATATGTTGTTAATTAACTAAAACTTTTTTGTTTGTTCAAGTTTTTTTAAGCCTACATTAATTATATGACACTTTAATTCATAATGCAAATATCAAATATTATATAATATATACCAGGCTCGGAGTTCATCAAGCTGCCATGCCAGCACTTCTTCTGCTCCAAATGCATGGAGACCCATGCTCAGATGCTTGTGAAAGAAGGCTCGGTGACCAAACTCTCATGCCCGTCAAGCAAGTGTGTGGGCCACATTTCTCCAGTGCTGCTAAGGCGTCTTCTAAATGACCAAGACTATGAGAGATGGGAATCATTGCTCCTCCAAAGAACCCTAGATACCATGTCAGACGTGGCGTATTGCCCTAGATGCCAAACCGCTTGCCTTGAAGATCCCAATACTAAAGACGCGCAATGTTCTGAATGTCTATTTAGCTTTTGTACACTTTGTAAAGAAAGGCGTCACTTGGGTGGGGAATGCATGGATATCGAAGCAAAGCTTCGGGCTCTTCAGGTAAGTTGTACATATTCTTTTGGCCAACAAATACAGATTTTATACCACCTGCTCTGGGAAAAAAAATGGGGAATGTTGGGGACGTTTTAGTATCACTACCTGAACCTTCATATTTCTGTGGATACATGTTAGTAGCCGTCAAATTATACTGCACTTCCCATCAGGTTATACTACAAAGTGCAAAAACTACAGATTATAAATATCATGGGCAAGGTATCTATTTCATAATAGTTAAATGGATTTTGTCATTGTTGGTACCAGCAAGATAGCGAGTATATACTAGCAAACCATCCAATATATTGTAATATTCATTTGCAACGGTAAATATGTACTGTACAAATGTGCCATCCTATATATTGTTCTGTCAGGAAAAATAGTTTATACCATTCTATTTGTCTTGTGAAGTCTTTCTTTCTTTCTTTTTATTAAAGGACCCCTGTACACCCCATCATCTTTTAGATATTATTCTCGAGAATTGAACCTGCTTCTCTCCATAGAGAGATGGGGCTCTCACTACTGCGCTAAGCCCACGGTTCTAAGTCTTTCTTTTTCTTTGCGGTTTTTGTTCGTTTCTTATGATATCAAGGAACATCCGCAATCTAGCCAAGCGAAGACCAAGGAGCAAATTCGAAAGGAACTTGAGCTCCTAAATGAAGCAAAAAGCATGAAGGAGGTGCAAAGGGTTGCCAAACCATGCCCAAAATGCAAAATAATGATCTCACATACAGGAGGTTGCAACAAGATGGTCTGTTCAAATTGCGGCCAATTCTTCTGCTACAGATGCAATAAATCCATCAAAGGCTATGATCATTTCAGGTGGTCACATGTATCTCTGTTTGCACTAGTTGTAATACTAAAATCATAATATTAGAACAACTCAATTTGCTTGGTTTTACCTAGCTAGATGTTGACAATATTCTTTAGTTACATTGAAATAGAGATGATGGATGTCAACTCTTTCCAAGTCAAGCCTATGAGACCATAGTTGTGATGCCGATATGGGAGGCACGCATGAATGACCGTCAAATTATAGCACAGATGAAAGCTGAAAATTCCCAAGGTCACAAGCATCCTTGCCCAAATTGCCATCAGCTTAACATCAAGGTGAAGACTTTAAGCCTTGTGTCTATTGCAAATATAGGACATCAGCAAATTAGAGGGTTATGATATATGGTCTCTCAATATTAGGTCCATATTTGTCCAAAGTTCAGAACAAGTGGACGAAAGTATCTTAATTAATTTCACACCTCCTTAGGTATCTGACTCAGGTGAGCAGACCTCAATGCTGAACCGAACCTCTAAAAAACTAGCAGTGCGTTAATTAGACAGTCTGTATGCTGCTCACCTGAGTTAAGCAGCTGTGGGGGTAAAAAGCAGGTGAAAATTTCTGGGGCAAACTATACTTTTTGGTAACCAAAGATTGGACTATCCCTTCATTTCAGCTCTCAACGCAATTTGTATATTCCAAAATTTAGGAGAGCAAGACCATATTGTGCTCACTAAAGATGTAAGATGTAGGTTGATTGTGAAATTGATTGTCTAACGGCTTTAATCAAAGTTCCTCTTTTGTAAACTGTGAAATGTGGACTGAACTAAATCATAAATCTTTTTGAGAAGTTTTCAAATTGATTTGTTACCAGATTAAATCTCAAAACAAAAATAATTATTTGGGATGCCAAGTTATTGTAAATATGATCATATATTATCACAAGTCTCGTTTAAGCAAGTACCACATTTTAATCTTAGTTAACAGAACTTGTTAGATGGCTAACTTTAGATTACTTTATTATTTGAACAAAGTAAAAACCTAGAAAAACAAAGCATTAGGTTTAGGATAATCACATAAACTAGTGAATTTATTATAATTGTTTTAGTAAATGTGTCAGTTAACTTGTGTTGGCAATTTTTACAGGTAAACAACAATAATCACATATTTTGCTGGTCATGCCAAACACATTTCTGTGGGTTGTGCCGAAAAGTGATCAAGCGAAGCTCTGAGCACTTCAAACCTACCGGTTGTAAGCAACACACCCCAGATCCCTAACAAACAGATCTGACTTCCATACCCTGCTTTTCATTTTTACAAAATCAATTGCCAAAGATTGAATTGACCTCTTTGACATATGTGTTCTTATGATAAACCCTTGATTTCCATGGTGTTAATTAGCATTAGTTTCATGCTACTTTCAAATGGTAGTGTTATATGCATTCCTGAATGATATAATGCTTGCTATTATCTGATTCATACTGAAGTGATCCTCGGGGTTGTGGTTCTGTAAGGACTGCTTTGAAGTGTACCCAAACTACCCAGGAGTGCTCTTTTTCACAGATAAATTCGTAATGATTATGTCATGTATCAACCTTATATGTGAATTGCTTCTTTTTGTTGTTGTAATAATTGAGTTTATTATTGTTAGCTGTATAGCAAGTGCATAAAGCAAAACGAACCCAGGACGTAATATTATTATTATTTATTTTTTCCCTTTTTATTTGAGAGGATTCATTCTTAAAGGGTGCAAAGTTTGTAATTCAGCATAAGTTTGTAAAATGTAATAAAGTTTTGGTATAAACAAATTCTGTAATTTTTTAAATGAAAAATTGAGATGACATATGAGTTCATAGCCTACTGCAGAAAAGATCTGGAAATATGCATTTGAGGTTATATGGGGCTTTTATAGCCGAGGGGAGAATCTCACTCGAAACCTCAATTATGGAGAGCGCAATAATTGTGAAAAAAAGATTGATATTAACAACATACGAACTGGATATTCTTCGTACATTTTTTAGCAACGTTTGAGGCAATTTCTCTGATAATTTTTTTTAAATATTATAGAATTCAATTTAGAGTGAGCCTATGGTGCTATGCATAGCACGGATGGGGTCCGTGCTACGGCCAAAAATTTGACTTTTTAAAATCCTAACGGTCGATCCAACCGTTCAATGTGATAATCATATGAATATGTACTTGCAAACTAAATTTTATATTTTTTCGAATTTTTTTACTATTTTTTTAGATAGGTAGAAAAATCAGTGTTTTCTGAAAATTCTGGACCATCAAAATTCTACCTATCTAAAAAAATAGTAAAAAAATTCGAAAAAATATAAAATTTAGTTTGCAAGTACATATTCATATGGTTATCACATTGAACGGTTGGATCGACCATTAGGATTTTAAAAAATCAAATTTTTGGCCGTAGCACGGACTCCATCCGTGCTATGCATAGCACCATAGCCTCACTCTTCAATTTATGTCGTATCTTTTTCGTATTTTGCTTTAAGTAAGATAATCCACCTTACTATATTTTAAAATGGTCTGGCAAGTGTTTCGTGCATTAAGAGATTAATGTCAGCATTATACGACTGGTAAAATGCTGACATTAATCTCTAATTTTAATCAAATTAGAGTTTTCGCAATTTAATCAAATTGATATCAATCGTTCTGAACGTTTCTATCCGTTCAGAATGGTTAGTACAATTTATCCCACAAAAACTTGATAAGCGTTCCAACGGATGACATTCGTCATGGACGGAACCAAACTGGAACTCTATATTATTTTATGATTTAATTTGTTCCATACAGTTTGGTCCGTTCTGAACGGATGCTCTAGAAATCAACAATCCTCAAATATACTTTACTTAACTACTTAATTATTACAAATCTATAGTTTCATAAAGTCTTGTTGATTTCTTCGGTTCTTCATATATCTCTAGGGTAAAAGAGTGAGACTGTACTATTGGTCCATACAATGAATCAAGATCTCTATTTTTAAAATCTAAAATGTTAATCTGAACTGTTCAATATGATTTATATATGAAAATGTACTTATAAATCAAAATTTACTCTTTTTAAAAAAATTACTATATATTTATGAGTAGGATTAAAATGTATTATTGGTTGTGTGCCCCAACCATACTTCACATCTCTATCTTCGTTTTTCAAAGTTCAAACAGTCGATCTGAACAGTTCAACATGATGTCCATATTAAAATGTGCTTAGAGACAATTTTATATTTTTTTATAATTTTTTAATATTTTTTAAATAGGTACAAAATCACTGTTTTTTATGGTCCCCAATAAGGGTGAGTAAATCGCTCACAACTCGTAACTCGCTCATAACTCGCTCGCTAAATGCTCATTAACAACTCACTCATTATCTTAATGAGCCGAGCATGAGCATACCCCAACTCACTCATAACTCGCTCATTAAGAAATTAGTTACACAAATCCTGCTACATCTAATCCCTAAAATAGTATTTGGTTATGTAGCTAAAAATTTTGAAACTATTTGGGCGGCAGCAAAATTTTCACAGACTAAAAACTTAGAGGCAAAACTACAAAAGTGCAAAACTAAAGTCATAGCAGAGATAATTTTATGTATTGTTTAATTTGCTTATGGACAATTTTATGTTAAATTATGTATTGTTTAATTTGCTTATGGACAATTTTTTGTTAAACTTGCTTATGGATAATTTGTTAAATTCTATAAATGAAAATTAGTTTTTGAATGATGTATTTTAAACAACTCGGTAACTCGCTCGGCAACTCGCTCATTAATGACATGCTCATTAACAACTCGCTCAAACTCGCTCATTAACAACTCGCTCATTAAGCTAATGAGCCGAGCATGAGCATACCCTAACTCGCTCATGCTCGCTCATTAATCACCCCCAGTCCCGAAGTAGTGTTTTTGTACTATCTAAAAAAATAGTAAAAAATTTCAAAATATATAAAATTTGACCTCTAAGCACATATTAATATGGACATTATATTGAACAGTTCAAATCGACTATTTGAACTTTGAAAACAAAGATAAAGATGTGGAGTATGATTGAGACACAAAACCAATAATGCATTTTAACCCTACTCTTTCATTTCTATGAAATCTTCGGCATGGAAGTGTATCAGCTAGGCTAAGGGTCGTAGTTAGTGTTTTAATTTCTTGCTTTCCCTTGTCCATGAATGAGTGATAAGGCACAAAAAACGTTAAAATTAGCGAAATCACATTAACCACTAATTAACGAAACCGTAACCTCTGGATGTTTTGGTCTACCACGTTCAAACATTTTGAAAAAAAAAAATTATCTAGACGTTGGTTTGTACAACGTCCTAATTTCTTGATCAACGTCCATAAATATTTGCTCTGAGCCTGAGATGAGAATAAAATCAACGCCCAAAAGTATTTGCTCATTGTGATAATTTGTCTACCACACTTTATTATAATTGAGAACTTCAACTACCAAGAGCTGCTGTGTTTAAGTGATTTCTTGAGAAAAACCAATGTCCAAATTTTTTTTTTCAAGAAATTAGGCAACCAATGTCCAGATAATTTTTTTTTTCAAAATGTCTGGACGTGGTAGATCAAAACGTCCAGAGTCTGCAGTTTTGTTAATTAGTGGTAACTTGATTTTGCTAATGTGAACGTTTTGATCTATAACGTCCTCTGGACGTTACAGACAATCACTCACTTTTCATTTCTCCGAATCTCTTCCCCATTATCGATATTTTTTTATTTATTTTTCTATTAATAAAAATTTCGGGTGATAATTATGTGACCATTTTTAAATGATAAAATGGTGAATTCAATGTTTAATACAAAAACTATTAATTGAATACATAAAATATAAAAGAAAGGATTTTAAATTTTGACGAGAAAAATAGATATGTTGGTGTTTTAATGGGATATTGAAAACTTTGAAAGTTTTAATAGATACTGGATACACCGGGCAATTAACTCCAAAAAAATAACAGTAAAAATAAGCCCAAAAATAAATGAGAATCAGCAGTGTATAAGCTTCTATTTTAGGGGGAATTTCACGTATACCCCTAAAAAACTCCAAAATTATGTACCCTGTAAATTTCAAAATTACGTATTGCCCCCTCTAAACTCCCAAAACTCCCAAATTTACTCATTTTATTGTCTTCTATATTAAAACTCATTTTAAATTTATAAAATATCCATTTTACCCTTTATTAAGAACATGAAAAATTTGTAGCTTGTTTAAGAATAATGTGGCTCTTATAAGATACCCATTATACCTTTTGCCCTTTATAAAATATCTATTTTGTCCTCGAAAATCAGAACATTATGACATTTTTCCCTTGAAAACTGATCAAATATAAGACAAACATTTTTCTTAAACAAGGTACTAATTTTTTAGGCTTTTAATAAAGAGTAAATGGGTATTTTATATATTTAAAACGATATTTAATATAAAATATAATAAAATGGGTAAATTTGTGAGTTTTGGAAGGTTAGAAGGGAAAATATGTAATTTCAAAGTTTAGAGGGGAAAATACGTAATTTGAAGTTTTTGAGGGGTATACATGAAATCCCCCCTCCTTTTTTTTGGCAATCATATAAGCTTGTATTGATATCAGAAGAACGGTTGAGATTTTCCAAATGTGACGCAAAATATGAGATATCTCAGAGATGCGAATTGGAAGACTTAACCGTAACCAAAGGCCCATTATACATCAGCCCATTGAGTCAGTAGCCCGTTGTACTTGGTCAATCACGCAAGCATCTCTTCTCTTTAGAGTTTAGACCGGAGGATAAACTACCAAAACAGTTAACATAATAGCAAAATCACAAAGGTCAAAGTCTCCATTAACAAAAGAAATCCAATCAGTTGAGGAAACCAACCACAAATCCCATTTCCCAGTCTTCTCCTCCCTCGCCCGTCGTTTCTCCTCCGATCATTAATCAGATCCACCATTGAAGGATCGGTAGAGAAAATCAAATCCGGAGAGTCAGCAGTCGCAAACAAACTAGATGGAAGAATCGGCGTAACCATCCATTGGATGGACATAAGGTGAGACTCTTTTGATTCAAAAGCGTTCTTTGGCCCAAAACGCGGCCAGTCGGTTTGAAAGTTTTTGGAAAATTGGCCAATATACGCTCCCCTCCCATAAGTAGATTTTCCAAACCATGGTACCAACGCAACAATTAATGAAGTAACTGTTGCTTGCTAATGCTACGGTAAGAGGTCCTAATTTTAAGTACGATGCTTCACAAACAATACAATAGACGCTCCCCTCCCCTCTCCGTCTCTGCTCTTTATTCTCAATTTTTTTTTTTTTTTTCAAAATATACAAATTCAGACTGATAGAAAAGGAAAATTTTCATATCTACCCTTGCGCAAACTATGAAATTTTGTATATATTCTTGCATTTTGCAAGGATATAGTGTATTCTACTAAAAGTATGGGATAACTAACTTCCATGCATATCTTCCTCTTTTGGATAATGTCCACAATGAATCGTCATTGGTTGAACATGCATGATGAGGCAAAGTGAGGAATGGGGTTAGTTTGGTCATATTTTGAAGCTCATGTAACATGGAAGTGCACCTAGGGTCTATCTCATGCTTTTCACTTGTACATGAGATACCTCTTATGCTTGTAGGGATGTGTTAGGATTCTTAAGTTTTAGTTTTTTATGTTGCAGAAAAGATTTGTTTTTACTCTTTTGGTTAGTGAAAAGAATGCAAATATCGATAAGACAGAATATACTCTATTTTTTCAATAAAATCATGAAATAGATAATGTTATAAAAACATTACCTAATTATGGGAACAAAAACATATATTGTCGATATTTATTTACTTATTTATTAAATTTTGATTTGCAGGAGTTTGTTTTACACAAAGTTTGTAATATGCAGTTGACAGCTTTCGTAAAACAGGAGGCAAAAGGATGCATGTTGTTCATGCGGCAATAGCTTGGATATTTAATTTGTGAAACTTCTCATGTTAGACTCTAGCTCAACACACTCTCCCACTATAGAATACCGGCCTATACGGCCTTCTGATCTTGACGTGCTAGAACAGATTCATATTGCATTATTTCCTGTAAGGTATGTTTTAGTCTTAATATGTTTATTAATGTAGATATAAAGTGTTGTAAGCCAAAATAAGCAGTATCTAACCCTCAGTAAGTATAACCTCAATTTAAATTTGTATATGCTCCAATTGAAATCTTACTTGTGCACATATGCCTCTATCAACTCATGATTTACCTCCAACTGACCCAATGTAGAATTTGTGATTTCAGCATAACACCTGAAATAGCAGTAACTAACCCTCAATCAATATGACCTCAATTAATTTGTTTTTGCTCCGATTAAAATCTTACTTGTGCACATATGCCTCAATCAACACATGATTTAGCTCCAACTGACCCAATATAGTTGTATAATTAGATTTGTACCAGGATTTGTGATTTCAACAGAAAACCTTAGACAGGGTACATGTAGTAACCTACACCATTTTGTTCTGTGTTGAGTTGACCTGCTTTGTACCAAGACACATGACAAAAGTGCCAGTTATACATACAGAAACCATTTAAAGAAACATTGGCCTTTGTCGGAAAAAGGGCAAAAATAACAAATTGCATATATATGATGATGAATTTTAATTGTTTAAGTGTTTTTTTTTTTTTTTGGGTTCTGTGGATATTGAAGGTATGAGAGGGAGTTTTTCCTAGACGTGGTGCATGGCCGGGGTATAATATCCTGGGGTGCCATTGACATAAACAGACCTGATGGCAGAAATGATGAGCTCATAGGTTTTGTTACCACCCGTATCATCCCTGGAAAAGATAGTGAGGTACTATTTTGATATGATACCTGTTATTAAATGTGACACATTGAATTGTTAAGAATTTTGGCGACAGTTGCAATTTTGGTTGGAATATCAAAATTAGAGATCCTTTTCATTTGAATGTTGGTGTAAGGTTCTCAACATAAGAATTTGAAATAATAGAACAATCTCTTAGCAATTCTATATACCCCTAAAAAGACGGGGTAATGTGACATAAGAAATTGTAAAAATTATTAAAATTGTTCTTATAGTAACACCCAGTTTGTGTTTTGGTCCTTAAAAAGATTTGAAGTCCTGTGAGTTCACGGACATTCAAATTTGTACAATTTTTGTTCCTATCTAACAACTTTACTCACAAAAACAAAAATATTCCCTACTCTGAGTTGTCAGTTGTCATGGAATGACAATTTTGGTGGGATAGTAATCAGTCAAGGATTGACTAGGATTTCTATGGACTTGTTCTTTTGTAAGTTATAGGAGTGAGATGGTAGATTGAAAAATTTACAGGAAAAATTGCCAACTTTTACTTTGGTGATCTATACAGGAGTTGGTAATTATGGGCCATTTGTATTATCGAGAAACTGGAAATTTATTTGGTGGCAGTTATAATCTTTTGTTTATCACAGATTGAAGATTTGTTCAGATACAATGCATCGAGGAGTGATCTGTGTCTTGTTTATATTCTAACTCTTGGTGTAGTCGATGATTATAGATGTCTCGGAGTAGGTTAGTTCTCCTCACTTGTTACTTTTACCTGGTACTGATCCCATCAGTTCTTTACTAGTATATATCAAGGACAATTGAATCTTCAACTTAATCATATTGAACTCATGCCTAGTTGTTGCTTTTCTATTTATACTTTATTTGTTTATGCTGTGTTATAGATTAGATGATGAATGAGTTAAGCTTGATATAAAGACCCAAGTACTAAATCCAGGACTTAAAATATCATGTGTATCCCTGCAAAATGAGAAATATTACATTTGCACCTGGAAGGACATATATATCATATGCCTTTATGCCTACGAGCATCACACATGCTCTTCTCTTTCCTTTTGTTCCAAAAGATGGCTTCAGACCCACCTTCTCCATTCTTTTTCCATCATGGGGATGAAAACAGGGTAGCTTTGGAAAAAATTAAAATATTCTCAGAAATAGGTATTGAAAATGCATGTTAAATTTCTTTAGGGTATCCACGAGCTTTCTCATTCTTACAAGGTTGCATAATATTTCTAAGATCTGGAGGGAGATGCTCAAATTTATCAAATTTTGTTTTATTGCACTTGTATTAATGAGTCTGGCTAGTAGGACATGAGTGTCATTTCAGTTTATATAACACCAACTCCAAAACCTATCGAATTGACTTCAAATGGTGAATCCAATCAGTTCAAACCGATCTATTTCATTAGTTGTGCGTTTACATGCAAAATTTATAATTTTTCGAATTTATTTAGTATCAAGTCAAGCAGTCAAATGTGTGAGTTTTTAAGTTAATTTTAATGCATTCATTTTTTAACATTTTTGACCGCTTGATTTGATACTAAAATAACTAAAAAATATAAAAATTTGCATGTAAACGCATCACTCATAAAGTAAATCGGTTTGAACGGATTGGATTAGTCATTTGAAGTCTATCCAATCAATTTTGTAGTTGATGTTATATGACACCGATGTCATACTAGCCGGACTCTGTATTAAACTTCTCATCTTTGTGTTATTCCTTTCCAGCTTCTTCTCTTGTACAAGAGGTGATAAAGTATGCCACCAGCATAGCAAGTTGCAGGGGTGTATACTTGCATGTAATTTCATACAACCAGCCTGCCATCAATTTCTATAAGAAGATGCTCTTTAGGCTTGTTAGAAGGCTGTCTCATTTTTACTACATCAGAGGTCGTCACTATGACTCATACTTGTTTGTATACTATGTCAATGGGGGCCGGTCTCCCTGCTCACCTTTGTAAGTATCTCTCTTCTTATAATTGTAAAAAAGGTACATTGGAATTTTGGAAATTTGGATAATTCAAATTTCCATCTGTACAACTTTCATGTTAAAAATTGTGGTGGTATAGGAATATAGTTCTTTGCATCTGTACAACTTCCATTTTAATTCTGATGCATTGTATAGATAAATTATAAGAATTACTACACATATTCATAATAGGCTAATGTGATTTTTTGTGTATTTTATAGTAACAATGTTTAGAATTGCCTACTGTTTAATTTAGGGAAGTTTTGAGTTTTGCTGAGGATAATGACCACTTATAAAAGCCTGAAAAAATCCTAAAAGAACTTATTCAAAATAGGATAAGAGAATTCACTGTTTGTCTTTAACAGTATATCTGGACTTCTTTTTCTTAGAATAGAACTATTTTTTAAATGCAGGGAAATAGTGACTGCATTTCTCATGTACTTCAGGGGCTTTTTACGGATGCTCGTGTCAAAATTGCAGCGTACTGAATCAAACAAGAATCTACCCAGATGGTACCGGTGCAAGGAGATGAACTCCCTTTTGGTGAATCAGAACAAAAGAATAATCAGTGCTGATGACTCCAGTTGTCAGCATGTTTAAAGAGGAGAAAAAAAAATACCGTGTTATAGGGCAAGACATGAAGATAAGGCAGGTTCTGTACATGATTCATTTGTTTTTTTATATGGGTAAATAGTGGTACAATTGTATCATTTTGTCATTTTGTCAATGTTGTCTTTATTTTCAAGTTAAAGATATAACTGACATCCTACTATGTTTCTTGCACCAAAAACATTTTATGTGTGAAGATATGGGGGCCGCTAGAGATGTGGCTTTTTTTTGGATGGTCCTGTTTCATAGAAAGTTCTCTTTTCAAAAAAATATTTTGAGCGGGATCGCAGGTTTGGGGAATGAATAGTATTGTTCGATTTTTGTGGGTACTATGCACTGCATACTTATTAATTGGCATGTGCCATGCTTGAGCTTAGTGCTAATCAATTTCGTTACAGTTTCTGTTATGCTGCAACTGAGTCAGTGCTGGTAACACTGTTCACCATTGTGCTTGTGTCTGTCTAGTGAAGGAAATTAGTCCTGCTGCTACTGGTTTCGTCACGACACGTCAACAAGCCTCCTCTGATATAGATCGTCATGGTCTGTCGTACTTGGTGATTTCCATGATGTGTGATTAAAGAATCAGTACCTTGCAGTTTAAAAATCAAGTTGTAGCAGGTTCAAAAGAAATCCAACATCCAACAAGCCTCCTCTGAGGCTCTGACACAGATCGCCATTTCTCTCAAAGGCTTGTGATCAGTGCATCCATGCGCGGGTTTTTCTTCTTTTCCTTGAGTGGTAGTAATGAATGCATTACTTGTTATAATGAACATCAAATTGAATGTTTTATTACTTCTACACCATAAAACAGAGAAAGATAAATGCTTCACTACTAATTAGTAATATGAAAAAGAAATATATGCCCGGTTAAAGAAACTTTAGGAACATGTTTTCACCATATTTGCATATGGGTGCTGGATTTTAAATCTGTCACCTCTTATATAAGGATATTGTCTTAGTCAATTATGTCATACATGACTCTCAAATTAAAAGTTAAATTAAATATATAGCGTATTAGTTCACAGTTCACACCATTTGATGAATATAGAGAACGTAAATAAGAATGCATTAAAGAAGTTAAACTAGTACAAAGCAAGTTAAAATTTAAGTATAACAATGTTAGAGGTCAATTTGTGTAATTGACTTGACAAAAGCTGGTTGATAGGAGATAATCTTAACGAAAAAAAAAAAAAAAAAAATCTGATTTGAAAACCATTTCAGTTACTAGCACCAGAACGTTGATCAATACTGATTATAACTTGAGCTTGCTTTGTTTATAGAAATCGTCAATACTCACATTATCGATTGAAAAGGATAACATACACTGCAAAGATCACAGTAACTTCGTGGAAAATGGCCATTTTTGGAAAAGGCAAAAAAATAAATATTACTATTAAATTACTATTTTGTAAACAGAAAACACAAAATGGTATAACAAGTGATAGTTGGTCACTCTAACTCTTCCATTTGGTTCTTTTGCTCTTTCAAGATACTTGGTTGTGGCATCTGCGATGGTTGCGAGTAAATCAGTAGAGATGAGAGAAGCATTTACTTGGCATTTGTCATCAGTTTCATACTCAATGGTTGATCGAATTATTGAAGAATCATAATCACTGCCTTCTGGTATGATCTCGATTCGAACCAAGTAGGAGAGAAAACCTGCATCTAAAAAGCCCCCTTCCACACCTTTTGCCTCTTTTATATAGTTTTCGTTGTCTATCTTGATAAACCTTTTTTTTTTATAGTAGTCCATTCCTATTCCTGGCCAAAATAGGAGCAGAAAAGCAGTATAGTGTGAAATATAAAGAGTTTCACTGGTAAATGGTAATGCTTACAACAAAAATTTACACATAAAGTATATGGTAATTTGTGCGTGTCAATGACAAACTAATGACTAAATAATCGATTTTTAGGTTTTAGTTAGTGTAATCATAGAAACACATTAAAGACTTCAAGTGGCTAGTATCTTAATTGTAGATTAAAAAGCTTAAATGTATTAGTTCTTACCAATCTCAAAAAAACAATTGTAAAGAAAGAAAACCTTACAAATTTGCTTTTCATGAAATTGACAGCACAAAAAACGAACCAGGGGAAAAGGTGATGTGAAGAAAGGGTACCGACGCCACCATCTCCCTCCACCAATTTGACACTTTGGAATATATGGGGGAGGAGTTGCAGTATCAGTTGTCCAACCCGAAGCGCACCGTAAACCTGCCAGACTTCCTCAGCCGGTATACCTGTCTCATACTCCTGGCAAAAATAGGCTGCCTTTCATTCTTCTTTTTTCTCCTTGTCTTTTGTTAGCAATGGTAGAAATTAATTAAGGCTTTGAATTTCATCATGTGATGTGTGGTTATGCTGATTTGATTGTCTTCTTTCAGGCTTATCTTGAAGCTAGAAATATTTGGTGCTATATCACTATAGTTTGAAAATGAAGTGACGAGAGTAGATTAGATAAAAAAAAATTGTAGATGGAAGAACCAGCCTAGAGTAGCATGTTCATTGGATCCGGTTTATTTGGTTTTCAACCGAACAAACATATTTTGATTAAGTAGTTCAGTTTTTGGGTTTAAAGGTTTAGTTTGGTTGAATTTTTCAATTACTTCGGTTTTTTATATTTTGTTCGGTTTAATCTCTCTTATTTCGGTTCAATCAAATAAATTGAAATTTATTTGATATTTACTTGAATTACTTCGGTTTTATATATTTACTTCAGTTTAATATCTCTTATTTTGATTCGACTGATATATATCTATATTTATTTATATGATTACTAATGTATTTGTGTATGTAGTTTGAGTGAGTCTATGGTACTATGCATAGCACGAATTAGTCCATACTACGGAGCCATATTTTCATTTTAAAAATTCTAATGGTCGATCTGAACCGTTCAACGTGATACCCACATGAATATGAACTTGCCGACTAAATTTTATATTTTTTTGAATTTTTTTACTATATTTTAAGATAGGTAGAAAATCACTTGATCTGAAAATTCTGGACCATCCAAAAACAATGATTTTCTACCTATCTAAAAAGAATAGTAAAAAAATTCTAAAAAATAGAAATTTAGCTCACAAGTATATTCTCATATGGAAATCATGTTGAACAGTTCGGATCAACTGTTAGGATTTTGAAAACGAAAATATTAATCTGTAATACGGACCAATCTGTGCTATGCATAGTACCATAGACTCACTCATTTAGTTTTAACCTTTGTGAAATTTAATATCACTTATTTCGGTTTAATCAAACAAATCAAAATTTACTTTGTTTTTTGGTTCAGTTGTTATTCAGTTGACGAGTTTAACTCGGTTGGTTCGGTCAGATTTTTAAAAACCTAATGAAATTTAGTTTGTCTGTTTTAATTAGATTTTAACTTAATCTACAGTTTGAACACCCTTATCTAATAGAGTGGTAAAGGACAATAGTTTCCGTGGAAAAAATTATAGGTTCAAAATTCGAACTTTTTGATGTTTGAAATTTGAAAAGTTATATCTTTCTCTAAGTCTCTTGGAGAAAATTTTATTTATGATGGTATTAACGCTCCGCATCCTGTGAAATTCTGTAATTTCAAAGCGGACCCCACACCAACATTTTTTTAATAATAAAAAAAATCCATTAATAATAAAAAAATTTCATTCATTATAGTAGTGAACTTTTATAATTTAAAAAGAAAGTTCACTACTAGAAATATTCTTGGGTTTCAAATGGATAAAAATATAAATATTTTTTATTCAATTAAAAATGTGATGCAGTAGATTTTTTTTTTATATTAGTTTAGTTTTCTACAAAACTCTAGGTACAAGTAATACCGAACAGTAAACTGGCATAAAGCTTCAATTCAAGTCATTATTTAATTTAGAGAAATTTAGTTATATGCCCATCATAACTTCATCAATTAAATATTTTCTCATTTATTTAACTGACATGTAATATATGGCTCTGCTTTCCAATTTGGTTTGTACCCACCGATTTGGTTCAATTTTTTTTTTTTTTATCTAAATTCAAAAGCCATAGTATTGCTATACAGTTCAAGGCCACTACCTCACAACTGTTTTTGTGCCTTAAACAAGATTTCTCCCCTGAATTTGAAAGTTACACTAGGGTTTGAGAATTTAAACATTTCCAGTTCTCTTCATAATTAAACTTTATGGATTTCGATTAAGATTAACAACAAGCAGTCACAACTATGAGGGATTAACTAGCGTGAGTGGAACCAATATGTTGTTCTAATTTTTGCATCTAAACTTCAAAATCAATCAAAGAGACAAACTTATGTCGTCGATTGATAAGAATCAAAACCGAAATCACGTCTCATTTCTTGAAAAACCAACCAATAAGGGATCAGCGAAAAAAAAGAGGAGCACTATTCAGATTTGAAGTTAGGGACACAAATGCCATTTTATTTATTTTGTCACTATTAATTAGTGTTATTTATTGACTCAATAAATCACTAAATGGGGATATAAACAAATTGAATGAATTTGAATGGGGAAATAACTAAACTCAAAGTTTTGATGGATAAATATATAATTGATGAAGTTATGACGGGCATATATCTAAATTTCTCTTTAATGTATTTTTAGAGAAAGATAAAAGTATAAGCCTCTCAAATTTCAATATCTAAAATTTTCATCCAAGGTTCAAACCCGTGACTTCTTATTGGAGAATGTTATATTTTTGCCGCTAGATCAAAATTTAGTTCGCATACTTCAAATTATTACATCTTTTGTTTTAATTTATTGTGTCCTTTTTTAATTTTATAACAATAGTATTTGAATACTCTGGTTTTGGGATATTCTGTGTGAATCTTGTACCTTTAATTGTGTAAGGCTGAGGCAGGAAGCCGTGTATTTTAGGGAGTGCGTATCTCTGAGATATCTCGATATTTGCGTGACCGAACGTATTACTTGTACTTTGAGATTCGTGCAGAACGTATTTGGACAGTTGAGATATTCCAAAAAAACACTCAACGTTTGAGATATCTCAGAAGAGAACTGGGTGTATGTCCGATGCCCATCGGACCTTGTTTGGTTCCGATGGGCAGATCTACCGTAGGATAATGTAATGATTTGTGCGCACGAAAATTGAAACATAAACGCACGGGTTTTAAAGCATTTCGCACGAATCTAAAAGAAAATCGATGGTGATTAAACCCGTCGAACCGAGGTAGGTCCGATGCCCATCGGACCTACTCCCAGTTCCTCAGAAGATGCCTCTATTTTAGGTTGGCCAACAAACAGCAATGTTCATTCATACCGGGCTTAAATCAACTTCAAATTCCAAAAAGGTACAATCTCTTTTGCATTAGCTGAACAATTTAAGTTTTGCCCCAATCAAGATTTATTTTCTTGTCTACTCAAATTTGGTCCGTGATTTTTATTTTTACCCAAAAAAAAATATATTTTAATATAAATAACCAGGTTTTGAAAAGATTTTTATTTCGACCCAAACCGCTAGGATTATCAGCGGTTCGAATTAAAAATTCAAACCGCTAGGAATATCAGCGGCCTGAATTCTTAATTCGAACCGCTAGGATTCCTAGCGGCCTGAATTAATAATTCAAGCCGCTGATATTCCTAGCGGCTTGAATTCTTAATTTTATTACAAAACATTATTTTATTATTTTATTACAAACCGCTGATAACCGCTGATATAAAATTTCATTACAAACCGCTGATATAAAATTTCATTTATTATTTTATTAAATGGTAATTTTTCACCGATAACTCTAGAAATTTATTCACCGATAACCCTAAAGTTATTTTTATTACAAAGAATTATATTATAAAAACTTATCAATAATATAAAATTTCATTTATTATTTTATTAAATTGTAATTTTCACCGATAACTCTAGAAATTTATTCACCGATAACCCTAAAGTTATTTTTATTACAAAGAATTATATTATAAAAGCTTATCAATAATATAAAATTTCATTTATTATTTTATTAAATGGTAATTTTTCACCGATAACCCTAGAAATTTATTCACCGATAACCCTAAAGTTATTTTTATTACAAAGAATTATATTATAAAAACTTATCAATAATATAAAATTTCATTTATTATTTTATTAAATAGTAATTTTCACCGATAACCCTAAAGTTATTTTTATTACAAAGAATTATATTATAAAAGCTTATCAATAATATAAAATTTCATTTATTATTTTATTAAATGGTAATTTTTCACCGATAACCCTAGAAATATATTCACTGATAACCCTAAAGTTATTTTTATTACAAAGAATTATATTATAAAAACTTATCAATAATATAAAATTTCATTTATTATTTTATTAAATGGTAATTTTCACCGATAACCCTAGAAATTTATTCACCGATAACCCAAAAGTTATTTTTATTACAAAGAATTATATTATAAAAACTTATCAATAATATAAAATTTCGGTGAAAAATTACCATTTAATAAAATAATAAATGAAATTTTATATTATTGATAAGTTTTTATAATATAATTCTTTGTAATAAAAATAACTTTAGGGTTATCGGTGAATAAATTTCTAGGGTTATCGGTGAAAAATTACCATTTAATAAAATAATAAATGAAATTTTATATTATTGATAAGTTTTTATAATATAATTCTTTCTAATAAAAATAACCTTAGGGTTATCGGTGAATAAATTTCTAGGGTTATCGGTGAAAATTACCATTTAATAAAATAATAAATGAAATTTTGATATTATTGATAAGCTTTTATAATATAATTCTTTGTAATGAAAATAACCTTAGGGTTATCGGTGAATAAATTTCTAGGGTTATCGGTGAAAAATTACCATTTAATAAAATAATAAATGAAATTTTATATTATTGATAAGCTTTTATAATATAATTCTTTGTAATGAAAATAACCTTAGGGTTATCGGTGAATAAATTTCTAGGGTTATCGGTGAAAATTACCATTTAATAAAATAATAAATGAAATTTTATATTATTGATAAGCTTTTATAATATAATTCTTTGTAATAAAAATAACCTTAGGGTTATCGGTGAATAAATTTCTAGGGTTATCGGTGAAAAATTACCATTTAATAAAATAATAAATGAAATTTTATATTATTGATAAGCTTTTATAATATAATTCTTTGTAATAAAAATAACCTTAGGGTTATCGGTGAATAAATTTCTAGGGTTATCGGTGAAAAATTACCATTTAATAAAATAATAAATGAAATTTTATATTATTGATAAGTTTTTATAATATAATTCTTTGTAATAAAAATAACTTTAGGGTTATCGGTGAATAAATTTCTAGGGTTATCGGTGAAAATTACCATTTAATAAAATAATAAATGAAATTTTATATTATTGATAAGCTTTTATAATATAATTCTTTGTAATAAAAATAACCTTAGGGTTATCGGTGAATAAATTTCTAGGGTTATCGGTGAAAAATTACCATTTAATAAAATAATAAATGAAATTTTATATTATTGATAAGCTTTTATAATATAATTCTTTGTAATAAAAATAACCTTAGGGTTATCGGTGAATAAATTTCTAGGGTTATCGGTGAAAAATTACCATTTAATAAAATAATAAATGAAATTTTATATTATTGATAAGTTTTTATAATATAATTCTTTGTAATAAAAATAACTTTAGGGTTATCGGTGAATAAATTTCTAGGGTTATCGGTGAAAATTACCATTTAATAAAATAATAAATGAAATTTTATATTATTGATAAGCTTTTATAATATAATTCTTTGTAATAAAAATAACTTTAGGGTTATCGGTGAATAAATTTCTAGGGTTATCGGTGAAAAATTACCATTTAATAAAATAATAAATGAAATTTTATATTATTGATAAGTTTTTATAATATAATTCTTTGTAATAAAAATAACTTTAGGGTTATCGGTGAATAAATTTCTAGGGTTATCGGTGAAAATTATCATTTAATAAAATAATAAATGAAATTTTATATTATTGATAAGCTTTTATAATATAATTCTTTGTAATAAAAATAACTTTAGGGTTATCGGTGAATAAATTTCTAGGGTTATCGGTGAAAAATTACCATTTAATAAAATAATAAATGAAATTTTATATTATTGATAAGTTTTTATAATATAATTCTTTGTAATAAAAATAACTTTAGGGTTATCGGTGAATAAATTTCTAGGGTTATCGGTGAAAATTACCATTTAATAAAATAATAAATGAAATTTTATATTATTGATAAGTTTTTATAATATAATTCTTTGTAATAAAAATAACTTTAGGGTTATCGGTGAATAAATTTCTTGGGTTATCGGTGAAAATTACCATTTAATAAAATAATAAATGAAATTTTATATTATTGATAAGTTTTTATAATATAATTCTTTGTAATAAAAATAACTTTAGGGTTATCGGTGAATAAATTTTTAGGGTTATCGGTGAAAAATTACCATTTAATAAAATAATAAATAAAATTTTATATTATTGATAAGTTTTTATAATATAATTCTTTGTAATAAAAATAACTTTAGGGTTATCGGTGAATAAATTTCTAGAGTTATCGGTGAAAATTACCATTTAATAAAATAATAAATGAAATTTTATATTATTGATAAGTTTTTATAATATAATTCTTTGTAATAAAAATAACTTTAGGGTTATCGGTGAATAAATTTCTAGAGTTATCGGTGAAAAATTACCATTTAATAAAATAATAAATGAAATTTTATATCAGCGGTTTGTAATGAAATTTTATATCAGCGGTTTATATAAGCGGTTTGTAATAAAATAATAAAATAATGCTTTGTAATAAAATTAAGAATTCAAGTCGCTAGGAATATCAGCGGCTTGAATTATTAATTCAGGCCGCTAGGAATCCTAGCGGTTCGAATTAAGAATTCAGGCCGCTGATATTCCTAGCGGTTTGAATTTTTAATTCGAACCGCTGATAATCCTAGCGGTTTGAGTAGAAATAAAAGTAAACCTGGTTATTTATTTTAAAATATATTTTTTTTTGGGTGAAAATAAAAATCAGGGAATTTGGTCGTCTATTGAATGACTGACAACTGCTAAGTAGGTAAAATAAACATGGTTGAAACTTTTAGTATTCATACGGTTGCTATTTTTTTATGAGGAGGGTTCAAATGCCTCCATTTTTCATGCCTCCACCATGCCTTCATTTTTCTCCCTTCTTAATTTAATTTTGAAATGTAACTGAGGCCGAAAGCTGCACATTGGGCCTATAAAAAAGGGATCCGACTAATTGTCCTCAAGCTTCAATCCCCGGATTATCTCCAAAAAAACTGTTATTTGATTTGCGCGAATACTGTAAAACTCTGCAACAAATACTGTAAATTCAACGACAGATCATGTATAATAAGAAGTTTAAAAGTCCAACAATCCAAGTTAGTTGGAAGTGGTACCCAAGTTAGTTGCAAACAGTTAGCAACTTGCAAAGCCACTGTACTTCCGACTGTACTTGAAAAATTGACGGCTTCTAGAAGGTTTCACAAACAAACCTAAAATTGTGCAAAATTAATTTTTTTGCATCAAATTTTATATTTTTATTTTATTTTTTTCGTATTTCTCTTTTTTGTTCAGTTATTAATATTTGTATATCGATCTATATCATGTAAAATAAGGCTTACATACTGTAAAATTAGAAGATGTAAACTATAAAACTGACATATGTTAATAGCAAAATATAAAACTGACATATATTAATCACAGAATAAACTGACATACTGTAAAATAAGGCTTACATACTGTAAAATTAGCAGATGCAAACTATAAAACTGACATATGATAATAGCAAAATATAAAACTCACATATATTAATCACAAAATAAACTGACATACTGTAAATTAACCATAAACTATAACATACTGTAACATCATACTATAACATACTGTAACATCATACTGTTCACAAGCACAGAGAAAAATTCAACAAAAAAAAGGGCTTCTTCACTTCATTACCCTCTGGTGCACATTGTTCGGATGAGTGAGAAGTTTCATCGCTAGAACGACACGCTCTTTTGATATATCATCCTGCAAAAAAAAAAAAAATAAGCAAGGTTAAATATTGGAGTTATGAACCATTAGCAGATGCAAACAATCAAAGCAACATACTGCAAAATAGTTCTATGTATCCTGCAAAATTGTTGATGTATCCTGTGAAATTTATCATGTCAAATTGCACATATGCTGTAATTTAAAATTGTTATATGTACCCTGTAAAATTGTCCATATATCCTGTAAAATGTTTAGATGTATCCTGTAAAATTGCACATAAGCTGTAATCTAAAATTGTTATATGTACCCTGTAAAATTGTCCCATATATCCTGTAATATTTTTAGATGTATCCTGTAAAATTGCACATATGCTGTAAACTAGAGTGAATCACAATAAAAGAATACTGTAACCAAAGTGAATCACAGTAAAACTAAACTGTCTAAATTATGTAACCTGTAAAATTGTCCTATGTATCCTGTAAAATTGTGATATGTATCCTGTATCATATTACTTATACCATGTAAAAGACAACAAACTAAAAAGTATTAATAGATCCTGTAAACTGTTGCATATCCTGTAAAACTGTTAAATAGATCCTATAAAGTACTGTACATAACTTTTACAACTGATCAATATATCCTGTAATAAAATCCATCCATACATTAAAGTTAATAGATAAACACTGGAATTTTAAACAAGTACATATATCCTATGATTTACTGTGAAACTGTAAATCTATTGCATGAATCCTGTAAAATTGTACCTATATCTTGTAAATCTACTCCATGCATCCTGTAAAATAATAACTACAACCTGTAAATGTATTGCATGAATCCTGTAAAATAATAACTACAACCTGTAAATGTATTCCATGAATCCTGTAAATTACTAAATAACTATTGCTGGAATTAAATCAGAATCGAAAGTGAATCCTAAACAAAACAATCGTGTAAAATAATAACTACAACCTGTAAATATATTGCATCAATCCTGTAAAATAAAATCATTAAATAACTCACCGAATTTAAAGTTCACTGCTAGCCTTCAATCCAAATCGACTCTGATGAATTCGAACGTGAAATCGAATACTGTGAAACAAAATACAAAATGAATCAAATAACTGACAAAAACGATATTAAGACAACGATCGGTGTAATTTTGATTTCAACAAAAGAAACGAGATCGGGAATTCAATTCAAATAAAAAAAATGAAATTAACAAAACGATCGGTGTAATTTTGATTTCAATAGAAGGAAGGAAACTTAAATAGATCAGCAAAGAACTCACTCAAATTGTACTTCGATTTCTTCGCCTGAAACTTCCGTCGCCTGAAGCTTGATCCGTAGCCTAAAGACTCCGTCGTTTGCCTGAAGATTCCGTCGCCGTGATACTTTGCTCTCGGCGAGGTTCCATCGTACGCCTGAAGGCTTCCGCCTGAAGTCTATCGCTCTCGCCACAAAATCGCCACGAGATCGGGAACAGAAAAGGAAGAAGGGATCGCGAACAGAAAAGGAAATTCAAAAAAAGGAAATATGCGGGGAAAACGGGTTTTAAAGGACGTTATTGTGGGGACCACAATTACCGTTAACGACGGTTTAAATCAGTTGGAACTCTATCTGAATAGTTTGGGAATAATCCGGGGATGAGTCTCTGGGTATAGAAACATTGTCTCTAAAAAAAGAGGAGGGTTCAAATGCCTCCATTTTTCATGCCTCCACCATGCCTCCACTTTTAAAAACTTTAAAATAGAATTAGAAAATGAATATGAAAATTAAACTTGTTCCATTCCTTGTTCCATTTGAGCCTATAAAGGCATTACATCTTACATCCATAACCTCACGAATATCTATAATTCCTATCTTACCAAAAGGACCCTATAGTTCTATATATTGCATAAATCTCAACACTCCCCCTCAAGATGGGCAAAAGATATCCCTCAAGCCCATCTTGTCACATAACCTAACTAGATCTATTGCGCCAAGTCCTTTGGTGAGGCAGTCAGCTACTTGATCTCCAGTAGCTACATAACTCAGCTCCAATAGTCCACTTTCCAGCTTTTCCTTTATGAAGAACCTATCGATCTCCACATGCTTGGTTCTGTCATGCTGCACAGGATTGTTAGCAATGCTAATTGCTGACTTGCTATCGCACCACAACTTCATTTTCCCTACGTGATTCACCTTGAGATCTTCCAGTAACCTCTTCAGCCACAGCATCTCAGCAACTCCCAATGCCATAGCCTTATACTCAGTTTCTGCCATCGATCTCGCAACAACCGGCTGCTTCTTGCTCTTCCAAGAGACCAAGTTGCCTCCTACAAACATGCAGTAGCCAGATGTAGACTTCCTGTCATCGAGGCAGCTAGCCCAGTCAGAGTCACAATAGCCCTCAATGTTCATGTGCCCATTCTGCCTGAAGATCAAGCCCTTCCCTGGTGCACTCTTCAGGTACCTCAGAATGTGATACACTGCGTCCATATGGCCCTTTCTAGGGTCATGCATGTAGCGGCTCACCACGCTTACTGCAAATGATATGTCGGGACGAGTGTGACCCAGATAGATCAATCGGCCTACCAGTCTCTGGTACCTCTCACGATCAACCTGTTCTCCTGCCTCTGCACTCATCTTGGCCTTCACATCAATGGGAGAAACTGCAGGCCTGCACCCCAACATGCCTGTCTCTGTGAGCAAGTCTAGGACATACTTCCTTTGGGATAAAACAATCCCCTCTGCTCCACGAGCCACCTCAATCCCAAGGAAGTACCTAAGCTGTCCCAAATCCTTCACCTCGAATTCCTTCCCCAATCTTGCCTTCAACTGTGCAATCTCCCCCTCATCATCCCCGGTAATGATCATATCGTCGACATACACAGCCAGCATAGTAATGTGACCACCATGTTGTCGAGAAAACACCGTGTGGTCAGCATTGATTTGCTGATAGCCCATGCCTACCATAGCCTTCCTGAACCTATCAAACCAGGCCCGAGGGGACTGCTTCAACCCATAGAGCGACTTCCTGAGCCTGCACACCTTACCCACTGTCTAGTTTGTGCCAAACCCTAGTGGAACCTCCATGTACACCTCCTCCAACAAATCACCATGAAGAAATGCATTCTTCACATCGAGTTGGTGTAGCTGCCATCCACCATTCACTGCCATGGAAATTAGTGTCCTCACTGTGCTCATTTTCGCCACGGGTGCAAAGGTCTCATCATAGTCAATGCCATAGGTCTGACTGTACCCCTTAACTACCAACCGGGCCTTATAGCGCTCAACCAGACCCTCTGGATTCTGCTTTACTGTGAAGACCCACTTGCATCCAACAGCCTTCTTGCCTGGTGGTAGTGACACAAGTTCCCAGGTTTTGTTCTTGCAGAGGGCATTGAGCTCTTCTAGCATGGCTGCTTTCCATTTCGGATCTCCTTTAGCAACCTGCCAGCACTTAGGGATATAGACAGTGTCTAATGATGCAATGAATGCTCCATGTGTAGGTGATATGTGTGAGTAAGAGACAAATTTGGCAATGTCATGTGAGAAACCATACCTGCCAGGAGGAATGCCTGCATTCTCGCGAGGAGTCCTCCTTACCGATAGGGGAGTGGGAGGAGTAGAGAGAGAAATCATATCACCTGTGTATTCCCCATCTGAGGTGGATGGTGTAGGTGTCTCAAGAGTCGGAGTAGGCAGGGACAAGGGACTTGGCACATGTGGCACTATAGGCATAGCTCCCTTATTCTGCTTCTTCCTCCTTACATACACTTCACCATATCTCGACTCCCCCTGAGCCTGAGTTCTACCACCGTCGGGCTCAATCCTCTCAACTTCCGGCTCCCCTTGAGCTCGAGTTCTACCACCTTCGGGCTCAACCCTAGTCGAATCCAACTCAAGTGTACCATCAAGTGTACCACCCATACTTACTGTCACCGTCCTCCTCTCACCATCACTACTATTCTCCCTCTCTCGCCTCATACCTCCTGTATCGAGCGAGTCTTCAAATGGTGATGTTGCTTCTGAGGAGTAATATGGTTCGAGCTCGTGAAAAGTAACATCCATACTAACAAACATTCTCCTCTCAACCGGGCTCCAGCAAGCATACCCTTTTTGAGTAGCTGAGTACCCCACAAAGATACACCTCACAGCTCTTGGATCAAGCTTTCCCACATTTGGCCTATTGTCATGTACAAAGCACACACACCCAAAGGTTTTGAGAGGAAGAATATCTCCATTCTTACCTGTTATCATCTCAATTGGAGATATCCAGTCCAATACCCGCGAGGGCATCCTGTTGATCAAATAGGTTGCTGTCAGAACTGCTTGCCCCCACAAGTACTTTGGGACTTTCATCGAAATCATCATACTTCAAGTTACCTCAAGGAGATGCCTGTTCTTCCGTTCCGCTACCCCATTCTGCTCTGGTGTGTACGGACACGTGGTTTGATGCTGTATTCCCTGGGATGACAAGTATTCCCCAAATGCCCTATTAGTGTACTCTGTCCCGTTGTCAGACCTCAATACCTTCACAACTGCACCGTATTGAGTCTGAACCATTTTGTGAAAATCTTTAAAGCAAGTAAGCACATCACTCTTGTTTTTCATCAAGTAAAGCCAAGTCAAACGAGAAAAACAATCAATAAAAGACACAAAATATCTAAATCCATTCAAGGTAGTTGTAGGACAAGGTCCCCATACATCTGAGTGAATCAAATCAAAACTACAAGACCTCCTATTCCCAGAACTATCATAAGAGCTCCTGGTATGTTTGCCTAACTCACATGCATCACACACCAACTTTTCCTTATCGGCCTTTTCAAACAAAGGCTTATACAACCTACTCAAAATAGGAAATGAAGAATGACCCAAGCGCCTATGATGGAGCAGCAGTAAGTCCTCCACACTTCTCTCAGTTCCTCTAGCTCTCTCTACAATGGATGAGAGGGCCGAGCCCATACCCTCCTTATCCATGTACCACAAGCCTCTATGTAGTGTGCCAGTCCCAAGTACCTTGCCCGTCCACTTCTCTCGGAAGATCACCTTGGGATTATCAAACAAAACAACACAATTTAGTTGTGAGATAATGGCACTTATAGATAGAAGATTTACGGGAAATGAAGGAGCATGCAAAACATTAGACAGAGTCAGAGTGTTGGTACATTTCACGGTACCCTTACCAACCACCGGCTGGGCCGTACCATCGGCTGTCCGGATGCTCTCTGGAACTGCTAGATGAGTATAGGAAGAAAATTCCCTAGCAGCACCAGTCACATGGCGAGATGCACCAGAATCGACTATCCAATCTGGTGATCTAGTGGTGGATATAGAAAGAAGGGCAAGTGTATCACAAGTACCTGTGGCTGTACCTGTGGTTGAGTAAGCAACAGAAGCAAAGTTACCCCTAGATGAAGATGAGGTGGATGCATCATCGACCACACTCTTCTCCTCACTTGCTCCTTTTTGCCTCATCCTGACTATCTGTGAGGCTGCTTCCATGATCAGATCCTCCTCGGATAACCCCACAATAGCTTCTTCCTCTTCCTCTGCAACCATCAGATTTGCCCGGTTGCCTCCTCTTCCACCTCTTCGGCCCCCACGGCCGCGTCCTCGACTCCCAAACTGCCCTCTACCACCTGCATCTCTCTCCTTTGGTGGCTTAGGACAAGCCTTGATCAGATGACCTGTTTCCCCACAGTTGTAACACCTGCGAGTCTCCCCCTTAGCACTTGTCATATCTGAGCTCGAGACGGTCAAAGCTGATCGTGTACCTGGAGATCCACTCGGCTCAGCATGTATCCTCATGCGACTCTCCTCTTGCATCATCGCAGCAATGGCCTCATCCAATGAAGGGATCTTCGACTGGGCTAGGAGAACTGATCTCCTTTGATCAAAGGCCGAGTTCAGATGAGACAGAAACTGCATAGTCCTTATCCGTGTAAGGAGCTCCCGACTTTTGCAGCTCGGATCAATACAGCACGACACTTGTGAGAAGTGATCAAACTCTGCCCACAGCTTTTCTAGATCCAAGGAGTAATCCTGAATCGATCTATCTCCCTGCACCACAGCCTCTATCTCCTGCTGAATCTGGAACACCCTCATGTGGTTCTCAGTCCCACCATAGGTCCTCTTCAGCTTTGCCCAGATGTCCTTCACAAGTCGAATGTCATCTACTGAAGAGGCGATCGATTGTTTCATCGAGTTGAGCAACCAGGTGTAGATCAAGGCATGTGTGGTCCTCCACTCATCGGCCTGAGTAGTACCACTCGCTGGCTCATCCCCTGTCAGATACCCCTTGAGCTTCCTCCCTTCTAGAGCAGTCTCGATCCGACGCGACCAACTCAGATATGTGGCCGGTCCATCAAGCTTAAGCTCCACAGCTTGGAGATCTAGCTTCACCTGCGGTGGATCACGTGCCAAGGTATTGGTCGAGGCACTGGCTCCCTGTATAAGTCCAACCAGCACCTTTAGAACCTCTGGATCAACACCCGTCAGTAGTTCTAGAGCCCCTTTATCTTCCGAGCTCTCCGTTGCCATCTTTTCTCAAAGGATCCAAGTCTCGATCACACAGATCACACGTGACTTCCTTCCCTTTCTTGATCCGATCACTTGTATCTCTCGTAAAGACCCGATCTTGCACCCTCAAGACGGATCTAAACCATCTTCCCCTTTCTTCTTGACCCGATCTTGATCTATCTCATCAAGATTCGAGCTCAAACCCGATCGAAATCTCGATCCAAACCCGCTTCTCGGGTATCGTGGGGTTAAAGGCCCCCCACGCCGGCCAAATCAAGCAAATAGCAACCCTTCTTACCTTTGGTTCGGCCTACTTCTTACCTTTGGTTCGGCCTAGAAGAAGGAGAGACCCGGCTGACCTAGAAGAGAGAAAGAAAAAAACGGCTGACTTAGAGAGGCGGAGCTATGGAGGAGTCAGACCTAGGGAGGCGGAGCTAGGCAGCTCAGACCAGAGGCGGAGGCATGAACCACCGGAGCTAGGCGGCTCAGACCAGATCTGGCGGAGCCAGCAGATCCACGGCTCAGACCAGATCTAGGGCGGAGCCAGCGGTGGAGCTTCAGGCGGCCTGGCGGAGCTTCAGCGGGGCCAGGCGACCCGACTGGGTGGGGGGGCGGAGCTCAGGCTGCCTGGCGGAGCTCCTCTCTGGTCGCGCGGTACTGTAGCTATAGTGTCGCGTTTTTAGGTTTTTGAAGCTCTGATACCAAATAGAATTAGAAAATGAATCTGAAAATTAAACTTGTTCCATTCCTTGTTCCATTTGAGCCTATAAAGGCATTACATCTTACATCCATAACCTCACGAATATCTATAATTCCTATCTTACCAAAAGGACCCTATAGTTCTATATATTGCATAAATCTCAACATTTAATAACTCAAAATTTAAAACTTAAAAATTAAAATAAAACCGTTGGATATGATCTAAATCATTTTATCTATGCACGTGTAAAAAATTATGACATTTCAATTTTGTTTTGGTTGTCATCAAGAGCTTGTAAAAAACGCACTAATGTGGATAATTTCTAGACGTTGATTTTTCAACTTATTGATTCACATAAAAACAAAATCAAAATGTGATAATTTTTTATGAGCACATTGATAAAATAATGTAGATCATATCCAATGGTTTTATTTTGACTTTTAAGTTTTAAATTTTGAGTTATTAAAGTTTTTAAAAGTGAAGGCATGGTGGAGGCATGAAAAATGGAGGCATTTGAACCCTCCTCTTTTTTTATAGGCCCAATGTGCAGCTTTCGGCCTCAGTTACATTTCAAAATTAAATTAAGAAGGGAGAATATCTTGTATACCCCTAAAATAAACAATCTTGAAATTACGTATCCGTCTAAAATTTATCATTAATTAACCAAATTTATTGGCTTTTCTATTTAAACTCATTTTAAATTTAGAAAGTATCCATTTTATCAGTTATTACAAAAACAAAAATGTGTAATCAATGTAAGACAAATGTTATGTTTTCTAACTAGTTGGTTTTCAAGGGCATATGGTTAATTTCTCTACAGTGATATTTAGGCATATTCTTATGTGTCACAAATATGAAAATGAACTATTTGTTCTCGCACCCGAGTAATTAGAAGACTGGATATTTCTCTTAAATATGATACTACTTTTTTTTTAATATAGGATAGAATGAGTACTTTATAAATTTAAAATAAGTTTTAATAGGAAAGTCAATAAAAGAGTAAATTTGTGAGTTTTTGAAATTTAGAAGGATAAAGATAATATTATGAACTTTAGAGGGGAAACTATGTAAAGTTTGATTTTTTATTTTTTTTAGGAGTATACATGAAATTCTCTGAAAAAGTTTACAAACGGTCTCTTGAAAGAAGGGCCTCGGTGTTAAACTTGGTTCAATTTCTCTCAAATTCTCTCAAAAATGTTTAAACATGGTGTTCAACTTGTAGCCTCTTTTTGGAATAATAGTTTGTTTTATTTTTCTAACTAATTGCTGAATTTTGCTAATGATCAATATATATACATTTAAAATGAGGTATTCGATTAATAGATAATTGGATTTTAAAGCCTTTGGACCATTTGTACCAGTCGGTACCAATTGCGTATGTGGACTGGTACAGTATGGTGAGAAATCAGAAGACTCAGTGTGATTTTAATTTGTGATTTTGTAAGAGTATATATTTGAAAAAAAGTTTATTTCTGATTCTATCATTTTAAAGAACATATCCTCTAGCAAGGATTATGTTTTTAATCATAAACCCATTAAGACAACCCATCAAATTTTCTAGTGATCTTTACTCTAAAATTTATCAGATTGGCTTCAAACAACAAATCTAAATCATTGAAACCGATCTACTTTACAAATGACACGTCTGCATGTAAAATTTATAAATTTTGAATTACAAATGAAGTCAAGCGATAATAAAAGAATGTTTATGAGTTAATTGTAATATATTCATCTTTCATCAATTTTTTTACCGTTTGACTGACCGAACCAACTTGAAAATTTATAATTTTTACATGTAGACACTTTACTCGTAAAGCATATCAGTTTCAATAGTTTGGATTTGTCACTTGAAAACCAATTCAATAAATTTTAAAGTTATAATCATCAATAAACTTGGTGAGCTTAAGAACACAAAGTTCTACTCCAAAATAGTACCGGACACTTTTGTTTTTTTTTTGTTGACATATGGTACAGTAACTACAATTTATATTCATTGATCCTTTATTACGTTCTTTCCTATTTATTTTGATTTTTTATTTTTATAATCCACTAAAGACTGTGATGAGAAAATATTGCTTTGAGAAAAAAAAAAAGAACTGAGTAGATATATATGCTAAGATCTAGTTTTGCTATATTGTATTAATTTTAACAATTTGACCGAATACTTACGTTAATATATTAACAAAATTCTGTTGTACGTTACAGCTGCACTTTGTCTATGACAGACTCAAGTTCGATATTAAACATATAATTTTAAGTTAGATTAAAAAAAGAAGAAGAGAGACTGACTTATTTCTAACTTGGTGGTAGGCAGGGGCGGAACTTGTGGTAGGTCCTCACCCCATCTAGCCCTCCTACCGATCATTCCTGGTTCCGCCACTGGTGGTAGGTCCGGTCCAGTTTAGTGAAAGAAAAAGATGAAATAAACATGATCAACTAAACTTTTTAACTAATAATAATAATAATAATAATAATAATAATAATAATAATAATAATAATAATAATAAGATGACAAACAGATTTCTCTTGCCCCTTTATGTGCAATAAATGGGGACACCTAAAGTCTTTTCTTTTCCATGTACTCACCGGTTCACCGCTCGCTCGCTCTCTCTCCAACCATCCCCGCTCAACTGTTTCTGCCTCCCCTCATTAATTATTTCTCAACCTTAAATTATTACTCCCATTCCTAATTTTTTGTGCAGCCCTAATCCCACCTGTTGCAAAAGTCACAAAACTTGTAGTGTTCCCTTAAATCTTAAACAAATGTACATGTACAGTTAGACATTAAATCTCTATGGCATGTATATTTATTTATAGAATTTTTCTCTTGGAACTTGAAATGCACATTTTTTGTTGAAAGGTATAAATCGGATAAACCTTCAAATTTTTTGGTGACTGCCAGATAAAGAGTTGTCAAGTATGTCGATCAATTTTTTGGTGCTTTTGCAATGTTTCTTCAATATTTGATTTTTTTTTTTTTTTGAGTGAAATCCGTAGGTTGTTCATTTTTTTAATTGTGAACGTGTCAAGTTGTCAAGCCAACATGACTAAAAGAAAAAAAAGAAGAAGAAGAATTAATTGACTTGTTTCCTTTGAATGTCCTATATATGACTATGTGGTATCTGACACGTACATGAGGTTAATTGAAGTGGAGCTAAATTAATTAAAAGAATTCGGATTTATTTAAAAATATATATAGGATGTTTATTTTTAATTTCGTGCAAACTTACGATTCGTATCTAATTTAATAGGATCAGGTATCTAATTGTAGATATCAGTGCTTATTTATTTAACTGACTGAATGGATCAACATCAACTAATGACTAATGGGTCCTTATTAATTCCCCAAAGAATTTTAGCTATAAACATCAGATAGTAACGGGTGCTTCTTTAGGGGATTTCTGCTAAAAATAAATATATATATTTTTTATATAGAAATTTATATAGAAAGTTAGAGGTATGGCATTTCAAATTTCATTATTTTTATTGTCCATCATTTAAGAACTCTCTATCCGGATTTCAAACTCTTCCCACACGGAAAATAGTGTTGTCTTTTGTCACTAGACTAAAAATATACTTACAAAATAAAAATATTCATGTTAATACGATTTTGATAAGTTAAATTTCAACATCCACAATAATTTCTTAGAAATTAGAATTGATGTTGAACATGACATTTTTGGATTTCATTAAAAATAATCGGATTTCATTAAAAAAAATTGGAAGAATAATATTTTCTTAGTATTATCTTGGTGTGTATTAAACACTGGAATAAAATATGTCAAATGATAACCTTCCATCAAACCGATAAATGGTTCACATACGAAACAATAATAATAATAATAATAATAATAATAATAATAATGTAATAATAAATATAGGTATTTGATCGAACTTGTGAGAGAGGCAGTACTATGGGTCATGTGGTTAACAAGGAATAAGTTGTTTTCAGGGGATTCATACTTCTTTTAGATCCAGAAGATCTCAAATTTTTGCTTCAGCACAATTTTGGGTGAGATCTAAAGGAAGTGGTACTCTTCTTACATTATCCTTAGTTCTACCTACTGATGTGATGCAATTGCCTGTTTTCTTTGAAATTTTCTATTGCCGGAGGAGAGAGTAGCTGGAACAAGTGGTTTAGAGTAACAAAATAATGACGATAGTTTACAGATAGTCCACTTAGCAGTTTCTGACATTTAGCTATATCTTGTCTATGTTGATAACTGATGGTTTTTATGTTGCAAACTGTTTAGCTTTTCTAGTTTCATATTGTAGTAGAATATGTGATTGCATTTGATGTACTGATTGATATGTTTTGAGATATGGCAGACAAGTACCAGAAGTTTGGTACCACGTCTGATTAAAATTGTAGGTTTCGTTTCTTAATGAAATTGGTGGTATATACCACTTTTATCAAATAAAATAAAAATAATAAATAATAATAATAGTAATAATAATAACAATAATAATAATAATGATGATGATGATGATGATAATAATAATGATAATAAGAAGAAGAACAATAATAATAATTTGTCATAATCATAATCATAATCATATTCATGTGCTTATTTCTACAGTTTTACATTCAATTAATATTGTTGAATATTGTAGTATCTGTTGGACCGACAAATACTAACAATCATTAGATGCATGCATACAATCATTTATATTCAATATTAAATTAATTTTACAATGAAAGTTACTCTCCCATATATTGCTTCAATCAATTTTATTTTGAAATATATGCTGCCGCATATGCATGTGTACAAATATTTGAACTTAGGAATATACCGAAATCCGGAAAATCTTATATCATACTGAAAATATAAATAATGGAATCACAATTTCACACGGTACTTATAATTTTATTTTTATAAATCATATCACCGCTTAATTATAAGATCATGTACCTGAAATGGATATATCCAATTAGATTTTCTTGTTCTGTACGTCTTTCTATATATTCTACCAATACGTGTATACTTTTACCATATGTTAGACTTTAACCGTATTTATATCAGATAGAGTTACCATATTTAATTTGTACCAATTGAGTACTAGCTAGACTACGGTTTAATTAAAAAAAAAAAAAAACACCTCAACCTCAACCTGAATTGAAAATCATATACTTAATTTCTGATTTTGCATCTAATGATTGACCATAATCAATAACTGGTACCAAAAATGCTAACATAATGGTACGAGTTAACTAACAACTACATTACTGTGTATACATGCATGTTGCTAACAAAGTTATATAGTCAACCGTTTGTTTAGCCACACTAATTGCACCTCTCTTCACCTTTTTTTTCTTTTTAATTAATTTGCACCTCTCTTTCTCTCTCCATCACACTCTAGCATCAATGCCTTTCTCTCTCAGACTGTTTTTGGCCTTCACACATTAAGCAGCTCACTGAGCACTATTTAAAACCATCTAGCTGTACATGTACCCCTGAAACACTGATCTTGAGTAAACAATAATAAAAACCTAAATAAAAAACAAATACCAAAGGGAACAAATTAAGAGGATGAGCTTTGTAGTAGGCTCAGAGAAAAACCATGAAGACCCAAATGGAGCTGGTAAAAATGGAAGTGCAAATGACAACAGTAGCAAGAAAAAGACGCCCAAGGTGCCGTTCCTCAAGCTGTTTTCCTTCGCCGACAAATGGGACTATCTTCTGATGACAATAGGTTCGATTGGTGCGTGTGCGCACGGTGCCTCGGTTCCCGTCTTCTTCATATTTTTCGGCAAGCTCATAAACCTAATTGGAATTGCCTATCTCTTCCCCGCCTCGGTCTCTCACCGGGTAGCCAAGGTACAGGAACTTGGTACAATGTCTTGCCTAAATCAGTGTTCTTTTGTTCTACAAACAACTGATTTATATAAATTTACATATTAATTAGCATTGCAACAAGGCTGGTAATGACAACATCAAAATTAATGAAGGAATACAAGGAGGGGATCGATATTTAATTTTCTCATAGTTTGTTAATAAACCATTTTACATATATACAAGAGATTGCCTTTAATTTTACAATATATTAATTAATTCTCTTAAACTTTTCTTTTGATTATTTTTTTTTTTGCAGTACTCACTGGATTTTGTCTATCTGAGTATCGTAATTTTGTTCTCCTCATGGACAGGTACGTTAAAAAAAAAATATATATATAACAAGCTTAGCTAGATTTACATATTAATTATTTGAAGATTAAACAAATTTGATTTGTTTTTTTTCCCATTTTTTTGGGGGAAACCTATATAGAGGTGGCATGCTGGATGTATACAGGAGAAAGACAAGCAGCAAAGATGCGACTTGCGTACCTGAGATCTATGCTTGATCAAGATATTAGTGTGTTTGACACAGAGGCATCAACAGGTGAGGTGATAAATGCAATCACCAGTGATATAATCATAGTTCAAGATGCCATCTCTGAAAAGGTATGCACATACATATTTTGTTAATTTTGGAAATTATTGCTTTGCTTTAATGAATTCTTTTTAATTTGTTTGGTTAAATATATATGTTCTGATATGAATCTACTAGAGGGAAATTTGAGGGAAATCTGGAATTAATTTTCTGAGTCAAATTGTTTTATATCACTAACATTTAATTATATATTCCATAAATTTTTGGTATGGAAATTAACTTTGGAAATTTCGTTTTTCTTTTCAGAATTTTGGACCTAATGAAATTATTTCGAATGTTTTTCACATATCTTAAATCGTATCTGATACTTTGAAAATTCTTGGAAAACAAGGGTCTAGTCTATTGGCTCTATTCAAGCATAATTATGTATTATTATTTATTAGAATTTAGAAAATTCATACTCCTAGAGCTTAATTAATTATGCTATAACTTGTATGGAGTATATGTAATTAAGCTAGTCTCATTCTTTTCTAAACAACCATGTTATGATTAAAGGAGGTACTAATAACCTAATAATTTCTTAATAATTTTATCTACTTGTTTAATAAATTAGATGTGAATACAATGTAAAATGGCTTACTTTGGAAGTTCCTTTTTTGTGGGCATATAGCATTATTAATTAAAAATAAGTAAAAGGGTACAGGTAACTGGTAAGATAGTTGTTGGAAGCATTTATTGTATGAGGTTTTTTTTTTTTTTGAAAGTCTAGCAGAGACTGCTAGATATTTATTGTATGTGGATTATTGGGAAAATCCTACTAAAATTTAATAGTAGATACCTAGTTATCTCTTTTGGCTAACTTTCAAAATTTTAATTTATTTCCTTCCCTGTGAAGTCATTCAAACTTTGGAATATTATGGAATATTCCTTTAATTTTATCAAAAAAGTTCCACCAACAAGCCCTGACAAAAATTGCACAAGAAAATTAAGAAAGCCACATTGAATGGGCCCGCATGAATTAGTTCAGAATTGATCAACGGCTATTATATCCCAACCAATCTTACAACTTATGCTGCTGCTGCGGTGCTGCCTCACCAGAAATGCTATCAGGTATTAACTGTAGGTCCAGTGCACCGATTTAATTGGTCCTTATTTATTTATATCTTTTTCTTTCTACCCTACCTACCTACCTACCTACCTACCTATCATCCTTTGTTTGTGTTGTCCAATCTACATGCATTCAATATGATGCAGATTTAGTAGATGATATATAATAGTTATTCTTGCTAACATGGTTAATACTCTTACAAATTAAAAAAAGTACAGCAACCGTTAATCATGCATTCTTTTCTTTTCTTTTCTTTTTTTTTTTGGAAAAAAAAAAAAGCAACAATGTACTTCCACAAGATTAACAACACTTTACAGAAAGAAAAGTGAAGTGGTTATTTCCTTAAAAATGTATACAATGTTTTAATGTTAATCCATATAAGTTCTTCATAAATTTAATTTAATTTAATTTTATTATAATATTATTATATGTAATTAGTTTGGACCAAATGAGATATTAGGAACAAATATGTTTTGAGTGAGGGTACTGGACAATGTATAACGCACTTTGGTCTATATTACAGATCTTTTTTTATTTTTTTATTTTCAAAGTCTAAAAAGTTGATCCGAACAATTCATCATGATTTCCATATAAAAATGTACTTCAAAATCAAATTTTATATTGTTTAGAATTATTATACTATTTTTTTAGATAGGTAAAACATCATTTTATCTAAAGATTCAAAACTATTTGAAAGTACTGATTTTCTACCTATCTAAAAAAATAATAAAACATTCTAAAAAATATAAAATTTGATCTCCAAAGTATATTTTTATATGGAGATCATAATGAACTGTTCGGATCGACTATTTAAACATTGAAAATAAAAATATGAATCCATAATACGGATCAAAGTGCGCTATGTGTAGTACCCTAGCTTCACCCAATATGTTTTTTTCCTATATATTGTATACAGTTAGCATATTACCATTAGAGATGGATTGCATAGTAAATGCAATTGCTGCTTCTGTGCTTCATATGCTACAGAGAATATTTATTAGCAAAATCTCCATATAGTACATACAATTCACAAGTTGTGACCACACTAAATCGAACAGTAATAAATAGTCACAAAGGAATCAAAAGGCTGTAGTTAAAGCTATATGTTGAGGCCCCACTTCTTTTATTTATTTATTTTTGAGAAAAAAATATTTTTATTATTTCAAACTGGGTGTCAATAGCACCCTTTTATCCGTTTATCTAATCCGTACCATAACCGATAAGATAGGTACGGATAAGATTTTTTTTCGTAAACTTATCATGTACGGGTATGGGTAAGATTTTTTTGTTATCTAAACGGGTAAGGGTACGGATAAAGCCTATTTCGTACCTGTTACCCGATCAGGTAATTCTAAAAAAAAATTGTATATATTATATATATTATTAGCATTGAAAAGAGTACTTTAATTGGTTTACTTGTGCTTAGCATGATCATAATTTTTTTTCAATATAAGTATTATGAGGAGGGATCAAGTTACAACAAATTTGAGTTACAACAAAGTTACAACAACCATTTTTTTCATTTTCAAAGTCCAAATCGTCGATCCAAACCGTTCAACATGATCTCCACAATAAAATGTGCTTACAGATCAAATTTTACATTTTTTTGAATTTTTTTACTATTTATTAAGTATTTTACAAAAAATAGTCATATTCAGACCATTGAATTTTGTACCCATTTTAATAAATAGTAAAAAAATTCAAAAAAATGTAAAATTTGATCTGCAAGCACATTTTATTTAGAGAATCATGTTGAACGGTTTGGATTGACGATTTGGACTTTGAAAATGAAAAAAATAGTTGTTGTAACTTTGTTGTAACTCAAATTTGTTGTAACTTGATCCCTCCTCAAGTATTATACATGTGTGAAATGAATGTATATGTTTTAATGTTTTATTTAATAAATACTAAAAATAATTATTATATTAGTATTACCCGTTATTTACCCGCTACCGTTTCGTTATTCGACAATCGTAATGGGTAAGGGTAGTGTACGGATAAAATAATTTGTAGCGGATAAGGATATAATACGGGTAAGAAAAATTTGTAACGGGTACGGTATGAAAATACTTCCGCCGACCCTTACCGTACCCGTTGACACAGAGAGCTCAAAGCAGTGGGACAGTCGGAATCAAAACTCAAAATTTGAGGTACCTTAGATGATATGAATTCCATGCACACATGCACACAGAAGCCGAGAAGATGTTCTTTGTTGAAGCCCGATAAGCATGTACATCAATTTCAGCTTTAGGTTTTGGGTTAAGAGTTTATGTGTGCATGAAATTCATATCACCTAAGGTACCTCAAATTTTGAGTTTGCATCCTGACTGTCCTTTGATCTTCTTTGACTTGCATCAGGGGATCTGGACTCTGTGCGCATGTGTGTGGAGTTCGGATCTCCCAGGTTACCTGAGGGTACAATTAGAAAATCCAGACCATTTTTTAACTTTGGCACAAATTTCAAAACTGACCCGTAATTTCCAAAGAAGTTACTGTGTTTTATTCTCCGTTCCAAAAGTATTTTAAAATATTATTTTAAGGTTCTTAGGGGTAATTTTTTTTTAAATGTATTTCTTCAAAAATACTTTAGATTTTATTCATAACATACTGAACTCTCATGCTACAAATTAAACAAGATTAGATGTCAGATTAGAATATGCTATGGAGTAAACAAGTCTAACTAACTTAAAAAAAAAAAATCAAGGACCTGTCCTATTAGTCGCACAAATTCCGGAATAATTTTCGTTATTTTTTTTTAAATGTGGAGTAAAATTTAACTTGCATATATACTTCATGAACCTCCAAAACCTAAAGTTTCTCCTGTAACTCAGACATCACCAAATTTCCAGGAAAATGATATGGTTTTCCTTTCATAGTGTACCCAAAAGGAAACCTAATAATTACTCAGCATCTAAAAAGAAACCTTACAATTTCTCCTCTTCTTATAAACATGTTGCTGTTAGGCACATCAATTTATTTTTCACTATTTTTTTTTTAAATTAGAGGCACATACACTACCACCTTTAGTAAGAATTCCAAATCAAGGTAAGCTAGAACAATAGAGCATTATAGTGCAACAGGCTGAGTGCCATCTATGAAGAACATAGGATGCTTCTAGTAGCACAAGAGCAATACATGTGTGGTTGCAAAGTTTGAAGAGCTAACATGCATTAAAGAAAATAAAACGAGTAGAACTAGGGTGCTCCTAAGCTCACCAAGCCCTTCCGTGAGCGCGACTCTAAAACCTATCAAATTGACTTCAAACGACATTTCCAAACCGTTAGATGTTCAATCTATATTAAAATGTGCTTGGAGACTAAATTTTACATTTTTTTGAATTTTTTTACTATTTATTAAGATGGTTTGAAAATCGCTGTTTTTATTAAAATTCTGTACCATTGGAAAACAGCGATTTTCAAACCATCTTAATAAATAGTAAAAAAATTCCAAAAAATGTAAAATTTGGTCTCCAAGCACATTTTAATATAGATTGAACATCTAACGGTTTGAAAATGTCGTTTGAAGTCAATTTGATAGGTTTTAGAGTCGCGCTCACGAAGGGCTTGGTGAGCTTAGGAGCACCCTAGTTCTACTCAAATAAACCAATTATGTTCAAATTTAATTATAAGAGAATCTTACATTTGCACGGTACAAAAGCCAATTAGCTTTTCCTATTTCAAGCAGAATAAACTGCATAAACAAAAAAAAAATATTTAAATGTTTCAAAACTTTTATTGCCAATATTGCTGCATCTATATATGTTTACCAGTAATTGCACTTTGCAACACTAAAATGTCAAAAGGAAGAGTAGATATGCTCACATTTAACGCATATGCTACGAATTAGTAACATCATGTGAAATTCTTGAAACTAACCTCATAATTTTTACTATTAGATCTTCTTGGTAATAACACTATAGACTCTTAACAGATTTACAATAACAACTGTTATTTCCCTTCCCTTCTAGGTTGGGAACTTCATGCACTACATAAGCCGGTTTATAGTAGGATTTGCAATTGGATTTGCACGTGTCTGGCAGATCAGCTTGGTCACACTGTCAATCGTCCCACTTATTGCCATTGCTGGTGGCATATATGCTTATGTCACCATTGGGCTCATGGCACGTGTTCGCAAGTCATATGTTAAAGCCGGAGAAATTGCTGAAGAGGTGCGTCTCTAGTTATTACCATAAACATATATGTTAATGGGTTCTCTGCAAATTAACCCTGCAATTTCATGAATATTTGCAAACAACCACCCCCATTTTGTCAAAATTGCAGTAATATTCTGATGATCAGTTGACCATCAGAACTGGTAAGTATAAACCATCTCTGATATTTCACATTAACCCTACATGTGTTTTGATCGGGGAGATGTCTGTTAAAGATAGAACTGTCATATTTTGACGGGCATACTTTTCCTTTCACATTAATTTATACCCCTTATGATGATAACAAAAAAAGTTACATTAACAAGAAAAATATGGTTTGATTGTTACTTTTGAAAGTTTAAAGCAAACCCTTGTGATAACTCTTCTCAAATCAAGATTTTAATTGCAAGTCAATTAAGACAGGTGATAGGGAATGTGCGTACAGTACAAGCATTTGTTGGGGAGGAGAAAGCAGTTCGGATGTACCGAGATGCATTGAAAAAAACATACAAGTATGGCAAAAAGGGAGGGCTGGCGAAAGGGCTTGGTCTTGGGTCAGTGCATTGCGTACTATTTTGTTCATGGGCATTGCTTGTCTGGTTCACGAGCATTGTGGTGCACAAAAATATATCGAATGGCGGGGAGTCTTTCACTACTATGCTGAATGTTGTCATTTCCGGATTGTAAGCTCTCTTTCTCTCTCAAACTTTAGATGAAATTTCTTCTTGAAAGATAGAAAATAGTAGTAGATTAAAAATGAATCCAAAGAAACAAATGATGATAAAGAAAAGAAATGCCCCTGTTTTTAAAGATTAATACATAAGTAGAGGACCGGGAATGAGATGCTTGCCTTTAAATATATAAAATATATTTTCCTCAAAAAAAAATATATAAAATATATATTGAAATGGCATCAGCCAGAGATTTGTGCACCATCTAGTTGTACTAACCTAAAAAATTCAAATGACAAAATAAAGAAAGGAAGAAAAAAATCATAAAACACAACTGCAGCAGCAACTGTTACAATACAAACAAAATTCTTAAATATGATAAAAAAAAAGGCTGTTAATATGATTCTTCTTCTTTAAAATCAATCAATCAATCAATTAACTTGTATTACCCTTTTATTTTGCTTTGAAGGTCTCTAGGTCTAGCAGCACCAAATATCTCGACATTCCTCCGTGCAAGAACTGCCGC
The DNA here is from genome assembly GCA_028015225.1 of Carex myosuroides. Lineage (NCBI taxonomy): Eukaryota > Viridiplantae > Streptophyta > Magnoliopsida > Poales > Cyperaceae > Carex > Carex myosuroides. The sequence goes on along the minus strand of CM051489.1, from coordinate 581,772 downwards.
GTACCCGATATTTCAGATGATAGAGAGAAACACTGTAAATAAGACAAGTGCCAAGTCAGGAAAGACGCTGCCATCTGTTGAAGGCCGCATACAGTTCTCTGCAGTGAAGTTCAGCTACCCTTCTCGGCCTGATGTTCTCATCTTCAATGAGCTTAACCTTGACATACCTGCCGGAAAGATCGTGGCATTAGTAGGGGGAAGTGGGTATGATATAAGCCTATTACTGTATAAAGAAAAACTTTTCTAGTATTACTGGTGAAACTAAAAAAAGCATGCCAAAAATTATCCTCTAGAATAAGTGTTTTAGGCTGATTCAATGGCATGGATATAAACCTTGTCCTACATACACTGGAAACTTGAAGGCAACCAAAAAAAAAAAAAAGAGCAAGGCACTCAAAGGGAAAACCATAGCAAGGTCATTGATAATGCATTGGATACCAAAAAAAGAGAAGATAATTATTTTGGCTCCTTGTATGTTCAAGAATAATCTCTCATATTTTTCCAGTTTGATAATTAGTTTATTATTTTTCCAGTTGGACCAATAAGAATTAGGTTCATATCATCAGTTGCCTATGACATTATTAAAACAAACAAGAGAAGTAGGTCCAAATAAGTTCATTTTGTTCTAAACAGATCTGGGAAGAGCACTGTGGTATCACTAATCGAGCGGTTTTATGAGCCATTGGCGGGATCAATCTTGCTTGATGGGCACAATATAAAGGGGCTTGACATTAAGTGGCTCAGGAACCAGATCGGACTTGTCAACCAGGAGCCCGCACTCTTTGCAACCAGCATTCGTGAAAATATTTTGTATGGAAAGGATGATGCCACTATAAACGACATAAACCATGCTGCCAAGCTCTCCGAAGCAATCACGTTCATCAATCACTTGCCCGATCGGTATGAAACACAGGTATGAGCTTTTCATAAATTGATCAGGGTTTGTTCCCAAAATATGATTGCTATGAGGGTACACAAATTTGCTGCTGAAATTCATGTTGTGTGTACCGAATATTTTGAGCACAGCTTTAACAATTAGGTGCCAAAATCAGAGATTAATGGTCCCTAATATTTACTATCACAGGAATCTTAGTCTAGAGAATTTTCATATATATTTCCATTTCATACTGGATCCTGACTGTTAATAACTACGGAAGAATGCAAAAAATATAAACATGATAAAAATATAATAAGTCATAATGAACCTGTAATTTCACGCCACCATCTATCATTGATAATATGTTAGCTATCATTTTGTTTCATACAAAAAAAATAAATCAAACAGAATGCATGCCTACTGCTTATAGCACAGAATTATGATAGGTAGGAGAACGTGGAATCCAGCTGTCGGGTGGTCAGAAGCAGCGGATCGCCATATCTCGAGCCATCCTAAAAAACCCTTCAATTCTCCTTCTAGATGAGGCAACAAGTGCACTTGATGCTGAGTCTGAGAAAAGCGTACAAGAGGCTCTTGACCGAGTGATGGTAGGCCGAACAACAGTTGTGATTGCCCACCGCTTATCAACAATAAGAAATGCAGATATGATTGCTGTGGTTCAAGAAGGTAGGATCGTGGAGACTGGGACCCACGATCAGCTTATGGCAACACCTGGGAGCGCATATGCATCCCTTGTACAGATGCAAGAGGCTGCAAAACTGAAGCAGCGGCCATCGCTCTCTGAGAGTGCCAGCATACGACATCAAAGGTATGCCTCATGTTTAAAAATAAGCATGCCTGTATGATGCAAAGTCCATAGTAGAAACTCGACATCATCTCGCGGCGGTGGTTCCCAAGCTGTTACTTTTATTTCTTTGTTTATTTACGTTCACTCTTTGTTACGTTTCTATGTTTACATTAGGTGGTTCAGATCAGATGCAGCTTCCAAGCACTAAGGAGTGCTGAAGCTGATCTGGCCATTCCACTATATATCTGTTTTCGTTGTAGCTATTTTCAATGGAATCTGTAACCTTGAGATTATTTCTTTGAAAAAAAAAGGACTAAATATCCATGTTGTCTAACTTACTGCAAAAAGGAAAATCACTATATATCCATGTTTTCTAAAAGCAGATATGATTAAGAAAATAAATAAAGAATGACTGCAATGCTCTTATTTCAATAATACAGTCACCACAGTAACTTCTTTGAACCCACGATAGAATATTGTGTAAATTGTGTAAGATCATTCCTTAACTATTAAAAACATAATTAGGATTTTTGTATTTTAAATTTGAAGCATAACTGGTTTTTTATTTAATAAAGCCTTCATTAAAACCTTTAATTGATCCTTTTTCGCAACTTCAATTCTTGACTTCTTATTTATTATTTTGTCCAATAGCTCGAAGTATTCAAGGGAGCTATCAGGCCGGAGCTTGGGAGGTAGTTTTCGGTCAGACAAGGACTCAATCAGCCGGTTCGCCGAGCCTGGCTATGACACATCCAGGCCTCGACCTGTATCTATGAGAAAATTATACGGGATGGTACGCCCTGACTGGATGTACGGCATGGTTGGTACGCTTAGCTCATTCGTGACCGGAGCTCAAATGCCACTCTTCGCACTTGGTGTTACGCAAGCACTTGTATCATACTACATGGGCTGGGAGGAGACGCAGAGGGAGGTGAAAAGGATAGCGTTCCTCTTCTTGGGTGGTGCAGTGTTGACTGTTATATTTCATGTGTTGGTGCACCTTAACTTTGGTATCGTGGGAGAGAGGCTGACTCTTAGGGTCAGAGAGAGGATGTTTGCGGGTAGGTTGCATTTCAACTCTCTCTCTCTCTCTTGCTCGTAGGAGAGACAATTCAATTTTCTGATTTGTTTCCTAAGATACAGCTTCATTATGATTCAAACACAAGTTCACTGCTAGACTTAGTTTAATTCAATCATGCCACTGACTAGTACAGCAAAGTACTACTCCACCAAAATAATTAAAGTAGGTTAACTATTTTTTAAATTTCTTCTTAATTTGTAGCCATCCTGAAGAACGAGATAGGGTGGTTCGATGAAGCGAACCACGCGAGCTCAATGCTTTCATCTCAGCTAGAGACAGATGCAACATTGCTTCGAACAATAATCGTTGACCGGGCAACAATTCTGCTGCAAAATGTTGGCATGATCGTCACATCTCTTGTCATTGCCTTCATCCTCAACTGGCGTATCACCCTTGTTGTCATTGCCACCTACCCACTCATGGTCAGCGGTCACATCAGTGAGGTACTTCCATTCAAGTTTTATCACTCTTAATTTGATTTTCTTATGTTTTCTTTTTTGTGTTCATTTTTTGCAAATTACCCCTAGCAAGTTATTTTACTGTCAAAACTTTTTATGTAACTGCAATTAGCACCAACACAGAACAGTATAAAGCAAGCACCAAATAAAGCACAAATTACTGACATGCCTTATTGAATTTGAATAAAAAAATCATTCAACTTCACAGACAGTTCATACAAATATAATACGGACAACTAGATTCGCATAGGTGTTAATTTTAAATATGTGAACTAGTGTCTGTGGTGCTCGCATTTTAAGGGATAATGCCAAGATTATATCTGTGATGCCACACTTTCTATATATTAACGGATAATTCGGAGCTTTCTGGTGCTGTTTTTATCTTGCTGCGACCAAAGACATGAAGCTCAGAGGGGTACAGGGGTCTTAAGGGTTATGAACTTATGATCCAATTTTGTTTTATCTGATGTTGTTTATTTGCTTGTAAAAATGATATATTTCTGTTGAAATGGAAACTGGTGGTACATTTGTAATACTTTTGTTCAAAAAAGTGTGTGTGGTGCTTAGCTCTTATCTGGATTTTAGGATTTTACAAAATTTGCACCAAATTGAAATTAAATTTCTACCAGTACTAACAACCTTCTAAATAAATCATCAAACAGAAACTATTCATGAAAGGATATGGAGTGGACATGGGAAAGACATACCTCAAGGCAAACATGCTGGCAGCTGAAGCTGTAAGCAACATTAGAACAGTGGCTGCATTTTGTTCTGAGGAGAAAGTGATAAAAATGTATGCCAATGAATTGAGGGAACCGGCCAAACGCTCTTTTCGTCGGGGCCAGGCTGCAGGAATATTCTATGGTGTCTCCCAATTCTTTCTCTTCTCGTGTTATGGCCTCGCTCTATGGTAAGGCCAAGAGTTCAGAATTTAAACTGAATGATTTGTGGTATTGGAAAACTGTAGTACCAGCCTGCCTAGCCTGCCTAATTGGTACAAACCAATACTGTCTAGAGAGCTGGTACATAATAGTACTGTTCTGCTACCGAATACTGAAGCCAAACATTAGAACCTTGGGTAAGATACAGAGAAAGAGAGAGAAAAAATGAACATAAAGCTAATGTGATTGGAATCATTACATCAAACACCTTATGTGCGCAACAGGTACGGCTCTGTTCTGATGGGGAAAGGAGAAGCAAGCTTCAAATCAATCATGAAATCCTTCATGGTTCTGATTGTAACTGCGCTTGCCATGGGAGAAACCCTGGCACTGGCACCTGACATCATAAAAGGCAACCAGATGGCAGCCTCAGTCTTTGAAGTGCTCGACAGAAAGACCGAGGTGTCGGCTGACAGTGGAGAGGAGGTGAGCAAAGTTGATGGGGTTATTGAATTGAGAGGGGTGGAGTTCAAATACCCGGCCCGGCCAGAGGTGGTAATTTTCAAAGACTTTAATTTGAAGATGAAGGCTGGGAAGAGCATGGCACTGGTGGGTATGAGCGGGTCTGGAAAGAGTACTGTTCTGGCGTTGATTCTGAGATTTTATGATCCCCTTTCTGGCAAGGTTATGGTTGACGGTATGTTCTGCTTGAACCGTTTTACACTTGTACTCTCCATAAATTGTTATTCATATCACCTATAAGGTAACATAATATTTCTCTTTAGATTTGGACCGTCCGATCATAATCCACACAAATATTAAAGAGGCCTCTTGGGCCAGATTGACCTGGACTTTGATCGGACGGTCCGGATCGTAACAGAAATATTATGTTACCTCAGAGAATATGGACTCCATATATTGTGCTAATTTGCTCAAATAATCTTCCTCATCCTTTTCCCTCGTAATTTCCAAAATTAGCGGGTTTAAATTGAAAATTAAATATTTTTTAAAATAGAAACAATAAAAGCAGAGAGAGAGAGAGGGTTAAGGTTTAAAAATAATTCAAGTTCTGCCATTTTGAAATCAAATGCTTCTTAAGGGTATTTTCATGCTTATTAAGGGTATTTGGATATTTTACAGATTTTGAAGGTCTACTTGCGATAAATTTAAATAGACCTGGTATGGAAACAAGAACTAAAATTTTGTACACAATTCTGCCCTCTCTTATGTTATATCAAGTATTGTATCACCCTTAATCCCTTATGTTATTAACTTTTAAATAGCTTCAATTTCATTTCTGAAATTACTGTAAATCCTTTGTTCCAGGCAAGGATATTAAGAAGCTAAAACTCAAATCATTAAGAAGACACATTGGCCTAGTACAGCAAGAACCTGCGCTCTTCGCAACCACAATATACGAGAACATTATCTATGGCAAGGATGGTTCTACTGAAGCCGAGGTTGTTGAGGCGGCGAAACTCGCAAATGCACACTCCTTCATCAGTGCATTGCCAGAGGGCTACAACACAAAAGTTGGTGAGCGCGGGGTCCAGCTGTCAGGTGGTCAGAAGCAACGCATAGCCATCGCACGTGCAATTATCAAAAATCCTGCTATTTTGCTGTTGGATGAGGCGACAAGTGCGTTGGATGTGGAATCAGAGAGGGTGGTACAACAAGCTCTTGATAGGGTCATGAAGAACCGTACCACTGTCGTAGTGGCGCACCGGCTTTCGACTATTAAAAATGCTGATGTTATATCAGTGCTTCAGGATGGGAAGATCGTTGATCAAGGCAGTCATGAAAGTTTAGTTGAGATGAAAAATGGAGCTTATTATAAACTTATTAATTTACAACAACAGCAGCAACAACGACCATAAACCAAGTAATTGTAAGTTCAGATTTGGAACCAATTTGTTAGCTCTTTTTCGGATCACATAACGGAAACGGGCTTGTTTGATTGATGGTTTATAAGTGTGTGAAGGGAGATATAGGTTTTATTTGGGCCATAATTTGTTTTTGTTTTTTTTTCTGAACTTGTTAAAATTATTATTTTAGTTGGTGAGTATAAAGAAACCATTAAAGGATATATTCTTTTGCACTAGTGTACATTGATGAAATTAGTTTCAGTTGCATATTATTTGGAATCTGTTTATTTCAATTGAAGCATTATGACCCTTTAATTGTTTGAATATATTGTCTGATAGTGCACACGTAAGCTAGGGGTGAAAACGGTATGGATAATATCCGATCAGTATTCAAAAAATTAGATATGGATATCCGATATCTGAATATCCGTATGGATATAGATACTGATATGGTTTTATCGTTTCAATTATCTGTATCTGAATAGTAAATATATATCATATATTTTAATATATATTATAAAAAAATATTGTTATTCACTATTAAAATTCGATAAATATTATGAACTTTGATATTTTTTAATATTATTTTAATAAATATCTGATCTGATTCATATCCGTATCTATATCTAATTAATATCCAATTCATACCCTATCCTGAAAATTAAAACGGAAAATTTAAAAGGAATATGGATATGATTTTTAATATTACCACTATCTGCTCGCTCCGTTTTCACCCCTACGTAAGGCACTTTTGTTCTTCTTATAAATCTCGAACTGGGTGTAGGTCCGATGCCCATCGGACCTTGTTTGGTTCCGATGGACAGATCTACCGTATGATAATGTAATGATTTGTGCGCACGAAAATTGAAACATAAACGCACGGGTTTTAAAGCATTTCGCACGAATCTAAAAGAAAATCGATGGTGATTAAACCCGTCGAACCGAGGTAGGTCCGATGCCCATCGGACCTACTCCCAGTTCATAAATCTCACCTTTAAAAGCTGATGGCCTGATGCCCAAGAGTCATGAGACCTGTGAATAATGTTTTTGAGGAATGTTGATTTTCAAATTGAAATGGCTGGTTTTTTATTCTCTTTTCTTCTTACAATTGTTGCCAAAAACCCAAATTATAAATAGCGTCGCGTTGTTCATTTGGGGCTCGTCCATTACTAAAAGCCCAGTTGGTCAAATTATTTCAATGTACTATTTTTTAAGCTAACCCCATTTGTCATTGGTAGAGTGAAAAAAACGTGTTATGATGTGCCGTGCCGTGCCGTACCGTGACTAATACGGTGTGACTTTGGTCTCGTGCCGTGCCGTGATTAAGTTAATTTTCACATACCGTGTCGTGCCGTGATCAAAATGTCAAGGGGTAGTCACGGCACGCGAATTGTCACGCTACGTGCATTGGCGAACCCAAAGAGAGCTAGGGTAGGCAAGTGCCTACCCTGGATTCGAATTTCTTTTTAAATCCAATGATATTTTATACTTGTGCCTACCCCTGGAAAAAAATAATGCCTATTTCTGGATTTAATTCACGTTCCAATAGAAGAAAATTACACAGAGAAGAAAGTTAGCTCAGACTGATTCGCATAAAAGAAAGAAAGAGACGCGGTCCGATTCGCTACTCCACTAAAAAGTATTGTTGATTCGCCAAGAGAAAAAAGACGTTCGCTATTAGAGATCTAAATATGTACCATGTCGTATTTTGACCAAGTCAGATTTATATGTGTCGTGTTGTGCCATAACAAAATTTGGAAAGATGGTCAGGGCACGTGAATAGTCACAACACAAAACGTTAGTCACGCCGTGACCGGTCACGTTTGTCATGTTTGGTCACGTTTAACTATTTTTTTCATAATTTAGGTTATTTTATTCAAGATTCACCATTCAATCAAAATCTAACGATCCTATTTACACGCAACTGTCACACCCCCGGACAACCCGCCGCGCATTTAAACGCAAGGCGTTAAGCACATCACATACATTATCAATAATACAACCAATAAGCCACTATATTAAACATAAAAAGGAGTCCACAAACAAATAGAAAAGGGAAAATATGTCAGACATGGCTAGTCAAACAGTTACCGCCATGTCTACACAATATTTAGTTCATACAAATGTAAATTTAAAGCAAATAGTGGCTACTTTAAGAACTTCCGCTAATTCCTCACTCGCGGCCTTCCTCCATGTCTTCTTCTCCATTTCCTGGAACTCACATAAAAGGTGGTACGGTGAGAGATCGAACTATCTCTCAGTGCGGGATTTAGTTCCAGCCCGGTGTTTTTACAAATCAATGCATTTGATATCACAAATAACAATAAAGTAAAGATTTTAAAATTTCCCCCCAATTTTCCTATCAATTCAGATATGCAATCATTTCAAAACTATTTTCAATCTCAAACTCGCTTCCTTTCTTTAAAAACTTTCACAATCTGGACCGCCACGCACGAACGATCCAGCCTTTCCTATTCAATCACATTTAAAGTTTTGAAATTCCACACTCTGGAAATCCATGCCCGTACATAGAAATCCGGCGAATCGCCACGCAAGGACGACCCGTTCAATCACACTCTAGATGGGCCATTGCGGGGACCCACCCGGCGAACCGCCGCGAATTTGGCGACCCGTTCTGTTCTGTTCTGCTCTGTTCTGTTCTCACACTGAGCTGCCACACACGGACAGCCTGATTTTCAAAACACATACTGAGCCGCCTCACACGGACGGCCCAAATTTAAAGAAAAACAAATCATTTACTTTCCCAATCCCCAATTCACATTCACAATTCCTGTCAATTCAATTCCATGCACCAAGAACTCCTATCATGCAATTCTAAACAAAATCAAACGAATGTTCGACATCCACAACATGCAGTTTATCTACCAGATTTGAAAAAGGATTTCTTACCTCAATCCACGCATTTGTATATTATTTGTAAAACAAGACCAGGAACCCGCACCTGTATTCTCAGTGATCTCGCGTGTGTCGGAATCTCGCGTATTCTCGGCGTCTCCTAGAACCTCGCGGTTTGCTCCTAAGTTTATAAACGCTTGATTAGGTTCTTAATTCTATTCGTATTTAATTCAATTGTCATCTAAACATTTTAAATAAAGTCCTTAAATGGGTTAATGGGTTTCGGTTTCGGGTTAATGGATGTATGGATTTCGGCTAGGGTTAGGGTTTCGACTGAGTAGGTACGGCCTGGTCTGACCTAGTTGGTACGGCCTGGTCTGACCTAGTTGGTACGGCCTGGTCTGACCTAGGTAGGTACGGCCTAGCCGCACGGCCTGGTACGGGCCGTACCTAATTTTAGGGTTTTGGGTTTTGGCCGGCTAAGGGAAAAAGAGAAAGAGAGTCGGCCAACAAAGGGAAAATGAGGGGGGAGAAGCCAGAGGGTTGCGGCTAGGGTTTTCCTTCGGGTCAGCGGCAGCCAAGGGACAAGAGAGGCGGTAGAGAGAGAGGAAGGGATGGGTTCGGTTGGGGTAGAGAGGGAGGGCGGCGGCAAGGAAGGAGGGGGGGCTGGCGGTTTTGGTGGTGAGGGTAGGGGGCTTGTGGCCGGCGGCAGCCAAAGAGGGAGAGGGGGGCGAAAACAAAGAAAAAGAGAGAAAGAGAGGGAGAGAAAGAAAACTTACAGAAATTGCAATGAAGGGTTGGCTGTGGGAAGAGAGAGGAGAGGGGTAGATTAAATGGGTGAGGATCGGGCTGAATTTAGATTGGGCTCTTCTAAATTGAGTTTGCTCAAAAAGGCTATGACCTCTATTAATATAATTTGATTAAAATGACACGTTATTTCCTCTCAACTTTTATCGTTTACTATATATTTATTCCTATAAATTGTTGATTTACTGACTTAATTAATTTTATTATTTTCTAAATTGGATTCTGTAGAAATTTAATCATACCATTATTTCGAAGCGTTACATCCTCCCCCCCTTGGAAATCCTGTTCAGTCCCCTGAACAGTCTCGGCGTCTATGTCTTCGAACAATTCTGGGTATGTGGCACGCATCATTTCCTCCATTTCCCAAGTTGCTTCTCGGCTGGAGTGTCGTCCCCATTGTACTAAGACCTGTTTAATGGTTTTACGCCGGAGACTTATTTCCTTGGTGTCCAGTATTCTCATGGGTCGTTCTTCATACACTAAAGTTTCATCTAACCCCAGGTTTGAAAAGTCGAGGATGTGGGAGGGATCTCGGATATATTTCCGTAGTTGCGATACGTGAAAGACTGGATGTACTTTATCGAGAGTTGGAGGTAGCGCCAGTTCGTATGCAAGTGGTCCGATTCTTCTAAGAATTTCAAATGGCCCCACATATCTAGGACTCAGTTTTCCTGTTACGCCAAATCGTCTCACTCCCCTCCTTGGAGAGACCTTCAACCAAACATGATCCCCGGTTTCGAACTCTAGTGATCGTCTCCTCAAGTCTGCATACTTTTTCTGTCTGTCTCGAGCAGTGTCTAATCTGGTTAGAATCAGTTGAGTTCTATCTGCGCAATCTTTTACCATTTCTGGCCCTGTTGGCAGTTGTTCCCCGTTGTTTTGCCCACCACAAGGGGGTCTTCCAACGATGCCCACACCAAGCTTCAGATGGTGCCATTTCGATACTGGCATGGTAGCTATTGTTGTATGCGAACTCGGCCATTGTCAAATGATCAGCCCATGACCCTTGAAAGTTGATGGCACACGCCCTTAGCATGTCCTCTAAGGTTTGGATTGTTCGTTCTGACTGACCATCCGTCTGAGGGTGATGAGCGGTACTGAAATTGAGTCGGGTTCCCATTGCCTCCTGAAAACTTTTCCAGAAGTGTGAGGTGAATCGCGTATCCCGGTCCGATATGATGGTTTCAGGAGCTCCATGATATCTGAACTGATATTGAAGAAATAATTCTGCTAACTCTCCACCCGATGTAGGGGTTCGCAGGGGGTATAAAGTGGGCTACCTTGGTTAGTGTGTCTACTATGACCCAGATTGAGTCATACCTCTTTTGGGTACGCGGTAACCCAGTGATGAAATCCATAGTAATAATCTGGAACTTCATTTGTGCTCTGGAGTTTGGATATAACAATCCTGCTATCTTTCTCCGTTCGGCTTTCACTTGTTGGCAGGTGATGCACCTAGCCACGAATTCGGACACGTCTTTCTTCATATTGGGCCACCAAAATTGGGTACGAAGGTCCTTATACATTTTTACCTCTCCTGGGTGAATGGTATATCCCGATTCGTGGGCTTCTCGCAGAATTTCCCTTCTCAGTCCCCCCTGTTCTGGCACACAAACCCGCTGGTTGAAATAGAGGAGCCCATCCTCGTTTTCCTTGAAGGTCGACGTTGGATTGGTACGGGCCAATTCCCTGTATCTTTGGTGCTGCTCGTCGCCCTGGTCTGCGTCCCGTATTCGAGACCTTAATTCCGGTTGTACCGATATAGCTGCTAGGGTGAGTACCGCATTCGTCGCTGCTCCCTTGGTGTCGGTTTGCTCTTGAAGCCAGCTGGTGGACACACACACTCCCAAATTCATTTGTCGCATTTCCTTGATCAATTCTGTCTCTTGGGTTATGACTTCTGCCAAATTTGTCGTCCCCTTCCTGCTGAGTGCGTCTGCCACCACATTTGCCTTTCCGGCCAGGTACTGTATGTCTAAATCATAGTCCTTCATCAGTTCCAGCCACCTTCTTTGTCTCATGTTCAAATCTTTCTGGGTGAACACATACTTTAAGCTTTGGTGGTCCGTGAATACTCGGCATTTCGCCCCATAAAGGTAGTGTCTCCATGCCTTGAGTGCGAAAATTACTGCTGCCAATTCTAAGTCGTGTGTAGGATAGTTCTGTTCATGGTTCTTCAATTGTCGTGACCCGTAAGCAATTACTCGTCCATCTTGCATGAGTACACATCCTAGGCCGTTCCTTGACGCGTCGGTATACACCGTGAACTCTTGATCTAGTTTCGGCAATGTTAATACTGGGGCACTGGTTAGTAGCTTCTTCAAAGTTTGGAAACTCTCTTCCTGACTCTCCGTCCATTTGAAAGTAGTCCCTTTGTGTAGAAGCTGGGTCATGGGTCGGGCTGTCTTCGAGTACCCGGGAACGAAACGTCTGTAGTATCCCGCTAACCCTAGGAAACTGCGTATCTCTGTTACATTCTTGGGTTGATTCCATTCTACCACTGCTTTGATTTTATCTGGGTCTACCCGGATACCTTCCCCCGTCACTACATGTCCCAAAAATTTTACCTCTTTCATCCAAAATTCACACTTAGAGAATTTGGCGTACAACTGGTGTTCCCGTAGTCTTTGTAACACCGTACGCAGGTCCTCGGCATGATTTTCTTCCCTTTTTGAATAGATCAGAATGTCATCTATAAAGACAATGACGCAGCAATCAAGTAAGTCGTGGAACACTCGGTTCATCAAATCCATGAATGCCGCAGGAGCATTGGTTAACCCAAATGGCATGACAGTGAATTCATAGTGCCCGTAACGGGTACGGAATGCTGATTTCTCTACATCTTGCGGTTGAATCTTCAACTGATGGTACCCTGATCTCAAATCGATCTTGGAATAAACGGCCGCACCTTGGAGTTGATCGAATAGGTCTTCAATTCGTGGGAGAGGGTATTTGTTTTTGATCGTGACCTTGTTTAACTCTCGGTAGTCGATGCAGAGTCTCATACTACCGTCCTTCTTTCTGACGAACAGTACTGGTGCGCCCCACGGCGATGTGCTTGGCCGTACAAATCCCAATTCTAAGAGTTCTTCTAACTGAACTTTCAGTTCCTTAAGTTCTGCCGGTGCCATCCGGTACGGGGCCTTAGAGATTGGACGGGTACCAGGGAGTATGTCTATGTGGAATTCAATTTCCCGATCGGGAGGTATTCCTGGCAATTCCTCCGGAAATACATCGGTATACTCCGAGACAATAGGTACTGACGTTATTTCGGGTTTTTTCGTCTCGAGTTGCATTATGGTGACTACAAAGGCGGAACTACCGCTATTGATGAGTCTTCTTGCTTGGTTGGCAGATATTGTCGGGGTTCCGCCTCCTCGTTTCTTGAGTCGGACCGAGAGGTCATGGAGACCTGGCCTGTTAATGACCATCCTCCCTTTTAGGCAGTCAACCGTCACACCGTTTCGAGTGAGCCACTCAAGACCCAACATTAAATCGTAGAAGCCCGTCTTAGAGACTATGGGGTTTATCGGGAATTCTCTCCCCGCTATTTGGAGTTTCAACCCTACGCTCCGAAGTTCTGGGGTGGTATATTGTACGGCAGGGGTACTTATATTCAGTAATTTACCAGAGTCTCGAGTTGGTACCCCGTGTTTTTCTACCCACTCCTTTGCTATAACCGAATGACTACAACCCGTATCTATAAGTACAAAAACAGGAATTCCAGATAGTTCAAACATACCAGTCAGAAGGTCAGTGGACACGTCTTCTCCTTCGTACCCCTCAATAGTCGGTGTTCCTCCCATCTCACCGTAGTACTGATCATGCGCATGCATCCCCACCCTTTGGTTTCCTTGGTTCCCGCTGCGGTTGTTATTGGGAGGGTGGTAGCCACCGGTCCCTCTGCCCAGTGGTGCTCGTGTGGGTGGACCCGTATTTCCCACTTGCTGCCCGGAATAACCTCGCGGAGCTGGGCAGTCCTTGATGAAGTGTCCCGGTTTGTTACACCGGTGACACACCCCCAAACGGAAACTGCATTGATCAGGTGAATGGTTGCGGCCACAGTAGTTGCACAGGGGTGTTGGATTAGACTGGTAATTAGGCCGGTTATCCCCGTAATTGTTTCTGTTCGGGGCCGGTCTCATAGGTTCATCTATCTTGGGTCGCACATTCCTCGATCCCCCGGCTTGGCTGATGCGCCCGTCATAAGACTCCGCGGTGCTTGCTCTTAACATTAAATCCGATAGTTGGTTGGTTCCCGGAATGTCAATGATCTGGGCAAGACGGGGGTTCAGTCCCCCGAGATATTGTTGTCTGAGGCGGAATTCATCTCTTACGATATCGGGTGCATACCTCATTAGGTTCTCAAACTTGGAGTTATACTCTACCACTAAGCTGTTCCCCTGTTTCAAGCTTGTAAACCGTTGTCGGAGTGCCTCTCTTGACATGGTGTCCATATAGCGGCGTTCGAACTGCCTTTCGAACTCCGCCCACCCCTTCGCATCGGCAGTTTCACCCCACCCACGTTTCACCTCTTGCCACCAGAATCGGGCATGACCCTCCAGCAATTGAGTAGCTAGTTCTACCCGGTGTTCCTCAGGGGCTCTCAAGATTTGAAGTTTATCCTTGATATTTGCGACCCAGTTCTCTGCTGCGGCAAAGTCACCTGTCCCATCGAAGGTCGGGGGGCGCAATGAGGTGAACGATCGGTAGTATTCAAAGAACGTGTCGGCCTCTCTAGGCTGTCGCTGTTCATATTCCATGGCTACCCTGGTCACCCGCTCTAGCCCTTGCAGTAGGGCATTCAGCTGAGGGTTCTCGAGTGGAATTCTAGTGTCGCCATCTGCGTCGCTCGTGTTTGAGTTAGTCCTGGTTCCTTTCGCCATCTCTGACTTCGCTGCGCAAAGGGTGCTCGATGTGAGTTTTTTTTTTTTTTTTTTATATATACGTATGTACTTGCATCGTTATTAGTTACAGAGTTCATCGTATGCCTTATGGTTATTCCAGTCAAAGCAAATAGACGCAATTTAGAGAAGGAATTTAAGATTGCGAATCGAACTTTAAATTTCTTTAGATTCTAACTGCTCATTTAAAACATTCAACAGAATTTAAGATACACGTGAGGTTTATAACTACATCATTTCTTTTTCCCTAAAGTGCCTTAATCGGTCTCAAAATATCCCTTAAGTATGTCTTTCCTAACGTGATACGTCCAGTCGTTCCGAACTTCTGACATTGTGAATGGTTCTGCTTCCATTTCCGCTCTTATAGCTGGGTCTTCTTCTTCCTTCTGGGGTTTTTCCCCGATGAGCTTGCTCTTATTTCCCGATATTCTCCGCATTTCTGCTCTGACTGGTTGTTCGTGAGGTGGCCAGAACACTAAGCTGCGGTGCGCGCAGTCTATCAGCACGTGGTGTTCCTTGAGCCAGTCCATTCCTAAGACCATTTCGTATGCTCCGGTGCCAGCCACGATTGGGTCCACTCGCCATTTTCCATTCTGCGTGTTCACATGAAGGTCCGGACAGTATTGCTCTTCCACGCTATGTTCGAGCCCTGCGAAGAAACGGCGTCTTCCGGTATTCTTCACCCTGAATCCGCTAGCCTCCACTACGTGTGGCGAGATGACGGAGTAAGGACAATTGACGGAGATTGCAGTATTGACAGTGATTCCGGACAAGTCGACCCATCCGACCATTTCCTTGACCTTTGCGGTGGCTGAGAACGTCCGTAGCCAAGTGGGCTGTCCGTTAAATTGATTTGCCATCTAGGAAAAGAATCTATTTTGCTTATCTTCTACAAAATTTAATTGGTTCAATAACCCAAGGAGGGTATGTTTGTTATTTTTCAAAATAAGTTGTACCGTTACTACAAAGGCATAATCCGTCACCAAATATATATACATTTGTTACTAATGGTACGCTCGGTCCACATGGTTTGGTCTATGACCTAAACGCCGCATCCTATTGCTAATGCTCTCTTAGCGGAAGTTTATTGATATTGTATGTGCTGGCTCTGATACCAACTAAGTTGTCACACCCCCGGACAACCCGCCGCGCATTTAAACGCAAGGCGTTAAGCACATCACATACATTATCAATAATACAACCAATAAGCCACTATATTAAACATAAAAAGGAGTCCACAAACAAATAGAAAAGGGAAAATATGTCAGACATGGCTAGTCAAACAGTTACCGCCATGTCTACACAATATTTAGTTCATACAAATGTAAATTTAAAGCAAATAGTGGCTACTTTAAGAACTTCCGCTAATTCCTCACTCGCGGCCTTCCTCCATGTCTTCTTCTCCATTTCCTGGAACTCACATAAAAGGTGGTACGGTGAGAGATCGAACTATCTCTCAGTGCGGGATTTAGTTCCAGCCCGGTGTTTTTACAAATCAATGCATTTGATATCACAAATAACAATAAAGTAAAGATTTTAAAATTTCCCCCCAATTTTCCTATCAATTCAGATATGCAATCATTTCAAAACTATTTTCAATCTCAAACTCGCTTCCTTTCTTTAAAAACTTTCACAATCTGGACCGCCACGCACGAACGATCCAGCCTTTCCTATTCAATCACATTTAAAGTTTTGAAATTCCACACTCTGGAAATCCATGCCCGTACATAGAAATCCGGCGAATCGCCACGCAAGGACGACCCGTTCAATCACACTCTAGATGGGCCATTGCGGGGACCCACCCGGCGAACCGCCGCGAATTTGGCGACCCGTTCTGTTCTGTTCTGCTCTGTTCTGTTCTCACACTGAGCTGCCACACACGGACAGCCTGATTTTCAAAACACATGCTGAGCCGCCTCACACGGACGGCCCAAATTTAAAGAAAAACAAATCATTTACTTTCCCAATCCCCAATTCACATTCACAATTCCTGTCAATTCAATTCCATGCACCAAGAACTCCTATCATGCAATTCTAAACAAAATCAAACGAATGTTCGACATCCACAACATGCAGTTTATCTACCAGATTTGAAAAAGGATTTCTTACCTCAATCCACGCATTTGTATATTATTTGTAAAACAAGACCAGGAACCCGCACCTGTATTCTCAGTGATCTCGCGTGTGTCGGAATCTCGCGTATTCTCGGCGTCTCCTAGAACCTCGCGGTTTGCTCCTAAGTTTATAAACGCTTGATTAGGTTCTTAATTCTATTCGTATTTAATTCAATTGTCATCTAAACATTTTAAATAAAGTCCTTAAATGGGTTAATGGGTTTCGGTTTCGGGTTAATGGATGTATGGATTTCGGCTAGGGTTAGGGTTTCGACTGAGTAGGTACGGCCTGGTCTGACCTAGGTAGGTACGGCCTAGCCGCACGGCCTGGTACGGGCCGTACCTAATTTTAGGGTTTTGGGTTTTGGCCGGCTAAGGGAAAAAGAGAAAGAGAGTCGGCCAACAAAGGGAAAAGGAGGGGGGAGAAGCCAGAGGGTTGCGGCTAGGGTTTTCCTTCGGGTCAGCGGCAGCCAAGGGACAAGAGAGGCGGTAGAGAGAGAGGAAGGGATGGGTTCGGTTGGGGTAGAGAGGGAGGGCGGCGGCAAGGAAGGAGGGGGGCTGGCGGTTTTGGTGGTGAGGGTAGGGGGCTTGTGGCCGGCGGCAGCCAAAGAGGGAGAGGGGGGCGAAAACAAAGAAAAAGAGAGAAAGAGAGGGAGAGAAAGAAAACTTACAGAAATTGCAATGAAGGGTTGGCTGTGGGAAGAGAGAGGAGAGGGGTAGATTAAATGGGTGAGGATCGGGCTGAATTTAGATTGGGCTCTTCTAAATTGAGTTTGCTCAAAAAGGCTATGACCTCTATTAATATAATTTGATTAAAATGACACGTTATTTCCTCTCAACTTTTATCGTTTACTATATATTTATTCCTATAAATTGTTGATTTACTGACTTAATTAATTTTATTATTTTCTAAATTGGATTCTGTAGAAATTTAATCATACCATTATTTCGAAGCGTTACAGCAACTCTCGTGACCATGTGTCGTGTCATGACCAAATCTTTCGCGTGACGTGACGTGTTGTACCAAATTTTTGAAAGATGGTCACGACACGGGGCACACGAGTCACGACACATAACGGACACACGTGCCGTGTAATGCCATGACATAACTGTGTCGTGCCGTAACTTTTTTAGATTCCTATCCGCTACTCTGCTCCGATTCGTCAGGAAAAAAAATTGTACTCTTGTCAATGTTTTGTGCCTACCCCTGATCGAAATCCTGGATCCGTCCCTGGCCACGTGAGTCACGCCGTGTCCAAACGTGCCGTGACCAAACGTCACGTGACTCGCGTGACCATTTTATCATAATTTAAGTTAGTTTATTCAAGATTCATTATTTGATCAAGATCTAACGGTCATAATTACACGTGACTCGTGTGACCACGTGCCGTGTCGTACTGTGATTAGATATTTTGCGTGATGTGACGTGCTATGCCAAACTTTCAAAAGATAATCACGGCACGTGAATGATCACGGTACATAACCAATACGCGTGCCGTGTCGTTCCGTACCGTAACTATACCATTTTGTGTCGTAACCGTGCCATTATGTGACGGAGCCGGCTCCGCCGTGCCATTTTACCCACTCTAGTCATAGAATCTTCTCCAAGCCGCCTTGGCCTACCAATGTCTGGCACGTGGAAGGCAAAGGGTTGGAATAATGCTAAAGGTATCTTTGAGCCATTCTCAGAATCTCAGTTCTCTTAACTCTCTCTAACATGCCACAGGGTAACAAACAATTGCAATTGCATGTTCAATCGATTTTTTAAATTTTTTTAACCCAAATTTGCCAATTTGACTTAAGTTGAGCCCGGTCAAGAGCCTTCTCATGTATTGATCATATTACATCGTTTTAGCCCGAGTAAGCTACTCAATCAGCATCTTTAATTTATGCACCACGACTCTTCTTATTGCATCAGTTTTTTAATGGGTGCGATATAGATAGGGTAGAAATATTTTCACACTCATACTTACTAAAATTGAATCTTATTCATTAAAAATTAATCTTATTGTACTTTAATCTTACCTGTTAACATTAGCGGTAACGAAACAGTAGCGGGTGAATAACAAATAATACTAATATAATAATTAGTTTTATCATATTTTATAAATAAAATATCAAAACTCATTCATTTCAAACATATACAATCACATTACTAATAAATAAATAAATAAATAAAACAAATTGCAATCAATTCCAACTAAATTGTTTCTTTTATAAATCAAGTGAATTCCAAAACACGAATATCTCTTCGAACAAATTCAATTATTTAACTAAATAACAAAACATGCAAATAAAAGTAATATGTTTAATATTTTTCTTATAGAAAAAATATATACCAAATAACAAAAGTACATCACTAATTATTGCTCAAGCATTATTGTATGAAATATCATGGAAATAAATTTCAACATCACTAATTATTGCTCGAACATTATCTTATAAGAGGAGGGATCAAGTTACAACAAAGTTACAATAACCATTTTTTTTATTTTCAAAGTCCAAATCTTCGATCCAAACCATTCAACATGATCTCCACAATAAAATGTGCTTGCAGATTAAATTTTACATTTTTTTGAATTTTTTTACTATTTATTAAGTATTTTACAAAAAATAGTCATATTCAGACCATTGAATTTTGTACCAATCTTAATAAATAGTAAAAAAATTCAAAAAAATATAAAATTTGATCTGCAAGCACATTTTATTTAGATAATCATGTTGAACTGTTTGGATCAACGATTTGGACTTTGAAAATGAAAAAAATAGTTGTTGTAACTTTGTTGTAACTCAAATTTGTTGTAACTTGATCCCTCCTCATCTTATAATTATATTTTGTATAATTACCTTATAAGGTAATGGGTACGAAATAGCCTTTACCCGTACCTTACCTGTTTATCTAACAAAAAAAAAAAATCTTTACCCATATATCTAATAAGTTAACGAAAAAAAAAGTTACTCATACCCGTCTTATCAAATACGATATGAGTAGAGTAAACGGTTGAAAGGGTATCATTGACACCCCTATTTAATCTATGTGATCAATTTTAGAAATTAAAAAAAAGAATATCTAAAAGGATTTTGCAATCCATTAATACAAAATTTTCGGCATCTACATTTGCTTAATCCTACTTGGATTGCAAATTTTTATTGCCTCAGCTTATAAAGAGCAGTCATATCCCTCCAGACTTATAATCTTATTTGATATGAATTTTAATAAATGTCTAACTAATGCAGCAAAAAATACTTTATATACAAAAGTCACGTCACAGTTAATGATGATATTTTATTTTTCAATATTCAAATTCTAGGGAGAACTGTTGGATTTGATTTCTCAATATTAAAATATTTTTTATTAAAACTAATGCATCACCTTTGATTTATCTGGGAGCAATGTAGGATTTATAGTTAAAGTTTTAGAACATGAATAACGTATTGATTTTCATTTAGGTATTAGTTTAGACTTTGTACTAGATTCTGGGTTAGGATTTGGAGCTTTGGTTGTGAGTAAAGCTTATCAATAACTCAATATATTTGAATGAAACTTGAGAAAATCGGATACTATTCTTTAAAATTTAATCTTTTAACTACGAATGCAAGTGTATTTAAAAAAGTTTTTTTATTGTAATATAATTATTTGTCAATATTTATTTGAATTGGTTTTCTCAAATATTTCGTGCACAATTAATTTGTAGCTTAAATTATTCAAAGTAAAATATTGAGTTGAATGTACATTCTATTGCAATTTGAGAAAGATAAGAGTTCTTTCAATAAGAAAAGGTTCAGCGAATTTATTTTTAATGTAAAGGAGAATATTGAGAAAACAAAATTGAATTTCACATTTATATATTGTAAATGTCACATATATTGCATGAATTTGGTGAATGCTACAACTTTGATTACTCCCCTGAACATGCTTTCCTCATTTCTTCAGAAACAAATGTTCACACAAGTTGGCAAGACAGTTAGATGATTCATGCAAAATGTAGAAAATTGAGAACTGCTCGTTTTTGCTCCATTATAATATATATATGTCTATTAAAGTTAATTAATCTAATAAAAAAAAATATATATGAATGAATGAAAGAGAATTGAAAAGGAATAGAATAAAGAATAAAAAAAGCATGAATTATGACAAAAATAAGTTTCTAAAAAAACCGAACTCAAAATCTAACAAGATTTCGAAAACTGCCCAAACTGTAGATTTACTTTCCGATTTTAGGCCGAATTACCGCAAATTTATTTTCCAATTTTGGAATTTCAAAACCGGGAAATAAATTTCCGGTTTTGGTTTTGGAATTTCAAAACCGGAAAATAAATTTCCAGTTTCAAGAATAAAAAAAAATATTATAATTTATTTATTTTTCGTATTAAAATATTAGAAATATTTTATATATTTCTTTAAAAATAGATGGAATACTATATAATTGATTTATTAGAAAGACTACGACAAATAACCCCGATCAACATTTTACAGACCAGATTTTTCACGGTTGTAAGAAAAATTAAAATATTACTTTTTGTGTTATTGAAAAAAAATAAAAATATTTTGAATCTGAATTATTGATCCCGGTTCAAAAGTCACTTCTAGATAAATAAAGAAACTATTTGGATTCTTCTATTTTTGAAAAAAACAAAAAAGTTTGTCTAAAAAAATTTCAAACAAATTTTTTGTCATAGTTTTGTCAGAGAATCTTTTAATTTTTTTGAAAAATAGAACAATTACAATATTTTTTGTATTTACCTAGAAGTAACTTTTGAACCGGGATCAATAACTCATATTCAAAATATTGTTGTTTTCTTATAGCCGCAAAAAAACTGACCTGAAAAATGTTGATCTAGGTTATTTGTTGCAGTCTTTCTAATAAATCAAATTATATAGTATTTCATCTATTTTCAAAAGAATATATAAAATATTTCTAATATTTTAATAAAAAAATAAATAAATGATAACATTTTCTGTTTTAAAAAAAAACTTAAAATTGGAAATTTATTTTCCAGGTTTGGAATTCCAAAACTAAAACCGAAACAACAATTTTTTTTGCGGTTTCAGAAGTCCAAAATCGGAAAATAAATCTACGGTAATTCGGCCTAAAATTGAGAAATAATTATGCGGTTTGGATAGTTTTCGAAATCTTGTCAAACAAGATGTATATTTTGAAATTTAATATTTTTTTTGGATATTAATAAAAATTTCGGCAGGAGGTCTTAAATTAAATTGTCATCAGTAAGACAATTTCGTTGCTGTCACCCACCGCGATATTGCTGACATTTTTATTAATATCCAAAGTTAATTAGAAATTAATATTTATGCTCAGAATTTCTGACTTTTGTCAAAAATGTCCAAACCGGCCATTTTATGACCAGTTTTTTTTTTTTTTTTAGAGACACTACGAAGAGCAAAATAATGAAATCTAACACTGAAAATTTGAATTTTTTGTTTAAATTATTTGTTAGATTACTTCTTTTGATTTATAATTAGCATATTTATACTAAAATACACTAGATTACTTGAAATTATGTTGAATTACACTATATTACATTCAATTACGCTAAATTATGTTAAATTATGTTGAATTACACTAAACTACACTAATTTCGCTAATTATAATGAAATATGGTAAATTCATATAAGATGCAATAATTTTTTTAACGAAAATGATTTTCAGTGATTTGTATTAAGCCATACAGATTCAACTTATTTTTATGTATAAATATTTTCTTATAATTTTGGAAGAATTTTTTTTTAAGAAGAATTTATATTTCCTGATTATGTATGCACAAAGATGTTGTTCAATGTATTATTATTGGAGATGCAATGTTGGAGGCCTTTAGTAGCCAAAATGCATTATGTCATGAATCACATGGGCATTTCTTTTTGCATATATTGGATCATATACAACTTAGTTTGGATGAATTTTTTGTCCAAGTTGCATCATGACCAAGACTTTTGGCAACATAAGTCTAAAACTTGATCACATGATTATTAAGTGGTAAGGACATAATTTTGATGCAAACATGATCACTCAAAAGAGAGCGATGTTTCTTTTAAAATTTATAAACTCGGAAATGCTATCGGTTCGGACTGCAAGCGCACAATCCTATCGAGTAGTATATTCGAGGTCGATCCACAGGGAATACTGGTTCAGAGTTTTGAGCGATCGAATCACAATATTTCGAAAGGCTAGACGAAATCTGAAAATTGAGAGTTGTTGTGATCAATGTAAATTAGGAAACAATTAAAAGTAATTAAAATAAAGATAGAGATGAGAATTTCTAGAGTTTCGGCACACCATTGCTACTCAATCCGCTTTGATAATATATTTCTGTCGGGTCTGATTTCCTGTTATTGTTTTATGAAAGACACCACATAGGTCACTGCGAGTTATGTTACGCAAGAATGACAGATCTTTCATTGAGGTTCTACATAGGACATTGCGAGTTATCTTACGTAAATGACTGATCTCTTAAATACACAAGTTACTACACATATCACTGCGATTTTCCTTACGCAAATGATGGAACTTGGTTCGCGTTTTGTTGTTCTGATTTATGGTTTCTCCGCTAAGGTTTTCTTCACATAAACCTAATAGATCTCAACGAGGCTAATTCGTACAAATAGTTTCTCTTACCAATAAAAAACTGTCACTACCCTAACGGACTAAACTAGATCATCGAAGTTAGATGAAGAGATAATAAATCACAAAAGCATTTCGGTTAAACAACAAGAAATCATAATGAACAGAAAATATATATATCAAAACATCAAGAGTAACAAGGTTTACTGCCTAGCCCCTAAGAAAGGAACTTAGCCGCGAAATGGCATGGTTACAATCACTCATCTCTTCTCTCTTTTAATCAAATCTAGCCATAATTACAAAGATGAGTTCTTCTTCTTCCCAGGGGCCTTATATAGGAGTGGAATGACGTTTGGAGTTGAGTAGGGCTAAGAAACTGGTATGGATACAGTTGTCGGCAGTTATTTTCCAAGAGGCGCCTTCGGTTACGGTCCGTATCAGGTGATATGGTCCGTATTGAGACCTTGTCGCTGAGGGTTTTAATGTGTATCACACCATCTCCTGGTCCGTATTAGGTTTGGTCTATAGTAGGCAATACGGGCCGTAACAGAGACTTAGTTGATGAGCGTCGTTGATCGATTGACCCGATTGTTGCTCCATTTGATGTAAAATAGTCCCAAAACCTATTTTCTGCAATAAAACATAAATAAGGGTGACAATAGCCTTTTTCTCTAAATAATTAAACATAAGTGTGAGAAAATATGCAAAACCTAAGCCAAAACCCTACGTAATTCATCATTATTGTATTTGTAATTTGTTAGCATTTAGTCATTTATGTATGGTTTTATATAAATAATTTAAATCAGATAATGTTATTTTTAATAATTGGTTGTTGTCAATTTTTTTCAACTGTAACTGCCATTTTATTAAAAAAATCTATGAAGATAAAAGAGAAACAAAAAATAGTTTCTATTTATACATCACTATGAAGACACACAGTAGATTACCAGAATTAACTGTATTTTAGCGTAATTTAACATAATTTAGCGTAATTTAATGTAATATAGTGTAATTCAACATAATTTCAAGTAATATAGTGTATTTTAGTATAAATATGTTAATTATAAATCAAAAGAAGTAATCTAACAAATAATTTAAACATTTCAGTGTTAGATTTCTCTTACTCTTCGTAGTCTCTAAAAAAAAAAAATAGAAAACCGGACATAAAATGGCCGGTTTGGGCATTTTTGAAAAAACCCAGCAAATCTGAGTATAAATATTAATTTCTATTAAACTTTGGATATTAATAAAAATGTCGGGCGATATTGCGTCATGTGGAATCTGAAAATATACAACTTACCTATTTTCAATTGGATAGGTACTGGATAATTATGTTAAAGCACTGCCTCTAGAATTATACAAATTATTCTTAACCTTTTTCACTGAACTATATTCCTTGATGAAAAACAAATTTATCAATACTAGGCAATTTGTTTCTACTATGTACTCATGGTAGATATATTAACACTACTCGTTTTTTTATTAATACAAAAACTTCAAAAACTGAAAATTTTAAATGTATAAATAATTTTAAACCTTTTTAAATATCTTTCAGCTGTTATTAACATACTCATCGATGTAAATTTTTTATTGTAGTGCTAGGTTGTAATGTTATTTTTATTTTTTAATCATAATTTTTGTGTCAAAATAATTCATGATAATTTGTATTTATTATGTTATTTTATGATCAATTTGTGTTTAATTTATATAAATAATAATGTCATTTTCTTTAGTGATGTTTGAAAAAATAAAAAAGCATGAATTATGAGTTTATGAACATAGTTAAAATAAGATATTAAAACCCCCAACTAAGACATCTTAGTTTACCATGCATCCTTGTCGGAGGTCTTAAAATTGTTGTCAGAAAGTCATTTTCCATGATGTAATTAATTCACTACGATCTTGCGATCGACCTGTTGAATCTGAAAAACAAAACATGTGACTAAATATCAAACCCGTCATATCTTTGTGACTCGCACCTCATGTAACAATGTAACATTCTAACAAGATCACCTCTCCCTAGTCCCTACGGGGCTGTTCGGCAACAGGGAATTAAGAGTTTAACATCTTGTTTGGATGGAGAGTAGAGGAAGGGAGGGAATGGAAAGAAAATAAAATTTTCCGTCGAATCGTGTTTGGTTGATAAAATAATGTCGGAGGTGAAGGGTACAGGAGGTAAAAGGTTTAACCTTGTATCATTATAATTAATAGAATCGGTTTTCCTCCCGATTTGAGGTGTAACGGATGGAAAGAAATTTTGTTGCAAATATTTTTAAAAAAAATAACACAAATGTTCAACCCTATATCTTACCTATATAATTCTCATACAAGTTTTTTTGTCACAAACCTACAACAGCCACCGAATTTCTCATTAACCTTCTAAATTTTAATCAGCCAAACAAGAAATAAGATGGAAATAAAAGTTAAATTTATTTTTCCTCATTAATCATCCAAACACGAAGAAGTTAAATATGTTAATATTCATTTCTATTCCATTCCATTCCATTCCCTTTTATTCTTCACCTCCCTTCCTTCCTCTACTCTCCATTGAAACAAGGTGTAAGGAGCGCTAAGGAATCGTTGTTCAGTTGTCTTAATCCATGGATGAAAGCTAAGGAAACTAAAGGAAGGGGTAGATATGCCTTAAGGTCCGGGCAGAGAATTAAGATTCGGGCAAAATAATATTAAAGGAGGTGATTTTAATTCGCACTAAGAAATCGATGTTCAGCAGGATTAAGCGGTTAAGGAAGCTAAATGAAGCATATTAAATCTTAAGGAGGCTTAATCCCTTGTTTCCGAACAGCCCTACAAAACTACAACATATCGCCGCCATAGAAAAGACTTGATTGTTCCCGTTAAAACTTTTGCCTTTTGTTTTCTATGTTTTTTTTTTTAAAAAACAAAGTGGCGTTTGACTTTGAGAGTCTAATTGGAAAAAATGACAAACGATTTCATTACTGTTCTATGTCCTTGTTAGTAATATTATAGATTTTTAGTTTTATTTTGCACTAAATAAAACTAGTTCTAGATGTCGATCAAAAGAATCGAGAACGAATGCAGGGTATCTGCGTGTTTAATATAAGAATGAAAAATATACATAGAATAAAAAAGAAGATGAATTATTTAATTAGAGAATTGATATTATATTTAAAATTTCATTTGTTAATCACAGTCGTTGATAGATCAGAATAGCTACATGTTTAATATAAGAATGGAGATACTTGTAATGTGTATTGTATATATATTCAGTACATACTTTATTGGTAGATTAACATCTAATCATGGATGGCTGCTGTTTGCGGTTATATATACAACTGAAACTGATTAATTGCTAAACATCTTGAAAGTGTGGATAATGTCAATGTTTTCTTAGGTTTATTTGGAGTTTGAATTAAAGTTTGATCCCGCGTCTCTCACATAAAAGCTGATGCCTAACGACCTCTGAATAATATGTTTTGTCAAATGTTGATTTTCAGATTGATTGTCAAGCTTGGTCGCTAAAATACTTCGGCACTATATTGACAAAAGAAAACTATTTTTTTTTTCTTTATTTGCTTATTACAATTGTTGCCAAAACCAATTGCTAAAATACTTCGGCATTGTTCATAGGCATTCCACATTGGTGCTCTTAGTCTTTTACTAAAAGCCCAGTATGCTCAATTTTTTACAGCTACCCCTAAGAGTAGTCAACGGGTACAAAATAGGTCGAGTAAAAGCATTTTCACATTTTTTTTATTGTTAATGGAAAAAGAATTAATTTTATTCAAACCTGATAATTTAAACTGAAAAAAAATCTTAACCATACATGACTTATCAAATACAGTACGAGTTGGATAAATTAATAAAAAAATGTCATTTAATAGATATATATGAGCTATAAATAAAACTATATCATGTTATTTATTATCTTCATATAAATATATATATATATATATTTATATATATAATTATATAATTTTTAGTTTTAATTATTACTGCATATGATAACAGATAAGGAATAGTCCTTACCCATACTCTTACCCAGTGTTCTAAATAGCTAGCTATAGCTTTTTCGGACCATAAAAGCTAAGCTAGGAGATAAAAGTGCGCTAATTCAGCTACGACCGCTATAGTTGTAATAGCTGACCGCTATTACCGCTATGCGCTACGCGCTATTGCTACCGCTATGCTACATGAGCTTTTTTTTGTGATTTATATGGGTTTTTGTTCTTATTTTTAATGTTACATGGTATGCTATGATAAGTATGCTAAACCAAACTATGTGCTTCTGTTTCTATTTGTGATTTAGTCTCTCATTATATATCGAAAAATATTGAAATATTAATTCTTCCTTTTACTTGCTCTTCGTCTAGTATTGACTTGTAAAATTATTATCGTTCGTTTCAATTGAAAGCTGATTTTGATTATTATAATATATAAAATGTTCAAATAGGTATACTTACTTCATTTCACTTGTAAAATTAATTGCTCTTCGTCTATTATAATTTGTAATACTATGAAGTATGAACAATTAAATAATGTTACATATCTTTTTTTTTCTTCTTATTTGTATGATTGAAAAAATATAGACTTAGATTAGTTGTCATTTGATTGTACCTCAATTCTCCAATATTCATCATGTTGATAATTAGTAGAAATATAGAATATAAATTTTGAAAAGAAAAATAAAACACTATGTACGATAGCTTTCGCTATAGCTACACTATTCGCAATAGCTTTTTTTTTGTCTCCCGCTATGCCGCTATAATCGCTATTTAGAACCTTGCTCTTACCCGTTATGTTAATGAATAAAAAAATTTACCATTACTCGTACCCGTCTTATTCGTACCTGTCGTCAAATTATGCTCTCTTCGGGAAGAAGGGGAAAAAGGGAAGGTTCAATGTCCATCAGACTCAAATTTGAATTTGATGGGAGTGCTTCTGTCTAATTCGCTTCAAAATACATACGCGCTTGATTGAGACAAATATTGAAGCAGGCGCATATGGATATTAAAGCGATGTGCACGTATCTTGAAGTAGATCGGACGGAAACGCTGTCCATCGAACCGAAATTAGATCCAATGGACATCGGACCTACTCCGCTCATGGGAAGAAGATCCCTTCAGTCATTTGGACTGGGTTCATGTAGACCAATCAAGACGTTTGTAAAAGGCATCTGTGAACTCAGGCTTAAATAAAAAAAAAATAAGAGGAAATCCGTCCGTAAAGTTAATTAGCATGTGTGACCAACAAAAGTATATTGGAAAAAAAAATTGCATGAACTTGTAATTGGTGAAGATGTAAAGTTTTTCACATCTACATTTACTTAATTATAGTTGGATTGCATATATAGAGTGTCTTTCTCTAGTAGAAGTGAAATTTATTTGAATGTAAACTTTTTAATTGGTACGCGAGTCCATTCTCTCCATGCAATATCTTTATGTTGTAATGGAATTTTTTTTATGGTGATTGTTGAAATGGAGTTATCAAGTGCATATGACTTTTTTTATATTAATATTTCAACTATTAGTAGCCAGCATGTTATCATATTTTGAAAAAGTTCAAAAATAGTTATCACATATGACCCAATTTGTATTGATATTTCAAATATTTGGCATTTTTAGCATAATATTACTATATTTAGATAAAAAAAATATTCGAATTGATCATGCGTAGACCCCTTGAATTAACGAGATGTTTTTATAATTGCAAAAATATTGTTTATCAATTTAATTGGTTTTCTCAAATATTTTAACTTAATTTATTTAAAGTAAATAATTTAGTCGAATGTATATTATATTTCAATTTGAGAATGATGGACTTTTTTCTTCCAAACAGAAAGGTTTAATGAATACCTTACTAGAGGAGAGAGCTCTTAATGAGTATGGAGAAAACGGAATTTTATTTTACTTTTATAAATTGTAAAAGTCACTTCTTTTGCATGAATTTAAGTAATTAACTAATCACTTGATCATTCTTTCCTTATTTCTTAGGAAAGAGATGTTCACACATGCAAGTTAGCAAGTCCGTTAGGGAATTAATTAATGTAGATGGAAAATTGTTCTACATCGAAATAGGTCATTCAGGCATTAATTATCTATCATTAATGTAATGGCAGTAATGCATATATAATTAAGTGAAAATCACTATTTGCTTGCAACTGTTCATTTTTGCTCCATTATAATTTTTTAATAATTTTTTTGTCTATTAAAGTTTATAAAATTCAAAAATATAAAAGGAAGCGAATTGAAGAAAAATAAATAAATAAATTATGACCATATATAGCTAAAATAAGTTTCTAGACATTAATTCCAACTAAGACACTGTTTAAAAAAAAGGGAGAAGTGTTCAATTGACTAACATGTAATGTTAAAAGAAGCCTGCCAATAATTTGAGATTGTGTATTGACATGAATTATGTACCAGATGAGATGTGAAATCTAACAAAAAACGGCCATACCAGAAGAAAATGTGGCTTACCAGTAACAAGCATACTGATATATATATATATATATATATATATATATATAACTAAGTTGTTACATACAAGTAAAGGTCATATTTTCTTAAATTTTTAGAGGCGCTAAAATGTCTCTTTTAATTAAATAAACTAGTAATTTTTGTCGCATTAAACACTCGTCATAGTTATGTTGGCTTGAATCCATTTAGTTTTTGTAAGTTAAGCACAATTTAGTCTTTATACAAATCTCAGCTCGAATTAGATTTTGATGCCCAAGCGACCTGGGAATAATGTTTTTGTTGAATGTTGATTTTCAAATTGAAATGGCTGGCTTTTTTATTCTTTTTACTTGTTACAATTGTTGCCAAAAACTCAATTGAAAAATATGCATCCAAGAGCGTCGCATTGTTCATAGATGCTCTTGAGTCCATTACTAAAAGCCCAGTAGGCCCAGTTGGTCAAATTGTTTCAAAGTACTAAATTGTTTACAGCTGATCCCAGTTTGTCAGTATCCCAAGCTCTCAGATGGTGCATGTAGATCTCTATTTTTTTTTGTGAGAAAAAACGAGGGTCATGTCTAGAGTGGAAAAAACGTGCCGTGACTAACACGCTGTGATTTTGGTTTCGTGCCGTGACTAAAATGTCAAGGGGTGGTCAAGGCACGCGAATGGTCACGCCACGTGAGTCACGCCATGCCTAAACGTGACGTGACCCGCGTGACTCGCGTGACCATTTAATCATAATTTAAGTTAGTTTATTCAAGATTCACCATTAAATCAATGGTCCTAATTACACGTGACTCGCGTGACTACGTGTCGTGCCGTGCCGTGACTAAATTTTTCACGTGCCGTGCCGTGCCAAAGTTTCAAAAGATGGGCACGGCATGCGAATGGTCACGGCACGGGACACGCGAGTCACGGCACGCGAATGACACGCGTGCTGTGCCGTTCCGTACCGTAACCGTGCCATTCCGTAACGGAGCCGGCTCCGGTGTGCCATTTTTCCCACTCTAGTCATGCCCACATTTCATTCATGATTTAAGT
This sequence comes from Carex myosuroides, assembly GCA_028015225.1. NCBI lineage: Eukaryota > Viridiplantae > Streptophyta > Magnoliopsida > Poales > Cyperaceae > Carex > Carex myosuroides. The sequence goes on along the minus strand of CM051489.1, from coordinate 551,062 downwards.
TACATAGATTGTGTAACTACATAAGATAAAACAACAATTGGCTCAAAACAATTGAACCGAATGAAGGAACAGATAGGTGTAAATCTAAATAATATTTCTTTGAAAAACGGGCTGGTTAGTGGGCTCCTGAAAGGCTTCGTTTGCGTAAAGGTCCATCAGATTTTTTTTATTAGGCAAAGTCTTATGGAAATCTTTTATTTTATTGTATTTACTTTCTTTAGCTAAACCTTTCTTTTTCGGATAAAATTCCTTATTTGCACAATCACCCATAAAGTTTAGCATTTCCTAGTAAAAACATTTGGAATTTTTCATGTGCAACATAAGCATAGGTTGCATCAAATTAATATCCTATTAGGTTATCGAAATTGAACAAAAGAAGAGAATCCAAAAATTAAAAAGCCCCGTCTATAAAAGAGTTCACACTCCCTGAGATATCTCAAAATTTGAGTTGATCTGTGAAAAATCCGGACCGTTCTAAGATAATCAAAAGTATGAATCTTTAAGCAACACATTTTCTATTTGTACTACCCCGTGCATTCTAAAATGAAAAGTTCAGTTATCTCAAATAATGTACACTCTCCATAAAATAGGTGCTATATATGCATCAGTAAGGTTGCACAGGACTTGTCATAAATTATCAAAAGTTGTTCTGTCTCCCCATAAAAATAGAAATATATAACAACAACAAAAAGTAACAAAACTTTCGGAGTGTTGTAGGAAAGTGGTACAACAAATTAATAAATAACAAAAAGCAGAGCAAATTTATCTCTCTTCTTAGTAAAACAGAAACACCACCAATTAAATCTAGTGTTGACCAACTTTTTAGTTATTTTCAAGCATTCAAAATGTGTGGCCGTTGAGAAATTGCTAAGAATTTGAAAATTTGAAAAGTTCACAACCATTACCTCGTCTTATGTGCTTGTTTTGTTGCAAGAGAAATAAGAAAGAGTTCTTCTTTTCAGCAAATTCATACATTCAAAAAGGAGGTTAATTTCTTACCTCATTTGTTCACCTAACGGACTCCATCAAACTTGGAAATAAATTACTTCTTTTACCCTTTAATTCAACAAAAGCAATGGGGTTGTAAAACACTATATTTTGGCTTCGTTTGTAGGTGTTCTAATCAATGTAGTTTTTTTTGTTTTTTTTATCATGTAGTGTAATGTAATAGACTTTATTGGTGTTAGGTATCAATTTTTGATACCTCTCGTCAGATATATATGATGATTTCAATGCAATAGGTGGGATATTTATTCCACTTTTATCAGAAAAAAAATAATTCAACCCAGGTGGACAAATATATATGTTCTCTTTTTTTTAGTAACATGTGGACAAGTAATTTGATTTTAGTAGTCTATGGACCTAACTAAACACATTTAGGAAGTTATTGATCCTTCACGATTACATATATAGGCAAGCAACATCGAATTGTTTATATATGATTTCAGTAGCATTTCAGCTAATATGTTTCCAATTTAAAATCCATCTAATCAGCTTCAAACGAAAAATTCAAACTGTTCAAACTATTCTTTTTTAAGAGAGCTTCATTTACATATAAATTTTTTGAATTTTTGAATTCATTTAGTATCAAGTCAAGCAGTAAAAAAATGAAAATTTGTGCGCATATTGATGCATTGTTGGTATGTCAAAAAAAAACAACTTTCCAAAATCATAAAAAATAGTAATTGTTTTTGTAAAAATAATAAAAATTAGTATTCTACATGTTTAATATGTAACAAAATTATTGAGCTACTTAACTCGACGTTTCGAATGTAAAATTTTAAAATTTGGACATAAGCATTTTGACTGAAGTGTTAACAAAAGCATATTTTGCCGAAAGTTTTATTAATACCATTCCCAAAAAAAAAATAAAGAAACGACAAATTATGGGAAATTCGAAAAATACCAGGGCAACAATGACAATTGGCGATCCTATTCTTGGGGGCCACCATTTGTTAGAAAGAACATCACATAAAATAGATAAAACATCTTATAATTTAGATGTACTAGAAGGACTCCGAAATATTTTTCAGGCAGGATTTTTTCTGGCTGTAAAAAAAATAAATTATTTTTTGTTGTGTTACTGGAAAAAAATAAAGTCACTTCTAGTAAATAAAGATACTCCATCTAGTAAATAAAGAAACTTCTGAATTATTGATCCCGGTTCAAAAGTCACTTCTAGTAAATAAAGAAACTATCGTGGTCCTTCTAGTACATTCAAATTGTAAGATACTCCATCTATTTTTGAAAAAAAATTGATTTGACTTTTGTAATGATGGCAAGGAATTTTTTTTTTCAAAATAGAAGAACCACAATTTCTTTATTTACTAGAAGTGACTTTTGATCCGGAATCAATAATTGAGATTCGAAGCATTTTTATTATTTTACAGTAACACACCAAGAAATAATTTAATTTTTTTTACAGCTAAGAAAAAGTCTGCCAGAAAAATGTTTTGAAGTCCTTCTAGTACATCTAAATTATAAGATGTTTCATCTATTTTATTTGATGTTCTTTCTAACATATTTAAATTATTAATTGTTCTTTCTATTTATGAAAATTATTAAAAATATATATTAAAAATCAACGGTTACGTGAATTTGTTGGAATTTTTTTTTTAGTTTTTGGGCCGCAATGATAAATGGCGGCCCCCATTAGGAGGGTGCCATTTGTCGTTGCGGTTTCCATTAGGGGGACGCTATTTGTCGTTGTGGCCCTGGTAGATTTGAATTATGTCAAATTAGTGGCTTTTTATTTATTTATTTTTTAGAAGGTACTAATAAAAATTTCAGCATATTTTGTATTCTAAGATTTATAGAATTAATAGTCAAGAAATTATCTTTACTGCATCATTTGTTTAATTGTTTCTTATTCTTGCTATGATTTTTTTTATATCAAGTAAATGATGTTCAAGAGAGGCAGTTGTTAATTATATAAATAGAATTGTCCATCGAGTTTCACACCAAAAAAATAATAAAATTTGTTCCAATATAAATTGAATTTTAACAATGATAATTTGTACAAAAAAAATATTACAATTAAACTAATAAAAATAACACGATTGACCACATGAACATATCTACAGTAAAATAAAAACTCCTTTAAATAAAGAGAGAAAGCATGAGAAAGCTGTATGAGACCTCCGATTATAATTAATAAATGTGAGAAATAATATAATCATATGAATGAGGTTATTGATGATATAGTATATATATAGGTGAAAAGCATTGAATATTAATCTTTTTTATGAAGTATGAATTTAATTATTCACCAAAACACTCATAAATTAATTAGCTAGTATAAACAACTGACTCAATATATAATTAACTTCAAATTTAATACGAGAGAAATCAACTTGAAACACTAAATTGTTGAAGCATATGGACCTACCTATTCAATATTAAAAATGGACAATTTAAGTTTAAACGTTGAAAGTTCCAACAAATATCTGACAACATATATAACTTTAAATACAAGATAATAATTAATACATAAATTAACACCGGATATCTCAAATATAAATACATGATTATATATCTTTAAATACCAAATAATTAACATATATAAATGTCTGACTATAAAAGCATTTGTTAGCTAGCCATCATATATATCGCACAGCCAAATATATATTCGTATATATAGAATAGAAGATATAAATTAAACATGGGAACATTCAATGTAGATCCCAATTAATATACAGGTATAAATATCTATGCACAATTAATTAATTAATTAATTAATTATTTGCATATGTATCATGCATGCGTGAGCATGGATTTGTAACTGGGGCATATATATATAATATTGGTTGATGTATTTCTTCTGCTCTTGCCTAGCCTCTAGCTTGGAGAGCGAAATATTATTATTTTATTATAAATGATGAAATAATTAGGGGAATGGATTGAGAGATCAGACTTAATTGCATATATGAAGTGTTGTAGCCAGCCCTTCTTTTAATATATAGTTTAATTAATAGCTAGCGCACTAATATTAATTGACACCAAACCCTCTTCATATATACATGTTTGAACTGTTTGTGTGCATGTCTTAAAAACACTACTACAGAAAAAGAGATTGCACACGGACATTAATGGAAGAGCTACACGGATTTCCTGCCGTGTTTAAAGCCAGGGTGTATGAATAGGTCAGAAACTACACACGGATATTTAACCGTGTGTGATTATAATGATTTCTACACGGATATCCCCTAATTAACCGTGTACAAAGACCTGCCAGTGTCGCTCTCCAAGTTACCGAGCTACACGGTTATCCCCTAATTAACCGTGTACGTTTACTCTTTCTACACGGCTTTGTATTAAAAGTCCGTGTAGCTATCTTAGCTATTATACACGGATTTTTCTAAAATATCCGTGTATGATTACTATTGCACACGGATTTGTATTAAATGTCCGTGTAGCTCTCTTAGCTATTATACACGGACATTTGTTAAATATCCGTGTGCAATAGCTAATTTTTTTTTGTTTTTTCTATCGTACACAGACAATTATGAAATATCCGTGTATAATAGCTAATTTTTTTTTTGTATATTTTGTTTTTGGGCTAGCCTCCAGCTTTGCTAGCCAATTTTTTGCGACAGAAATTATACAAAATTCCATATAGCAATAAATTCATTCGAAACAGATTAATTAGCAAGAAATTCATATACTAAATTTATACAAAATTCATATAGAAATAAACAGATTAATTATGTCACTTATGCACTAAATGATTATGATGCACGAACGATCAAGAAATTGGACTAAATAATAGAAAGATAGATTTCGGTTCTGAGATCACACAGATTCTCAATTCTTTGATAAAACTATTATAAAAACAACAACTGCCTCTGCCAAAAGTCCTGACGGCTGTTTAAATACAAACCCTAAACAAAAATGCATAAAAGATACATAAAAGACCCTAAAAATGCTAAAATTATAAAGAAAGGTCCAAAAGTTCAGATCCGACGGTCGGATCGCGAATCTGAGCCCGAAAAATGGGCAAAACTAATCATAGATTGTTTCGAATCCGGCTTTGGGTTGTGGAGTTCCTGTCAAAATTTCAGCCCGATCCGACGGACGGATCAAAAGTTACACCCCTTTTTCTGAAACATGCGCAGGCCTTGGTTAAACACATCATGAGTAAAGCATAGAACAAATCAATTGCAATCATAGGAAATTAATATGAAGTACATACCGCTTATTATCTCAGATCTCAGCTGCTGGACTCGATCAATTCGCACAAATCTGATAGGAAAAAGCTCAGTTCAGAGAGATGTACTAAAAGACTTGATCAAAACGGCGCTGGAAGGGGAAGACATTAAAACCCTACACTTTTATACACGGCTATTTAGTTATAAATCCGTGTAGCTCTCCAACTAAACATACACGGCTATTTAGTTATAAATCCGTGTACAATTCTACTATTTCTACACGGATATATTATCAAAAATCCGTGTGTATATTCCTACACGGCTTTGTATTAAAAGTCCGTGTAGCTCTCTCAATTATTTGCACACGGACCTCTTTACACACGGATTTTTGGTTTCTAATAAACCGTGTAGCTCTCTCTAATAATTCTACACTGATTATTAACTATTTATCCGTGTAGAAATCGTGCAGATCTTTTGAACAAGTAAAAAATCATATTTGGTACACGGTTTTTAATAAAATTGCCAAATCCGTGTACAATGTGCAGTGTACAAAGCCAGTTTTTGTAGTAGTGAAAAGCATTCAACTATAGATAAGCTGATAACAGTATCCGCGCTACAGTACTCGCACTGTACCCGCATAATAACTACCATAACTATTTTGGGACCACAAAAACTCCAGTCTAATTTTTTTTTTCTAAAATATTAATACATATGCAATAAAGTATTTATACATATATGCACAGAAGTATTTATACCTATGAGGTGAACAATTTTTACGTAAATAATTGTCTCGCAACCAAATCTCCCAAACATACCCGGACCATAAATACCTATAGGGGACCACTCAATCTACATGGGGGGACTATACACGTTTTTAGAGGTGGATTTTTTTTCTCCGTTCAATGTCGTCCATATTTCTAACGATCTGTGAGTAATTTTGCGAATCTAAAACCACGAACATCTTCTACGCAATTTTCTCTTTCAAATGAGATCCATGATGACGTACTTTCGAGCTCATCGCCACACAAGTATTTACACCTCGACTTGCATACTTGCAAATATTTTTTACATATGACACTAGATGACGGCTGAAAGTATTAATATCAAGTACTGCAAGTATTTATACCTCTGCACTAAAGTATTTATACCTATGTAGTCCACTATTTTTGTTAGAGGAAGGTTGACGCGGGGATGATTGGGTAAGATTGATGCGGTGATACGGGGTCCCCACTACTTCATTAGAGGAAGATTGACGCGGGGACGATTGATGGACTGGAAAAGGGATGATTATAACAAGTCAAAGTATTAATATCTTATTTTTCAAGTATTAATATTTTATCTTCCAAATATTTATATTTACAAAAGTTGATGCGATTTATATTTATGAAGGTTAACGCGGGGACCAGTGCATGGACTGTGAAAGGAAGACCATATAATTAGTGGAGATCATAGATGAAGGGTGTTGCTGGAATTTTAGAATAATAATTAGTGAGGAACATATAATATCTTTTTAGAATAATATATAATTAGTGGGGACCATAGTACATTATTTCTCTAAATGCGGGTACTGTAGCACGAATACTGAAATAATTATTCATTAATTAATTAATTAACCACCTCTTCCGAAATTAAAGTACTTCTCAACGAAAAACCAGCAAAATTACCAAATTGCAACAAGCCTTAAATCATCACTCAACGTAATTAAAGCACTTGTTTTATATAACGATCGATGCTTTCATTATTTGGAAACTAATTAATTAATTAACAAATTTACTTGGCCAATGCCAAAAGTAGAGCTAGATTAATTACCATGATATATAGAATAGATTAATTTTACAGGTAACTGTCTCTATTTGACTTCAGTAAGAAGACACAAGTAATCAAAGTTTGTTAAACCTTTCATTGATTTACCTAATCGATCTCTTTTATCAAAGGTAGGACCTCTTATAATAGGAGTTCTAATAGCAAAAGCAATGATGTATGTTGGATCAGAACTTCAATAATTGTGACAATTGACAAAGTTGGTCACAAAATAAAAAATAAAATATTTTTTCTATAATATAGAATTATAGATAGGTCATGTATCAAATTATATAATTAAATGTGATTGATTATATATATTATAATATAGATAGGTCATGTATCAAATTATGTAATTAAAATGTGATTGATTATATATATATATTCATGAAATGATTTTGAAATATTAATGGTTCGGTGATATTCACACTTGATTTGTGATTGTGCCTTAAAATTCGAAAGTGGTGCCTTTAACTATCACCCAATAAATTCCATTGATCACTCATTCAGTACAAGATTCTCACTTTTCCTCTTTGAAAGTCATGCAAGATTTACTCTTCAAATATACAAAATTTTCCCGTTTTCAAGCGAAAAAAGAGGTGAACTCTCTCTCTCTCTTTTTTGAAAAATGACCTGGCAGTGGCTGCCTAGGTACGAGATTCATTGAAATAAAATATTGTTTGATTACATCAGAGGTGTATCAGAGCACCGATTTAAAAAAAACATGCAGTAATGGTAACCAGACATCAAAAAGAAAAACCAATTACACAGACAGTTCCTATCTTTAATCGGGCTCTCTAATCAACCGGTGATCTCTGCCGTCTCTTCCCCGGCCACACCCTTGCATCCAAAGCTTTGTCTCTTGTACAATACGACTGACTAGCATAGCTGGAGGTGTCCGTGCACCTGTGAACACCCTGTTGTTTCTCTCCTTCCATAACAGCCAACATGTGCACATAAACAGAGAGTCCCATATCTTTCGCACCCCTTGCCCTTCCATCTCGGCTTGCTGCCTCGAACTAACCAAGATTTCGTCGATGGTCTGTCTCGGTATCATGACTCGGAATTCAAAATGTTGTCCAATACCGAACCAGATTTGTACTGCATAGGGACATAAGAATAACAGATGCAACGCCGACTCCGACGGACAATTTCGGCACATCAAACACATGTTCTGAGTCCGGGGCCCGATGTGCCGTCTAAACAAAACGTCTCCAGTAAGAATTTTTTCCTTAACCATTAGATAAGAGAAAATACGTACTGTTGGGGGTATGGGGAGACTCCAAATAAATGCATGATCAAAACTAATTCGTCCACCAGTAACAAGGACGTGGTAGACTGAATTGGCGGTATATGTCCTTCCCGCCGTCCATCTCCAGAGCAACATATCGGGTTGGGTTGTGAGGTTTATATTCAGAGTAACATCTGGCAGTAGGGTGTTAGCTATGGGTGCCGCATCCTTCAAAGAAATTTTTGGGTGACGTGGCCGCTGATCCGAGTCTAGACGAGTGATGAGGGGATTGCCGTGCCAAGCATCAAGCCAGAATGAAATTCTTGTGCCCATTCCAATTTGCCATTTGGTTGACCACCGGAAGATCGGTAGTTGCCGCACTAGCATGTTCCAGAAAAATGAACCAGATAGAATCCAGAAATTCGGACCCATTTCATATAGGCCCGCCCATTTTAGAACTGTCACCGTTGTCGTCCAGAGGCATTCAGGGCTGGTGTAGGCCCGCCACCACCAACGCAGCAATAGTGCTACGTTGTGTTTGGCTAAATCCAGTATACCCATCCCTCCCATATCGTACGGTGAACAGACCGTTTCCCAGTTTGCCAAGGCTATCGCTCGCCCCTCTTTCTCATTGCGTCCCCAGAGGAAAGCTCTTCGAATGATATCAATACGGTCAATGACCCACTTGGGCAGTTTAAAGCACATCATGTAATATACAGGAATTGCAGAAAGTACCGACTTGACTAACTGCAGCCTACCACCTCTGGAGATGAGTTTGCTCTTCCACCCTGCCATTCTCTTTTCTAGCTTTTCAATCAGAGGTAAAAAATCAGCTCTCTTAGGTCTGTAAATGGATAGAGGCATCCCTAAATAATCAATTGGCATCGATGCCTGAGTGAACATCAGAATGAGGCTTGTTTCCCAAAGCTCTCGGCCTTGCATGTTGAAGGGAACAAAACTGCTTTTTGCGTAATTCACCCTTAAACCCGAGATATTCGCAAATAGTCTGAGGATCACTTTGAGGGTGATGAGAGTGTCGGGGTTAGCATTAGCAATAACGGCGGTATCATCGGCATACTGTAGCGCTTTGATGGCTTCCGAGCATCTTGTTGTTAAAATTATTTTCCAAGAGGGTATTTGCCGCCCGAATCATACGTTGAAAAACATCGACCGCTATTATGAATAGCATTGGAGATATCGGATCCCCTTGTCTAAGACCTCTCTTGTGAACAAAGTATTCAGAGTTTTCTCCATTTATGGCAATCCTGGATTGGGAGGTAGTCAAAATGAGTTGTATCCAGTCAATCCATTTTTCCGGGAAACCCCTGGCTCTCATTACCCTGGTGAGGAACTGCCAGTCAATTGAATCAAATGCCTTGGCGAAGTCAATCTTCGCAAACACCGCCTTGTTACCCGAGGTTGACACATGATGCAGAATCTCCCTAGTTGCAAGGAAATTCTCTGCTATGTGTCTATCTCGAGTGAATGCCGTTTGGTTTGGAGAGACTAGGGTCGGTAGTACCAATCGCAGCCTGTTGGAGAGCACCTTCGTTATCAGTTTCGGGATCATATTGATAATGCTAATCGGACGATAGTCCCCGAGCTGAGCCGAGGTGGATTTTTTGGGGATCATAACAATGTTGGCTTTATTCACTTTGGACAGATCTAGCGTCCCATGCCAAAACTCATCAAACATTGGCAGCACCTCACTCTTTAGAACATGCCAAAATTGCTTGAAAAACTCATGCGGAAGGCCGTCCGGGCCGGATGCCTTGTTGTTCGCCAATTGCTTAACCGCGGTATGAATTTCCTGTTGGGTGAATGGCTGTTGCAAACTTGCCAAATCTGGCTGTTGCTCGGGGTAGAGCATCGAAGGGTCAAAATCTAGTGAACATACCTGAGTACCCAACAGGGCCTTCATATGTGTGAGAAATGCATCCCTGAAGAGGCTTCAATGGATAGCACTGCATTTTTTCGTGCTCTTGAAGAGGCATAGGCATGAAAAAATCTAGTATTGCGGTCTCCTCTTTGCAACCAATTGCAGCGAGAGCGTTGATGCCACCGTGCTTCTAAATTATTTGATAGCTCATAAGCCTTCTCTCGTATTTTTTGCCTTAGCCCGAACTCTGTCATATCAAGCCTCCTTTTTTCCTCTATTTTATCGAAAAACAAAATCGCCCCCTTGCAGTACTGTAGTTGGTCATCCATATCCACAAATCGCCTTTTGTGCCACTTCCTTAGTTCACGGTGTAAATCTACTGTTTTGTGCTCAAAAGCGGACAGTGGCTCCCTTCGGCCTGGTGGAGCGTGAGCTTCCCATAGCTTGTGAACCATGTTGTGAGCATATTCATATTGGAACCAGAAATTCTCGAGCCGGAGCGGTGCTCGCCGCGCTTGCGGGGTTTTGCAGTGCAATAGGATCGGCGCATGATCGGAGACAATTGTTTCAAGTGCAGTTAGGCTTATCTCCGGATACATGAGAGCCCATTCAGCGGTAAGAAAAATTCGATCCAACTTGGAAAAAATTGGCTCGGGTCGTTTGTTGGACCACGTGTAGTCCCTATTTTGTAGTGGAATATCCAATAGATTAAGATCGCGAATAAGGTGAACTCTCTCTCTCTCTCTCTCTCTATATTGAACGAAATCTTGACGATATGATTTTATCCGGACGAGCAAAATCCATACCAAATTCAAAATACAACTTATATATAATGGAATGTATATATATATATATATGAAATATATCTACATTTTTAATTGTTTGATTTTAATAATTATTCTCCAGTTTGGTTGGTCAAATGACTAATATGCATGTAGTCCATATATAATTATTTTTTTCTTTCACATCTCTCTTTCACTTTTACTTGATTTTAAATTTTATAAGAAGCTCAAATGTTTTGAGAATTTTTTGTAATTTTATTTTTCTTGTTACAAACCTTCTGTACTTAATTAAGCTTAATATTAATCAAATGAGGGGTTGACCCTTATTGTAATTTTACTGAAAAAAAAAATCTATATTCCAATGATATTATGTTTCATCCTTATTCTATGATGTATGGTTTCCGTATGCACTACATATCTGTACGTGTTATTTCTACGCGGTGCAATGCGTTCAATTATGCTACGTACCTAACAAAGCAACAGACGCTTGTTTCCATGCATGTTTATTTGTCGCATTAAGATGACTATTTACATACATATATCTTAAAAAGTTTGTTAAATGAGAAATAGTTGTATCCACTGGCATTAATTAATTAATTAATTAATTGCTCTTGTAAAGTAATACATCAATTAATTGGGCCTGTTGAATTAGGAATGTTCCTCTTATTAGCATATTCCAATATACATAGGCTGGTAGTCAACATCAGTTGGTTAAATGTTAGTTGTAATTTGATAGCAACCAAAAAACATATATATATATATATATGTCTTATTTTACTTGAGCTATATGTAGCTATATAAAGCTATACATCTGCTCAGACTTGTGTAGACCACAACTTCTTAATTGCTTGGTCATTATTTTTTCTTTCCTTAATTTTTATCTTTGCCAAATTAATTATTTGTTCAAGCTCTGTTGACGCTTTCGACATAATTTTATATGCATGCTACATCGTCATTAGCGTGAACTACCTAGTTAGCTTCGTACAGTTATATTTCTTAATTTCTTCTTTCTTTTTATCCTTTTTTTTTTTTTTTTTGCTAAATTGTAATTTCCTATTTTGTAAATTTTATTGTAGATATATATAATTACCCATGTGAACAAGAAATATATACCACAATTTAATAATAAGCACGGCTAGCTAGCTAGACTGGAATTAAATATATAATCGTTCTAAATGGAAGAGGCACTTTTGCCAATATCAGCAAAAATACTTGTTGCGTAATTTTCTCTTTCAAATTCATGCACGATTCGAGCGCAAAAAGAGTAAATTCTGTACTGGACGAGATCTTCAGCGATTGATTTTCTCTGGAGGAGCGAAATCATTGATTTTTTTTTTTTTATATATTCATGTATGATCTATATAATGACAAACGAAATCAATTGTTAAATATATGGCTTATAATAACAGTCCCATAAAGTTTAAAAATCAAATATATGTAAGTTTCAAATTTTAAAGTTAATCTCTTGACTCTATTTGGACAATATATAGCTTATATATCACAAATTTTCTGTAATGTGGGGTATACCTTTCAAAATCATTAAGGCTGTCACATATCAATGAAAATTTCAAATCCCTCTCAATGAGTAATACATTTTATCACATGAATAATTGTTCGGGCTCACTTACAAAAATATTGAATTTCAAATATAATTTTCCTTTATGATCATTTTCAAATGGTTGGATCAAATATAAACCTGTTTTCCTAATTAATACGGAAACCTAAATTTACACTACTCATGGACAACGGAAGAAAACTAGTTCTGATTATCACAGATTCGAAATTCAACAATGATGGCTTGATGCAACCTTCTTGTAAAAAAAATCATTATTAGTAAAAGGGGTGTGCTGGATTTAGAGAGGTCACTAGACCAATAATGGATATTTCTCCTCATGGACACTCAAATGATGCAACTATATACATATAGAACTTAATTAGGGACCATGTTTTATATATCTATGATATGATACATGATACATGATTGCATGACATATGTTACTGTCTTCTTATAGGGTTGGTATTCTTGTACTTTTCTATAGATGCCTAGGTTTTACCTACCTGCAGAAAGGTTTTCACCTCCAAGGAAATGCTTGCTTCTTTGGGATGAAGGCATTGTACAGATGAGACACAACTTGCCGACATTTTTATTAATATCTAAAGTTAAATACAAATTAATAACTATACTTACATTATTAATAATAATGTCTAAATCGGTCATTTAATAGACGGTCTATTATTTTTTCAACCAGCCATTAAATAACCGGTCTATTTTTTTTCAACCAGCCATTAAATAGCCGGTTCTTTTTTTTTCTCAACCGGCCATTAAATAGCTGGTTTGGACATTTATATATATATTTGGAGGGTTAGGTTTTTTCTCAAACTTTATTTTATCAAATTTCACACTATCTTTCCTCACTTTATCTCTTTCTTTCAAATTTCTTCTCCTCTTTTCAGATTTGCAAGTAAGTTCCTCTAATTTTTTTAAAATTCATTTTCAGTGCAAAATAGTTGTAAACTGTTAGGATTTGTTGGTATTGTACCAAAATTAGTATAATTTAGTTGTAATTAGTGTTAAATCGGTTTTAGTTAGTTTTAATTAGTATAATTTAGAGTAATTAGCTAAATTTAGATTAATGCAGAGTAATTATGCGTAATTTAGTATAATTAGCATATTTTAGGGTAATTTAGCATAATTTAGCATTTTTTACCATTATTAGGATAATTAAGCATAATTTAGTGCAATTTAGCGTAATTAGCCTATGTAGTGCATATTTTAGCATATTTACACGAATTTTAGCATATTTTTAGCGCATTTAGCATATTTAAGCATAATTTAGCTTATTTTAGCGTAATTTAGCATATTTGATCATATTTTAGCCTATTTCAGCATATTTTAGCGCAATTTAACCTGTTTTAGCAAATTTTAATCGATTTTAGCATATTTAAGCGTATTTTACCGTATTTTAGCCTATTTTATCATATTTTAGCATATTGTAGCGCAATTAGCCTATTTTATCATATTTTAGCTTATTTTAGCGCAATATAGCGCATTTTAGCCTATTTTATCATATTTTAGCCGATTTTAGCATATTTAAGCATACTTTACTGTATTTTAGCCTATTTTAGCATATTGTAGCACAATTAGTCTATTTTAGCCTTGTATATCATATTTTAGCTTATTTTATCATATTTTAGCCTATTTTAGCGTAATTAGCCTATTTTAGCATATTTTAGGCGATTTTAGCATATTTACACGTACTTTAGCATATTTTAGCCTATTTACACCTATTTTAGCATATTTACACGTATTTGAGCATTTAAGCATAATTTAGCTTACTTTAGCGTAATTTATGCCAGAAGATCCAGCAAGACCCAGAGGGTTACACCCCCAACGGTCGCAAATGGGCTCGCGCGGTTATGCACCTAAAACTACACATTTTTTCCTAATTGATTAGTTCATAAATTTTTGATCTAACAAAAAAAAATTTTGGCAGCTTTTAGTGGCTCTTAAAGGTTGCGCGCATGGGATCAAGATACTGGGAAAAAGGGGCTAGAGAGCTATTGGGTGGTTGTCATTGAAGAGTCATGCCAATTTTGTTGAGGATGCCGGGCACGGTGGGAAGCTCATCACCATGCTGCGAGATGTCGGAGAGAACATCAACTGGCGTCAGGTAGATCCAACCGTGCCTGACGCGGCCCCGGTTAGCTAGTGAGATGCCATCTCCCCCCCCCCCCCCCCCGAGAGCAGCCAGAGTGGGACTACCATCGTTGGGTATGTCCTATTTCATTAGCTATCAAGTTAGTACAAATTTCTTCCTTTAGAGCAAATTTACTTAATTATTTGTATGATTGCAGGGTCCGGCCTACATGCCGCCACCGCCAGCGCAGCAGGAGCCTCCGGAGTTCTTTCCTATGGAGGATGAGGGACTATTTTTTAGTCTGGATGACTTCGAGTTCGGGGACCCTCCATAGTTTGAGCTGACGATATGATACAAAGCTACCTCATAATAGAGAGGCCAGTGGTAGCCAGTCTCAGACTTAGCCTGACTTTGCGACTGAGTTGGCAGCATCCATCTTCTCTACACCCTCGCCAGTTTCTAGGGTGAGGATGAGAATGTCTGGGATACCGTGGTATGGGTGCACAAAGAGGCCGTGGTTGATGTCGTCACACCGAGAGAGAGAGTTTTAGTTAGATTGTTTTGTACATCCGCCCCAGAGAGAGAGAACAGGGGACATCCGCCCCAGTGATGGTCCCCCTCTGGATAACATATCGTCGTTGACTATTTTTTTATGGTAGTTTTAGTTAGATTGTTTTGTACTATTTATATTTGGTATACTATGTTTAGTGTTTTATGTTTGGATTATCTTATGTTTTGGTTCTTTTTTATGTGTGTTTTTATGGTAGTATTTATATATTTTTTAGATTTTTTTGTCACTAAATTATATTAAATTAAACTAAATTATGCTAAATTATACTAAAATAAAATAAATTATGCTAATTATGCTAAATTATACTAAAATAAATTCGGAGAGTTCAAATAGAAAAACAACAAAACAAAAATAACAACATGCATACTACAACATAAAATACTACAATAACATAAAATACACACCACATATTCTCATATAGCAAACGCTATGGCTTACAAGTAGTGGAACTTTCTCTCGTCGTCTTCGAAGGCCTATAACAGCATACAACACACTCCCACGTTTAGAAACGATAATCGTTTACCAGATCAGCATTCTTGTCGATACATTTGGGGTGAACTCTTACGCCACAGAGATGACAAAAGAACATCTCCGCAATATCTCTATTGACACGACATGCGGGGCACACTTCCAAGTCAGGTAGGGGTCGATATTGCCGAAGTTCTCGTAAAGAACGCTTCTAATGGTTGGATCATCCGTGGTAGCATATTCTGCAACCTCGTTGGGTGGCATCCCATAACGAGATAAACGTCTCCTCAAGCGGCCTTCACCCGTCCAAAAATTGTTAGCGAGGGATATGCGAGCATTGCGTGCGGTTTCTCCTTTTTGAAGTTGGAGTTTGGATGCCATGATAAGATCTAAGTTTTGAAATAAAAGTTATGGATTAGACAATTTATATTAATTCTAAACTATTTCTAAAAATAATAAAAAATAAACAAAAGGAAAAAATAATAAATTTACGGGAACATCGCCTCAACTATCACCCTTTTTGCCTCAGAAATTGCCTTCCCTTTCTTTGTCTCTTTCTATTATGTGGGTTTCATTGAGTTGTGAGAGATAGGAGAGAGAAATATGAGTATTTATCGGGTCTAAAACGGCAAAAAAGAAAAAGGTCTCAACCGCCATTTAATGACCGGTTTGAACATTTTTAAAAATATCCAGTTAATGTGGATATATTTATTAATTTGTATTTAACTTTGGATATTAATAAAAATCACGGCAGAACTCAGTGTTTTTGTCTTGTATGTATCCATTAATTTTCTCATGACAGTAAGCATCTGCCTATTTTTTATTAAAATCTGTCACACCCCCGATTCGGAGGTGCGACAGTTCCTGCCGCGTACCTTTACCAATCAATATACGTAACATAAGACACGAATCTTTTTATGCATTGCCAATAGCATCCATTATTTTTCCACATCCCAATTTATTTACAATAATTATCTGATATTTTACAGTGGATGATGCTAGAGATATACTCTCTGCACCATGTCAGATATAATAAACCCAAATCTCATACCTTTAGGTGGCCCTGCTGTCAATTATAACTCCAAAAGCGTTTCTCTGTCTTCGTCTTACAAACCTGTGAATCCCACAAGGGGAAACGCGTGAGAAATAATAAATTATTTCTCAATGCTAATTGCCACTGAGGTTATTTGATTTGAAGGAAATCCATATTCAGAATGAAATCTCCGCACAAGAAACTAACAGTTCATTTTCATATAATAACGAATGCAAATGCTCAACAACAGTATCCAATTGAACAACAACAATTACATAAATAATCAGAACTCTAAGAATCTTATCAGAATAAATGGTTTGGGTCAAAATCTTTTAAACCATAAAGTCCGGTAACGTTTGGTTTCTTAACTTTACAATTCTAGTCTGGTAACACTGACAGATGCAATAACATGTATATGTCGTGTTATCGCTTATACTGTTCTAACTATCCTGACAATTGGTTAATAGAAACAATACGAAATCAATATCACAATACTGTCATTATCGGAAAGAAAATCATTGATAAGACAGTTATCACAGTTCATTAGTCTTACAGTCACAATTCATATTTATTCAGTATCCCCTACCCAACCGGTACTGGATTCAGTTGGGGCCATTCTCCATATGCGCATAAGCGTCCTGGAGTAAAGTCTAGTAGCTAGCTAGACTTTACAATATATTAATCATTTTTCTCCACTATATGGAGGTTCAAGGATTACAGTATTCAATATTCAATCAATTCAATCACTGTGGTTTTAATCAATCAGATTTCAATAAGAATCAACCAATCGATAAACAATATCAACATGACAGTCAACAGACTTACCTGTAATTCAATTTCAATTGTATTGGGCTATGCATATGATGCAACAGTTCAATCAATGCAGTCAATCAAATATTCAAAATGCACAGCGAGTTACGATTTCATTCCTAGTCATGAATCTCAGACTAATCCAATAACCGCGCACCTGATATCATGGGGTAATAGGTGAGATCGCTAATAGTCTGTTCTTCTTGATCATTTTGTCTCATCAGTCTTTCTCATAAATTATGCCTATATCAGAATAATATATATATTCTGATCAATACATATATCAATAAAGTATAATTTTATATTTCATACGATGCTACATTACTATCAGACAAATCCTTATATATATATATATATATATATATATATATATATATATATATATATATATATATATATATAGAATCTGGCTAATATGATACGCGTATATAAGGGCCTCTCCGTGCTACGGCTCACTTTTTGAGTTTTCAAATTAGTGTTGATCCAATGGTCCAGCAGATTTTACTGTTGTGTACAAATTAGTATTTTTTTCAAAGTGGCTTAATAATAAAAAAATTCTAAAAAATGTAAAATTTGGTTTGCAAGTACATATTCATATGGAGATCATGTTGAACGGTTCGGATCGACCGTTAGGATTTTGAAAAATCAAAAAGTGAGCCGTAGCACGGAGGGCTCTATGCTACGCGTAGCACCGTAGCACTGTCCTATATATATATATCAATAGCATATTTATAATCATCCTCTAATCCATTTTAAAGTAATAAAGGTACCCATTTTATATGCTCATTAGTTATTTAATTCAATTTCTGTCTAAAAAATCGTATATGTCCAGTAGGTTACGATTCAAATCATTTAAGTTCAAACAATCCAAGTCCAAGGTAAATACGAATTTTCACTTATGAATCCAAGATCTTGGTTCTATTTCTCTACTTGAAAGAATTACTTAGCCAACTTAAAACCAGTTTATAATTCTTATTGATAAAGTCTCCGGCCAACAACTTATTATATATGTAACTTTGCACTAAGGTCCCTCTAATAGGTATTAATTTCAATTCATGGAAAATTTCCCAATTCAACCTTCTACTTTATATTTCTTTTACAAACCCGCCCTTGTAACATAAAACAGTGTACCAGTATTCAAAAGAGATTGGCATCAGCATCCACAATACTTAGCATTTACCCATCAACCCAGAAAACACAAGAGAAATATCAAACCGTAAAGAAGAAAATAACCACGCACTGGTACAGACCGGGTTGAGCCCGGTACCGACAGGTACGGTTTAGTGTTGAACTATAAATAAAAATCCAAGTACTAAGTCTCCAGACAACCTTGGTACAGAAGTAAGCAAATCACCATCACAAATTTTGGTTTTCAAATCCAATTAAACTATTAAAGCACATAAGGGTAACAGAGGCCTCGGACAATTCTATCCGCACACTTTATAAACCAAGTTTTTCAACTAACTCATCACAAGATTTATATAGTTTTAACATGTTTAATAAATTTCCAGCTTTCAAGCAAGCCTTTCTAATTGAAGTCACATCAAGATACCACTTACGTGCTTAATTTATCAAAGATTATATAAACAAAATCCTAATCAAGTGACAAAGGAAATCACAACCAATAGAAAAAGAGAGGAGATTACCAATAACCCCGCACAACTCTAGTACCATGGCCAAACTCTGGTACCATGGCCAATAGTTCAATAGCAAAAGCCAAGCCAATAAGAGAGAGATCGAATCTCTCTGTTAGTTCCCAGAACCCTATATTCCTTAGTTTCTTCTTCTTTTTCTTTTTTTTTCTTTTTGTCTTTCTTTACAGGAGAGGGAGGTCACCCAACATGGGCCGCGTGGCACTAATTGCCACGTTGGTCATTCATTTTCATTTTTTTTTTTTGTTAATTTTGAGATTTCAACCTTTAACTTTTCATATTTTGCAAATCAGTCCAAGATAGAAAGAAGAAGTTCATACGATTGATCAGTAATTAATCTGATTCCTATGTCAAACGTTCGAACATTCATTTTCAAATATTTTAAAAATTTTGAATCAATATAACATAATTTTATGTCATTCAAACTGAATTTTAAATAATCAGTTTGATAATAAATCATAACCAAATAACTTATTCATCATTACTAATCAGTTCACAAAAATAATATTTATTTTTAAATATTAGT
Organism: Carex myosuroides; assembly: GCA_028015225.1. Taxonomy (NCBI): domain Eukaryota; kingdom Viridiplantae; phylum Streptophyta; class Magnoliopsida; order Poales; family Cyperaceae; genus Carex; species Carex myosuroides. Next base: position 531,525 of record CM051489.1, on the reverse strand, counting down.
TACTCACCGAAAAATACATTCAGACAGTTTGTATTTTATTTTTAGTTATTAATTTCATATATGTATTTTGCAAAATGTTACGATATCCAACATTAAATAAAAATTAATACAAATACCTATGATTTAAAAAAAAAAAAAAAATCTCAAGCCGCCGAAACTCGACGGCTGAATTTTTTTAGGCCGCCGAGAAACTTGACGGTCGAATAAAATAATTTTTTCTTTGATTTACACGGTTTTTGTAAGTAACCGTTTTTTCTATGTTTTTTTATTTAATTAGAAAATATTATGATTTATTTATTTTTTTATTGAATTATTAGAAATATTTTATATTTTTTTTAAATAGATGGAATACAAAATAATTTGATTTATTAGAAACACTGCAACAAATAATCCGGATCAACATTTTTTAGGCCAGATTTTTTGTGGCTGTAAGAAAAATTAAAATATTTCTTTATGTGTTATTGAAAAAAATAATTAAAATATTTCAGATCTGAGTTATTAATCCCGGTTTAAAAATTATTTCTGAGTAAATAAAGAAAATATTGTGGTGCTTTACATTTCAATTCTAAGATATAGTATCTATTTTGGAATTTTTTTTTTAAAGAAATCATTTCATCCGACAAAACAGAGAAAATTGAAATTTTTGCAAAAATAGAAGGACTACAATATTTTATGTATTTATCTAGAAGTGATTTTTGAGCTGGGATCAATAACTTAAATTTAATTTTTTTTTATTTTTTTCCATTAACATACAAAGAAATATTTTAATTTTTCTTACAGCCGCAGAAAATCCGACCTAAAAAATATTGATCCGGATTATTTGTTGCAGTCTTTCTAATAAATCAAATTATATAGTATTTCATCTATTTTAAAAAAATATATAAAATATTTCTAATATTTCAATACAAAAAATAAATAAATCATAATATTTTCTAATTAAATAAAAAAACCATAAATAAAAAATGGTTTCTGACATAAACCGTGTAAATAAAAAAAATTATGTTATTCGGCCGCCAAGTTTCTCGGCGGCTCAAAAAAAAAATTCAACCGCTAAGAAACTCGGCAGTCTGGGCATTTTTATAATTTTTCCAAAAATTTGGATATTTCTATTATTTTTTATTTAATATTGGATATTAATAAAAAATCGGCTTTATTTGTTACTTTTCTCTTTAATATTTGTCAGGTATATTTGTAGAAATAGAATACTAGCAAAGTAATTTTGGTGTGGAAACTTTTAATAAAATGGAAAACGGGAAAAGCAATTAATTCAATGGAAAAAACTGTTGTTTTAAGATCTGAGGAAAGTCACCTTCAAGAAAAATCTGAAGAAAATAGTTTTTACTGCTGAAAATTGGTCGTTGGATTTTCATCATTACTCGTAATTTACGCCTTAAATTTATCAAGCTATTTTTCTGGAAAAAATGCTATTGCCTCAATTTTTGTAGGCCCTTGCATACTGGATAAAAAATAAGCAGCAGACAGATAAACAGAGATGAACACAACACAAATTGCAGCTGAGCATACCGCAGTATAAATCATGGGAATAATTTGCGTCCGACGCTAATTTGAGTCCAATGATGAGTTCTCTAGTTTTAAGATCCGTGCAAAATTTGATCGGCACAAATTTTGAAGCAAACACGTACACATTTTAAAAGCGAATCAAACAATAAAGAAACTTATCACCGGGCTCAAACTTAAAGTCCAATAGGCGTCGGACGCAACCCGTTCTAGTGAATCATACCCAAATAACAGAATGACACAGAGCAAAGATATTTGCTATATAAAAACTTTATAGAAAATAGTGAAGTTACACTACTACGAAAAACACTTCACCGTTGGGCGAAATCGCAATCCGCAATCGGATTCCGCACCAATGGCTATCGGCCCAATAGGAAAGGTATACACATATGCCATCAGCTCAAAACTGATGGCGTTAATCGATATGTCATCGGCAGCGCATGTTCAAACAGACGGTGTTAGTACCCAACGCCATCTGTTTCTTTTTGCAACTGATGACAAATGTAATTAATACTGTCTGTTGGATTTTAATAGCCGATTGCAAAAGTGTCTTACAACATCTGTTTTGTTTCAGTTGGCGTTGGCAGGTCCTAATTTGTCATCGGTCATTAATTTTTGAGCCGATTGTGATGTATATATAATTGTTATGTTTTATTATTAATTCTTGTATTAATTAGGAGCTAGCCTCCATCATATATTTGTTAGTCATTTTTAAAACCCAGCAAAGCAACAATAAACATGCATGCATTATATACCCATATTTTAACCAACAATTAATATAGGCATCAACAACATATATATTAATCCATGCAACAAGCAATATATAAATATATAAAGTAGACAACAATTATAAACTAACAAGCTAGCAATATCACACATACAATAATATATAGAGCAATATTTCATTGTACCATAAAACTAACAATTGTTTTAAACCACATTATTAAAACCAACACCAAAGTGTCTGACCGCAAAAACCAGAAAACAATAACTATTTTACATCACAGACAACAATACATCAGCACCAAATCCCCCCCCCCCCCCCCCCGCCAAGTACTTGCACAGTAATTAAACTAATTCCAAGAAGAACTTACACCATTGGATACGAATGTCATGTAATGTGTTTTCTTTATACGGCATTTTGGACAGACGATACTGCATGAATAAATCAAAACATATGAATAACATATATAAGAACTTAATCTGAAAGCATGATAGAAACAAGTGATTGACAAACCTTTGGAAAAGACCGTGCATAATTTAGCATCTCTATGTTCTTCATTACATAAAACCCAGACTCCAATGAATTGCTTTGCGTAGGGCTTTGATCAAATGTGTATTATTTAAAACAAAATCTAATTAGTAGTGCAATTGGAACTTGAAATAAGTTGCAATGAAATACTCGATTAAAATATTTCTTACCTGAAACATTCTGACCTCAAGTGCTCTTTTCGCCGACATATGCCGACCTCCCAGGTGTATGTATGACTTATAAGCTCTAGAATTATTAAAGGTCAGTATATGGTACCTAAAAATAGGCCAATTTAGTATTTTGCATTTTAAATTATTTGTATTTTGCTTACTGCCATAATAGAGGAACAATATATAACTCCCGGTCATTATTTGGCACCGAGTCCAGCAAGTAAGCAACATTCTGTCTTGGGATAATAACGAGAAGCCTCCAACGTGCTCTACAATATAATTAATAAAATAATAAATCAATACAAACTTGTTAAAAATAGACAATAAACATGAGTAGAATTAGCAGCTTACCCAGCTTCGTGGCATGGTAAGAATACAAGACTCTTATCATGAAACTTTAGCAAGGCACCGACCAAGTACGAAAGGGATTGTTCATTGTCCAGGAAACCAATGTCAATATTATTTTGGGCACCTAATTCATTAACTAGCTTCATGCAATACCTGAAAATAGTCAGTGTCAGAATAAAATAAATGAGTTAATTGTAAAAATAATATATCTGTTTATAATAATAAATACTCACATTATCCAGACTTGGATAATAATAGAGACGTCGATCTTGTTATAAGTCATAAGATCACAGAGATCTGTCAAAACCCACTGTTACATAAAAGCCTTCTGTTCACACAGAAGTGTATGCACAAAGTTTCAGTATAGCGAGCTATACCTTTTAAACCTTGGTACACCTTTCGATTCGGATTGCAAGTGTACAATCCTATCGAGCAGTATATTCAGGTATCGATCCATAGGACGGTTTGAATATTTAAAGGACTCTACTTAGTTTCTAAAAACTCTAGAAGTCTGCAAAAGGTTGGTTTTGGTTGTTTAAATTCCTAAACAAATCAATAAGAAGATTTAAAACAGTAAAGTGGTTTTAATATGAATAAAAAGGCGTTTCCAGGGTTATGACTTTATCTCAGTTCTGCCTCGAGGTACCCGGTCCGTGTAGTGTCCTACACGGGCCGTATCCAGTGTACACGGGCCGGGTACTGTCGTACATGGTCCGTGTGGTCCCCGAGTGAATGCAGCAGTTACTGTTTCTGTGTGTTGTTCCTTTGTGTAGGGTTCTACTGACCAGACCTAATGTTCCTAAACCTCAACTGTCGTTTGTTGGTTCATTAACTTGGTATGGAATTACAATATCTGCCCTCGTCGGGTTCTAGATCTCAACTGTCGTATGTTGGTCCGAATTACCTAGTTGCTTGTTTGGTATACTAAAGGTAACCTCTATCCGTAGATATGAGAAAATGTTCACCTGTCGGCTACTACTTGGTTTCACCTTTCGGATCACTAATCTTACCTCATGTACTTAGTTTGGTTGAGAGATTATAAGGGCCAAAGTACCTTCTAGATTTGGCCATTAATCTAATGGTAAACCAATAAGAATCAAACAATTTAATCTAAGCAATTAAAATCAAACTCAATCAAGCAAACACAAATTTCAACACAAGAATCCAATAACTAACATGCAAAACAAAACATTTGATTATATCACAACCCTAGAAACTGAAAAGTCTATTCAAACATAGTTCTAAAACAAATAAAAGAGATGATAAAGGAAGTAGCCATGATAAAACACGAAGAACAAAGAAGATCCGTCGAAAATTCACGTCTTTCGCTTCTCAACTTCGTCTCCAAGCTTAGCCGCAAGCCCCAAACCCTAGATCTCGATTCTCTGCTCCAGAATCATCCAAGATACCTCCCTGTTGCTAAGGATCCTGCCTATATAGCCTCCCCACCGACCTTCCTTCTTTCAGCCTTTATTTCCAAAATACAGTTCTATTTCTGAAAGTGCTTGGCACGGCCCGTGTGAAAAGATACATGGACCGTGTGCCTATGTTTCTTCTATGGTCGAGTCAGCGGTCGAGTCAGTGGTCGTGTCATCAATTGAGTCGAGATTGACACCGTCCGCATGAGATGGCACACAGACCGTGTAGAAACTTCTCAATTCCAGACTTTTCGTCGATTTCGCCCGATTTCTGCAAAATAAGAACAAACTTGCAGCAGTACCACATTCTATAGATATTCAATGAAATACGATCGATTTAATAGTTTTAAACACAGGTTTTTGTACAAAATACGGGTCAGAATATAGATAAGTTTGTGAGATATCACATTCATTCTGAAACACTCCCAGCCCGATATAGCAGCGGAAGCCTCCTCCTTCAGATAGTAGTGTCGCAAGATATCTGTCATATAGTAGTTAGAATTCCAGGCCCAATTCGTCCAATGCCTCATGATCTACAAGGGGGACCCGACCCCATATTCCTCCTACAGGTATTGGCCGTCTCGGTAGCACCAATTCATTAGTCATCTTATTGGCCATCTCATTCATCACATCAGCAGGCCCTTATCATGTACAGATGAATGTATCACTATCGTGTACAGATAACACTTATTAAAAAAACACTAAGTTATTCAGTCAGGTGCCTTACCTGATTGCAGTTCAAGGTGCTAGCTTCTTGGGTAGGCATCTAGCAGTGCATGGTATCTGAAAAAACATATGTTGCTGCTGTAATCCTACTCTAGCTAATATCCATTCCCTTGCTCTTCCTGCATTCCTCCTAACAGGTCTTGACTGGATGCAAATCTTCAAAAAATGAAATCTATGTGATTGGATGTAAAGGCAAGGTCGTTCTTGCATATTTCATGTTATTGAAGATTTAAAAATCAATAAAATGCCAAATTAGAGAATTTTACCCTTACATCCAAACCAGCAGCACTGTCGGTGGTAATATGAATTCTTTATGGAGTGATCATTCTCAGTTTTTTCGTACCATCCCTGCAGCTCCTGGGGTCCCTTTCCCTCTTCGCTGTGGGTTCTGAAGAGTGTGAGTATGATTGGGACGACATTGCTGAAATTAAATTACAAATCAAGGAGTAAGGAAGCTCCAAAACTACAAATGCTGAAAAAAAACACTTAGAAAAACTAAAGATATAAAACTAAACCCTAAACCCTAGAACCATATTATCCATAGAAACCCCCTAACCCTAAACCCTAACAAGAAAACCCTAGAAAGATATAGACAGGGAGTCAGATGCGTAAACCTTCAATGATGGAGATCGAGTGCTCGGTGTTGTATTAAGGTGGCGGCCGACAAGTGATTAGAGACGGAGTCGCGGCGAAGAAAGCTAGCTAGTGACGACCATTTCGAGAGTGCTAAAACACTTTTGTGTTGTTGGATATATAGATTGAAACCCTTAACTAGAATGCCATCGGCTCCGTAGTGATTATCCCACCTACTCAGTAGTTTCACCGATGGCGTTATGTGGATAAATAACAATAGTATAGCAAACTTGAATGCGTATCATCTGCATTAATATTAGTGCGGATGTAGTCTACACGAATCTTAAAACAGATCGAATGGCCTAGATGTATTAACTAAAAAGATTCCCTTTTGAGTTAGCAGAGGATACGAATTCAGCAAACTTTGCCCCACGTTGGTATTTCTTAGAAATTGCTTTGTATTTAGAAATTGCTTAATTTGTATTGTCAATTCTATAGAAGTTTACCTTTACTAATTCAATACGTGGAGTTTGATAACACCAATCGAATTGTACATGCAAGCAACATTCCCTAATTTATCTAATTGTGCAATTAATCCACATAAGAGTTACCAAGTTGTGCAAACAACATAAACAAAGTTATCTACTCAAATAAACATCCATAAAATTCATCTCCTTATTTACAATTACAACACAACAATTAATTATAACACACCATATTCAATAATTTCTTTTGATTTTAATAAATTCACTATATTTTATTTGACACCTTACAAGAACATGTTTTATCTTGGTTAGGATCCAAAGAAATGGGTCAAACTAATTAATTTTCAACTAATAAAATATTTTCCAAATTAAATCATGTTTAGTCCCAAGTTTTTGGCGGTGTAGAAATAGACACATGACAGTGGACTTACGTTGTTATTTAAATTCTTTCGCAAACCACATCTTATTCAAAGGGAGTTTGTGTAAGAAATTAAACAACAATGCACTGTCACATGCCATTCATACACCACCAAAAACTTGGGATCAAAACATGATTTAATTTTAAGAACATGTTTTATTAGTTGAAAGTTAGTCTGACCCATTTCTTTGGAACCTAACAAAAAAAAATATGTTCTTGTAAAGTGTCAAATAAAATATAGTGAAAATCAAAAGAAAATGAAATTTATCACAAGTTGTCCAACAACTTGCAAAACATGCATGTTCTGAAAATTAAATCATGTTTTAAACCCAAACTTAAGGCAATTTAAAAATGGACACATAACAGTGGACTTACATTGTTGTTTAAACTCTTTCGCAAACCACAACTTAATTCAAAGGGTTTGTGTAAGAGATTAAACAACAATGCACTGTCATTTGTCTTTCATACACTGCCGAAATCTTTGGTTTGAAACATGATTTAATTTTCAGAACATGTTTTGCATGTTGTTGGACGGCTTGTGACTCATCTCACTACGTACAAAGTAATCCACTACTTCATATGAAGCAACAACACAACAATTAAAAAACAGATCACAAGCATCAACACATAAAGTACAATTAATACTACTAGTTGTTTTGTGAGAATCGAAAATACTTCTGCCTCATTTCGATATCTTGCAACTTGTCTGTTGGGTTGCATATGAGAATTTAAACTTACATTACTTAAATTGGCAATGTTGGTCGCACCAGCCCATCCATTGATTGCATTATGGACATTTATAAAATTTTCACCCCGGATTCTGTCTGGTCATCAAAAGCATCACAACAGTCAGCTTAAGACATCTATTGCAATAAGGATATGATGAGTAACTACTATTTTGGCTACTCATTTCGCCTATACAAAACAAAAAAATAACATTAAAATAACTAAAACCTAGTTTAAATTATTCCCTAATTTAAGAAACTATCCCTAAACATAAAATAAAGGAGAGAAGAGTGATCTAGCATACAAATGATGCCGGTTAAGAAAATGCTAGCTTCTTAGTCCGTCGATTTTGTGAATTAAGTTGATTTTTGCAGTGAGCTAGTGTTTGGGAATATCAAAGGATTAGGGATAATCGATCTAGGGTTTACTGGAATATATATATATATATATATATAATCTGGCTAATATGCTACGCGTATATAAGGGCCCCTCCGTGCTACGGCTCACTTTTTGAGTTTTCAAAATCCTAACGGTCGATCCGAACCGTTCAACATGATCTCCATATGAATATGTACTTGCAAACCAAATTTTACATTTTTTAGAATTTTTTTACTATTTATTAAGCCACTTTGAAAATCGCTGATCCAATGGTCCAGAAAAGTTTACTGTTGTGTACAAATTAGTGTTTTTTCAAAGTGGCTTAATAAATAGTAAAAAAATTCTAAAAAATGTAAAATTTGGTTTGCAAGTACATATTCATATGGAGATCATGTTGAACGGTTCGAATCGACCGTTAGGATTTTGAAAACTCAAAAAGTGAGCCGTAGCACGGAGGGCCCTTATATACGCATAGCACCGTAGCACTGTCCATATATATCTATAGAATCTGGCTAATATGTTATGCGTAGCATAGAGGGACTCCGTGCTATGGCTCAATTTTTTAGTTTTCAAAATCCTAACGGTCGATCCGAACCGTTCAACATGATCTCCATATGAATATGTACTTGCAAACCAAATTTTACATTTTTTAGAATTTTTTTACTATTTATTAAGCCACATTGAAAATTGCTGATCCAATGGTCCAGAAGATTTTACTGTTGTGTACAAATTACTGTTTTTTCAAAGTGGCTTAATAAATAGTAAAAAATTCTAAAAAATGTAAAATTTAATTTGCATGTACATATTCATATGGAGATCATGTTGAACGGTTCGGATCGACCGTTAGAATTTTGAAAACTCAACAATTAAGCCGTAGCACGGAGGCCTCTATGCTATGCATAGCACTGTAGACACTTCCTATATATATATATATATATATATATATATATATATATATATATATATATATATATATATATATATGACGAGGGATCTAGTTACCATAATTTTGAGTTACAACAAAGTTACAACAATCATTTTCTACATTTTCAAATTCCAAATCGTCGATCCAAACCGTTCAACATAATCTCCACAATAAAATGTGCTTCCAGATCAAATTTTACATTTTTTTGAATTTTTTTACTATATATTAAGATGGGTACAAAATTCAATAGTTTGAATTTGACTAGTTTTTGTAAAATACTTAATAAATAGTAAAAAAATTCAAAAAAATGTAAAATTTGATCCGGAAGCACATTTTATTGTGGAGATTATGTTGAACGGTTTGGATCGACGATTTGGAATTTAAAAATGTATAAAATGGTTGTCGTAACTTTGTTGTAACTCAAAATTGTGGTAACTAGATCCCTCATATATATATATATATATATATATATGAGCTATGGTGAGACGTGGAGTAAAACCAAGTTTTTATTCCATGGCACTATATTTCCATTTTGAAAATCCAAACAAGCGATCCGAACCGCTCAACATGTTCTCTATATTGAAATGTGCTTGGAGACCAAATTTTACATTTTTTGGAATTTGTTTACTATTTATTAAGCCACTTTGAAAATTGTTGATCCGGTGGTCCAGAAATTTTTACTGTTTTTTACTCTTTACAATGGATCAGCGATTTTCAAAGTGGCTTAATAAATAGTAAAAAAATTCAAAAAAATGTAAAATTTAGTCTCCAAGCACATTTCAATTTAGAGAACATGTTGAGCGGTTCTGATCGGTTGTTTGGATTTTCAAAATAAAAATATGGCATGGAGTACAAACTTGTTTTACTCCATGTCTCACCATAGCTCATCTATATATATATATATATATATATATATATATATATATATATATATATATATATATATATATGAGGAGGGATCAAGTTGCAACAAATTTGAGTTACAACAAAGTTACAACAACCATTTTTTCATTTTCAAAGTCCAAATCATCGATCCAAATCGTTCAACATGATCTCCACAATAAAATGTGCTTGCAGATCAAAGTTTATATTTTTTTTTAATTTGTTTACTATTTATTAAGTATTTTACAAAAAATAGTCATATTCAGACCATTGAATTTTGTAGCCATCTTAATACATAGTAAAAAAATTCAAAAAAATGTAAAATTTGATCTGCAAGCACATTTTATTTAGATAATCTTGTTGAACGGTTTGGATCGACGATTTGGACTTTGAAAATGAAAAAAATGGTTGTTGTAACTTTGTTGTAACTCAAACTTGTTGTAACTTGATCCCTCCTCTATATATATATATATATATAACATCACCACCATCAGTCCAATATATGGAGCAGATAGTGTATACTAAAACTGGAGTTCCAATTATTTACAGCATTGCCCCTGAGAATATATGCCATCGGTTCAATATGGTAACGAGTTGTTATTGCTTTATACTAACATTAACGGCTCATGTAACAAATAGATGGTAAAAGTCACCCCCTCAATGCCATCATCCGTTGAGCCAAACCGATGATGTCGAAGAGTCACTCAATACTAACTGTACTTAAAATATACTCGATGGCAATGGAGGGGGGGGGGGCCATCAACGCCATTGGTTGGTTAGACCGAACAGTCAATAAAAAGTTCAAATTAATTACAGTGCTGCCGCTGGTTACATACACCATCCATGCGGAAGGACATCAGATGGTAAATGGGCGATAATAAATGTGTTTTTTGTAGTAGTGTTAAGAAATAAAAAGAGGACGAAATTAAATTAAGAGTCTATATTATTAACGGGTACAGAGAATTAAGAGTCGTTTGCACACTTGGCCATGTCAGTAAATTAATTCATGAAAAACAAAACAATTTTTTTTTAGGAAATATAGGGGTCAACCCCCATTTTTTATATAACTGAAAATGCAGTACATATAATAAAGTTTTTTAAGTTTTTATAATGTAACAAAACGAAAGGCTAAACAAATAATACAAAATATATATATAGTACCCATTACATTAATGAATCTGCATTTATATATATCCCCTTCTATATATGTCCCTCCACTTCATATCATCCCTCCACCAACTCAAAACTGTTTAAAAATATTTATCTCAAAATTCGGTTGCATCTCTCCCTCCAAATGATAAATGTTAGGATCAGCATCGGTTCTCTCATTTTATTGTCGACATTTTATTATCTCAATTTAATTAACAAATTAACACATATAAAAGAACGTTCACTTTATTATAGTAAGAAAAATATTTTGTTTAGTTCACTTAATTAGTAAATGGGAAGTAATAGTTTGCATTAAGATCTGAAAGATTAGATATTGTGGTACAATTTTCTATATAATATATATAATACTTAATTTAATTTATTATTAGAAATTACTTTTGTGCTCTTTAAATGTTTTTTATAAAAGTGGGTACACCTCACCGATTTCCATTAATTGAAAGCCACTTGTTCTAGAGACATGTACCAAACCACTGGTACCATATATACTTCTGTCATACAAGACCCTAGGTATACGTACTATTACATGATCAGTACCAAAATAACACTGCAACCTACATATTAACTACACCAGATAAAGCAAAACACACATAGCTAACACAAAAGCCTGCATAGTACTACACTAACAAAACAGTTTAACACCTTAACAACTATTATTTAGATGTACGCTAAAAATAAAATATATATAAAAACTTATATTCACACTAAAATTATTCAAAGATTTTATTGTCATCACATTATTGGATGGTCTTTATAATTATAGATTTCAAATATATTAAGCTCAGAATGCATTGAGGCACATGTTATCCATTTAAAAAAAATGTCAAGCATAGCTGATCTGTCATTAAAAATGATATTGATTTTATATTGTTCATCAATAAATTAATGTTCCCAATCATGGGTCATGGATGACTAGCGTGGGAAAGCAAATTAAAGTGGGATTCAGCCATTCAGGTGAGATGTAATTAATTAAACAAATAAAACATAATGGATATATACACGGCAAAAGTTATCTTGTGCAAATATATATCAGGATGTCATAAGAGGTATGTATATTTATTTAAATGAAAAGGTAATTAATGGATCATTATTCCTGCATATATATATACACTTGTACGCTGACTATTCTTACTGTCAATGACTTGAACCCAAAGGAAAAGCCATTACCTAATTACTACCTAATATTGCGACTTTAAACAGTTCTTAGAGACAGAAGACGCAGTGCATGCAGCCAAAAAGAAAGAGAGAGAAGGAGAGAGTATATTGGCAGCCTCTTCAAGTTTTTTTTTCAAAAGAGAGACTTGTCTGGTAAATTGCAATTGATTTTGCCTTTTGATGTTAGTTAGTCTTTTACCAAAATACAGGTGCAAGAGGCAGAGGTTAATTGTTATCTCTAAGAATTTTAATTAGCGGAGCTTGCTTAATTACATGACTTTTTGAATCTCATTTGTAACAGGATATTGTACCATATGCATTATTATTATTATGGCCGTGTTGTTTTAGCATGTAGTGCTAACTCACTAAAACTTAACTTGTAATTTTTTATCTCCACTAGTATCTGAGTGTGGTACCATTGAACTCTTTTGTTCGAATGAAACTGATGGTATAACAACTTTTAAAATATATATATATATATATATATATATATATATATATATATATATATATATATATATATATATATATATATATATATAGAGATTGGCTAATGTAATAACGTTAGAACTTCGGCCGAAGTTCTAACGAGTCGTTTTTGCAATTTCAAAATCCAAACAACCGATCCGAACCGTTCAACTTTTTCTAAATATTGAAATGTGCTTGGAGACCAAATTTTACATTTTTTGGAATTTTTTTACTATTTATTAAGCCACTTTGAAAATCGCAGATCTGCTGTGAATAGTAAAAAACAGCAAAATTTTCTGGACCACCGGATCAGAATTTTCAAAGTGGCTTAATAAATAGTAAAAAAATTCCAAAAAATGTAAAATTTGGTCTCCAAGCACATTTCAATATTTAGAACATGCTGAACGGTTCGGATCGGTTGTTTGGATTTTGAAATTGCAAAAACGACTCGTTAGAACTTCGGCCGAAGTTCTAACGTTATTACATTAGCCAATCTCTCTATATATATATATATATATATATATATATATATAGATGGGCTATGGTGCATTGCAATGAATAGGCACCCTTGTGCATTGGACCATAAATCACTGATTCAAAGTCCAAATGACCGATCCAAACCGTTCATCTTGTTCTCCATATTAATATGTACTTGGAGACCAAATTTTACATTTTTTGGAATTTGTTTACTATTTATTAAGCCACTTTGAAAGTTTCTGATCCAACGGTGAACAGTAAAAAACAGTAAAATTTTCTGGACCACCAGATCAGAAACTTTCAAAGTGGCTTAATAAATAGTAAAAAAATTCCAAAAAATGTAAAATTTGGTCTCCAAGCACATATTAATATGGAGAACAAGATGAACGGTTTGGATCGGTCATTTGGACTTTGAATCGGTGATTTATGGTCCAATGCACAAGGGTGCCTATGCATTGCAATGTATAATAGCCCATCTCTCTCTCTCTCTCTCTCTCTCTATATATATATATATATATATATATATATATATATATATATATATGAGTAAGGCTACGGTGCTTTGCAAAGTAAACCACCCCATTTACTTTGGGTTACTTTTTGGATTTTGAAAATCCAAACAACCGATCCGAACCGTTCAACATGTTCTAAACATTGAAATGTGCTTGGAGACCAAATTTTACATTTTTTTGAATTTATTTACTATTTATTAAGCCACTTTGAAAGTTTTTGATACGGTGGTCCAGAAAATTTTACTGTTTTTTACTGTTTGCCGTCGGATCAGAAACTTTCAAAGTGGCTTAATAAATAGTAACAAAATTCCAAAAAATGTAAAATTTGGTCTCCAAGCACATTTCAATGTTTAGAACATGTTGAACGGTTCGGATCGGTTGTTTGGATTTTCAAAATCCAAAAAGTAGCCCGAAGTAAACGGGTGGTTTACTTTGCAAAGCACCGTAGCCTTACTCATATATATATATATGAGAATGAAGGGGCAAGAGTATAAAAATGAGATAAAAGTGAATGAGAGCAACAACAAAAAAAAGTGTCAATCCTCTTCTTTTTCTTGTTTGCATCAGATTAGTGTCTATTTTCTTCCCTTCTTTATGCAATAAAATTAGGTACAAACTTTTCAAATTAATTTCTATGATGAGACCACTAAATTTTGAACCAGCGACTTCTTATTATTCTCTCACATATAGAAATAATCTAATAGAAAGTTAAATACACTTAATGTATAATTAAACCTAGCTTGTAACCAAAAGAAATAGTAGCTCAATTTTAGTCTTTCGACCAATCAAAAAAGGTAAGTATGATATGAGCACACAGTGACACGGATTTTTTTTTAAAAAACAGTAAATAAAATAATCAAAGTTAAAGAAACGACATGATTGCTTCGTTTGTTATAAAAACAGCAAAAACCGAATTCGGGATTCGGTTAAGCTATTTTTTTCCGCTTCACCGAATGCGCTATTCGGTTAAAGCAAATTTTCACAGAACAGATCCCATAAACTATGTTAACTCCGTGTAACACCCCACCATTAACCGAATTCCCAATTCGGTTAAGATTTTTTTTTATTTTTTATTGTTAACCGAATAGGGGATTCGGTTTACATTATTTTTTTATTTTTTATTCCAAACCGAATAGGGATTCGGTTAGGTAATTTTTTTATTTTTTATGATTAACCGAATACTCTATTCGGTTATGATACTTCTAGTTGTAGGCATATCTGCAATTCTGTCAAATATTTTAATTTGATGTTTAGAAGTCCCTGTTTATTGCAATTTTAATTTAATCCGGACTATATGCATGGTTTCATAATAACAAGGGTGAATTAAATGTAATAGAATACTACGTACTTAAAATTTTATTATGTTCAAAGAACAATTTGTTTTTTATACATACTTTAATATTAACTCGTTATAAATCCTAATCTTAATCCTAGCATTGTTGAACACAAATTCCTTCAGAGAGCAAATACTCAAATCTCAACTCCTTAATCACCGTGATTTTTATTTTTACCAAAAAAAATATATTTTAATATAAATAACCACGTTTTTAAAAGAATTTTATTTCTACCCAAACCGCAAATAATATTGGCGGTTTGAATTAACAATTCAAACCGCAAGGAATATATGCGGCTTGAATTGTGAATTCAAACCGCATATATTATTTGCGGCTTGAATTGTTAATTCAAACCGCAAATAATATATGCGGTTTGAATCGCATTTATAAAAATCGGTTAACCAATCACCATTTCATTTATTATTTTATTAAATGGTAATTTTTCACCGATAACCCTAGAAATTTATTCACCGATAACCCTAAAGTTATTTTTATTAAGAAGAATTATATTATAAAAACTTATCAATAATATAAAATTTTATTTATTACTTTATTAAATGGTAATTTTTCACCGATAACCCTAAAGTTATTTTTATTACAAAGAATTATATTATAAAAACTTATCAATAATATAAAATTTCATTTATTATTTTATTAAATGGTAATTTTTCACCGATAACCCTAAAGTTATTTTTATTACAAAGAATTATATTATAAAAACTTATCAATAATATAAAATTTCATTTATTATTTTATTAAATGGTAATTTTTCACCGATATCCCTAAAGTTATTTTTATTACAAAGAATTATATTATAAAAACTTGTCAATAATATAAAATAAACTACCTCATAAAATACCATTTCCATTTATAAAATACCATTTCCATTTATATTATTGATAAGTTTTTATAAATAATTCTTTGTAATAAAAATAACTTTAGAGTTATCGGTGAAAAATTACCATTTAATAAAATAATAAATGAAATTTTATATTATTGATAAGTTTTTATAATATCATTCTTTGTAATAAAAATAACTTTAGGGTTATCGGTGAATAAATTTCTAGGGTTATCGGTGAAAAATTACCATTTAATAAAATAATAAATGAAATGGTGATTGGTTAACCGATTTTTATAAATGCGATTCAAACCGCATATATTATTTGCGGTTTGAATTAACAATTCAAGCTGCAAATAATATATGCGGTTTGAATTCACAATTCAAGCCGCATATATTCCTTGCAGTTTGAATTGTTAATTCAAACCGCAAATATTATTTGCGGTTTGGGTAGAAATAAAATTCTTTTAAAAACGTGGTTATTTATATTAAAATAATTTTTTTTTTGGGTAAAAATAAAAATCACGGCCTTAATCATGTCGTCAAACAACATCAAGGCTATTTTTTCATTTTACATATATAGTTCTGATAAAGTACAACTATCTATAACATTTAACAATTATCTATATATAGTTTATTTTACAGTTACAACTAATTAATGCATTTCAAGCAAGTCTAACTAAGGAGGGGATTCCAGAGCATAAAAAAGCAAAAAAAGCAAAAAAATTAAATTCTTTGGCTTCACCGAATCCCCTATTCGGTTAAGCCAAAAAAGCAAGAAATAAAAAAAGCAAAAAAATCAAAAATCGCCTTCACAGAATCCGGGATTCGGTTAAGCCAAAAAGCAAAAAAATCGACTTCACCGAATCCCCTATTCGGTTAAGCCAAAAAAATGGCTTATAGGATCTTCTGTGGCAACCCACTGTATCCCCTGTTAAAACCGCCAGCTTAACCGAATAGCGTATTCGGTGAAGCGAAAAAATAACTTAACCGAATCTCGGATTCGGTTTTTGCTGTTTTTATAACAAACGAAGCAATCATGTCGTTTCTTTAACTTTGATTATTTTATTTACTGTTTTTAAAAAAAATCCCAGTGACACAGCCCACAATTTTCAGTGGTCTATTCATCGATCAGTTAACAAAAGGACAATTTCAACTGGCAAATTATTCAGATAACTGTACAACTTTCTAATGAACCAAATTTTACTAAATCAAGCTCATGTGATATTTCCGTGCTAATTAAATGTGCTATATATATTGTTGAAACTCAATTAAAAAAAATTCTGTAACGCTATTAGCATGCATGGTTTGTTCAGAATTAAACTGTAGCGCCGCTATTTGAGAACCTCCCTCAAGTTCATAGAATAAAAGAATGCATGTTAAATAACTTCACAAAATATAGTTCAATGATAGAAAATCATTTTCCCTTTCAATTTGCATATTGCAGTTCACCAGAGTCTATAGCTAATACATTATACCATGCATTCTTTAGTATGCGTCAGTACATACATCTAAAAAGTTTATTTAATTGCTAGAAATATAGCCAAAAATACCACAAATAACATATATCAAAAATATAAATGGTACATATTATCTTTCAATTCTTTTATTAATTTTTCTAGTTTACATATGATAAACCTTGTGAATAGTGGATAAAGATTTTTTATTGTTCAATTTACTATTTGAACTTTCCAAATCAAGAAGAAAGGTCACACTCAGCTCGTTATCTCATTCCACAAGCAACAACCTATATAACTAACCTAACTAATCAAATTTAGTAGTGCATATATAAATTAAGGCATCGCTGGATTACATGTTTTAGTATCTAGCAAAGAGTTCGTTAACATGCTGAGTAAAGGAAACGCTCTAAATTAATTAAGAAAATAAATTCAAGGAAGCTGGGGATGAAGTACACATCTAACTTAGTACAAATTAAAACAATATCTTAATTACAAGGGTAGAAACAACTAAACAAATCATAGAACCTTTTTACACAAACTCTTTCTAAATCATCTTCTTTTTATTGGGTCTCTAATCACTCAAAAACATTAAAAATAGTTTCCATCTTTACTCCCACATGACCAAAGATCTACGTACTAGCTGGACCATGATAGTTGGCTGCAAATAATGAGAAAAAAAAATATTTAGATACTTAAAATAAGGTAATTAACATAGTGACATTGAGAAAACTTAATCTTGGTAGTCACTACCAAGCTTTCAAAAATAATAAGACATAAGAAACTTAAATAAAAAAATATAATTAATTAATATCAATAAATTTTCCTACTTACTCTAGAATATCCTTCCAACTAAAACCCTCATCCACTAAACCAGTTAGATTGAGCGTCTCTGACGGCTCGGATAAGCTTGATAAATTTGAGTACGTATTCGGGCTCACAGCCGGTTGAGCCACTTCCTCAGGTGAAGCCGCAACCAGTGAAGGGACTTGAGAGATATTAAACAAGGAATTATCAGTACCGTCACTTGCCAAACAGCATATTTCGTATGAAATGTCAGATTCTTGGTTGAAGGTGTTAAAATTATAGATACCTGAATTTGAGAAATTTGGCTGACAGAGGTTGCTAACAAAGCCGGTTTGAAGGACATTGCAACCCAAAACAAAATTCAATGCGTCAACATTTGTTGACAGAGGATCTAGATTGATTGCTTGAAGCAGGTTTTTTATAAGGTTCATCCTCGCTAGGTGTGCGACATCTGCTTGTAGCCTCAACGCACTTTCTAAGGGGTTTGTGATGTTGCCAAGATTCAACCCATTCACGGCGGTTAGAAGGCTAGGTAAATTGGACAGTATATCAAGATCTGTGCGTTGTTGGTGAGTGACCGGATCGATTCCCATCATGAGGAGCTTCTTTCTGATGTGGGTATTCCAGTAGTTCTTGATCTCATTGTCAGTGCGACCAGGCAAATTTGTAGCTATCATAGACCACCTTCAAAAGATTAATTAGAACATTAATTCAATTTGTTCTTCTAAACACAAGAGCATGCATGCTGTCAGGGTAAGTTTCAATTGAAAACTTGCAACCAATCCATACCTGAATAAAGTACGTAAACTAAATAAATTTGTATTCTTTTTCTTTTTAAGGTTAAATAATTTTTTATTCTTTAGAATGAGAACTTTAAAATTTCATTTGGCCATGTCGATATCAAAGTAAACAGATTCAGACTCATGATCGCATAAGCACTTAAATTTCTTCGTGCATGCGTGAGCATGTGAGAGAGAGAGAGAGAGAGGTCATACTTGTTACCAAGGACGGAGTGGAGGTGTATGATGAGGCGCTCTTCATCATCAGAGAATTTTCCTCGCTTGATATCGGGTCGCAGATAGTTGGTCCATCTGAGGCGGCAGCTCTTCCCGCACCGCTTCAACCCAGCCTTTTTCGGGAGGTAGCGCCAGTTTCCTGGGCCGTGTTTCTCTATGAATTCCTTCAGCTTCTCATCCTCCTCTGCTGTCCATGGACCCCTCTTCACCTCGGCCTCGTCACAGCAGGGTGCTCTAACCATCTATTTAGTTGTAGTATTTGTTATCTTGGAAGAGCTAATGTAACCTATAAGAAGCAGAAGTATTTTGTGTGAAGAAAAAAAAAGAACCTCTGTACATAGTTATAGATATTTAAATACTGAAGAAACTAAGAAAGCAAAATCTAGTCGTAGATTCTATGTATGAAACACTATAGCATATATAAATCTAGCGAGGAGAAGGGAATATTCTAAAAGCAGATGCATCTTAACAATGTTTCTACAAGAATATTTAGTAGATGCAAGATCAGAGGAAGAGAGATGGGAGAGAGGATGTACCTCAGGAGAAAGACACCTAAATTGAGGTGGAATTGTGAAATGATTTGAGCGATGATGGTGGAAACAAAGAGGTTTTATAGTGTAGTAGGTTGACCCGGGTCGCATTTTTTATTTGTTTATCTATTTCTTTTGTATACGTGTGTTGATTATATATATCCAGTTAGGGTTTTAGTGGAACGAGAAAATATCTTAGGATATGTACTAATAATGCTACTATATATGTGTTTCTCTGTTCATATTGGAAGTTTAGTAATGGCTGGATTTTATGTAACTTCCCCATATGGATATATTATATATGATCTGAAGATTTTTAAAATTAATAACTTAATTTATTGAGGGATCCACTTACAACAATTGTAAGTTACAACATCTTATAACAATTTAGTTTTGTGATTTTAAAAGTTCAAACAGTTGATTCAATCCCATCAACATGATATCTATATTAAAATGTGCTTGGAGATCAAATTTTACATTTTTTTTTAATTTTTTTTTACTATTTATTAAGTATTTTACAAAACTGTTGTTTTTAGACAATTATGAAGCACTGAAAAACAACAGTTTTGTAAAATAATTAATAAATAGTAAAAAATTCAAAAACTATATAAAATTTGATCTCCAAGCACATTTTAATATAGAGATCATGTTGAATGGTTTGGATCGACTGTTTGGACTTTTAAAATCACAAAACCAAATTGTTGTAAGATGTTGTAACTTACAAATGGTTTTTTTTAGACAAAAATGAGGGTCAAGTAACTTACAAATATTGTAAGTGGATCCCTCAATCCTCTAATTTATTATTTTAAGGCTAATCTTCAGTCCTCTAAAATTTGCAAACTTTTAACTATATATATTTATGGGCTTACAAATAAAGCGTTCTAGTTTATGTACCACCTAGCTAGTTAATGTTTAACTACATTTGATTGCTTTATTCGTATATATACATTTTGATTTATTTCAATCAAATATGACCAAGGTTATAGTAAATTTCCATAATTTTATCAAATTAAAACTACATTTGATGCAACAATCAGAACAACAATTTTGCAATTAAGTACAATTTTAGTTCGCAAAGGCATTTTATTTATTTTATGTTTCAAACTCAAAGAAGAAATTGTTTTCCAAACGTACAATTTCAGTTGTTAACTAATTAATACAAACAATATATACAGAGAGAGGTAAGTTCGGAATTGTCTGCAAATTTTGTGAGGAAATTAAAAAGAGAGGTCCTCTTCTTTTGCTCAAAAATAATAAATATAATAAAAATAGTGCAAACAGTTAATTTTTACACTTATCTTAATGGTAGAATGTTTATGAGTTTTATGTCGTCTGTTTTTCATATATTTTACTTCCATATAAATTACAAAAATTATAGCACGTAATAATAGATTTTATGTTTTAGTAATTATACATAATTTTGAAGTGATTTCAAAATCGTTAGTGCAAAATAGTTTTTCTTATATATCTAAGTTGTATTTATACATTAGTTGTTAGTGTTTTAAGTAAGCTTTCAGTATGTTATCTATTTGTAAATAAAAAAAAATATAAGTAATTTATAAATAATTCATAAAAGAATTAGAAATTATGTTTAATTCGTGAATAACTCATCATAAATTATACAAAATATTTTTACTACTAACTACGAATTATACTAAATTAAAGTTTCAATTTTATATATCTACACACACATCCGATCTTTCATAGAATTGTGGATCAAAAAAGATCCATTCTCCTACGTAAGACCATGCACGTTATGGATGTCAGGCCTAAATTAATTAATGTATTGCATCTAGCCAACCAAAAGTTGCAACTTCCACAGTAGATGTTTCCTTCCCGTTTGCAGTCAAATATTATACAAGAATTGTTGCAATTTGGTGTTAATTAATAAAATAGAAGTTGGAAGTGAATTAGGTCTCTTTGTCTCCCAATTGGCTACTCTTATATTATCCTTAATGTTGCGGGTGAGATAATTACTTTTTAGATACTCAACTCTTAAATAATTTTTGTGATTTTAAGACTGAAATTTAACTAATAATAATGTACAATCTACTATATGTCAAGTAATTCATTTGAACCAAAATGAATACTCATTGTTGCAGTTTAATTAAAACAGTTGTTGACAGTCGCGCGTCATGTATTTTGATTTTGATCAAAATGTGTTTAATAGCTATAAGTACTTTCTTTAATTTCAAGTTCACACCCATCACAAAAATGGTCATTTGTTATTGATATTAATATTTTTTAGAAGTAGTTGGTAAAAAATGCATAACATTTTTGAAGATGAAGATCATGACTCATCATGAGGTAATAATTACTACAATATAGCATATGTTGAATATTGTAATTTACATATCATATATGTATATGTATATGTATGGATATGTATATGTATATATATACATCTGTGTATGTATATATAATAATAATAATTATTGATTATGCAATCCGACTAAATGATGGACATCGTACGCGTAGTGTTGCAATAAGACCGGCCTATAATCACTAGAGGAGAACCAGACATCAGGAACGGTCAAAAAAGGACATCAGTAACGAACCTAGGGGCGATACTGATCCAGGTATTACTGATAGTACCACTAATCAGGATCGGTCAAATAGCTGATACTGATCTCATAATCAGGAACGGTCGTTTGTTTTAGCCGATCCTGATGTTGACAATCAGGAACGATCGTTTATTAGCTGATCCTAATGTATACAATCAGGATCGGTCATTTGGTTACAGCCGATATTAATAATGATAATCAGGAACGGTCGAATGTAAATAGCCAATACTGATGTGGATATCAGGATCGGTCGTGACGTATTAGCCTATAATGATGTTGCATAATCAATAATTGTTTATTATTAATTAGCATATCCTGATTCGCTAATCAAGAGCGGTAAGAACCGATCTTGATTCATTAATCAAGAACGCTCTATTAATTACAACCGATCCTGATTTAATCAATAACGGTTATTAATTACAACCGATCCTGATTCATTTATCAAGAACAATTGTTAATTAACAACTGATCCTGATTCTCGAATCAACAACGGCTATTTATTAACAACCGATCCTGATTTATTTTTTATTTTAAAAAAAAAATTATATTTGGCCAACTACCATATATTTTTGCTGGCCTATATATGAAACAAAACCAATCTGAAATAAAGATAACACATCCTAAATTAATCCTAAATTAAACAAGTTCAAGTTCACCAAATTACAATAATCCTAAATTATTTTACTTTTTTCCACTAATACTTCCTTCAAGGCTCGAGAAAACCTCCCAAATTTTAATTCTTGTACATATTTAATTTTTCAAAAATAGTCACAAGTACCAACACACTTAGTTGTCATACTTTGCTCCAATCAATTGGGAAGGAAAATCGAAATTTATATCATTAGAATTCCTATTGATTGGAAGGGATCCATTTATAATCGAAGGGGAAATTAATACTCTCAAATTTAAGGATATTGGTGAAGTAAATTGTTCGATGATAATTTCTCTAGGGTAAGCATAATGAGGTCAATCATGGGGTGAATAAATTGTTCAAGAGAGAGGTCATGAATATTTTAAAGTTCCAAATTTTTATTGTCATGCCAATTGTACCAAACCTAAGCTCTAATTTAATTTTTAACAAGACCTTGAGATTGTATGGTTAAACCTAGACCGGACCTTTGACCAGCTGGGATGTCGTTGCTTGAGGACAAGCAACAATTCAAGTTGGGAGGCGTGATCAGAGTTAAAATAATGATGATTTACGTAGGATTTTGGCTTAGGTTTTGCATATTTTCTCGCACTTATGTTTAATTAATTAGAGAAAAAGGCTACTGTCACCCTTCTTTATGTTTTATTGCAGAAAACAGGTTTTGGGACTATTTTACACCAAATGAAGCTAGAATCAGGTCAATCGGATCAGCGACGCTTATCGACTAAGTCCCTGTTACGGTCTGTATTGCCTAATACGGACCAGGCCTAGCACAGACCAGAAGATAGCGCTAGAAGCATTAAACCCTAACCGTCAAGGTCCTAATACGGACTGTATTGACCAATACGGTCCGTAACCGAAGGTGCCTCTTGGGGAATAACTGCCGACAGCTGTTTCCAGATCAGTTTCTTAGCCCCTACTCAACCTCCAGACGTCCCTCAACTCCTATATAAGACCCCTGGGCAGAAAAATAACTTATCTTTGTAATTAGGGTTAGATTTGATTAAAGTGAGAAGAGATGAGTGTTTGTAACAATGCCGTTCCGCGGCTAAGTTCATTTTCTTAGGGCTAGGCAGTAAACCTTGTTACTCTTGATATTTTGATATGTATATTTTTGTTGATTATGATTTCTTGTTGTTGAAACGAAATGCTTTTGTGATTTACTATCTCTTCATATAACTTCAATGATCTAGTTTGAGTCTGTTAGGGTAGTGACAGTACTTTAATGGTAAGAGAAACTATTTGTATGAATTAGCCTCGTTGAGATCTATTAGGTTTATGTGAAGAAAACCTTAGCGGGGAAACCATAAACCAGACCAACAAAATACGTACCAAATTCCATCACTTGCGTAAGGAAAATCGCAGTGATCTATGTAGTAATTTGGGGTATTTAAGAGATCAGTCATTTGCGTAAGAAAAATCGCAGTGTCCTTTGTAGAATCTTGGTGAAAGATCTGTCATTCTTGCGTAACATAAATCGCAGTGACCTATGTGGTGTCGTTCATTAAACAACAACAGGAAATCAGACGCAACAGGAATATATTGTCAAGGTAGATTGAGTGGCAATGGTGTGCCAAAACCCTAGGAATTCTCATCTCTATCTTTATTTTAATTATTTTTAATTGTTTCCTAATTTACATTGATCACAACAACATCTCTCAATTTTCAGATTTCATCTAGCCTTTCGAAAGATTGTGATTCGATCGCTCAAAGCACTGAACCAATATTCCCTGTGGATCGACCTCGAATATACTACTCGATAGGATTGTGCGCTTGCAGTCCGAACCGATAGCATTTCCGAGTTTATAAATATTAAAAGAAACATTGCTCTCTTTTGAGTGATCACGGAGCTCATAAATTGCTACGTGAATACTCAGGAAATGCCTTTTGACGAGTACCTATGGATCGAGGCAAAGTTCTAGGATGAATTCGTCATAATGAAGACCTCAAAGGCATTTCGGGTATAATTGGAGGTTTTTTTCTTTGGATTGCTGTGTTCTGATGTCATGGCGTGCCAAACTGTTTTAGTTTGTTTTACTTTAATGTCATGTTCTTATCTATTGTGTTTGGTATTTGTGGTTTTACTTAGCGTTTGAAGACAGTAATTTCTAGTTTAATGCTTCTGGATAATATTATGTGCTATATTTTCTTGTAATGAACTGGCTTAGTATGTGTGGTTATCATTTTGTGTTACTTTCATATGTATGGTGGTTATCATGTCTGTACTATGGACTTTAGAACCCATTATTTCATATAAATTTTTTGAAATTTTAAGAACTAAATAAATAAATATTTTCTAAGTCTTTAAGCAACAAAAACCAGAACATCCAGAAGAACAACACCATGCCGCACCACTTAGGCTCCCGTGGGTATGTTGGGAAAGAACAAACTTTCAGGAAAAGCTCTGAAAGATTATGAGAACAAGAAAACTCTGGGCTTCGAAGATGTGCCTCCAAGGTGTGCTAACTTTATATTGGCACGTGCCCGCACGAGCAAGAATGGGAAGGTTACCATGACTGAAGATGCAAAAAATTGGCTAAGGACCTGGTAAGTAGGATTCCTTTTGAAAATGCTAAGTTTTAATACCTCATCAACTTACTTATTGTACCTTATGTAATCAAAACAGGAAAAAAAAAAGCGGAACAGCTCGGTAATGGTAAGTGGACACCTGAGAGGCAGAAGGACTTACTCACGGCTACACTAGAAAATTCAGAGCACGGAGGCCGAACCAGGGGTGTTGGTGGCTTAGTTACCTTGACGGCTCCCTTTAACAAGGTGAATGAACCCAAATCTAAGAGAAGACATCGAGCCTCAAAAGAGGAGATTGAAGCCCTTGTTCGCGAGAAGTGGGCTACGAAGGGTGTGGTCTTGCATAAAGAATTATCACAATTGCCGGCGCAATTAGTAGAGTTGCAACAACAGTCCAGTTCATCGGGGTCACAACACCCACAAACGGTGGAAGAGATATGCTCTCTGGTGGGGCGAACATTAGAAGATCTGCAAGTCAGCCCCCCGGGTGTCGTACGAAGTAGTGCGGGATCTACAGAAGTTGACCCCTTGGATTTTATTCAGGTAAGTCACCTCTCTTGCTTGCTGATTTTTTTTGCGTGTTGCTTGGAAATCTGAAATACGGGACGGTGAACTGATTATTATCTTTTATGTTATGCCAAATCGTTAGAATTAGGTGAATTGAGTTCTTAAATTGTCAAAATTCTTTAATGTACAAGTGGCATGACTCAAAGAAAACTAACTTGTGAAAAATAATTCGTCTATGCTTTATTCTGCAAGAGTTGAGGAATTGCAATTTGACGGTCGACTTTGACAGTGGGCCTTTAGTTGTGGCCAATGGCCGGGTCTTCCCGACCAACGATGATTCGAGGCCCCAAGGGAAACCCCTCCTAGCAGGTCACATGATGGTACAGGTGGAAAACAAATGAATTATGTAACCAAGTGTCAGTTCCCATTCGGAAAGATGATATCGTTTTCCTCTAAGATGCCATAGCATCGTGCATTCAATGGCCAAAGAAGGGGATACATTTGGAAGAGGTAAAATTAATAAACCCAATTTGGTTTTGCTAACGAAATTACTTAATAATTTGGGCTTGTTTCGGCTGAAAGAAGGGCATACTGAAAAATAAAAATGCCTAAACCCTAAACCCTAAATTAAATTGGGCTTACTATCTTTAATAAACTTATAATAGTGATATATTCATCGTGTGTGTGTGTGTGTATTTCAAAATATCAATACATGACTGGACTGTGGTATGATATGAACTGTGTAAAATGAGGAAAATGATTTACAAATAGGGGCTCTTCTGTTGGCGAATGAGGAGGCCAGTCAACATGTCACAGACATGGCCGTCGAGGTGGCCGAGGATATGGGAATTGATGGTCGGCTACAGCTTGTCAGTCAGACAGAGTTGGAAGAAATGGGGCTGATATTCCAAATGCTACATGACAAGTGATCCTTCCTCATTTAATGAAACTTATCTCTAAGTCGAGGGTCAAATTGGAAATATGGGGGCTCAAATTGAATAATATAGTAAAATTTTGTAACAGGCGATGAATATTTATTAATTGAAAATAATTCATTATTGCAAAAAAAAAAAGGAAGTAAAAAATGACCTCCATTTGAATGCATGTTTCAAATAATAATTATTTTTATTTATAATAATATTAACTTCGTTAAACTAGTAAATGATTAAATTAATAAGATTAGGTGGGGGAAAAATGTTCATTTTAAATATTTTACGGTAAAAGTTTAAGGTGGGTACATGAATAATCCCCCCCATTGAATTTTTCTTTTCTTTTTCTGACGCAGGAGAAACAATTCAATTGATGCTTAAGATTTGGAAAATCTCTTTGAATTCAATGACAAATAGTCAAATGAGGATCTAAGAGGGTGTCACCTAGCTTATCACTGGCTTACGCCAATGCGTAGAATATTGAATCCGGTTGGGAATTTTATGTTTATGCCCCTATAATAGTGTACGGTGTTGTACTTGTACAATCTTCAAAAAAAAAAATTGTAGTTCAAGAAAAGGAACCCTCCAAATTAACAGAAATTATAGCTTCTCAAATTTTTCATTCAAAGGAATTTCTATGCTGGTATACTTATATTTGATATTTCCGTTATTAGTTTGCTAACCAATTCTTAATTAGTTGTCTTCTATCAACTTGGTTTTTTAATTAATTTATGGATTAATTTGAGTTAATTGACGCACCTAATTTAACTGACACGTAGTTTAAAGCAAATTGATGGTTTGGACGTGTAACTGTGTATATATAAATTATAATTGCGACTGTCGATACCAATTAAGGCATGATTTGTACGCAATTAATACCACTGGTTCATTTAATATAAATAGAACCAGTTGCCAATTTGATGCCTCAAAATGTGGTATACAAAGGAGGTATTATCAGATTAAACATATGCAATAAGCACACTTAGTCAAATTTAAGAACTGTGTAAGAAAAAAAATATTAATTTTAGAAAGGAAAAACATGAATCACGTCACAAATAGTCATGATCTGCAAGTAAGATTTTCATCTTATTTTTAAGATTTAGTAGCAATTAATTAAATAATTAATGTAGCATTATAATTATTAGATCCTATGCAGATATTATAAGCGTGGTTTAATTGCTGGTGCTACTGTCTTGATACATGGAATGGTTTGGTGCTCTACCTGCCATCAATTTTTATTGGTCCTCTTCCTCTATATATGTCCTCATATTTTGGTGTGTCAAAAGTTTTAATGGTTATCCATTAAACAAATTACACTAGACCATGAGTTTTAACAAACACAATTTACAAAATTTATAATTAAGTATATTTATTTAGAGGGGGGTTACTTTGATATTTTTTTCATTCTTACAAATTTGATAATCTTCGAAAATAAAGCTTAAATTTAAAATTCAACATTATAGGAAGATTTATATATTCCACATCATATTCATGAAAAATGATAAGATTTAGCGTATGTTTCACCTACGTACATTGAGCAACTTAAGATTTTAACAGTCCAAAATTATAAAAAAGAAAAATAATATTTAATTGTTATATTATTTAGAGGAGGGTTCAAATGCCTTCATTTTTTGTACCTCCATCATGCCTCTATTTTTAAAAACTTTAATAACTCAAAATTTAAAACTTAAAAAGTCAAAATAAAACCGTTGAATATGATCTACATCATTTTATTTATGTACATGTAAAAAATTATGACATTTCAACTTTGTTTTGGTTGTCATTAAGAGTTTGTAAAAATGTACAAATGTGGATAATTTCTAGACATTGATTTTTCAACTTATTGATTCACATAAAAACAAAACCGAAATGTGATAATTTTTTATAAGCAGATAGAGAAAATAACATAGATCACATCTAACGGTTTTATTTTGAGGTTTATGATTTAAATTTTGAGTTATTAACGTTTTAAAAATAGAAGCATGGTGGAGGCACAAAAAATGAAAGCATTTGAACCCTCCTCTACTATTTATATATCCAATAACATATCTATAATCATTTTTAATATTTAATTGCATTTACTTTGTTTTAAAATATATTATTAAGATTCTTAAAATAATCATTGTCAACTGATTCCTCCTCATTTATTTATATATTGTGAAATGGGGCAAGTACAAAGTATCAAATGGAAGCTACTATTAACTGATCTTCAACCTATCTAATTGAACATACTAGCTAGAGATCAGTTTCAGGTTTTGGCCAACTCAGATAAACATTATTTTGTACTGAAGAAGTTTCTGCCAACTAAAAATATACATATTATAGATCGACTCATATTATAGATCTATATCTTTATTTTTAAAATTTAAATAGTTAATCCGAGCTGTTAAACATGATTTTCATATGAAAATGTGTGCAAGTAATATAAAATTCTAAGAAATATAAAATTTTATCTGCAAGTACATTTTTATATTCAGATCATATTGAGTAGTTTAGATCGACTGTTTAAACTTCAAAAATAAATATATGAATCCATAGTACGGATTGTTTTGTAATATGCATGTTATCATAGCTTCATTCAAAAGTTTAAACAATTTTTGTCGTGCGGATTGAGAATTTAGCCTCGTCAATGGATGCTTATTTTGGATTCGGCCTGAGGCTTGCAAATAATATTGTTCGTTTTCTAGCTCAAACTTTCTATTTATCTATGAGATTATAAATTTAGTTTTCTTTTTTTTTCTTTAACACTGGCAGCGGCTATGAGGTTGATTTTTTAATTTAGGTGTAAATTAAGAACAATATACATGTTCTAAATTCTATTGGACGGAGATGTATGTAAAAAGCACAATATAATGGGTTTTCAAATAAAAAAAAGGTTAGGTGGCAACAAGTTTAATAGGTATTGAATCAAATTTAGTCCGATGCAAGATCAAAACTGTCTAATCCGTATCAAGATTCTTGCAAACAACTCTAAGATTCATACAGATCAACTGTGCACAAATCTCGATGCGTCTCCATATGCAGTTGGAAGGTTAAGGTTAAGTGCACACTGCACTGTAAGAACGTCTTGTCATATCCCTTAAAAATATTCTCCTTTTAATTTACAAGTGCACGCATGGAGTTCCTAGCATCATAGCAAGCTATGAAATGCCACCTTTTTTAATTTGTGCTATAAGCTTGCTTGAATTTATCTATAAGCTAGAGTGACATTGTAAGAAGCAACATTTGGACCACATTTACCTTGTAGAATAATCAGATCAATGTATGGATGTAAAGATATTTGAATTAAACCAAGGTTGCTTATTGCAACAAGCTTATCACGTATCTATATAAAAATGAAAATAAATGAAACAGTTATAAACAGAACCTCCAAAAACAAATTGCTATGTGATGTTGAAAGGGGTTGAAATTAAGCATCAAGGCACTTGTCTAAAAAATTAATAATTAACAAGTCTGTTTAATTATGAGATAGATAGTTAGAGCTGTCTGAAGTTCTTTAATGCATCAATTGCTTCCAGATTAAATGGAATGAAAAGAGAACTGCCAACTACTCTGGACTCTGCTTCACTTGATTTGTTGATAGAGAATTACATCCCCAGAGCTCGTTATATTCCACAGTCAGTGGCGAAGAGCCAGCGAAGCCAGAATTTTGTTAGAAATAAGCAAAAATATTTATAGTACAACTAAATAGGAGAACATATATGTTGCAAAAAAAATTTAAGATAACAATAATTACAACATCAATCAAATAAATAAGAAGTCGAGATAATAGAAATGAATATCAAAAATTTCAACTAAGTCAAAAATTTATAACAAATATTATTTTACAAATCACAAATTAGTGTCAAACTTAAATTAAACAACAGAGCCACATGAGCATTACAATAAATTAGATATTTTTTAAATGGCTAACTCATCTATAATTTAATTTAGACTGGATGAAAACAAAAAATCTATCATTCTTTTGTAAAATAGATGTTTTGGGTGGGGGAACATGATGAAGAAAGGGCCCAATAGTTGAGATTCTGATGTTGCAGCCCAGCGACATGTATTCGGTCCGGTTGGTCTTTGCCTTCAGCCTCCGGTCACATAACCACAGTCCAATTTATGCACAAGATCTTGAAAAATCGAGAAATGAAGTACTGAACAACTCATCAGTGGACCATGTAACGAATTCATAGTTTCTGAAGAACGAATTCGAACCGTTGGATCTGATTAACAAGAATATTAAAGAGGCTCGTGCATTACAGGTGTGGACCGGATTTGTCCGAATTCTGATCGGACGGTCAATATTACAAACCCAAAATCTGAGGTAACAGCGCCATTTCTTACAACCTTTTATAAAACCCTTCTCTACCTCTGTTGGCGCCGCCCTCTTGCTCTTCCTCTTCCCGGCTCCATTCCTTCCCGCCTGAATACTAAAACCCTAGCGCCATGGCAACTACTGCATCCTCTTTCGCCCCCAAGCGAAGCTACCGGTGTACTCCCTCCCTACAGCAGTTCTATTCTGGCGGTCCGTATGCCGTCTCCTCCGACGGTTCGTTCCTCGCTTCCGCGTGCGGAGAAGAGGTGAAGATTGTCTCCGCCACCGACGCCTCCGTCAGAGCTACTATCTCCGGCGACCCTGACGCAGCCGTGACCGCGCTTGCTCTTGGACCAGACGATCGTCTCCTCTTTACGGCTTCTCACAGTAGGCTCATTAGGGTTTGGGATGTTTCTTCTCTTCAGTGCATCCGTTCATGGAAGGTAAATCATTTGGTTTGCAACAGTCGGGGTTTGATTTTTCTAAAGCTGGCTAGCAATTCAAGTTGAACGCGGTTAAAAGGTAATTTAGGGAGATTGTGGGATGAAGAGTCATAATATTAACAGGAGTGTCCTTGTTAGTTTAAATGTTTTCCTGCAATGGGAAGGTTCTCCTTTATACTGGTTCAATTTCATTTGATCCATCAATACCCTTTCTTTCACCACATCACTGTGAAATTTGTATTTCACTATTAGTTCAACGCTCGAGTATTGTTTGCGAGTGACCTCTTAAAATAAGATGTTCAATAAGCTAGTGATGGCCCAACCAAGTACCAGTACCATTTATGTGAAACACATTGGATGAACAGGACAGAGGCTGATTGCAAATTATTAGAAGTTTAGGTCAGCTACTATATCCTTACCCTCTTGTTGTTTGTTTTTCTATTTTGGGAATCCGGAACAGGGGCATGATGGCCCAGTCATGGCAATGGCATGCCATTCGTCAGGCGGTTTGCTGGCAACAGCTGGTGCAGATAAAAAGGTATTGGTGTGGGATGTCGATGGTGGCTTTTGCACCCATTTCTTCAGAGGTCATGGTGGGGTTGTCACCACTGTCATTTTTCACACTGATCCCAACAAGTTACTGGTAATTTTTTATTGTGAACCTTTTTATTTATTTTTTTTTTTTTTGTA
This sequence comes from Carex myosuroides, assembly GCA_028015225.1. NCBI lineage: Eukaryota > Viridiplantae > Streptophyta > Magnoliopsida > Poales > Cyperaceae > Carex > Carex myosuroides. Next base: position 499,331 of record CM051489.1, on the reverse strand, counting down.
AGTAGTTGGTCTTTACCTATTGTGACTTTTTAAACTGAATTATATAGTTTTGTGGTAGGGAATTTTAAATCCCAGTCTGAAGGTATGTTTGTAATTGCTGCTGGTACAGACTGATTGAATAAGTGATAATGTACAACCCCCAACTTGTGAAACTAAGTGCTGAGTTTTTCGGCATTTGTGCAATAAGTATGAAAACAAGTTGGAAAATATTTAAGAAGTTATTCAAATTTCAAATTGATGTGCACATTTATATGATCATGATTAGTTGGGTCTTTTCAGCTTTTCTCAGGTGGCGATGATGGAAGTGTTAGAATTTGGAATTTGGAGAGCAAAAAGTGTGTAGCAACATTGGAAAAGCATTTTTCAACTGTGACCTCATTGTCGTTATCCCAAGATGGGAATACATTGCTCAGCTCAGGAAGGGATAAGGTTCTTTTATTACAGCCTCATTTCATATTTTGTTATTAAGTTCAACACACAAGTACAAAAATGCTCATTTTTCTGATATAGAAAGCACCTTGTTGCTCACTAAGTCATCATGCAGCCCCTGTAGTTGTTGTTAGTAGGACAATTTTTTCATTATATATGCATCATGTTAATGGTATTTTTAAACTTATCATTGGTCCAAAATAGTTACTGACCCCCTTTAAGTACTGGATGGTTTAGAAATTAGAAGCAGATTTTTGTTATTCATTGGTTATTCTGGAGGATAGCTGAAATGTGGTGTTCTTTTCTTTTTGGTGATTTGATCATCAAAACTAGTTTCTGGTGCTTTTTTTGTGCGCCACAAGATCTTTTATGTTATTTTTAAGAACTAGCAGGTGTTCCTTTTTTGTTTCTAAAACATTTTTTTTACACAAAGAAATCAGCCTGTGGACAGGCTAGTTTTTATTTTCTTATCCTTTTCAAATTCTTGGTAATAACCACTTTCTATTTTAATTTTATGAGTTACTGGATCTCTACAGGTGGTTAATATATGGGATGCATTGAAGTACACGTTCAAAATGACAGTGCCAACCTATGAGATGGTAGAAACTGTTTGTATGATTAAGCCAAACCACAGCATTTTTGCTAGTTTAAGCGTAGAAAAAAAGAAAAAACTTAAGGGGAAGAAAACAGCTGATTCACCATCTTCACAAGTTTATTTTCTAACTGTGGGTGAACGCGGTGTTGTACGCATATGGTGCTCTGATGGGTATGTATTTCTTTCTTAATTTAAATGTAGAGTTACTATTTATTATTTAGCCATGCAATTTTCAATTTTTAGCAAGTTGAGCTACAGTTTATAGATCCTAATAAAAGGGCTATAAGTTCCTCCTAACACGTACACATGGAGGACGCCTATTTCCTATAATGACAATAATTCATTAATTATAATCCCCTTTTACAAATTCTGGACCAGACATAGCAGATTGCTTTATTTCATGTTGTATGCTTTTGATCATTAGTTCTGATACCGGTCTATAAAAGTTGGGTTTTTTTTAGCACCTGCTGCAAACAATTCCATAGGATCCCTGGAACAAGATGTTTTGTGCTGTCAAGTTTTGATTAATATACATGAATGTAGTCAACAAGGGCTCCCGGTATAAAAAACTGCATGATCTACCAGCACTTCTATTTTTATCTATTTCTTTGATGTAATATTTTTTCTGAATAATTCAATAGATCGACTTGTATATTTGAGCAACGGAGTTCTGATGTAAATATTACATCTGACAAAGAGGATTCCAGAAGGGGCTTCTTGTCTGCGGTTATTTTACATGATGATCAGGGGCTGCTCTGTGTCACTGCAGATCAGCAGTTTTTATTCTACCGCGTTATTAAATCTGATAAAGATGAATTTGACCTTGATCTTTATAAACGCCTTGTTGGTTACAATGAGGAGATTCTTGACATGAGGTTCATTGGAGAAGAGGAGAAATATCTCGCCGTGGCTACTAACTTGGAGCAGGTATTTATATTGCCTTGTCAAGCATAGTTATGCTGGCAAGCTTGTTCCAGTTCTAGTTTATAACTGTAAATATTTAGCCAAGGAGAGAGAAACAAATAAAAAGATGACTTTTGCGCGAGCACAGATTTAAGTAGACAACAGCAAAATAAGGAATGAGAACCAATAAACTAGTATTCTCCTTGAAGACTCCTGTCCAGCTGTACCTGAGGTTACAAAATTAATGACAAATATAGTAGCTGATTATCTATACGATAGGTCACTATATCTATTTTTTTTTCTTCATGTATTAATTTGAAATTTTTTACAGGTGAGGGTGTATGATGTTGCAACAATGTCATGTGTGTTTGTGTTATCAGGTCACACCGAAATTGTTGTATGCCTTGACAATTGTGTTGCTAGCTCAGGACGTACACTCTTGGTGACGGGAAGCAAAGACAATACAGTAAGTTGCATGATTTTTTTTTCATTTATCTCGATCTATATTAATGTACAGAATGTGTGTAACCCCCTAATTGCTAAAAATCTCTCCTTTTTTATTATTTAAGGTGAGACTTTGGGATATTGAAAGGAGGAGCTGTCATGGAACAGGTAGAGGCCATTTGGGGGCTATCGGTGCTGTTGCTTTTTCAAAGAAGTTCAAAAATTTTTTTGTTAGCGGTAGTTCGTAAGTACCATACATTCTGTTTAAATTTTTCTTTCCCCTTTTTTATAACATGTTTGAATTTGGAACTGAACTGCATACATTTGAAGAAAGGAGCAGCTTGGCTAACAACCATGTTTTCTCTGTTGATTTTTTTCTTTTATTAAAATACAGAATCAAAACGTATAAATTTTTAATCGTACGCATTAATCAAAAGAATGGGCTTCATTCCTATCAACCAACCTAAAATGCAGGGGTATTGTATAAATCATCCATTTGATTGTAGGGATCGCACCATTAAGGTGTGGAACTTTGATGGGACATTAGAAGTAAAAGACCAGGAGCATTCACTAAAAGCAAGAGCTGTGGTAGCTGCACATGATAAGGATATAAACTCCCTTGCTATCTCTCCTAATGACAGTCTAGTTTGTAGTGGCTCTGAGGTAATCTTGCTTATCATTTAAAAAATATGCAATTAGTTAACCTTCTGATTTTTTGTTCTCTTCTTGATTTACCGAAGGGAGGGCTTTGCCAAAAAGAAAACTAAAAATACGTCTTTTTTAGTGTAAATATTCATGATCTCAGGTGTCGGACTGCAAATTAAAAAGATAGACATTTTGTAAACGATTACCACACAGTGTTGTCTTGCAAGATATGAAAATTATGCAAGCCTATTAAATGTATGGAATATCACATTCGCCCCTACAAAATGCTTAACAGCCACATGTTTGACAATTGATTTGAATCTGTAATGGTTACATTATTATATATTTAGGATAGGACAGCTTGTATATGGAAGCTGCCAGACCTGGTGTCAACAGTTACACTAAGAGGTCACAAGAGGGGAGTGTGGTCAGTTGAGTTCTCTCCAGTCGAGCAATGTGTGTTGACTTCATCTGGTGACAGAACAATCAAAATTTGGTCTATTTCTGATGGCTCATGCCTTAAAACATTTGAGGGTCACACTTCCAGCGTGCTTCGTGCCTCTTTTCTGTCATCTGGGACCCAAATCGTCTCTTGTGGTATAAATTTACAATTTTTCAATTATTACTCTTTTACAGATCATCAAGTAATTTCAGTCTGTCTTGTTACCACTTTGCATTGAGATTGAAGTGGGAGACATTGTGCGATTGAGGCTCAAATAACCCTCAGTTGTTCAATTAGAAGGGCTTGCCTGTTGGGCCATTAATAATTTGTACTATTGACTTCTCCTTATATACTGAATGTCTAGAACCTAGATTTGTGTTGCACCACTGCTAGCTGGTCTTTTGTGCAAGTCATTCCATTGTTTAACCCTGTAAAAATAGATATGGTGCATGACCTTATAAATCTGGAAGTATCATGTGTATTGCTGCAAAATAAAGGGAGCATAAATTTGGAACTACAATGACCGTTCCCTAGATATATATAGATGCATGCAAAACATTACGTTTTGGCCTGGTAAAGGGGTATGTTGATTAAATTTGTTGGCCACACTTGAAGACTTTCTTTTGCAATTTGTTTGGTCAATTAATAAAGTGAATGGTGTTACAGGTGGTGATGGTTTGGTGAAGTTATGGACAGTCAAAACAAATGAATGTATTGCTACTTATGATCAGCATGAAGGAAAGGTATACAAAGGATGTGCCTCTTATGTTTCCAGCTTGATTAAACACATCTACGATAACACCTACATAAGAATAATTTGTTTGTATTGTGTTAGCACAAACCATTCTTTTTAAGATTATTAAGCTTTGTGAATGAATTTTGTATGGTAGAGAGCAGTCTAGTACTACTTGAATGAACCTCATAGTTAACTCTTGAAAAGAAAATGATGCAAAAGCTGAAGATGCTGGTTAGCCTATACCTGACCAAGGCTGTGCACACTCTGGTACATCAATCCTTAACTTAACATATCTTAATTAAAGTAACCGAAATTGGTGAAGGTATGGGCTATGGCAGTTGGAAAGAAAACAGAAATGCTAGCGACAGGGGGTACTGACGCATTGGTCAACTTATGGTTTGATTGCACTGCTGATGTGAAGGAAGAAGCCTTCCGAAGAGAGGTAACTTAAAAAGTTTACTAACACTTTTTTCTTTTATTTTGGTTTCTGTTAGGTCAAACGTGCATTTATTATATTTATCATTCAACTTTGATGCTGCTCTATTGTTATTGGACCATATCACCTCCAGATTATCTGAAGTAGTGTAATTGAAAAACATTAAAAGCACAAACATGATAAATCAAATGAGTCATCCTTCAATTGATACTTCTTTCTGTTAGCAATGGGATTTCTTTTTCTTTTTTTATAGGGTGAGTATTTATATAGAGTTATATATGATATTAATATTACCACAGGAGGAAGCACTGATAAGAGGGCAAGAGTTGGAAAATGCTGTGTCAGATTCAGATTATGCAAAGGCAATACAACTTGCTTTCGAGCTTAGGAGACCCCATCGGCTTCTAGACTTGTTCTCTCTCCTCCATAGGTATGTTATCTCTGTTTTACCTTTTTTTTTCTCCTTTTCTTATATTTTTTTGAGGATTACTGTACCAGATTGTGGTGCCCTACAGGTCAGGTATGTTATAGTCCATCAGGGGTGTGACATCACTGGTTAGGCTACCAGTTTGATCTTTTCTTTGCCATCATTAGCTATACTACAGCAAGGACACAAAATTGTCAATACCTTTCGCGTTGAAAGGAAAATGTTAAGTGGGTTGAGTTTGACATTTATTAAGTTTTCAGGAGAGGAGATGCAGAGCTACCAGTAGAGAAAGCACTTCAAAATCTCAGCAAGGAAGAAATACGTGTGCTTCTGGAGTATATTCGTGAATGGAATACCAAGCCCAAGTTATGCCATCTTGCGCATTTTGTGTTATTTTGTATATTCAAGATCTTTCCACCAACTGTAATCATGGAGGTGTGGCTTTCTTACCTTTGCATCCTTTCACATGGGCTGTTTTATGTACTATTAAGTTGTTAGTAACCAAAAAAAAGAAAAGGGATTGCTTCACAAGTTCAATTTGCAACTGACTGTGGTTGTGGTGATTGTGCATTTTAGGGTACATTAAACCAAAGTTCAATTTTCATGTTATATAACTGAAATTTCTAGTGGAGTTTACTTAAAGTGAAGGGAGTTGCTTAGTCAAGGTTCAATTGGGTTCAATCATTTCTTTTCTTTAAAGTGGTCAAATGTTTACAAGTTTGCATCAATAATCAGTAAATTTCAGCACGCTTCCTTCCAGTTGTCCTTTTTACTTCAATACTGCTATTTGACTAACAATCTTAGCAAATTATTTTTAAAATGACTTTGTCAGATAAAAGGCATCAGTGAGCTTCTTGAGGGGCTGATACCATATTCACAGAGGCATTTCACTAGAATAGACCGGCTTGTCAGAAGCACTTTTTTGTTGGATTATACCCTGACCCGCATGTCAGTTCTGGACCCTGATACTGACTCTCTCTCTACCGTAGAGGACCCCATTTTGCCAGACAATAAAACCCATTCTCCGACTAACCCTCAAAATAACATCCAAGAAGAAACAGTGTCATCTCGTAAGAAAAGAAAATCTAGCAAGTCAAAAAAGGGGCTAGAGAAGAAAGTTAAGGTACTTAATCCAACTGAGGCCTAGTAGAGGTTTTCCTTCTTTCCTTTCATTTTTGGTTGTAATCTATTTTTCAAAAACCTTCAGTCAAAAGATCATATTGCAATTTTGTAGCATAGTGTTGTTCATTTTGCCTGTTGTGTCATTTGTTTATGTTTAACCTTTCACCCATATGATTGTGTTAGTAAAACATAGTATTAAACTTGTGTGTCAAACAGTTGCTGAAATCATGCTTCTAGTATAGTTTGGATTCTTGTGTTCTGTAAGTTGGAGCCAGGTTGACTCTGAATCTGCAGTTCAATTTCTTTAGTAAAATAAGCATGTAAAAAATGTTAAAAACCTGGATGAATTAGGTATGGTTTTATTTCAGTACCAATCTATTGGTATTGGTGGTAATTAGAGGGCCGGGTAGATCCTATTTGATGTGCATTTGATATCCAAGAAATGCATGTAGTCTTTTTCGAATGTCAAATTGACCTGGAGTCCTGGAATGATGCAGTGAAGTTATCTTCACTTGATTTTCAAACCATGTTTAAAAAAATGCATGATTAGTTATTTGTTTGTAGACATAGTTAGTGCTTGCATTTGTTATACTATATTTGGACTTGTTACAATTTATTTGAATGGACAATCAAAAGAAGAAACTCTTTCTAGTTTTTTTTTTAATATCATTCATTGTTGTTATTCTATATTTTAAAAGGTATTTTAATAAATAATTAGTTTGATATTTAGGCACTTAGTTGATGGTTAGTTAACCAAGCGCATGTTTGACTGAAGAAAGGTATTACACTGTTATCAGATCAAAAACCAGCCTTTTAATCCAGTGGTAAAAGACAATATTCTATGTTTGGGTGACTTGATCCTTAGCTCTCTTCTCAAAAATGAAATGAAATCTGAGGCCCAGCCGTCACATTTCTTATCAAAAACAATATTATCAGACCAAACAAATTTAGAAATAAAAAGAAAAGATAGTAACCCCAAATTGAGAATATTTATAAAATGGTTATATTGTATAGTAGCGGAACTCGACGATTCTTTGCGTCCTGAAACAGTTTCCAGAAAATTGTAGGTCACTAATACTAAATTAGGTTTTTCTTCGGTTACTAAGGCATCGTAAAGGCATGCTACAAGCAATCCTATTCATAGGAATCATTTAAGGATCATTGCTATTTCTGATTGGGGAATGAAATCCCCTTCTATTCTCAACAATAGGACCCTCCTCTCTGGGGGTGTTCAAATGTATCGGTTTATTCGGTTTTAAACCGAACCGGCAAATTTCGGTTTAATTGGATCAGTTGTTCGATTTAAATGGTTCGGTTCGGTTTAGTTTTTGAAGAAGTTCGGTTTAAATGGTTCAGTTCGGTTTTGGGATCTCCAAATCGGTTTGATCCTAACCAACCGGTTTAATAAAAAATGGATCGGTTTATCAAAAACCGGCTTGTGTGGTTATCAAAAATGTTATCCAAATCGGTTTGAACCGAACCAACCGGTTTTGAAATGTTTATTTGTAACTTGAAATGTTTGTATTCGGTTCAACCGAACAAACCGAAGTTTAAATCGGTTTAATCGGTTCGGTTTTAGATCCGTTTGGAATTTTAATTCGGTCGGTTCGGTTGGGTTTTCAAAATTCAGTTCAAATTGCGGTTCGGAAAAAAAAGTTCGGTTTAACCGGAACTGACCGGTTGAACACCCCTACTCCTCTCCTCTCTGAATCCAAATCTGCTGTAATTCCAAGAGGAATTATAGGATCCTGAAATTCCGAGATTAACCGTTCTCGGAAAAGTAAGTTTTCATGCACGCATCTCGAGAAAAACCAACAGTTGGGATCGGAATTACAGGTCCTGTAATTCCCCGGCAGATTTATTTTCCTCATCTCTATCTCTCTCCTCCTTTCTCTCTCCTTCTCTCTTTTTCTCTCTCTTTTCTGAAAAGAAAAGACTCTTTTTCTCTCTCTCCTCTCTTTTCTCTCTTCTTCCTCTCTCTAAAAGGAGGGTGCTTCTCTCTCTAAAATGGGCACCTAGACAATGATTCCATTTTTCTTTGAAGCATATATTATGATTCCACGGGAAAACTATATTGCTTGAAACAGTGTGTAAATTAATCAGGTATCGCTAAGCGATTAATCGGAAATAATTGGAAATAATCGGCCATAATCGGAAAAAATCAGCTGATTAATCGAAAATTTCTTTAATGGTTTGGTCACCGCCAACGATTAATTGGCTTAAACGGACGTTTTTTACAACACTGGCTTGAAATCAAAGACGACTGCAACAAAGGAGGCCGAGAGACTATAACTACCTTAAAAGGATCTCTAAGACATGGAGAGACTATAACTACCTTAAAAGGATATCTAAGACATGGATAATTGATGAAAATGGAAAGATGATCTTAAATGATATTGCATGCGAAGAAATGAACAGTATATTAAACATTCAATATTTAACATTCCGGTCCCTAACTAATAACATTCAGTATTTTAATGTACAATTTTCCCACCGAATTTGCTTTAAATTCTTGACAAAAATGCATCAACTGAAAAATCACATCAAGGAGTTTCCATAAGTTTAGATTAATCAGAAGTTGTAAGAAGCATTGCAATTATTCATAGTATAAAAAGGGTCAATTCAAAATTTGTATTCTTTCATATTATGAACCGACAATAATATCGGGCGTAGTCGTTGTGAAGAGTAAATTAGTGCTGAATTGATTTTATTAAATTAAATATACCGTGAGACGGGTCCAGGAGTGTCTATGAAATTTGTGTACCCATTTAAGTCATTTATCTTACTCGTATCGTATTCTGTAAGACCAATAGCATATGAGTAATTTTTTCTGTTAACTTTAGCTTATCAAATAAGGACACGGTAATAATTATCCATATCTAACCTTCAGAAAAGAATTATTCATATCCATCGCCCTATTTATATATAATATTTTTTTATTCGTACATAAAATTATAATATATTTTTGTTTATTATTATTAGTTTATTTTATGCAATATTTAAGTTGCTTTATTGTATTTTTAATTAAATTATATAAGTTACCAATTAATTTGAGAATTATTGATTAGTCGTTTTTTGTCCTTTAATTTTAACAAATAAAATTATAATAAGAATAAGAATAAGACTAATACTAATACTAAACAACTAATTAATTTTAAGACGAATACGAATCGAAAATATCTTTATCTGACATGTAAGTATGTGTTGACACTCTAAATGGTTCTCCCCATATATGTTGACTAAGTCTAACCCCACTTTGAACCATGTGCAATTAATGTTATTTAGTCCTTAATTGTCCCCGTTGAAATTGTCAAATCTCCGGAATTAAGGGAAACCGAAAACTCGACACAAATATATATATATATATACCGTCCATTTTTGGGGCCCATCATGGGTTAGCTAATTTCTTGTCCGAATTTAATAGCTTCGCTGTTTCAATTTATTTAATTTTATTTCTTTTGTTCTCATTTGTGGCGGACAAGTGGAGCACTAGGCTCAATAATTTTATGTGCAATGAAAGCACTGGTTGCAAATGTATGTATCTAGTCTAGATTTGATGTCACGATGCAGTTCAAATATGTCAGAAATTTATAGTGCAAATAATTAATTTCAACTATTAAAATATATGAATTTATTTTCCTTTGTATGCAAATTGATTGGTGGCAATACCAATAATGTAAATCTAAAGTGCAAAAGTTTAAATTTAATTTTTAATTAATCTAGAACTATTCCTATTCCTATTCCTATGCGAGTTAATTTGTTTTAAATTAATACACATATGTAAAATAAATGTGAACCAAACAATCAAAAGAGAATGACAATGTCTTCCGTATGAAAGGTCATATGTTTAAAATTTAAATAAAAAGCTTCTTATAAATATTAAAGTATTTGGTAACTTAAACTCTCAGCTTTATTAAAAAAAAATACATTGAGATACAAACCTTACTTTACTTTTAAATAACAAGAACAAACAACAATAACGGAGCGACAACGATAACAAATTGCCTCACATCACAACAACAAGAACAACCCTTACTTTACTTGAAACCTTGTGTGATGTTTCGCTATATTTATACTATATATTCTCGTTTCTTGTTTGACACAAGGTTTTCTGGTTTGTATAGCGAAACATCACCACTGAATCACATTCTGGATGATCATTATCATCTCTCAAAATTTTAAATGGGTGGATTAGTTATACTTACGCACAAGGTTAGCTAGCTAGCTAGCTTGTTTAATATTTACGCTTGTACTTTGTTTAGGTTATATTCAAGTAATTAATATATAGAAGAGTAGGGTTAAAATACATTATTGATTTTGTGCTCCAATCATGTTTCACGTATTTTTCTCTATTTTTAAAGTTCAAACAATTATGCGGCTTTCAATTTAAAATAAAATATTAAAGGTTATAGGTAGGTGAATTAAACTTTGATCTAATTTGTCCACATGAAGCAGAGAATCTCGTGTGCCGTGGCATTCTTAATTAATGCATTGATATTTAGTGATAGCTATCAATGAAGCAATGAATATTTATTAGTATATGCTAAAAATCACCCAAATTTTAATATGGGGATCTATGCTTGTCACATAGTGCAAAACTCTCCGAAATTTTTTTAGAAATATAAAAAATAAAATATCAGAAATTAGATAGATTATTTTTTTATTTGAAAAAGACCGAATCATTATCATTAGTTTGATCTTTTGGATACTTAATTAGAATGAATCGATGGTACGATCTCTTTAGTGGCTACACTAGTCCACAATGTTATATTAAAAATACTTCATACAATTCGTGCAAACATATTTAAAATTCAATAAATTAAATGGCTTCAGGGGTGAGGTTTTTGTCCAAACGGCTTTGGACAAAGTCTCATCCAAAACTGGACCTAAACCGTCTGATCTGCATCAAAATTCGTACAAATATTTAGATTCAAGAAGTCTTTTAAATTTATTAAGTTTTAAATATGTTTGCACGAATCTCAATGTAAATCGGAAGTTTAAGCTTGATTTTGAATGAGACTTTGTTCAAAGCCCTTTAGACAAAACCCAATCCCAATATTTATATTATATATGAGAATAACGATAAGATATACATACTCCTTTTACTTGTGAAATTTATAATGGAAAGAAAATTTTGACCGTTTCGTATTTTATTTTTTTATAAATAAGTGGCGATTTTGTCACTAGTTTCATTACTGAAACACACAAAAAATTACAACCTAAATACTTACCTCTCCAATGCAAATCAGCACCATGCCTCCTATCATCGTTTTTATTCGTTTTCAAGATACACAGTCAATCTAAACTGCTCAACATGAAATTCATATTAAAATATACTTGAAAACAATATCAAAGGGCAAATGACTTGAATAAGAAAGGGAAGAAGAAAACCTAGAGCAGCCGCATCCAACACACCCCCTTCCAACCCCCACCTTTCATTCTGCCCCTCACACCCCTCTAGGTATCACCCCGACACAACAATATCCTTCTCTCTCGTCTCTACTGACTTGAGCAAAGAGGAGAATGAGAGAGAGGGGAGGGAACGGAGCTGATCGGAGTCAATATGAGCGCGGTATCGTAGGAGTTCGAAGATCGGAGCGTGGAGTCACCTATCTCAATCGGAGCGTGGCAGTGAGCTAATCTGGTTGTCGGAGTGTGGTAGTTCGGACAAAAACTAATCCGGTCGTACAGAGCGATAGGGAATAATGTAATATGATAATTAAGAGTGTAGATATGTATGATTATAAGAATATGGTAGTTTAGATGGATTGATGAGAATAAATTAGTAGATCTAACAATGAGAATCATTTAACTCGTTAATACATTTTTTTTATTAATGAAATTATTAGTAGATATATTTAAAATCACTAATTTAAAAAATATATATATATACTTTGAGTCAAAATTTTATATTTTATAAAAAATTAAATATTTTTTAATACAAAATTATTGTTTTTGAATGGTTCATAATCTGAAAATTATATTTTTTTAAGAATGTGTGCCTATCTAAATAATAGTAAAAAATCTGAAAGAAAATAAAATTTGATGTCCATAAATAAGAATGTAAGATATAATAAGAACCCAAATACTAGACCATTTTAACCCAACTCTAAAAACTAACCTCCAATACATATGGATTGAACCTAGCAACAATATTGATACATCCCTTCCCGAAGGGGCCGGGCCGTACTTGGACTCGGTCCAGTAAGGTGCAGGCACGCCCTGTTCCTGGGAAGCAGGCCGTGCGGAGATTAGTTGCTGATTGCGCGGCCCGTCCCGCCTCGAGCGAAGCGGGTCGGAACGGTGGGCACGCGGGGAATTGAAGGGGTATTAACGCTCTAACCCTTTTTGATACCTCTCCCGACTCCAGGATGTGATAAATGCGATCCCCTTTTCTGAGGGATTCTTTACCTTATATAGGGGGTGCCCTACTGTAGCGGGGTCTTGTCAGCATTAATGACAAAGACCCGCATACTGTTGAGGGTGTCCGCATATTAGGCTATAAAGTTCGCGTAGTATGTCTCAAACCGAACGGCGAGGTCGTGTCTCAACATTTCTAGGCTGTTCGGCATGTTAGGCTTTTGAGCCTTGTTTTGTTCGGTTTCGAGCGGGCCCTTAGGAGGGCTCCGAGTCTCAGTTTGTGCTTCACCTCAGGCTGGCCCCCAGAGAGGGTCCGGATCCCGAGTAATTTTTGGCCTCGGGTTGGCCCCGGGAGGGGGTCCGAATCCCGAGTAATTTTCGGCCTCGGGTTGGCCCCGGGAGGGGGTCCGAATCCCGAGTAATTTTTGGGCTGTGGTCTGTTTTGGGCCTGTTTGCTGTGAATTTAATTCTAGAGATGTTTAGTTGGGCCAGGCCTGGGCCTTTTAAGGGCCATTGACATATGGGCCTATCATTAGCCCCCGAAGCCGGAATGCATCAGTATGATGTATTCGGGTTTTTACTCTGGCGCTGGAGGTGACTTCAATCCTATTTATGGAAGTTTGTTTTGCTAGTCTCGGCTTGTTTGTTCTAACGTTCGAGTACTAGCCCCCTAGTTGTTCCCGGGTTTTTGTGAGGTATTTGTTTATTATCAGCCCCCGAGTTACCCTTGGGGGTTTCCTGTGTTCGCATTTCGGTTATTTAAAAATTCTCATTCCTGTGATTTCGCGTTGTGCGGCTTGTTGGTTACATGTGGTTTATGTCAATTTTTTTTGTCGTTGTATTTCATGATTTCGTTATTAACGGCCCCCGATTTGGTCTCGGGAGTTTTGTATTCTCAGGATAGTTATGACTTGTGTTATTGTTTTTTCAGTAAAGTCGTAACCTTGTCGTTCCGCAAGGTTCGCGAGCCTTTTATACATCCTATCTCGGGTATGTGTACTGAATGAGTGTGTTGGCGTCTTAAGTAGCCTTGGTCGATTAGGCGTGTTTTTTTTTGGGGGGGGGGGGGGGGGGAGATGGCTCCCACTTTGGTCATAAGTAACCAGTGTTAGGGCGGAGACCACAAGTAGTCATTGGCATTTTAAAGTCGTACAAAGTCCAAATATAACATAATAGTGAAATCATACAACGCCTAATTAGATTAAAGATGGCATGTTTTATACCGTGCCTGAAAGGACATTTCCATTTCTGTCATGTCGGGCCTTCCAAGTGCCGAGGTGTGCATGTTCCGCAAAGAGACGAGTGTGATGTCGTTTCTCGGACGACATTTAAACGCGCTCATTGTCGGTGTCCTCAAAATGGTTATCCTCGTTGAGTTCCTGCTGGGTAGCAGTGTACAAGCTTGGGCCCCCGGAATTACGGGATAGGCATCCAGGGCACCTCCAAAACCGACGTCGAGGGTCGGAGCGGCCTTGGATGTCGTAGTGTTCGAAACAACTCCACTCATAACACCTCCGGCATTTCACCATCTCGTGTTTGGGGCCCTGGTCGTTGCATATGACACACCAGCGCAACTTTGGCTTGAAATCAACATCATCGTAGATGTTGTTTTCGTCCTCCTTGGTGAACGAGGGTACTCCTGCGAGAGTGAGGTCGATAAGGTCGCAGATCTGGAGGTCCTCGTTATGGAGCATCCACTCCAAGTCCTCCTCGGGAAAGCGCTGGAGTAGAGCACATCTCTCCGCATGAGAGAGGACCTGTCGTGGGTTATAGGAGCGGCGGGGGGCGGGGGAGGTTGGTCGCGGCTGCTCTGGCCTTGTTCCAGAGGCCTTTTGGGTTTAGAGACCACTCTTTTGATAGGCATCTCGGAAAGTTCTGTTTGAGGGGGATGAGAAGTGATTGTGATTTTGATGTATGGTAAGGTTGGTATTTAGAGGCGTGGGTTTTGACCGTAGCCATAAATAATGTGGGTCCCAGGCCATTTATAGCGTATATCTGCCAACTGCTTGCGTTAAATATCGTCGGGCCTCGGGGGATGCATTTGTCAAGGATATTTGTGCGCGTAGCGGGAGTGTGCGCGGGACAAAAGTTCGGTTGGCGTGATATGAGAAAGATTAGCTATTTGATAATATGGAAAGACCCGATCATAGAGTTAATTTTTTATTTTCATTGGTTGAATATTGATATATCGGAACAGCACACATTTCGTACATAAGTTTTCTTAGCTAAGATACAACAACAGATACATTTGTTCTAGTGAACTATGATGCGCAGGGCGACTTGTTCCCTGTATACCCGTAAGTTGCCGAGGTGGGACCTGAGGCAGGCGGAAGAGACATTTCCTCTTCGGTCAGCTGGACTCCAGGGTCCTTCTCGGCAAAAAGACGGGTGTGATGTCGCTACTTGAGGAGCATTCAGGCGAGGATCTCGTTATCGGTGTCCTCATATACGTTGTCCGCTTCAAGCTCTTCCTTGGTAGCGGTATATAAGGTTGGTCCTCCGTAGTTGAGGTCGATGCAACGGGGGCATCGCCAAAACCGGCGGCGGGGATCTGAGCGGCCTTTGATATCATAATGATACATGTGGCGCCACTCGAAGCATGTTCGGCATTTGACCATCTCGGTCTTCGGATCTTGGTCGCCACACCCCTCACATGTGCGCAACGATGGTGCCGTAGGTTTGATTGCATTCTCGTCCTCTGGGGTGAATTTTGGACATGAGCTAAGCTTGAAATTGAGGAAATCTCGGATTTGGAAATTTTCGTGATCTAACATCCATCCCAAGTCCGGTTGGGATATGTCCTGTAACAGTACCCACCTTTCGCCTTCCGACAGCGTTCGCAGTGGTGGTTGAGTAGGGTTAGGCCGGGGTCGGTGGGGAGGCGAATCGCGGGGGAGGGTAATGTTGAGGCGTCACTGCTCGGGTTTGTTAACCGAGCTATTCGACAACATTGTAGGGGTGGATGGAGCGAGGATTAGTTTACGGAATGGAGGATCGGTTGGTGAGGAATGATCTTCTTATGGCTGAATGGGTCAATATATAGGCGAGGTAGTGCCATTGGTTATCACGTCCGGGCCCCACTGAATGATAAAAGCTGGAGCTAGGTGGCCTGACTGGACGGGCGTAGGCCTGTCGTTTGACCGGTGTTAATTTCGAAGCATTTTGGACTTAAGGGGCGGTTGTTTCGAGGCATTTCAGGAGTTATTGAACGGCTATTTCGAGGTGTTATTAGTAAGAGATTCATTATTTCCGGAGCGTTTGAGCTAAATTAAGGGCTATTCGCTGTCGGTTGGCCAATATTTGGGAAATGTGCGTGGTTGCATATACGAGATGCATGAGTTGGAGTACAGAATGTCTTTATGCCACGAGGGGGTGTCGCGGGACAGTTATGCCAGTTATCTGCCGAGATTTATTCCTTGATTCGAGTTATCTCGAGTCATGCCCTTTAGAATAAGGGGAAGGTGGTTTCAGTGCCTGTTTTGTCTAAACTATTTAAGTCGCGTGACATGGGATGTTCTGCTACTGTTTACAAGGTAGCTTTGTTTTCATGCTATTGGTACGATTAGAAATGAGGCATGTGTGCCCGGGACTGTCCTGAGACAGGGGGTGTACCAATCTCGTGTTGGTGTCGCATAAAGTTTATGTTGCTAACCGACTAATTCGCGGGCAGCATGTCTGTTTTGTTTCGCGATCTACCGGGGCCGAATGGTCACGAGTTCAGTGGCGCCTATTGATTAGCGATATGATAAAGTTCCGTTGTGATATAACTTGCTGCCCGTTGTAGCGAGGTGATGGTATGGAAGGCGTGTATGAGTGTTGTGCCTTAGTGTTAGAGTCGCCTTGACACAAATATGTTGTAAGAATTTTTTCAAAATAAGAAAAGTTATAACTATAGGTAATGTCATGTGGTTTATAGAGTTTTCCTTCTACAAAACAAAGTTGTTCACGGGGTTATTATAACATAAAGGCTATCCCCCATATCGGGGGACAAAAGAGAGAGTAGTAAACATCCGGCCAGGAGGGTGGGGCGACTTCGCGCAATGCATCAATCGCTGAAGTCGCCGTCTGCGGAGGATTTCTCCTCGGGGTCGGTGTCATCGGACCTGGTGGGGTGATACTGCGGGCCGTCGTCATCATCGTCCTCATCGTCATCCTCGCGCGTGTCATCCCTAGAGTCAAGGATGGCTGTACATTCCTCGCAGTACCAGTGCTCCAGGCCTGGGATGGGGAATAGGGGTGTTCATCGGTTCGGTTCGGTTGAAACCGAACCGAAATAAGAAAACCAAAATTTTATTCATGTTTCAAAAATAAAACCGAACCGAACCGAACCGTTTTAGCCTATCAACCGAACCGAACCGAACCAAAGTTTTATTTCGGTTTGTTCGGTTTGTTCGGTTTAAACCGAAATATATTTATTTATTTATTATTTAAAGCAATTAACTTAAATAACAAAGAAAATATAGTGAATAATGAAGTAATAAACTATCCAACATGACTAATGCAACAAAACAATAAATATGAATAATACAGTTAACAAATAACAAGATGAATAACAAAACAATCAATGTGAAACATTAAATACACAATGGATAACAAAAAAAACACAGCATATCGGTAAAAATGACAAAATGAATAACAAAATAATCAATTTGAAGCTTCTGCTAAAAATGACTTGCTACCTGCCTACCTCTCATCTCTACATCCATCTTAGCATATCACTCTGCAGAAATAATTAAAAATAAATAAGTTGTAGTTTCATGCTTTGGGATAAAAGAAAGCACAGTAAATTTGAGATAAAACTGGCACAACCAATTTAGTAAATAATGGATCAAAGTTCTCCAGAGTAGCCTTTATCACAATTTTATTCGGATCCTATATCTAATTACCATCTAAACCACTAATTTATTAGTCATCATCTCATACCATGTTTTGATTGATCTGTTAAATTCAAGAATGGTAATTTTACCCTAAATGCAAAATTTAATTATGCCTCACATGCCATATCAGTTTTTGGAAACAATTGAAAGAAAATAAGAAATCATAGATTTTTCAAGTTTTGCTTTGTTCTTCTATTTCTCTAGTGTTTGATACTCGGACAATAGTGGTGCAGCACCAGTATAACCAGACTTGGAGACCAGTGAGCAGTTTATGTTTTACTTTGCTTAAATATTTGGTGATCATGTACATATACTTGGATATGCAAAAGCTGTCAGCATCAAGAATGCTAAAGTCGCAACTAGGTCCTTCCAAACATAAGAAATTTCAATTTTCTTTTGTCAAAACATGAATTCAGATCAGTCCCTGTTCTTTATTTTATTTCAAAATAAGTGTTTTCATGAATATAAAACCTTCTAGTATAAATCTAAGGAATGACCTAACAAATGAAAATCATGGAATGCTCCAAAGTCAGATAAATATCAGGTCACTTGCTATCCAAGCATAATCACCTGTGATGATAACATAGTTATCAAGAACCATCAAAACTAAAGAAATCCATAAATAATAAATCACCTTGAATATGAGAAGAAGTCAACATTTTCAAGTTTTTTAATTAAACCCTCCTCTTTTTTCCGGGCTTGGGACCGGCTATGTCCAATATGACATAGGCAGAGTTAAAAACTTGGTTAGTATTCATCATACGTACAATTGCATAAATAATAAATTGCAGTTGGAAAGAAAAAGAGTATACCTTTGGTGAAGCATAATCAGATCACACATTCAACCAAAGTCAGATCATATTCATACCTAGTTAGATCACAAAACAAAGCAACAAGTCTAACTTCATATCACACCTAGCTAATTTGAGTTTTAGCACAAAAATATAGACTAGTACAAACCAAAAGCAAGTCTAAATTCAGAAAATTCTAATTTTTAGTTGGAGTTGCTGCTGCATTCTCCAATCCAATTTTGGAAAATTCTACAAACACAAATTAGCAAAAGAATTAGTAAGTGCTTAAGAGAGAGGGGTCGTCGCAGTCGCGATTTGATAGGGGTGGGTGAAACTGTTAGAGAGAGGGGTTCGGCGATTTGACAGTGGAGTGGAGCCATGGAGGTCGCGTGCGCGAGTTAGCCAGAGAGGAGGACAGGTTAGGTTTCGAGTACGAGGCTACTGGCTAGCGCCAGCGGTGGCCGATGGGATGGGGATGGCGATGGCCGATGGGATGGGGTCATGGGGATCTAGGGTTACGGATGGCCGATTTGGGGAGAGAAAGGATAATGAGAAACTGAGATTTGAGAATATGAGTTATGCGGTTTTAGACTTTAGAGTATGATATATTGGTATGGCACATCCGCACATATTTGAAATGATTAAAATCTTGGCCGTCCGTTTTAACTTACGCGAGTCGCGAACTCGCGATATAAAATCAAAATTGAAGTTCGGTCGGTTCAGTATATCCGGTTTTAAATTTTTTTAAACCGAACCGAACCAAAGTTATTATTCGGTTTTGAAAAACCAACCGAACCGATCCATTGAACTGAAAAAACCGAACCGTTTAACCCGAACTAGTTCGGTTCGGTCTAAAACCGATTAAACCGGACCCAATGAACACCCCTAATGGGGAACAAGTAGGGTGTCTCCTCGGGTTGGCAGGCTTGGTGGAATCTTTCCCGGCATCGATGGCATCGGGGCATATCGGCCCGATTGCCCGCCTTTCCACATACAGGGCATGTGCTGCGGATGACAGGCTTGGGCGCAGGGCGTCGGGGGGACGCTACTTGCGGTGCATTGCGGCGGGATTTCAGGCAACAGGCGCAATGTTCATAGGAGCGCACTTCCACGTCGACTAGGTACTCGATGAAATCCTTTAATTTGTCATTGGGGCTCGCCAGCATCCGATCGAGGTTACGCCTTGGGAAGAAACGGAGCCAGTTTGTGCGGACTTGGGGAGGTAAGTCTCGGACGCTCGTTGGTCGGTCCGATTTCAGATTGCTCTCCTCGCCACTCTCCATGGGTTTCTTTCCTTTGTTATTACGAGGTTTTGGGGCCATAATTTCGGTATGTGTATGGGAAAATGACAGCTGAATTTGCAACTGCAGGGGGTTTATATAGGTATCACCGGTTGGTTGCATTTAATGTAGGCGTCAAATCGGCATAACTGCGTCTGACCGTTACTGTAGAGAGGGAAAAAACGTGACGTTTCGTTCGCACCCGCTCACTCGTTGGAGGGGAGAGAGGGGGGGCGAGGATGGCCGAGGATTTGGTCTCCGAAAGGGAGAAAGTTGTGCGGGTGGAGAAGGTTGTTGAGCAACAACGTGCCGACTTAGAGGGGCTGGCTATGAAGTTGATAGACGAGTTCTTCAGCAGCGTTGGGTTTAGGAGCGCGGCGCTCGTGTGCGTGGAGGATTTTGTGCGCCATTTTGTGTATGGGGAAATGTTGAAGCTGGGGAAACTGTACCCTTTTGCTCCCGAGATGGTGGGGTTCGTTAAGGTCAAGGACGAGGAGGCGCAGCCAAAGGTTCTGACCGGGTACACGTGGGACAGGACAGAAGATAGGCTGCGGAACCCCAAGGGTGAACTGGTGTCGGGCCAGATAAGCCTAGTGAGGAGGCAGCCAGTGGAAATCTCGTATTATTGGCGTCTCATCACTGCCTGGCCGGATAACATTTGGGTGCGTTCTCTCCCCGAGGTTGATACTGGTGATGGAGCGGGGACCAGCGATGTGGCTTGTCCCATCATCCCTTCCATGGAGGGGAACAATGCGCAGGACCTCGGAGCGGTGATCGAAGAGGATAAATACGGCGAGTAAAAGAGGTATGGTCTCTGATTTGCTCCGTTGACGCATATGTGCATGTCCGTTCGATGCTTAACTCAGGGTTATTTAATCTGCTGTTTATGTTTATGCAGGCCTTAGGCGAGGACTGAGGCGTCAGATCGGGGAGCTGCTGAGGAGCGTAACCTTTACGGCTGCAGTCAAAATTTTAATTTATTTGCCTCGTTCTTTGTTTCTTTTATTCGTAGGACCCCCAAGATGTCGGGGAAAAACAGATTTGTTGTAACTTTTGTCGGGTAACTTGGTCGAGATTGTTGCTCGACCGCCCGAATAACATTATGTTTTATGTATGTTCTTGTTTTAATGTGCTTGTTTGTGGTGTTTTTATTACGGTCCTGTAGAATCCGGCCATTTAGAAATGAACGTATGACATTGCATGGTAAGTCAATCTCGGGTAGGTTTATTCTACTCAATTGTCGAGAAGTTTTAGCGGGATTACTTTGGACCCCGTGTGTTTATTTGGCGTCGTCTTGTCTTTTTATCGGTATTAGTTGCCAATCCTACTCCTAGCCTTGTGGCGGTACCAATTTGAAAAGAAGGATACCTTATTGCTTCGCGCAGTTTCTTCTCGCGATCTCGTCAGGCTTGTGATGTTCTTAGACCTTTCTTTGTTTGCCCGGTATAGTTTGTCCCCCAAACAGGCACATTTTGCGTGAGTTCGAGGAGGAGTTTCTGCATTCCTTTAGGTGCTCGATATATTTTTCGTTTCTCTTTTGAGATTTTGTTCGAGCCTATTATTATGCTTGTTGGTTGTTTTTGTAGAGCCAGTTTGGGGTATTCTTCCCTCTCTTTTTTTGTCGGTATTCCTGCGCGACTTTTGTTCGGGCGTGGTGCTACGCCTATCAGTTGTCTCGCGAGGCCGGTAGGGAGATTCTTACGAGAATTGTTGCTCGGACATGTTGCCATGTCTATTTATCGTCTCGCAAGACCAGTAGATCATTCACATCCATTCCACAAGACTTGCGTTCGTAAAATGGCAGAATGTTTGTCCGGTTTGTGCGTGTTCGTTGCCCCGTCGGGCTTTCGCTTACGCTGTGTGTCGGGATCCTCAGAGAGATTTTTTCGTTACCCCACGGGTTTTCGTTATTGTATCTCTCCAAAGCAGGGTTATGCGCATTCGTTATCCCGTTAGGATTTTCGTTCGCTTTTTGCATAACCGTCCCTTTAGTTCCGCGAGCCATGTGCATTCGTTGCTCTTTGCAGAGTTTTCATTCGCACTTTTATGACTCGCACCTGTTTTGCCATGTTCGGGAGTCACGTGTATTTGTTCATACTATCGTGACTCGCGCCTGTAATTTTTTTTGAAAGATTGTCTTGCTGCTCCTTTCTTCGGGACCTTTGGCCTGAGACTTAGCGCGAGTTTTCCTTGCTGGGCGTTGTGTGTACTCGTCCGTACTTTCCACGGCTAGCGCACGCTCGCTGTTACGGAAAAGTTGTTTCGGGCTGTTTTATGCTCTAAGGCCTTTGGTCCGAAGTTAGTACGGTAATTGTTAGAGAACATTTGTTGCCCATAGGCTTTTATTCTTGTCATAAGAAATGTTGTTGTTTTATTGCTGAGGCGTTCGTTGCCGCTTGGGCTTTCGTTTATCCTCTTAAGTGCAATATTGTTGTCTTTTATTGAAGCGTTTATTGCCCGTGGGCGTTTGTTTGTCCTTGTTAGGATCAGTTGTAAGGAGATCCCGACGGCAATTGCGTGCCGTCGGGTCCCAAATTTGTTAGTCAACATCGCAAACACTGGGCTGTGCTTATAATATCGCACAGACGCCCTCGACCATACACGGTCGTTCCCGTGTTGGTCCAAAAGTACGGGGTACCGGGCCGTGCTTATAATATCGCACAGACACCCCTGACCTTACATGGGCATTCCCATGTCGATCCAAAAAAGGTGCAAAAGATAATGATTACATTTTTACAAGCGGCCTGTCCGCTGCTATGCCTGTTCTACTACTATATATTTTTTTTAAACATAAAATTTCCGAAGATGGACGACGTTCTAGGGTCTGGCGAGCATTCGTCCGTCGGGACCTTCGAGCTCATAGGCTCCTTTGCCGCAGGCGCGAATTACCAGGAAGGGGCCTTCCCAATTGGGCTGAAGCTTACCAACATGCTGTCCGGTAGCCACGACCTTTTTTAACACTAATTCACCCGGTTCGAATGCCCGGGGGGACATGCGTTTATCGAAGGCGCGTTTTATCCTTCGCTGGTATTCTGTAGTTCGGATACGGGCCTTGTCTCGGAGTTCTTGTGCTAGCTCGAGTTCCGTGGCTCGTGCTTCTAGGTTGCTTTCTGTGGAGTAGGCCGTCATTCTGAGGGAGGGTGCAATGAGTTCAAGAGGTGTGACGACCTCCATGCCATACACTAGGGAGTATGGTGTTTGCTGCGTAGCTTCGCGGGGAGTGGTTATGTATGCCCAAAGGATTTCATCCAATTTGCTGGGCCAATTTTTCCTGTTGGAAGCTACCTTCTTTCTTAATCCATCTAAAATGGTCCTGTTGGTGACTTCGGCCAGGCCATTGCTAGCGGGGTGGCTAACCGAAGTAAAGTTGCTGCGGATACCTAGCTTCTCTAGGAAGGACATGGTGACGTCTGCATTAAACTGCGTGCCGTTGTCAGAGATCAGTGCGTGTGGTATGCCGAAACGACACACGATATTCCGCCATATAAAATTTTTGGCGGCTTCTGCCGTGATGTGGGCTAATGCTTTGGCTTCGAGCCACTTTGTGAAGTATTCCACAGCCACTATGATCCATTTTTGTTGTTGGGCGGCCATGGGAAAAGGGCCTAGGATGTCGATCTCCCAGAGGTCGAAGGGCCAAGCTCCTGAGATTGTGATCATGTCGTAACCTGGGACGCTGGATAATCGACAATGGTATTGGCACCTTTCGCATTTTCGCGCCGTATTGGCCGCGTCTTGCTGCATTGTGGGCCAATAATATCCTGTGCGCAGGACTCTCTTGGCCAAAGTTTTCGCTCCTTGATGGCTACCACAGAGTCCCTCATGGACTTCCTCCAGCATTGCCTGAGTATCCTTCTCTCCGATGCACTTAAGCCATGGCCGGGCATATCCTCTTTTGTATAACTGATGGTTGTAGATCGAGTATAAAGGGGCAATCTTCTTCAATCTCCGGGACGCCAGTGGGTCCTCGGGTAAGGTCCCCGACGTGAGGTAGGCCCACATGGGGGCGTACCAGGTATCTTCGGGCTCATTGACAACATAGGCTTCTTTCGCGCCATCCGAAATACTCGACTCGGGAATATCCATTACTATCACGGGGCGGTCCTTGTCGAGGTTTCCTGCTGCCCCCAGTTTAGAGAGGGCATCAGCTTGACAGTTCTGGTTTCTGGACACATGTTCTATCACCACCTTATCGAACTGTCCCTTCAAAGAATGGAACTGCTCTCGGTATCATCGTAATCGGTCGTCATGTACACGGCACTCTTCGTTAATTTGCCTGACCGCAAGTTCGGAATCACTATGGAGGTGGACTTGTCGGGCTCCCAGTCCCGCGGCTAACTTGAGGCCTGCTATCATGGCCTCGTACTCGGCAGTGTTATTAGTTACAGGGAACTGGAAGTGGAGTGCGTAGTTGAGTGTTTCCCCTTGTGGGCCCGTGAGAGCTACTCCTGCTCCTGCTCCCTGATGGGAGGAGGCTCCGTCGACATAAAGCGTCCACTTGCCTTCTAATTCGTCCGGGGCCCCTGAGTATTCCGCGATAAAATCCGCGAATACTTGTGATTTGATGGCATTCTGGGGGTGGAACGTGACATCGAATTCTGTTAGTTCGAGCGCCCAAGCTAACACGCGACCCGAGGAATCAAAATTCGCGAAGGCCTTCTTCAGGGGCACTCCAGTGTATACTTTGATTGGGTGAGATTGGAAGTATGGTCGCAGTTTTCTTGCCGCGATGATAAGGGCATAAGCCGCCTTCTCTATCTGTGTGTACCGAGTCTCGGCATCCCGGAGCACATGGGATACGAAATATATAGGTTGTTGCTCGCATCCTTCTTCCCGCACTAATGCGGCACTGACCGCATGGTTGGTGGTGGCTAGGTACACAACCAAGGTATCTCCTTCTGTAGGTCTACTGAGGCAGGGCGGACTGGCTAAGTATTCTTTCACTTTGTTGAAAGCCATCGCACATTCTTCTGTCCATTCAAATCTGGCTGACTTACGCATTGCCTTGAAGAAGGGGAAGCAGACATCGCCAGACCGGGCGATGAACCGGTTTAATGCTGCTAGTCTGCCTGTAAGTGACTGAAGTTCCTTGAGGTTTCCGGGGGGTTTCATGTCTAGGATGGCTTGTGATTTGTATGGGTGTATCTCTATGCCTCTCATGGACACCATGAATCCGAGGAATTTCCCTCCTGTCAGGCCAAAGAAACTTTTCTTGGGATTGAGTTTCATGTCAGCTTGATTGAGCGTTGCGAAGGTCTCGCGCAGATCTCGAACGTGATCCAGGTCAGACATACTCTTGACTAGGAGGTCATCTACATAGGCTTCTACATTCCGACCTATTTGCTCGTGAAACACCTTGTTCACCATTCTTTGGAAGGTAGCCCCCGCATTCTTCAGGCCGAAAGGCATCACGCGGTAACAGTATAACCCTGAGTGGGTTGTGAAGGCAGTTTTATCCTCGTCTTCTGGGCACATCCTGATCTGATTGTACCCTGAGAACGCATCCATGAAGCTTAAGAATGCGTGCCCGGAGGTAGAGTCTACTAATTGGTCGATCTTGGGTAAAGGGAAAGGGTCCATAGGGCATGCCTTGTTCAGGTCGGTGTAATCAATACACATCCTCCATTCTCCATTTGCCTTTTTAACGAGCACATGATTCGCCAGCCATTCCGGGCAAGTCACGTTTCTAATAAAACCGGCACCTAGCAATTTGTCCACTTCAGCCTTGACCGCTGAACGCATTTAGGCTCCCATGTTTCTTCTTTTCTGTACTACAGGTTTCGCTCCCGGTTTGATGTGCAACCGGTGCTCGGCTATAGATCCCGGGATCCCAGGCATGTCTGCGGCGGTCCATGCGAACACTGCAAGGTTATCCCGGAGGAAATCAACCAATTTCTTCCTCGCGCTTCCTTGGACGGCCTTGCCGATATTCAAAATTTTACCGTCCCCGAGGTCGACCTGGTCGACCTCGTCGGCCGGCTCAATAGATGTATCTAATTTCTTATCAGTAGGATCCAAAACCATGGGTGTATGCGGAGGTAAGAACTCTCTGCTGAATTGCATGCGTGGGCTAGTGAGACCTGGTCTCGCCCCTGCTTTCACGTCTACTTGATGAACCGCTCCTCCTCGTCCTTTGAGGGAGGTTTGATAGCATTCTTGGGCCACCTGCTGCTGCCCACACTCCTCCCCCACACCATGGCTGGTAGGGAATTTGATCTTCAAGTGGGGGGGGAGACACTATGGCTCCGATTTTGTTCAAAGTGCTCCTACCGATGATTGCATTGTAGGCAGAAGGGCCATCCACGACGAGAAAGTCCACCATGACTTCAGTGGTGCGGGGCAAAGACCCAAATGCTACTTTCAGTTGGGCGACCCCTTTTGGCCGGAGGGAGTCGCCAGTGAACCCCACTAGCGGTGTTACTTTTTTCCGTGACT
Source organism: Carex myosuroides (assembly GCA_028015225.1). Classification (NCBI taxonomy): domain Eukaryota; kingdom Viridiplantae; phylum Streptophyta; class Magnoliopsida; order Poales; family Cyperaceae; genus Carex; species Carex myosuroides. Next base: position 473,409 of record CM051489.1, on the reverse strand, counting down.
CGCCCAGCTGCATTCCCATCTTCTCGAGGGCCGAGAGGTACAGGATATCAGCCGAGCTCCCCGTATCCACGAGGATTCGCTTGACTCTGAACTCCTCTATTTTGAGTCTCAGTACTATGGGGTCATCATGAGGCCACACAACGGTGCCGAAGTCCTTTTCGGAAAAGCATATGGCTTCTTCCATTCGGGGTCTCTTTCTTTCAGGGGGCCTCTCGATATTTAGTATGATAGGGTACGGCTTGATGGTGCTTCAATTATGTTTTTCGGGAGCCGCCACCCTGTGCCCTCCGCTAATAACATTGATTTCTACACTCGGCCGCCTGCCTGATGTGTTGGGATTTCATGTGTATGCCTATGTGGTGAGAATTTAAAATTTTCCTATCACCACTTGGCTCAATACACAAAGGATCTTATTTTACGACAAAAGCGAACAAGATTTTCTTCAACAAACTAATGTGTACTAAATTAAGATAAATTATCTCATCTAATTTATTGCAAGAGAAAAATGATAAAACCTTTACCTAAAGAGATTGTCAAATCTCTTGATGGAGAAAAGCCGGTTTTCCTTCTAGATCTCGTGTTCTTCTCAAAAACACCTCTTAGTTCACCTTGAACCTAAACAACGAACTTACACACCTCTTAGATAGATGGATGTGAAGTTCAAGGCTTAGATCCAACCACCTAATGATCTTCAAATCAATAAGCTATTTGATTTCTTGGTGGCTAAACCTAACAAGAAGAGATGAGAGAAAAATGTGTAATTTTCGGCCAAGTAAGGAAGCACCTTCTTAGTATTTTGGCCTTGAGAAAAAGTGGGCTGCTCAAGAGGAATTTCGGCCAAGGAAGAAGAGCAGAATTTTTCTCACATATTTCCTTAATTACACCCCTTAAAATAGGCAAGGGGTTAGGGCTATCATTTGTGTAAAGTTTGAACTATTTACACAATTGCCACTAGCCTTATTTAGCCATTTTATCATCTCTAATCTCATCTTGTGATTGGTTTAATAAATTAATTTATGAACAAATAATATTAATCATATTATTCAATTATGCAATATTCTTATTATTCTTATAATGCATTCAAACATTATACCAAATAATATTTGCATAACTTCACAAATTTATTTATGATCTAAGCATGTCATATTATGACATTTTATTTTAGTATTTCATCTCATGTATTTTATCTAATACATCATTATGAAATATAAAATACTTGTTGTTTCTCTTCAGTTGGTGTGACCGTACAGAGGATCTATGTCATCTTGGCAATAATATAAAACTTTATATTATTGACTATAAGAGGTTCTATCATTACATTATAGTTATCCAAACGACATAGTAATCATTTACTCAATCCACTAATTTCGTGTCTATCTTTGTCACATGATATTATGAATAATATGCAAAATAGGATCGTGTCATTCTTGCATTATATTCTTTTCTTGGTCTCTCAAGTGAATTATAATTATAACTACATCAGTTATATTGCATGCGATATAATTTCACTTTACCAAGGGGCCCAGTAATATCATAACTCAAATTGAGGGACAATGATAATATTAACATATAGATTTCTCCCGCACAAGTTGTACACAACGAACTACTATTTTATTCCTATCATAAGATAGTATTTAAATAGCAATCACATTATATACTTCTCATGTGAAAAACCTACATATCTCATATCTAAGATTCCAAAGACACAATGGAAACATTAATGACACAAAACACAATCCATATAATGTTCCATTCATTTAGGTCATGTTCAATATATAAAATACACATTTATATATTCATGTTATTAAATGATAATGCTTTATCAACATTTATAGAACTTCAATGTACTTTAATCGACATGACAATCTTCCTCGGTAATTAATGTTCCTCCTTAGTTACCACGATTGTGAACATATTTAGTGATTAAATGTTTCTCATCTTTGGAGTTCTATAGTTCAAGACCAAGAGCATCTTCTTGAACACTTCCAAAGATATAACATATAAATCTCAAGGAACATGAATAATAATATTCATAATAAAATCATGAACAACATATAAATTATTATTAAAAAGATAACTTTCAAAACACACATCCTTCAGTCTCCCACTTGTTTTTAAAGTTTCTCATATACATAATATATGCATAAACTCTAAAACTAGAATCCCCTTTTAGTCTTCATGCCACTCTCCATGATCTTGTAGACCTATGGACTCGAAATGAATTTTGCTTTTGGCTTGTGATAAAGGCTTAGTTAGTGAAGGGATCAGCTGTGTTGCTGTTGGTGTCAACCCATAACAATGAAATTTTGCCTTCTTCGATTAATCACGAGTTACAAAGTACTTTCTGTCCATGTACTTTGTCTTGTGATATGACTTCGGCTACTTAATTTGCGAAATAGATGCACTGTTATCGCAAAATAGCTCCAAGGGACCATCGCTGGATTAAACAACGCCAAGTTCCTCAAGGAACTTCTTTATCCAGACTCCCTCTTTGCTTGCCTCTGCGGCCGCCATGACTTCTGCTGCGGTGGTTGAGTCAGCTGTAGTTGATTGCTTCCAACTACACCAACTCACAGCTCCACCATTCAGAAGAAAGACGTATCCAGATTGAGATCTTCTGTCATCCGGGTCTGTCATAAAACTAGCATCAGTGTAACCTTTTACAATGAACTCTCTTTGACCACCATAGACAAGAAACTTGTTCTTGGTCCTTTTCAAGTACCTAAGAATATTCTTGACTGCAGTCCAATGATCAGGACCAGGTGAAGCTTGATGATGACTTGTCATGCTCAGAGCATACGCGACATCGGGTCTTGTGCTAGTCATAGCATACATGATGGAACCTATAGCTGAAGCATAGGGAACATTCTTCATGTATTCAATGTCTTTGCGTGTTGTGGCACACTGCGACTTGCTAAGATGCACAGACATACTCATTGGTACATTTCCTTTCTTGGACTTTTCCATATGGAACCTTTCCAAGATTTTGTCAATATATACATTTTGACTTAAACCAATGAGCTTACGAGACCTATCTCTATATATCTTAATTCCTAAGATATATTGAGCCTCGCCCATGTCTTTCATTGAAAAAATCATTTTTAATGAGTTCTTTGTTTGCTCCATCAAAGATTTTTCATTACCTATCAGCAATATGTCATCGACATATAAGACCAAGAACATAATGTAGCTCCCACTAACCTTCTTGTATACACAAGGTTCTTCCTTACTTTGAATGAATCCAAGGGTTTTAACCTCTTCATCAAAGCGCTTGTTCCAACTCCTTGATGCTTGCTTCAAGCCATAAATGGCTCTCTGAAGTTTGCACACTTTGTTACTATTTTTCAGATCTTCAAAACCTTGAGGTTGTACCATGTACACTTCCTCATCCAATTTTCCATTTAGGAAAGCTGTTTTGACATCCAACTGCCATATTTCATAATCATGAAATGCAGCAATAGCTAGCATTATCCGAATTGATTTAAACATGGCAACTGGTGAAAAAGTTTCATCATAGTCAATTCCTTGAATTTGAGTAAAACCTTTTGCTACAAATACGTTGTCAAGTTACCATTCATGTCCATCTTCCTTTTGAAAATCCATTTGTTTCGAATGGCTTTCGATCCTTCAGGAAGATCTACCAAGTTCCATACTTGGTTGTCATACATGGATTGTATTTCGGATCCCATGGCTTCTTGCCATGCTTTGGAGTCTTTTCTTTCCATTGCTTCTTCGTAGGTCAAAGGATCGTCGGTATCCATTACCAAGACTTCATGAAGACCCATATATAATTCGGGTCTTCTCCTTTCCCTTGTTGACCTTCTAAGCTCTCTATGTTCTTGTGACTCATCTTGAGTTAAACGAACACTCAGTGGGGAAGTCTGAGTACTCCCACTGATTAAAGGAGCTTCGTGTGGTATTTCATGATCATCTTGAATGTCTTCATTCATCTCATGATCATTCACTAGTAGATCATCTTGAGTTTCCTCAAGTGTCACTCTACTCCCACTGCTTTTGATTCTTTCGAGAAACTCCTCTAAGAATGTTGCACCCTTTTTAACGAATATAGTATTCGTTGACTTGTGCCAAAAGCTATACCCTTTCGTTTCTCTTGGGTATCCAATGAAGAAGCACTTATCCGCTTTGGGTTCAAGTTTTGTTGACATCATACGTTTTACGTATGCCTCACAACTCCAAACTTTGAGAAAAGATATATTGGGTGGTTTGCCCATCCATAACTCATGTGGTGTTTTCTCAACGGATTTTGATGGAACAATGTTTAGTGTGTGAGCTGCAGTTTGGAGTGCATGACCCCAAAATTATAAAGGTAGCTCTGTTTGACACATCATTGAACGAACCATATCAAGTAAGGTTCGATTTCTCCTCTCGGACACATCATTCCACTGTGGTGTCCCGGGTGGAGTGAGTTGTGGTATGATGCCACACTCTTTCAAGTATGTGTTAAACTCATTACTCAAGTATTCTCCTCCACGATCAGTTCGTAGAGCTTTGATTCTCTTGTCAAGTTGGTTCTCTACTTCATTCTTATATTCTTTGAATTTCTCAAAAGTTTCACTCTTGTTCTTCATAAGATACACATAGTCATATCGACTGTGATCATCTATGAAGGTAATGAAGTACCTTTAACCATCTCTTGCACTAGTACTCATTGGACCACATACATCAGAATGTATTAATTCCAATAAGCCACTTGATCTCTCACCTTTTCTTCTTGAATGGTGATTTAGTCATCTTTCCAGTTAAACAAGATTCACATGTTCCAATTGCTTCACCATTAAGCAAATCTAGAAGATTTGCTTGTTGCAATTTCTTTATGCGTTTCTCATTTATGTGACCAAGGCGATAGTGCCACAAGAGTGTCTCATTCGTTTGAGACATCTTGAGTCTCTTGTTACTGATATTCAACATATGTTTATCTTCATTTAAATCAAGCAAATATAATCCATTTGAAATGAAAGCATTTGCATAAAATAAACCGTTCTTCTCAATAACCATACGAGAGTTATTTATTACAAAACAAAAACCTTCTGCATCCAAGCATGACACAGATATAATGTTTCGAAATACTGAAGGAACATGATAAACATCCTTTAAACTTAAACAAAAACCACTAGATAAATGAAGATCAAGGGTGCCCACAGTGATTGCAGAAACACTTGCATCATTGCCGACCTTCAATACTACCTCTCCTTTCGAGAGAGGTCTCCTATCCCTTAGTGCTTGCATATTAGAAACTAAGTGAGCACATGATCCGGTATCTATTACCCAATCTTGGATAGTTGTGGCTAAATTTAAATTTAGTTCAATAACAAGTATACCTTTAGGACGCTTGCGTTCAACCTTGCCTTCATCCAAGTCACGCTTGTACTTGGTGCAATTCATTTTGAAATGTCCTTTCTCATGGCAATGGAAGCACTCCGTGTTGGAGTTAGGACCATTTCCTTTCTTGCTTCCCTTGGAGGTGCTCGCATGAGCCCCTCCACTCTTGCCCTTGAGTAAGGAATGCGCCTTACTTGTCTTGCCTTTATTCTTGGCAATCTTCTTGCTATTTGACACGATGGACAAGACATATTTCTCCTTTGTCTTTCCCATGTCAACCTCAGTTGTCTTGAGGGCATTTTAGCAAGGGGGTGTTTTTCGACCATAGAACGCAGAAAATTAGGAAGTGAAGACATAACTAAAAAAATTCATTTTAGGGTATATATTAGTGTTCATGAACTTATAAAATTTGTACTAACAAAAATTAAGGTTTGTCCGTTTTGTCAGTCACACAAGACCCTTTTTCAAATAAATAGACTCATCTAAAATATTTGTCCAAGGTAAGTATCATTTACTAATCATAACCTTTAAGTAAAACTTAACTTTATGACTCTTGTCGTTTACATTAAGAAAGAATGATCCAATTTCTTAATAAAACTCTCTTTCCCAAAACCCAAGCCTAGATCTTGGTGATTTGTTATAAAAAAACTCATTTTATTGGTCAACAAGTATGAACAAGTCATTCCCACATAATGAGCGAGAAGATGTGCCTCACACAACTCCCACTCACTTATGGCCTAATAACGAATTCATGCGAGTTCCACGATTTCTAGTAATTTAGATCACACTCATGCTTATTCCTAATTACTAGCTTAAAGTGGATAAAATGAGAAGGAAAGATATTCTTAAATTTTTCATGGACATATCAAATATATGATAACTTTAATAATTTTGGTCGGCCATGTATTCATACAACAATACCTATCTTAACTATTTAAGCAATCTCATATATTCATAAACTTTGTGGGTTGTATGGCTCCCGCTTGCATTCTTGTAGTTCTATCAATCACCTTTATGAAAGATATAATTCTAAACTACAAGCACCCACCCAATTCTCATTCTATTTTAGAGCTATTCTAAAATAAAATAAAACAAAAATTACATTTAGAATTTCCCAATCCTAAATCCTATGTGGCATGCAAGCTATGAATGAATAAATACATAAATGGCAACTTAACAACTTTGCCATAATTTAATTACTCTAATTAATTTTCAATGGCACCTTAGGCCGCATTACAAACATTCATTCACATCATTTACAACACACAAGGCATTGATAATCTTGAGCCATACTAACCCACAATCCTCCTGCAAAGCAAAATTAGTACACATGTGCAATCTTGTCGCACTATTTAATCTTATTTAGTTAATCCTATATCTCTCAATTTCTTAATTCATCTAAATCATTATAAATCCTAAAAATGATTTTAGTTGAATAAACATTTATTTATTAAATGTCATTCTTTGTCAATTAAATGTCATTAATGTCATTTATTGTCAATTAATTATCATTAATGTCATTAATTCATTCTTAATTGCCATTATGGCTAATTAAGACCTTTAATGTCATTAATTCATAATTAATGTCATTTATTGTCAATTAATTATCATTAATGTCATTAATTCATTCTTAATTGCCATTATGGCTAATTAAGACCTTTAATGTCATTAAATCATAATTAACTATTCCTTAATCTGTCCTAAATTTGAATGAGATCTAATATTACAGATTTTTCAAAATAACCCTTGTGAAAAATTAATATTTCAAGATGATGAGACCGAAAATCATAAAATTTCCAGTTTCGGTCTGCTGCGCACCTGTCAGTGTTTTCTATGCTAAAAATTATATTTTTCGAATTAAGATTCAAGCCATACATTTATGAAAACTAGACTTAAGCACCTTTCTGGAAATATAAATAATACAAAAAATTGTTTATTAGTTTGTGAGAAAATTACATTTCAATCTCGGATTCCTTTTCTGGAAAACAGATTGTAGTTGTCTCTGTAATTTTGTAATTTCAGAAAAATCCGTAATATTTTTGTATTGCATAATTTAGTTTTATGGAAACTAGACTTCATTATCTTTCCTATGATAATTTGTATACAAAAATCCATTCATCCAAACTCTAGATATTCAATTTTGAATCTTAACAAAAACAGAAAACTGGAAACAGAAAAATCCAGCGCTGTACCCGTTTTGTTATTTTTGTTTACCTTAATAAAACAATCTAAACTCTCTGTTTTATTTTAGAATCTTCATCCTTACATCATAAACTAATGTAGGAATTTTTAGATTCACAAAAAACGTGATCCAAAATTACCAAAATGATTTTAATGCCTTAAAAACCAAAATTTGACAGATTTATGAACTAGAAACTTGAGAGATAGTTAACTAAATATTTGTGCACTTAACTTAGCACTAATTAAATATTCTAATTGTCAAAAAATCAAGCCTTAGCTCTGATACCACTGTTGGGATTTCATGTGTATGCCTATGTGGTGAGAATTTAAAATTTTCCTATCACCACTTGGCTCAATACACAAAGGATCTTATTTTACGACAAAAGAGAACAAGATTTTCTTCAACAAACTAATGTGTACTAAATTAAGATAAATTATCTCATCTAATTTATTGCAAGAGAAAAATGATAAAACTTTTACCTAAAGAGATTGTCAAATCTCTTGATGGAGAGAAGCCGGTTTTCCTTCTAGATCTCGTGTTCTTCTCAAAAACACCTCTTAGTTCACCTTGAACCTAAACATCGAACTTACACACCTCTTAGATAGATGGATGTGAAGTTCAAGGCTTAGATCCAACCACCTAATGATCTTCAAATCAACAAGCTATTTGATTTCTTGGTGGCTAAACCTAACAAGAAGAGATGAGAGAAAAATGTGTAATTTTCGGCCAAGTAAGGAAGCACCTTCTTAGTATTTTGGCCTTGAGAAAAAGTGGGCTGCTCAAGAGGAATTTCGGCCAAGGAAGAAGAGCAGAATTTTTCTCACATATTTTCTTAATTACACCCCTTAAAATAGGCAAGGGGTTAGGGCTATCATTTGTGTAAAGTTTGAACTATTTACACAATTGCCACTAGCCTTATTTAGCCATTTTATCATCTCTAATCTCATCTTGTGATTGGTTTAATAAATTAATTTATGAACAAATAATATTAATCATATTATTCAATTATGCAATATTCTTATTATTCTTATAATGCATTCCAACATTATACCAAATAATATTTGCATAACTTCACAAATTTATTTATGATCTAAGCATGTCATATTATGACATTTTATTTTAGTATTTCATCTCATGTATTTTATCTAATACATCATTATGAAATATAAAATACTTGTTGTTTCTCTTCAGTTGGTGTGACCGTACAGAGGATCTATGTCATCTTGGCAATAATATAAAACTTTATATTATTGACTATAAGAGGTTCTATCATTACATTATAGTTATCCAAACGACATAGTAATCATTTACTCAATCCACTAATTTCGTGTCTATCCTTGTCACATGATATTATGAATAATATGCAAAATAGGATCGTGTCATTCTTGCATTATATTCTTTTCTTGGTCTCTCAAGTGAATTATAATTATAACTACATCAGTTATATTGCATGCGATATAATTTCACTTTACCAAGGGGCCCAGTAATATCATAACTCAAATTGAGGGACAATGATAATATTAACATATAGATTTCTCCCGCACAAGTTGTACACAACGAACTACTATTTTATTCCTATCATAAGATAGTATTTAAATAGCAATCACATTATATACTTCTCATGTGAAAAACCTACATATCTCATATCTAAGATTCCAAAGACACAATGGAAACATTAATGACACAAAACACAATCCATATAATGTTCCATTCATTTAGGTCATGTTCAATATATAAAATACACATTTATATATTCATGTTATTAAATGATAATGCTTTATCAACATTTATAGAACTTCAATGTACTTTAATCGACATGACAATCTTCCTCGGTAATTAATGTTCCTCCTTAATTACCACGATTGTGAACATATTTAGTGATTAAATGTTTCTCATCTTTGGAGTTCTATAGTTCAAGACCAAGAGCATCTTCTTGAACACTTCCAAAGATATAACATATAAATCTCAAGGAACCTGAATAATAATATTCATAATAAAATCATGAACAACATATAAATTATTATTAAAAAGATAACTTTCAAAACACACATCCTTCATGATGTCCCCGGTCCTTTTCCCTTGCCCTCTTCGGGCTTGGGTCCCGAGTGCCCACGCTCTTTGTAATCGTCCCGATAGGAAGCTTTCTTTTTGTCCTGGACCTCCCCATTGTATTCTTTCGCAAACTTTTGGAAGAATTCTGGCACTATATATTCGATCAACTTTCCTTCTCTGGCCATCCTTTTCAACACATCTTTCAGCTGAAGGCATTCCCCCGTGGAGTGTCCGTTAAAACGGTGGAACAAGCATCTCGCAGTCCCATCTTTTTTCTCGAAAATGCGTTTGCGTAGCGGCCTCAGGACATCAGGCATGTCTTTTATTACCAGGTACATTCCGCTCCTCTTCTTGATAAAAGGGGCATACCGCACATAGTGGGGTCGGTAGCCCTCCCTGCCGTCTTCGCGCCGTTCTTCTTGGGTATTTCTTTTTTGTGGTTCTCGTCTTCGAGACGGGCCGCCATCGGGCTACCGGCCGCGCTGCTGCGGTTTTGGGGATCTGGACCGCTGCCTGGCGAACTGGACGGCATCCTCCTCGGCCCGGATATACCCTTCTGCAAAAGCCAGAACTCCGGTAAACTCTTGAACTCTCTTTTTCGGGCGTCATACCGGAGGGTGCCCGGTCCTCCTTGCCAAAGCCCATTCAGTATAGCCGCTAGGGCGATGTCCTCACTGTAGTTTCGGACCTCCCTAGAGGCCTTCACGAACCTATTTACGAAGGTCCGAGTCGTCTCTTGGTGTCCCTGAACATACTTCAAAAGGGAGTCACATGTCGCTCGTGGGGGCCGGAGCATGTCGTAGCGGGTCAGGAAGGCTTTCGCTAGTTGATCAAAGGTTTTTATCGATCCTTGCCTTAATCTCATGTACCATTCCCATGCCTCCCCGGTTAAACAAGTGGTGAAAATGCGACACGCGACAGCATCTGATGCTCCATGCAGTCGAAGCCTTTCATAGAACCCATATACAAAGTTCTGAGGGTCCTGGATGTCTCCGCTACCTTGAAAACAGGGAAGGCCAGTGGGGTATTTAAAGTCACCCATGGGGGCCTTGTAGAGTTCCGGGGCTAGTGGTCCTTCCAAAATATTCGTCGACCCGGAACGAGTCCCTGCTCTCTTCCTCTCCCTCTTAGCTATCTCTTTCTCCACCCCTTTCTTGATCATTGTGTTTATCGTTGCCATATTTATCCTTGCGGCCTCTGGTGGGGTGAGTGGTCTTCGTCGCCTCTTAGGGGGTGTTCGGCGACGCTCTTCTCGCGAGTGACGAGACTGATCGTCTTTCCTCGAGTGGTGGGACTGATCGTCTTTCTTCGAGTGACGAGACCGTTCCTCGGTTTGTTTGGCGGGGCCTTCTTGAGTCCGCTCTGTTCTCGCTCGACCAGCGCTCCTTCTCGAGCTGGCCGCCGCGGATGAGCCTTCGCTTTCTTCCCGTTCAGCCCCAAAGGATAACCTCCGTCTCGGTCCACCAACCTGTCTCGTTTCCCCCTCGCCTACAAGGGTCTCAAGTTCGGGGTCAGGATTGTCAAAGTCGCCGTCTATGTTGTGTAGACTGGGCTCTGGGTTGTTCGATCCAGGTCCAGCTTGGATTAATTGTACTACAGGCGGTGGGGGATGAATCATTCGTACCCCGAGAGCTGAGGTGGGAGTTTGGGGACAGTATGGTAGGTTGGGATCGGCCTGTGGAGGGTAGTGTGCTAAAGGGGTAGCTGGGTGCTGTGGGTATGGAGGAGCGTATTGTTGGTACGGAGGATAGTTGTAGGGAGGTGGATATATATATTGTGGAACGTACGGAGAATGATATTAGGCGTAGATCATCTGGTTCTGGGTATTTTGGGGAGTTGACCCGATGGGCCCAGTAGCCTGGGCAGTCACGATGGTCGAGTCGATTGGTTTTACAATCGGTGTAGAAACTTCGAGGGACTCCAAGCCCTTCCCTGGTTGGGTGATTGGTATCCCTTCGCGTGGCATGCCCAAAGTGCAGATCGGGAGAACTACAGCGCCAGGGGCTTCTTGGCCCATTTTATCAAGGGGATTCTTACTCGCCGCCCCTACACTTGGGTTACCCGGGGGAGTTTCCTTCGAAGCTTCTTTGGGTTTCCGGCCCAAGGTTACATTGGTCAGAGGCTTCACCTTCTCAGGTCTTTGGTTAGATCGTTCCGCCCGCTGAGCAATCTCCTCGGGGATGATCTTGCCTACGTCTGTTTGTTTTGTTGCAGAAGTCATCTCGCTCAGTTAAGGTTGGTGGCCCCACGGTGGTTGATGCGTCCCTTCCCGAAGGGGCCGGGCCGTACTTGGACTCGGTCCAGTAAGGTGCAGGCACGCCCTGTTCCTGGGAAGCAGGCCGTGCGGAGATTGGTTGCTGATTGCGCGGCCCGTCCCGCCTCGAGCGAAGCGGGTCGGAACGGTGGGCACGCGGGGAATCGGAGGGGTTTTAACGCTCTAACCCTTTTTGATACCTCTCCCGACTCCGGGATGTGATAAATGCGATCCCCTTTTCTGGGGGATTCTTTGCCTTATATAGGGGGTGCCCTACTGTAGCGGGGTCTTGTCAGCATTAATGACAAAGACCCGCATACTGTTGAGGGTGTCCGCATATTAGGCTATAAAATTCGCATAGTATGTCTCAAACCGAACGGCGAGGTCGTGTCTCAACATTTCTGGGCTGTTCGGCATGTTAGGCTTTTGAGCCTTGTTTTGTTCGGTTTCGAGCGGGCCCTTAGGAGGGCTCCGAGTCTCAATTTGTGCTTCGCCTCAGGCTGGCCCCCAGAGAGGGTCCGGATCCTGAGTAATTTTTGGCCTCGGGTTGGCCCCGGGAGGGGGTCCGAATCCCGAGTAATTTTCGGCCTCGGGTTGGCCCCGGGAGGGGGTCCGAATCCCGAGTAATTTTTGGGCTGTGGTCTGTTTTGGGCCTGTTTGCTGTGAATTTAATTCTAGAGATATTTAGTTGGGCCAGACCTGGGCCTTTTAAGGGCCATTGACATATGGGCCTATCAAATATATTATAAACTAAAATTTTCAAAGAGAGATAGAAGCTTAATGATACCACGATGTACATTTTGACCGTTTAGTATTAGTAGAATTAAAGTAAAACCACGATGTATATTTAAAGATAAAAGATAAAGGAATAATTCATAATTTGATCATTTAACTTTATAAAAAGAAAAAAAAAATAAGTAGCTTCTGAACAATTTAGTTCTTAAATTAAAAGGTTACAATATTTTTCCCTAAACTTCTACATGAACTGAATTGATTCTTTAAATTTAAAATAGAAGAATTAATTTGAGAGAAGTTGAAAAATCATCTTATTTTTTTTCTCGAAAATTAAATAACTAATTTGGTAAAACTCAATATATCAATTTGAGTTTTCTTAGAAAAATTCGAAATTAATGTAGTACAAATGAAACTTTAAAATAAAAAACTAAAGCCTAATATCTTCCAAAAATATAATCGTAAAATGACAAATGGGACGAACGGATGGGAATTTGTTTCTTTTGAAAAGCGGTCAAACTTGTCTTGGACCGACCTTGTCAGAAACCATGTTATTCTTATTCTTATTGTTTTTGTTTTTTATTTTACTTTTTTGTTTGGTAACGACTAACGACTAACGAGATACCACATTATTCTTATTCTTATTGAAGGCGAGGCGTTAACTTCTAGAAAACAATTACGGTTGCTACAGAGCCACGTTAATTTATAATTTATAAATAAATATACCGCTAGCTTCAAGACTTGAACAACTCAGTTGGCTTGACACGTCTCCAGTATTGCAAAGACTGGAGGAAACAAGAGATCTTTTGTTGTTAATCCCCAACAAACTGATAAGATAACACTAAGCGAAACCGCCGTGATTTTTATTTTTACCCAAAAAAAAATATATTTTAATATAAATAACCAGGTTTTTAAAATATTTTTATTTTTACCCAAAGCGCTAGGAAATCCAGCGCTCCGAATTCTTAATTCAGAACGCTAGGAATATCAGCGTTCCGAATTCTTAATTCGGAACGCTAGGATTCCTAGCGTCCGGAAAATTTAATTCGCACCGCATAAGGGACCCGTGACCCTTCTTCTCTGTGTCCCCTCTCCGCCAAAAAAAAGAAAACAGAAAGGGTTTAGCTCGCCGCCAGAAAGAAGAAAGGAAAAAGAAAGAAGAAAGGAAAAAAGAAAGAAGGCTGCGCCTCCGTCCCTCTGTCTCGCCGCCTCGCCGTCTAGCCGTCTCTCCGCCTCTTCACCCCTCCTAGGCCGTCCCTCCGCTTCTTCACCGCCGATCGTCGATTCAATCATCTTTGAAGGTAATTAGAATTATTTTCGTATTTCTCTGCTGATCTGATCGGTGAATTAGAGAAATGTTTAAGCCATTAGAAATGTTTAAGCCAAATTGATGAATTAGAAATGTTTAAGCCAAATTGATGAATTAGAAATGTTTAAGCCAAATTGACGAACCGTCTGATTGATTGCGTCTGATTGATCGAACCGTCTGATTGATCGAACCGTCTGATTAATTCGAACCGTCTGATTAATTCGAACCGTCTGATTTTTAATCGGCAATTGAGCATAATTATTAATTTTTTTATACTATCATTTTTATTCATTATTTTTTTTTTGTTTGGACTGAGATCCTATTTACCTTTAGCATATGCTCATTTATTAGTTGCTAATGGTATTAATGAGATATATATTGATTGGTAGGAAAGAGGATATATAGATCATCCTATAGCTGGCAGCAATGTATATATCGACTATAAGAAAATAAAAAAAGAAAGAAAAAAAATAAGAATGATGAAAACCAAAAAAAATAAGAATGATCAAACCGTCTGATTAATTCGAACCGTCTGATTGAAAACCAAATTTACCTTTAAAGTCTCAAATGTTATATATTTAGAAGACAAATTTCTAATCTGATTGAAAACCAAATTCTCCCATTAAATTCAAATTTTTAATCGGTAAAATTGGATATATTTATTTTTTCATTAAAAATCAATTAATATAGATTTATTTATTCAAGAATTGATTTTCCTTTAAAATCTTATTTAATTAATATTTTAGCGTAATTGTATAAAATATTATTATATAATACGGTTATGTGATTGAATTTATGTGTAATTTATGTGTAAACTTAGAAGTAGGTTTGATGATTCAGTTCAATCATCTTTGTGCAATTTCTGGACAGCTTTGTGCAATTTCAAGCATTATTTCATACATTTCTAATGGAAACTTTATCTTCCAAAAAAAATACAAATTTATAAAAATATGCTTGTATGGAGTGGTTCTTTGTTCTTATTGGCATAATGCATGTTATGATTGACTCCATAGTCATCTTTTTGCATATTAGCATATTTTTACCGCAATTAGCATATTTTAGCCAATTGTAGCATGTTTAACATATTTTTTAACGTAGGATGGCTAGGGGACGGCCTAGGAGACCACTCGCAGCCGACCCGGTTGATGAGCCCATTCCCACTGACAGCAAGGATCATTTCAGTCCTTTATTATGGATGCCTCACGGTGAGCACCGAGTCTCAGATGCATCTAAAGAGGTACTTGATTACTTTTTTTTTTAAGTTGGGATTTTGTTGAATTTTTGTATTTTTAGGTTTTCATGTTGTTCACTTTTTTGAACGCAGAGTGAGGCAATTATAAATGCCAGGGGTCGGTATCCGGACATGCAGTACTACCCGGAGATGGAGGCGTATCTGCAAAATTTGGGGGTGCAGCATTTGGTCGATATTCTACAGTCGGAGGCTAAGTCCATCAACGCTTCCCTGATTGCAGGACTAGTGGAGCGATGGCGCCCCGAGACGCACACGTTCCACTTACCTTTTGGAGAGATGACAGTGACTCTCCAGGACGTTAGTGCTCTATGGGGTTTGCCTATCCAGGGCGTGCCCGTTGGTGGCATATCTGACCCCACAGATCCAGATGACACGACGATTAATTACATGCTCGCTGAGTTGTTGGGAGCGGAGCCAGATATACGCAGCAACGGGGGGAAGTCCAAGTACTGTCTGGAAAAGACGAAGCTGCGAGCTATGTTTGCGAGAGGTATAGGTAGCGATTCCACTCCGATCGAGATTCAGAGGTACTCATACAAACTATTTGTATTACATTTATTTTGTACTATGTTTCATGCGGAAAAATGAGTTGCTCTATAATTTTGATATTACAGATACACACGGGGATTCGTGATGGACCTATTTGGTTCTGTCATGTTTGCTGATGCTAGTGGTAATACCATCCCGATGATGTATCTAGAGCTGCTGCGAGACCTTCAGCCGTCGAGCGGCAGGTACAACTTGGGTGGGGCTGTCCTAGCACATCTCTACTCCAACTTGTGCCACGGTTGCAAGGTCAGTATGCTATTTATGTCTTATTTTAATTACCTACCTTGTCATGCACTTGTTGTATTATTTTAATTATTTAACTTGTCACTGACGGTTGGTATTCTTCAAAAATATAGCAGAAAACTAAGCAAATCTACGGGCCAATGCTTCTTCTGCAGCATTGGTCGTGGTCACGGCTACCGGTGGGGGTACCTGAGCCGAACGAGGATCCATGGGGAGAGCCCGAAAATGGAAATCGACTGGCATTCGGCATGAAATGGTACGGACATAACTTGTACAAGGACAACCCTCACGGAAAGACAGCAGGTATCAGGACGGTCCGATCTCAGATTCAGAGTCTGGGTGAGACGCAGGTGCGCTGGACTCCGTACCATGAGCTATACACTGAGGGGAGGCTGCCGCAGATTGTAGCGGATGATCAGGAGATGTGGCTCTACAGGGGACCGCTGGTGTGCTTCTGGATAGTGGAGCACCACTATCCAGACCGGGTGCTCCGTCAGTTTAATTTTCCTCCACTCATCCCCGCAGATCCAGACGTCCCGAGATATGTGATCATGAGGCTACACGGGTAAGTTATGTTCTTTTTAGCATTTTTGTACTTAACATTAGTTCTTGTCTTTAAATTGCAACTGACATATGAATTACAGGATAACACACGGTAATCACTGGGATAGAGATTGGAGTGAGCATCACTCGGAGTACTACAGCAAGGCGGGCGATATGAGTGCCAACTTATGGCAGATGCCGGAGATTGATACTATGCAGTTCCAGGGAGATCCCCTATTGAGATATCAGGCTTGGTACCTGCGGGTTGGCATGGCTTCAGTGTATATAGAGGGAGATTACGGCGAGTTTCTTCGCTCACAGATATTCGAAGACGATGGTTATACCCCTACTGGCCGGAAAGGTGCTCGCCAGGTAATGCATCTAAAACAACACATTTTTATGCGTTATGAACATTTTATCATAACCTTTATTTTTTCTAACGTTTTTTTATAGCTGCTGTTAGCGCTTAAAGGTGCCGCGCGTTCAATCGTTTGTCTTGGAAAACGTGGCTACAGAGCGTTCGGGCACGCGATGTTGAACTTGGTTGCCCCATGCATTGCGGACCACGGCCAGGAGGCAAAGCTGGTCACCATGTTACGAGACGCCGGAGAGAATATTGATTGGCGCGCAGTACAGCCGGACGAGCCTGACGCGCCACCTGTTATGACCAGTGAGATGCCACCGGAGCCATCAGAGCAGCCAGAGTGGGATTATCATCGTTGGGTACTACACATGGCCGGTTGGCACGCCTACCGTGACGAGTACGGTCGTCCAGTTCTTCCCCCGGTGTGTGATTCTTTATTTTATTTATTCTTTTACTGTAAGTAAAGATAGTTAAAATTTACTAAATTTTAACTATCCTTGCAGGGTCCTGCATACATGCCGACACAGCCTGAGCATCATGAGTCTCCAGAGATCCAGTCTGTGCAGGATGACAGGATGAGTTTTAGCCTTGCAGACATGTATGCCGACACAGCCGCCTCCCCGCCACCGCGTCAGCCGTATTCAGAGATGGCTCACGATTGGGAGGCCTCTGGTAGCCGGACTCAGGCTGATTATGAGTCACAGTTTGTGGCATCCATATTCCATACTCCCACGCCACCGCCAGCTACCGACGGGGCCTCGGATCCATGGGATACAGCACTTACGATGAGCAGGCAGGACAGCCTCGAGGATCATATTACACCAGCTCGCGCCGCACAGGCAGGACAGCCTCAGTGGGATGATTGGCATGAGCGCGTGTTCAGTAGAGAGAACAGGGGTAGACCACCTCACCGATTCTCCCCTTCGCAGTACGATGGATAGAGGGTATATTTTATTATGTTTTAGTTTAGTTGTGCTATGTTATGTTTTATTATGGTAGTTTATTTTAGTTTAGTTTGGTAGTTTTAGTGTAGTGTAGTTTCGTTATGTTTTATTATGTTCTATTTTTTTAGTGTAGTGTAGTGTAGTTTATTATGTTCCATTTTATTTTTTATTATGTTCTATTATGTTTTATTATGTTCTATTTTTTTTAGTGTAGTTTATTTATGTTTCGTACAACAAAAAGAAATAACATCCATTGACGATCATAAAACATACTATTTCAAACTTAATATAAATAACATCCAGAAATAACATCCAAAATATAAAATACAAACTTAATATCTGCTTCAAACGATCATACAACATACTATTTCGTCTTACCGGTCTTGAACGTACATGGAACAAAATCATCGTCCGAGGTTGACGATGACGGCTCGGTAACAACAGATGACGTGCTAGCCTTAGTCTTAGCCTTACTCTTCGTCTTAGGCGTCTGTACATCATATTTTTTTTCCCAATCCATAGCCGTAGGGGTTTTCTACAAAATCATCATCAGATATGTCATTTCGTTTAAAATCATCAGCAGATCCTTGCACACATTTCCTAGACCAAATTGGACAGTCCTTTCTCTTCCTTCCACAGCCCCAATTGCATTTCTTTTCCTCACTCTTTCCTCGATTGTTACTGTCCATCCTCCTCGTCTGCAATTTATTTGGAAAATAATAATAAAAAAACTGCAACATAATAAAATACATACAAATAAAGTTCATACAAACCTCAAAGGAAGGCCCCTGAGCCAAAGTTCATACAAATAAAGTTCACAAAATAAAGTTAATTCCTACGACTCCTTCTAAAAGGAAGGCCCCTGAGCCAACCAGATCCCCATGATGATGTGCTCCTTCTATCTTGTTGCACTGTTTCGTCTTGCCGGTTAGCTGTACCGGACGGTCCTGCTTGCGCTTCGTTAGCTGTACCAGATATGCTCGTCCTTCCTAATTGAGATGTGCTCCTTCTAGCTGGTTGCACTCCTTCTTCTCGCTGGTGTGCTGTATCGGATGGCCTTGCACCAGATGTGCTCCTCCTACCTGCTTGAGTTGTGCTCCTTCTTCGCTGGGTAGTACCTGAAGGCCCTTGCATTCCAAAGAACTCCCCTCCTGCCCGTACTTCTCCCATTGCCTCCCTAAACATCATATTTGCATTTTCACGGTCTGCTGTACGGCTTCTGGTTGTGCTTCGCCGCGGCCCTTGCGATCCACTCGCCTCTGCCATAACTCGCTCATTCTCTGCTACATTTGCTGCGTTATGAGCCTCTGCAGCCCAAATATGTTAGTTAGTAAGCTATTCAACATTAGAACTAAAAATAATTAGGATTGAATGTGACATACCTCGCCTCTGCCTGTCAGAAGTGGAACGGTGAGGACGGTGCCCCCGTCGCCTACCTTGCATTTCATCCATGGTCATATCTTGACGGATGTGTTTTCTCCTACCACGCCGTAACCAATCTCTGTTTGGCTCAATTTTAGGGGTAGTGGTTGTAGGCCAATCTTCAGGATTGCCATAAGGAACAAACAATGCATTCCAAGTACTCAGAAGGTAGTCCACCCTATACCAGTGGGCAACAAATAGGTTGGGTGACCAGTTTCTATGACGACAAACCGCTAACACATGAGCGCACGGAATTCCAGTTAATTGGATACCTCTGCATGTACATTCCACTTTTCTCTCTGGCCCGAATGTCACGATATACTGGAACCTTCTATGAATAATTGACATAGTTCCATCCTGCGTTTGGACCACTGGAACATATTCATTTGGGCCCGTGACTTAGTAATTACCTTCGCCGTGCGAGTATGGGATGACATCCATTTTTGTAGCTTTCTCCCACCGTTTGGCGAGCTTAACATGTACCCGTCTGGAAAAAGATTGTTCTGCATTGCTTTGCTCCGTCGCTGCCTCTCGTCGTTGAACAAACCACCTATTGCACTTGGCGAATGTCTCCTCTACAAGTGCAGCCACGGGCAACATTCGGCTATCCTTGAAGACAGTGTTGAGGCACTCAGAGCCATTTGTTGTCATGATACCAAATCGGTGCCCTCCATCACATGTCTGGAAATTTTTTTCAAAATTTGACGGCTCCATGACATCATTAGGACGTACTTTGCCCACTCTCCTCAGAAAAGCATTGCACGTCGAATTTTGCTGCAATAGAACAAAGCAAAATTAGACAAAATGCATCTAAAAGAAACAAAAATGATATAAATTTGACAATATTAGACATACCGAGCAAAAATCTTCGAACATCTCTTTCAGCCTTCTTGGCTTCTTCTTCCTGGCTCCTTGTTTGAACCTAGTTCCGTACCATTTGTCCTTCCCACACGCCTAGACCAGTTATCTGCAACATGTTGGATACAATACCTGTGCACAAAATTATCCCTATTCCATCCGTATTCAGGTTTCAATGCAGCTTTGATACCCTTGTGTTGGTCCGATATAACACATACGAATCTATTAACACCAATCACATTAATCCTAAGCCATTGTAAGAAAAAACCCCAGTTCTCTTCATTCTCCGTATGTACAATTGCAAATGCTAGAGGCAGCAATTGGTTATCGGCATCATAGGCGCAAGCCATCAAAAGTCTGCCCTCATACCGCCCAGAAAGGAAGGCTGCATCTATACTGATCACCGGTCTTAAGTAATCAAATGCGGTAATGCATGGTCCGTAAGCCCATGCCACGGCCCTGAATGTCTGAACACCTTCTTTGACCAGTCCTGTATTTTTATCGATGCTCGGACTTGTCAGAAATTGGTATTTTGAGCCGGGATTCGTGTAACATATCCCGATAAGCAATAGTTTCATAAAATTGTACGACTCTTCCCAACTCCCAAATTGCCGGGCTACTGCAATCTCACGACCTCTCCAAAGTTTGTTGTATTTCGGGGTTATACTGCCAAACCTAACCCTCACGCAGTGTGCCACACTCCGGATGCTCATAGTGGGGTCTTCCTTAATGCTGCTCTCGATGATATCTGCGATAATTGATGCCGTGAGTTGTGCATGGTCCGACCTGGTGTACTCAGATTCGCATGTGTGAGGCGTGTCTTGCTCAGTTATCATCCATGTATCTCCGGCATTTGTTGCTCTTGCCTTCAGTTTGAAACGACAACCCGGAGTGCTGCATCTAATTTCTAGTCGGGATGTGTCACTTCTCCTCGTAAATGTCTCCTTGTTCTTGTCAACATGGTACTCTCTGATCTTTTTCGTCAGTTGCTTTTTACTTACGAAGTATTGGCCTTTTGCGAGCTCACTCCTGTACTCAACCCGATGACCATAGTAAGAAACATCTGCTTCTCGGAAAGCTGATGTGTCATTGAAGTTTACAAAAGGGTGAGTCTCAGAACGGCCACCTAACGGCATATTCTCTCTATTCTGCCTCACAGTGGGCTGTGGGTATTCTTCTTCATCTTCTTCATCTTCTTCATCTCCTTCATCATTAATGTCACAGTCTCCTTCCCCCAATTCATCCCCAGTTTGCAGATTCTCCTCCGGTACCTCGTTTATAAATTCAAATTCCGACTCGTTTGGATCTTCCTGTACTGGTGGCGGTCTGGGGTGAGGATTTGGTTCAGGCCCAGGTAAGGATATAGGTGGGATAAAAGGTGGAGATTGTACTCGTTGTGGGACAAAAGGTGGAGATTGGGGTGAATTATTGTATATTTCTGGTTCCGGTTCTAGTACAGGCATTACGATAAAAGGAGTGTGTGGTTCATTATCTTCTTGATAATGTTGGGCAGCCAAATTTTGGCCTGAACTTCCGGCCCCTGGCTCTTCGCGAATTATGCGTGCAAAAACTTCCAATAATGATTCGCCAGACCTCAAAACCTGCGCTATTAGACCTCTCAATGCCCCGTTATCTCCCAATGTAATTTTGACATACTTTCCTGCGTGGACCATTCGGGCCTGAATTTGTAATTGGCAACGATTCCTATTGTAGCCGCTCGCTTCATAAATAAGCGATTGCAACTGCTCAAATGAGAAATTTTCATCAACCCAATACGTATTTGCTGCAGGTTTGGAGTAACGTACTCCATACTGGTCAGTTATGAACTTTCCTCCAAAATGTATTGAAATTGCAATAGACATGGCCAATAAACTACATTCATAAATAACAAATATTTGGTCAGTTTACTGATTTCAATTGTAAATGTGAACAGTAAATACGTATGTGAATAGTAAATGTGAACAGTAAATACGTACGTGAACAGTAAATGTGAACAGTAAATACGTATGTGAACAGTAAATACGTATGTGAACAGTAAATGTGAACAGTAAATACGTATGTGAACAGTAAAATACGTATGTGAACAGTAAATGTGAACAGTAAATACGTATGTGAACAGTATTGTACAGTAAATACGTATGTGAACAGTAGTGTACAGTAAATACGTATGTATTAACAGTAAATACGTATGTAATTAACAGTAAATACGTATGTATTAACATCTCCCCTCCCTCCTCTTCCTCTCCTTCCTCTCCCTCTTCTCTTCCTTCCTCTCCCTCTTCCTTCTCCTCTTTTTTTTTTCTCTTCCTTCTCCACGCAGCTCTCCTTATATAAGTTTTCAAAAAAAAAACAGAGATTCGGGACGCTAGGAATATCAGCGTTCCGAATTAAGAATTCGGAACGCTGATATTCCTAGCGTTTTGGGTAAAAATAAAAATATTTTAAAAACCTGGTTATTTATATTAAAATATATTTTTTTTTGGGTAAAAATAAAAATCACGGGCGAAACCGCAAATTTAATTGGTTTTATAAATTCAAAATTAAATTGGTGGAAAATGAATGGAGATTTTTTTATTAAGGTGCAATCATTGAAGGTTTGTTTACTAGTATCTTGATGTGATGTGACTTTAGATTTAAAAGGAGAAGAGGTCTATAACGATTAACGAATATCTCAATTCTCACGCAATGACTCATAGTCATCGACCCAATCCAAATACCCAACATTTAACTAAAAGAAATAGAGGAAAAGAGGACACATATGATATCTTGACCTAACTTAAACTTAAATTGTTACTGCTTAATTAAGATGAATTAAAACTAAAATAAGAGAAAAATTAGCATAAAACCTATGACACGGGGTCGCGGACTGCTTATTTTTTTCCTTTCTCTACCGAACCGAACACTACACGAATATTCCCCCCTTTAAATCCCCTCGAAAAAGCTACCAAGGAGGGGAGAGAAGCGAGAGAAAGGCGAGAAAAATTGAAAAGGAAAGACAAGAGAGAAGAAAACAAGCAGAGAACACGGAGAGAGATTCACAAGTTTCTCTTCTTTCGTAATTTGCTTCATTTTTCTCGCTTTTCACTCCCACCTCGCTTCTAGATCCCTAATCTCTGGTTCGCCGAGAGAATTATTGAGAAAGAGATGGGAAAAGCGCGAAACTTCCCGCTTTCTTCGACGGAGGTGGCCATGGCGTTCGCGTTACTCGGGATCTTTGGATTGGGGCTTTTCGGGGTGTATTTGTCGATGCCAGCAGAGGATTATAGCTTCCTCAAGCTTCCTCGCACTTTAGAGGAGCTCAAGATACTGAGGTAACGAACTAATTTTTCTTTGTCAAATTAATTGATTGCTTTGCAGCAAATTTCTTTTCGTATACGGTTTCTGGATCTGTAGGTACTTTTAAGTAATTTAGAGATTAGTTGACTTTATTAGGCAATGGAACAGTGCCATCGCTACAATTGAAACTATGCAAATGGGGCATTTTCTGGTGCCTTTGTTTAACTTGTCTTCGTACTTTACTCTCTCTCAGAAATCTGGAATTCGCTTTTTATTTTTCCTTTTCGCAATGCTGGTTTTTGTTTGCTAGTTAACAGAACAGTAGCCATGTGTTTTATAATTTGGTGTAAATTTAGGGTATATATGCATGCATATTTGTGGCTATTTTTAGCCAGTCATTTTTTTTCCTCGTATTTTTCTCTTTCAAATTAGTAAAACCTCGAGCAAATTTAGCTGCTCCGAATTTTTTTTTAAATTTCTCATTTTTGAACTATTAATTAATTTGAAGGAGGTGCGATTATAACTCAAGGCGTTTTACAAGATCACTTGTGTCCTCATTAATTTGAAATGCTATAATCATTTGGTCGTAAGGTATTATACTCTTATAGTGTCTCTTGACTGGGGGGTCCCACTTGCAGTTGGTATAAGCAGTTAAAAGTTTACCCGACCTGTGTAGTAGTGTTAGCACTACCAACCAAATAGCCAATACTGAGTCAGCTCCCAATATATAATGAGAACTTGTCTGGCTGTTTGTTTTGTTCTTTTTCTCCAGTTCATTTATTATTTTATATTTCAAAATTGGACCAGTGCTTATTAAAATCCCAAAAATTATTATGCGCTATTCTGATTACCTGTACTCTAATTATTATGGTACCTTATCAAAAAGAAGATAAGAAATCTAGGTTCTCAATTTGGCATCTTGGCATCTTTCACAGTAGTTCTCTTCCACAAATTATATACATTTAACACGATTTTTAAAGTTTGCTTATTTGTTTGCTTTTTTCTTTGATAAAAGAATTTTAATGATCCCCAAGAGTTTAGGTATCACACTTTTCTTATTTTGTTCCTAACTTGAGTACTGCCTTACTGTCCATGCAATCTGTACTGATTTAATTGCATCTGATAGAAAACCTAAATATGTCAGCTTGTCAGTCCTCTTATCTGAAGACTAAATTTTCCAGTTCCGCCCCTGTCTGAATATACAACAAATGCTTCATACATATATTATTTTTTTCAAGTTATTAAAATCTCTGGAGTACCAAGTGCATTTACTCGATAAAGAAATTCTAGAATTGAAAGGGAAACTGATCTTGTTATTTTTCGGTGCTTCTTTTTAGGGACAACTTAGAGAACTACACTACTGACTACACTATTCAAGTGCTGGTGGGGTATTGCATGGTGTACATATTCATGCAGACTTTTATGATCCCTGGTACCATCTTCATGTCCCTGCTTGCTGGGGCCCTCTTTGGTGTCATACGTGGCGTGGCCTTGGTTGTTTTTGCTGCCACGGCCGGTGCCTCTTCATGCTATTTCCTCTCTTACCTAGTTGGGAGGCCTCTTGCTGTCTCTCTCTGGCCTGACAAACTCACCTTCTTCCAAGCTCAGGTATTACGATGATTTTCTTTTACGAAATATACTTTGTGATTTTGTTTTCTGGAATCATGTTGTCTCATTCGGGATTTGTTCACTAATGTGGTTCCATTGTGAAAACAATAACAATAAGGACTTAATTTCCCATACAAAATGTGTATCACATCATGCAATTCAGGTGTGTGTGTGTGTGTGTGTGTGTGTGTGTGTGTGTGTGTTGGGGGTTGATGGGGGCATCTGTGGCATTTATCATGTTTTGTTGATGTGGCCACATAAGATAATCAATATATTATGAGTACACTAAATGTTCTAATGAATGAGCATCTTTTAAATTGTATTGAAATTTATAATAGAGATGGGTGAGTGCTTGTTAATCTATGTATTACTTCTTGTTCAAAGGAAGTTTACATGACATATGTTCACTTCCTACCTAACCCAAGGGGTATGGGACATTACCAGAGGCACATGTTCATTTATCATTTTTCATATTTTGTGGTTTCTAAAGGGACAAACTGGCAAAAGGAACTTTTGCCAACTATGCCAATCAGAGGCGGAGCCAGACTTTTAGACTATGAGAATCAAATACATATGAGGGTCAATAATATAAAAATTTTCTACAGAGAATGTGGGTCAATTTTGCAGGACCATACTATTCTACTCTAAATTATATATAAAATTATAAATAAATATAAAAAAATAAAAAAATAAAAATGGGGGTCAATTGACCCCCATTCATCCTTCCTCCCTCCGCCTCTGATGCCAATCATCCCATTTTGTCCTTTTGCCCTATTCTTTGTTGTCTTTTGCTGTACCCTCAATTTATTTCTAAATAAATGGATTTTGCTTCATGTGGGCCTATTATCTTTTAAGAGATACTTCAATATTGTATAATTTTCATGTTTAGGTAAAAATACACTTATTCCTCAATATCTCAAGCTTTTTTTCAATGTCGTCACATGCAATTTGAAAATACTTGTGCAAAGTGAGGTGTCCTTGCAGCTAACTTGTACTATTGTCCATTGGTCCCTGATTATTCTCATCTCTTTTTTTTGAAGGCGACCTGGTAAAATAAAACTGATAACCATGTTTTCACTTCTATTTTGTAGGTGGCAAAGAGGAGACAGAAGTTGCTAAATTACATGCTTTTCCTAAGAGTAACCCCTACATTGCCTAACACATTTATAAACTTTGCCTCTCCTATAGTCGATGTGCCTTACCACATATTCCTCTTTGCCACTTTAGTTGGCCTAATTCCGGCTGCCTATGTCACCGTAAAGGTATTGTCTTATCTTAAATGTTAATTGTGCTATCAAGCACCCAATTTAATCCAATGAAACCACAAATGAGCAGTATTGTCTTAATTGAGCTTCAATTTTTACGATTTACTAATAAGCCCCAATATATTACGTAATTGTTCAATTATCCTCCAAAAATTAATGGTAGCACATAAAATTGATACCAAAATCCTTGGATATTACTCTGTTTAATCATCCCAAAAAAATAATAAATTTCAGGCTGGAATTGCATTGGGAGATTTGCGCTCTTTGGGAGATCTTTATGATTTCCAATCTATTGCAACGCTTTTCTTAATTGGCATAATCTCAGTGACTCCTACACTTCTAGGCAAGAACGAGTCCAAAGAAGAAAGCCATACTAGATCTGAACCGTTGATTAAAAGCAATTGATATCATACTCTTTAATTCTCTTGCCTAGTGTTTCCTTGTACATACCAAGAGCGTCAGCATGGCTTTGAGCCAGCAAAAAAAAATTGGAAAAATATATGGTGAAAATGGGATAAAATCCATTGATGCAATCCAGGAACATGTATTGGTTCTCCTGTGATTATATGTCATTGGTTGGGAGAAATGTTGGAAATTTGGGGGCGGTTTGTTTCAACTTTTAGATCTGTTGGTTGGACAGTGCTTCAAATGGTTGTAATAGATGTTTCAATCAAGTTAAAATGAATGATCAAAGAATAAGCTATCGTTTGTTGTCCTTGGAACGAAATTACCACTCTTTACCCACTTTAGCCCATTAAAAGTTACAAAAGAGTTGATGTTTTGATCCGAAAAATGATCAATTTGTACCATATTAGTCCTAGCTCAAGATATGTTAAATCATGAATAGATAATGTGGCTCGATTGATTGCGGCGTGACTACCAGTGTCAATGTCCATATCACCATTAATAAGTTTTTAAAATTTGGACATTTAGAGAGGTCTAAAATTCGGTTAGACAGAATTTTATGAATGATTATGCATTCATACTAATAATCTTAGATCATATAAATTAGCTGAAGAGTGTATATTTAATTAATCTAGTAAGAAATTTATTTTACAATTTCAATATATATATGTAAGAATTGTTATGTATGTGGGCCTGATTCTAGGAGTATGCAGCTGCGTATGCAGGGGGTGGCAGGGGGGCGGCAGCCCCCTGCGAGCGGTGTCTGAGGTTACGAAGCACCGGAGAAAATTATTTCTGAAAAGTCAATTGCATGAAAATTCTTTTACCGACGGTCCAGATTAGTCAAGTTACCCATTAAGATGTACGATCCAGATTAGTCTGTTTTTATGCCCTTTCAGTGGGTTTGTCTTTCACATATATATTAAAATCTCTCTGTAATGTGTCGTAACTGACTTTGAGATATAGTGGATTTTGTTTTGGCGAGCGGCCGTGGGTTTTCTTCCCCTAGGGTTTCTCACGTAAAATATGTGTGTTCTAATTTTGATTCTTTCTCAATTTTCTTTCTTTCTTTGTTGTGTGATTGCTCTCTGGTACTCATCTTCTCTCAACAAGAATAAGTACAAATAATTTGATACAAGAATTCATCATGAGTTGGAATTTGATACAAATAATTTGCATAAATTAAATAGTTAACCGACTTGATGCTGTGAGCGGTGTAAGATCACCGGGTGGCCATTGTCTCTCTCTATGGCTTCCTGCTCTGCCCCCATGGCCTCGTCCGTCATCCCCTCCCTCTCACAATTCCTAATCACTCTCTTCCTCTCTTCCTCTTCTTGCTTGAACAAACCGAGTCAAGCTAGCTCATCAGCAACTCAAGTCTAGATCAAACGAATAAATTACAAGCTTTCGATCTCGAGCTCGAGCGAGCCATCAAGTATGAGCTTTTTTTGCCAACAATATTTAAAATATGATTATTGTTAGAAACAATATTATGAGGAGATCAGTTTATTATACTCAACGACGTCTTAACTTTTTAAGTTCTCCACCGATTAGTTGGCTTTGCAGTTGCTAAATAACTAACTAATTATATTTGTTGGCGGATATACTTGACAATCTAATAACTATAGAAAAAATAATTTATAACTTTATCATTCGGCAAGTAAAATGTACTTTTAACATATATCATATACATAAAAAAAAAATGATGATGAAATCTGATGTAAGTTTCAATGCTCATCAAATTATATAAAATTTACATCCACCCCTATATAACGGTATTTGTTTGAACATTAACTGATATTGAAATTATATGAAAGCTGATGAATTATTAATCTATAAGAAAAATAACATTTTAATAATTTTTTATGTGAAAATTATTTTGACATAATTTACAAAAATATTGTTATCAATTTCCAAGAGATCCTAATCCTTATTATTAATTTTAAATGAATAAAATAATTTTATTGAAATAGTTTATATTGGAAAATGAAGTCAGACATGTTTCATTGTAATTACGGAGTTTTTTTTAGATAGAACAATAGAGATCTAGCATTTAATTTCTCTTTAATGTTCATAAAGAATTTCTATTCGGATTTCAAACCTACGACCTTTTACGTGCAAAGTGTTATCCTTTGGTCCAATTTGGACCAAAGGCTGGTTTTCTAATTCTAATTTACAAAGTTACTCGCTCTATTATTATTGCCGCATGCTTATATTCATCAGAATTTTAACTCAAAATTGTCTGAAAATCATTTATAAACTTGTCACATTTAAGTAATTAGTTCAATTTTTCAAAATAAATAAATTAGTCTAAAGTGAAAAGTACCAATGAATAATCCAAGACTAACCAATTATCTTATTTGACAGGGATATGGGAATTGAAGCCTTTCCTGAATCTCATCGACAAAAACTAAGGGTGAAGATATTGACAGAATTATTTTGGCTTCACGCAGCCCACAATCAATAGAACTAAAATAAACAAAGGTATGAATTGGTGCTTTGTATGGAACTAAAATAGCTCTGTCAATATCCTTAATAAAGAGAGGAAACTGAAAAATGTGCAAAATAATTTAGATTGGGCCAGGTAAGCCCAGAATAATTTGTCGGACCTCTTAAAAGCCCACATGTTGTCAGTATAACTCGCTTACTCACACAACGAAGAAGGCAACAGGTACTTGTTCTTCCGAGGGAAAATGAGGAGCGCTCTGGCGAAGCAGCTCACGCGCACTGCACGTGGGACCCACTCAAGGTCCCCCGTCCGCTCCGCTTTTCCCTTCTCCTGTCACTCGCGCCAAGTGAGTGCCTGTCTTGTTTTGTTGGTGATCTATTTTTAAGTATTATCGATCTAATATTGCTCACCTGTTGATCAAATGAGATATTTCATTCCAACGAAATATTTGTTATCGCCTTTGTATATTGACAGAGGGAGAAGTTGCCATTGCATTGTCTAGGCCTCAAGGACCCAGTTTCACTAATAAATAAATCGTTCTGGGACCAAATTGATATTTCTCAAATAGCTCAATGACCAAAGGGGCTCCTTGGTGTTATTTTGATTTCCACTCTAGGGCAAAAACTAAAGTTGGTTACATATTATTGTGATCAAAATCGAGAAATGATGACATTGGAATTTCAAGCCGATGGAACTCTATTTAAATTTTCATAGGATGCAAGGCTATGCAGAAAAAAAATGAAACACACTAATGAACCACAAAATATTATCCTCTGTGCCACAATTTAGTCCAAGGTGGTAACTTTTGCTTAGCCAATTTGACGACATGCAGTGCTTTTTGCTTTTATAAATCACATCCAATTATATTCATAGTTGCAAAATAATGCCCACAAGTTTTAATATTATTATCCACTTTGCATATTTAGTGGTTTTTGACATTGTTGACAGTGCACGCCAGCTATTTTTATGCTGGACTTGAGTAAATGATTAATAATAGTTTTACCTTATGTATTAAATACTTCTTTTGTTGGTGATTGCTCTATGAAGCATGCGATATTGGTGCCTTATGCTGACGGGGGATGGTTTCTCAAAGCGTGCCAATGCCATACGGACCGGTACATACTGGTTTGTACATGCTTCTTGGATTCTAGGAAGAAACTCATGTGACTATCTTTCTTGTTTACAGAGAGGCCCATGGATTTTCATATGGACTCAACTGGGCCTTGGCCTGTAAGGGCGTTGTTGTAAAAGACAGGGCTTTCTACAATATGACACCACTAGAGCTTAAGAAGTGTGGTACTGTAGAAGCTGGTACTCTGCTTTTCCAATTATGAGATATTAAAAAAAAATTAATTTATTTTTCGTCTTTTCATGCTTGATACATGTTGTTCATTTTGTTCTTTTTGGCGTATGCATTATAGAGCGATTGTCAGGCTTACCGCTTCATATCAGAGGAAATGTTGTTGGTGGGACCCCTGACATTTCAAGGGCCCAGTTTTCAAAGCTTTTAAAACTGGTATGTGCACTGGTACACAAATCCATATTTGTATTGCAATTGTATCGTGATAGAGGGTTAGTTGGGCTAAGCAGTGGGTTAATCTAACATTTCTGGTAACTTGATTACTAGTTAAGAGTCAAAACGTCAAGAAAAGAAAAATGATAATAATGCAAGCCGTATACAACAAAAAAAGGAGGTTAATTTTCATGTATACCCCTGAAAAATGTTAAAATATCTTGTATAACCCTGCCAAACGAGGAGTATCATGGTACCTACATTATAAACCATAGAAGATACTGTATGCCCCCAACATGATATCCCCATTTACTTCAAGAGATGCAAAATTGCTCTCTTCCTCGCTGTTTTATGTTTACCTAACTAGAAGCAAAGAACGATGATTTGTGCTTTTTCTTTTAGTTCTAAGAGTAGTCATAAAAAATTTCACTTTAAGTGAAGTTATGATAAACACTTCTCGTCTTGCAGTGTGCATGAAACCATTTAGAAACAAGAAGCTATAGTCGCTGACTGTATATCCTGGTACCCAAATTTACAGTCTTGATTACTTGTACAGGTGTCGACTCACCTGTCATCGGTTAAAAATCTATATGTGCAAGATGGTGCAGTTGGCTCTTCTCCAATATGTGACGCAAAAGTGCGAGTAATTGCTGACAATCCCTCAGCAATTTTATCTCTTAGTAGTATTCTTTGGAAACTACCAAGCCGTGCAATTTCACATGACACCTGTCCATTGACCATTTATGTTGCTAGCTCTATCAAGTATGTACTTCGTAGTTTATATTGATATATTGTTTTTGCCCTTCTTTTTGGTTTCTGAACATGCCCCTAATGAACCTGGAAGTCATGTATACCACTGCAAAACAAGAAAATATGTCATTCATGGACGAGAGAAACTGTTAGGAATTGTAGTCATCTTTTGAAAGTTGAATGGATGTGTATAGCAGACTCTCTTTTCATGGTTAGTAAAGGGGGGGATACCTGGTATCCATTCCTATGTTTTGTTGGGCATTTATAAATTGCTCATTTTGCAGTGATACGCATGAAGTTGTCTATTTTATCATAGTGTTTTTTTTTTAGGCTGGCTTTTTATCTTTTCTTTTTTTTCTGGGCCAAGGTTCTGCAAAATCTCAGAAAAGACATAGCATACATTTCACGGACTTAGAGATGAACATCTGTCAACATAGGATGGTATTTCGAACACATATGTATCCATAGACTAAATTGCACACTTTAATTCTTGTAATTGTACAGTACAAATGTAAAGGGAATACTAGGCAAAGCATCACACCAGGCTTCAGTAGGATTTGCTGTGGCAGACATTGAGCGGTCATCTCTAATCCTTTGTGGCAAAGCTTTTGTGGCTTCTAACGTGATAAAGGATGCACTACGTGCTTTGGCTGCACCTGTTTTGTCTGCTAGGGGTGGTATTCCTCTCTATGCCAGGTATAATATTATTATGAACATTCTTTTTTTTCTCATTTCTGAAACTTTTAGTGAATTTTGAATATCACTCTCTTCTCCAATTGCTGAGCAAAAAGTGAACAATCCAGACCCCAAAACCTCTTTTTATTTGATTTTTTAACTGGCCTAGTATTTTATATTGGCATAAAATGGGCAAGGAAAACCAGAACTTTGAAGTTTCAAGTATTAGTTAAACATCAGTTGTGAAAAAGATTTATGAATTATGGCAGAGAGGGTCATATTTGCAGATATTTAATTTGGAGGGGATACAGTTTTGTTCAACAATTTGGTAGAAATTATTTTTGTAAGCTGTGGTTCCCAAACGATATTTCTATAGGCTGAGATCTGTCGGCAACTATTAACTTTATAATCTTGACAATTATTAGAAATAAGGTTTAAACACAGACCCAAATAATTTATGCATGTCTCTAAGGTCCATAGATATTGCATATAAAGAAGCCTATATATGCTCAGAGACAATCAAAGCAAGAATAAAATTTGATAATTGGTATATCTGAGTAAAACATCTTGGCTCCACTATTCCAAGCGAACTTCTATACCCATGTAAACCAGGTTATATATTTTTCTATTAACATATAATTTTTTTTTTCTTGAAAGGCTCCTTGTTTTGCATGATTCAGTGAATCTGTTGTTTGCACCTGAAGAGATAATAAAGAGCTGCGGAAGTATCCAGGAAAACCTAATTTCTACTGATGCAGGTGCAGTGATATTTCCTGACGGCTCAGCCCCATTTTTTGCTTCCAAAGATAGCATGCCACCTAGTCTATTGAAAAAGCTAGCCTCTGTGATACTTGTTTCTTCTGACAGGTATTAATAATACAACTCAATCCACCTTGATTGTGTAACTTAGGTTGATACAGTCTTAATCAATTCTGAAAATTAAGCCTGTAATGGCCAATCTGGCCTCAATTCAATTGTGCAACTAAGCCTTTATGTACGCAATCGAGTCTCCATTTACTATCAGCTGCGCAAGATCAATGAAAAAAACAAAAGCAAATCCAAAAGCAAACGAATCTTCAAGCCCCAGTTAGCCAAATTAAGTATTAACTAACTATTTGATACTCAACTTGCTAAGAAGCTCTAATCAACCCAATCCAGCCTTACTCCCTACCAGTACATTAACTAATAAATAAGCGCCAAATAAAGCTCAAATCAGTTTCAATTTATCCTTGACAAAACATGACCAACAAAAAAAGGATAACAAGTGATTCATTCTTTTTTGTTTTGAAGAAAAGTGGATATTAACAAGTGATTCATTCTTCAATACATACAAGTTCATATGCTAATCCTCTGGTACTGTCAAATCCCCAATACAATCATGAAGTTGTACTTACTAGTGTTTTTCTTTTGTTGACTTTGCTAATAAATGTAGCACCATGGCCCTACAGTCAGTGTCCCAGATCTCTCCCGGTCAGGCTGCCTACCACTTCTTGGCT
The DNA here is from genome assembly GCA_028015225.1 of Carex myosuroides. NCBI lineage: Eukaryota > Viridiplantae > Streptophyta > Magnoliopsida > Poales > Cyperaceae > Carex > Carex myosuroides. Next base: position 439,928 of record CM051489.1, on the reverse strand, counting down.
GGTTATAATGATGGAAAATTTGTTCCTGCCTACAACAGGGGCCCTTCCCCTGTTGATCCTCTTGCGCTTGCAAATTCCTTGCTTTTTGAGGTCTGTTTGCCCAATTTAACAACCTTTCTCTTTTTAGTTTTCACTATGGTTATGCTTCTATAGTTGAAAACAACTTTTCCAAATTGCACCATAATTTCTCAAAGTTTGCAATCAACTCCTATGTATTTTGGTAAAGGTGGAAAAATCTCACATAACCCGTAGGACCCAACCAACCCACCTGAACCTGACCCAGCTCGATTTTTCTCAAAAGTCGACCTTAGGCTGATTGGACCCTAGTGTGAAGTCGACCAGCTCAAGTTGACCTACAGCCCACTGTGACCTATACTAAAATCCACTCCAAAGCAAATTTATCAGTACAATAACCAAAAATGAATTTACTCTCCAACTGAAATGAGTAGATCCAAATCACCTGACCCAAAGCCTGAATACATGAGATCCGGGATGGTCTGAGACTGGGAGAACCAAAACCAATGACAACCTGCACACTGACCTGAAAGACCCGAGACCTAAAATTACCCAATCCACTGTATCATCTTGAGCATGTCTACATAATAATCTGCTATAATTTATTACCTCAGTAAGTGACGACAGTTTTGTCCTAATCATGCTCAGCAATTCTTTTTTCGTTTAGTCGTAGAATCATGCCAAGTGGATACAGAGTAATTGGTTTGGTTAACATGAAGGAATATGGCTTGAAATATTGTGTCGTTGTTAAATGAGAAATCTTGTATTGTATGCTAGTTACCTGAGAAAGATTTGTGCCATTTTAGAAATAAGTAAATTTCTCTGGAGGTCACTAAACATTTGATTTCGTTTCAAATTGTTCGCTCAACTTTAATTTGACCCTACAAAACCATTGAACTCTCAATCAATTCCAATCAAGTCACTTCCATCCAAAAGCTAATGGATTGCTGATGTCATTGTCCAAATCAGCAAAAACTGCATCTACTTAAGCAGATAAAGTTGTCAGCATCAGGAATGATGTCCATGTCGTCATACAGTTAGTTTCATTTGGCTAGAACGAGCTGCTTGGAAGAAATTGAGAGATCAGTGGCTTATGAAGGACAAATCCAAGTTCACGAAGTTATTTGTAACAAAGGGCAAAGTCTGGCAAAATTTTACCCTTTTAGAAAATATCTTTTAGTTTTGGGTAAATTTCGCCGGAGGTCACTAAAATGTCTTTTGTCTCGAATTGGTCACTCAAGTTTGATTTGTCCCCATAAAGTCACTGAACTTTTCATTTGTCCCAATCAAGTCACTCTATAACTTTTCCGTCCAAAATGCTAACAGAATATTTCCATTCCGTTAGTATTTGGATGGAATATGTTCATTCCATTAGTATTTTGGATGGAATGAGCATATTCCGTTAGCATTTTGGACGGAACGGGCATATTCCGTTAGTATTTTTAACAGAAAAGTTATAGAGTGACTTGATGGGTGGTATTTGCAAAAACAATGCTATAATAAACTCCTAAACAAGAGACTTGTCTTTTCAGTTGAAAGAGAGCACTAGTCCTTGTTTCCTGATTAATGCTCATGGTGGTGGTAAACTCATTAGCGGTGAGCGAAAGTTCGTGTTTTGTTGATTTTTATGTGCGTTATTGTATTATCGGTGCCTGTTGAAGTTTTTTTTATTTTCTTTTTTAAGGTGAGGAGCTCGTTAAACTAACGGAATCAGCCTTGGCCAACAAATTGCCATGGAGGAAAGCGGCCTCCGATACTATAGGTATTTATTTGGCCTTGTTTTTATTTATGGATTTTGAACCCTTGATAATGAAATAACTTGACAATATTTGTCAAATCTGGTCAAACATGCTTCAAATCACAATATAAGTGTGTAGAGACACTTGTCACTGGACTTACAGATAGCCTATCATTTTTTTTTTTTGGCAATTTGAGTAATTATATTTAGATAATTGAAATTTTTGAATCGTTTGATTGACAGTAAAAGCATGCTTAGTTTTCCATTTTTAATATGTACGATGTGCAATGCCATATAGTGTCTAAAGTGTTTTATTTTAACGATTTTAAGATTGTCAACTTAGATAATTGGTAGTGGATCCTAATACTTTATTTATAGTCGTGTCGTTTGTCATTCTATTTGTAACTGTTCCTTCTTTTTACTTGGCTGTACAGTTGGTCTAAAGAGGAAGTATAAGAGTTTTTTGTTAAGTAAATTTCAGAAATTGCCCGAGGAATTCACTTTCTGAGACAATTTTTCGAAGTTCGTTTGTTTTGTTTCCATTGAATCCCTTGAAGCTACTGTTGTTGACAAATTAGAAGTAGGAGCTTATATTGTAAATACTAAATAGCACTGTTATTATTTCTTTTTTGATGGTTTACATAGCAAGAGAGCTCTTTGTTAGGGTAAAGATATTGACAGAGCATTTTTGGCTTCATGCAGTGTTTCAGTCATACTTTTTTCACTCTATTAACTGTGCGATGCGTGAAGCTAAACCAGCTCTGTCAGTATCTTTACCCCTTTGTTCCCTGTTTCATAGTTCAAACCTGGAATCTTGATGTTGCTAAAACTGCATGAATCTTGATGTTCAAAAAGTATGACTGAAACACTGCATGAAGCCAAAACTGCTCTGTCAATATCTTTACCCCTTTGTTCCCTGTTTCATAGTAAGGTTAGCTACTTAGCTGTGTTTTGTATTATTTTCAAATTATTTACTATTAGAAATGTTCATCACGCTTAAACAAATGACGTTGAGATATTTCATATTTACATTTTGATCTAAATATTTTAAGCAGAAAGATTAACCAGTTAATTCGCCCCGAAAGCAAGTGTTTGTGCTGAAGAAAATTTCTCAAAACAATTGGGTAAATTGTTTCGAAATATATTTTAGTTAAGATGATACCTCAAAAGACAAGGGATGATAACAAACATTGTGTTACCTGTTCCATATTGGGATGCCAGTGATGTTACTATATTAATTGTGTACTAATTGCATTATTAAAACTGGACTTCAAAGTACAATCATTCAAATTCTTAAACTATCGACCCGTGTTCACAACTGTAACAGCACGAGATCCAGGTCAGGGATGTTAATTACTAGGTAGGTCCTGGGTTTTAATTACTAACTAATTTGTAACATGCATCCAAATCGAAATCTTGAAACTTGTATATTTTTTCGGACTGTTATTTATTATTATTATTATTATTATTATTATTATTATTTTATGTGTGAAGTCGCCAGTGTGCTTTTTAACTAACAAACAAAATGATGAATCAAAACCTTGATGTGATGTTTGATTAGGGTTTTTGTAAAAGAGAAGGAAACAAAATCCGAAATTCTATATTCTTATGATTTTGACACAAAGTCCATCTTTTGAGATGACTTGTCTGAGTCCGGGGGTGTAAAAATATGTATTGATTATTACAAAGTAGGTGGTACGTTTGTATCATTCATATTTTTTGAGAAAATAAAAAAGAAAAAAAATATTCCTATAGTCCAATACATTACAGAAAGAAATAGTAAGAGGGAACCCGAAACTTTCAGGTATTAATAACATTTATTTAGAAGTGGATCACTTTAAGCTGTGTTTTAAAGAATGTTATGAACAGATTTCAAATTTCAATCATCAAAATATTATAGTTTGATTGACAGAGTTAATTTTTCTGAGGGTTGTTGTGCAAAAACTAAGATATATGATCGGTGGTTAAGGGGAAAATATTAATCCGGTGACCATGCTGTTATCTAAGTTGTGCAATCAAAAGTCAAAACTGCTGCTCTTTCTAACAATCAAATTTAAAAATGAAATCCCGGACAATCAGGGTCCACTATTTTTGGTGCAAGGTATGTTTCATGGAATAATGTTTTGCCTTGCCCAATGCATCTCTCTTATAGTTATATATAAAAAAAATACAAAATAATACCAAATACGTAAGGACATGCTGAAGGTGTATAAAATAAATAAATAAATAAATATATACTCAAGTGTGTAGAGTAATGTTTGTCAGGGGATCCCGACATTTTTATTATATCCAAAGTTTAATAGAAATTAATTAATATATCCATATCCGCTGGGAAGTTATAAAAATATTTATACCGGTCATTTTCTGGTCGATATTCAATTTAATCCATTACCGGCCAGAAAATAGCCAGTACCCAAATTTTTTTTTTTTAATACAGTACCGGCCGGTACTTAACTTTTTTTTTTTTTGTTTTTAGGATAGGCATAGCATAGTTGGCTAGAAGAAAAAGTCATAGGAAACTCGGATTGAAGTTTGCACTCGGTTTGGCTAAGATCAAACAAATGCATTTGGTTGGATGCGTGTGTTACATCGGTTGCATACTTGCATGTATCGGTGCATCATCGATGTTTTTGCAATGAAACATCGATGTTTTATTAACCGGGTAGTGCTAAAAAAACATCGGTGCGTCGCTGATATTTTTGTAATGAAACATCGATGTTTTATTAGGATACTGGTTATTGTCAAATTAAATTCACTAGCCGCATGCGAACACTAAACTACGTTTTTTTTTACAGTGTCGTATGACACTAAAGTTTAGTGTTCGCATGCGGCTAGTGAATTTAATTTGACAATAACCAGCATCCTAAAATTGAGTACCGATGCTTTATGCATGGCCTAACGACGGTAGAAGTGCATCGATGTTTCATTGCAAAAATATCAGCGACGGACCGATGTTTTTTTAGCACTATCCTGCTTAATTGCCAATGCTAGTCTAATAAAACATCGATGTTTCATTGCAAAAACATCAGCGACGCACCGATGTTTTTTTAGCACTACCATGCTTAATTGCTAATGCTAAGTCTAATAAAACATCGATGTTTCATTACAAAAACATCAGCGACACACCGATGTTTATTTAGCACTCCCTGGCTAATAAAACATCAATGTTTCATTATAAAAACATCAATGATGCACCGATACATGCAACTGATGTAACACACGCATCCAACCAAATGCATTTGTTTGATCTTAGCCAAACCAAGTGCAAACTTCAAGCCGAGTTTCTTACGACTTTTTCTTCTAGCCAACTATGCTATGCCCATCCCTAAAAAAAAGTTTGAATACCAGCCATTTTCCGACCGATAATAAATTAAATTGAGTACCGGCCAGAAAAAATGACTGATATGAGTATTTTTATAACTTCTCATGGGATCTGGATATATTAATTAATTTCTATTAAACTTTGGATATTAATAAAAAATGTCGGCAGGGGATCTCACATGGTCTGGCTGATAGAATTACAACAACCAACGTGAGAGGGATGTTTATCCTCTGTTATTGCCCGAAATTGCAAATTTTTGTACAGCAAGTTGGGCTATTAAAAAAATTAATTTAGTGTTCAATTGACTTCACAATTAAATTCTTAATCATGTACAAGTCATTATTAAAGAGATGATAGTTAGAATTCACAAATTTTATTTTATTCAGTAATAAATTAAACTTATTTTGAACTCTTTTCTAATCACTCTTGAATATATTATGCGTAATAATTAGAGAAATAAACTTCATATCGTACTTAATCTAAAATCAGTAAATGTTTTTTTTCTCTAACTGCTATACTTGAATATTTATAATTGCTAGTGTATTGATTTCGATTAAGATGACTGAACTATGAATATAATGATTATTGATTAATTCATAATTTGACTAATATATCTAATTATATATAAGACTTGTATTCTACAACAAGCATCATGCACTTTTTTTTTCTTGTTTGAATAAAAAAGTACAAATTAGTGTTATCTGTCAAAGTTTCTATATTTTTATTATTTTTCCTTAAACTTATGGTTATATCTTAAATTCCTTGAACTTACGAAAACTGCATTCGTGCTATATATTAAATGAGGAGGGTTCAAATGCTTATAATTTTTGTGTCTCCACCATACCTCTTTTTTTAAAACGTTAATAAATAAAAATTTAAATCATAAATGTCAAAATAAAACCATTAGATGTGATCTATGTTATTTTCTCTACGTGCTCATAAAAAAAGATCACATTTCGATCTTTTTTATGTGAATCAATCATTTGAAAAATCAACGTCTAGAAATTATTCACATTAATACGTTTTTACAAGCTCTTGATGATAACTAAAACAAAGTTGAAATGTCACAAATTTTTTACACATGCATAGCTAAAATGATGTAGATCATATCCAACGGATTTTTTTTTACTTTTGAGTTTTAAATTTTGAGTTATTAAAGTTCTTAAAAATTGAAGACATGATGGAGGCACAAAAAATATAGATAAAATGATGTAGATCATATCCAACGGGTTTTTTCTTACTTTTAAATTTTAAATTTTGAATTATTAAAGTTCTTAAAAATAGAGACATGATGGAGACACAAAAAATAAAGACATTTGAATCATCCTCATATTGAATTTATTAATTTTAATATGTCATCGGACCAATCTAGAATTGCATCGTTTTGCAATTGTGCTAAATTGTGGAAAAATGAAATCAAGGATGAAAATGTCAAATGACAAATAAAAGAGACAAACATACGCAAAATTGAGAGAGACAACTGTGCGAAAGAAAATGAGAGAGACAACTGATACCTCTCTGTGTTCTTTTCATATGCTTTTTAGCTTCTTATGAACAAAATTTGGCCTGTCTATCCCCATTTTATTTTAGAAAAAAAATGGTTAAATAGATATGGCCTGATAAAATTAACAAAACTACGGTCCATTTCTGATTCTATATGGCCATAAGATGTAGTCACTTTTATAATTATTAGGACAATGTATACTAATTGAACGCATATATTACATATTTTGTAGTATATATGCAATCAAAATGTTAGATTTAATAAAGAATATTGATGTTTGCTAAAACTTGAGTGGAGGCATGTGGTGGTAAGGTGGGTCACATGTCCTGATCCAAACTAATTGTCAGAATATGTTTGTGCAATTATACCTATCATAAAAAAAAATTGCAAAACAAATGTTTTTTTTTAGTATAATTAGAAAAAATATGTATCACTCCAAATTTTTATCCGATCCTATTAATTATACATGCTCCGTCCTTAACTAAGGTATCATTTTCTGTGTGAGAACACATACTAATAATATTTTGTTTGAAGCTGGAGGTGATTTGTCAAATTTGACCTCATCTCATGTTTAAAAAAAAAAAAGAATATTAGATTTAAGGTTGGTGAAGATGACCTCCAGTAGTGCACTTGGAGTATTTGGATTTTACAGGGGCTTAATTGAATTTTTAACTGTTTTGGTGTTTTGGTATTAATTGCACTTTGTTTCTATTGAGTTTGTATGTTTTTCATACAGGTTAGTCCTTAAAGTTGATCTTTACTTTGTTTTAGAGGGTATTCTCTGTTTACCTAAGTAGTGATGATTTTAGATATGTGGGTAGAACTAGGGTGCTCTTGAGTTCACCAAGCCTTTGGTGAACTCAAGTCTAAAACCCATCGGATCGGTTTCAAATGACGAATCCGAACCGTTGAAACCCATCTACTTTACGAGTGATGCGTCTACATGCAAAAAATTTAAATTTTGAAATTAATTTTGCACAGAGTCAAGTGGTCAAAAAACGTCAAAAAATGAATGCATTAAAATTAATTTATTAACCTTCTAATTTTGACCGCTTGACTTTATCCTAAATTAATTCGAAAGTATAAAATTTTTACATGTAGACATATCACTCGTTAGGTAGGCGGGTTTCAACGGTTCGGATTCATCGTTTGAAGCCGATCCGATGGATTTTGGACTTGAGTTCACCAAGGGGCTTGGTGAACTTAAGAGCACCCTAGTTCTACCCCTAGATATGTTGCTGGTACCAGACTAGTGGTACCAGCCAAACAATATATGAATTTTTGGTTTTCATTTTAATGAACATGGGTGGTATGGCCACTTCTTTCAAAAAAAAAAAAAAAAAAATTAAGGTGGCACAGGAGCAGCGGGCAAGTGCTTGCTTGGCAGGCACATGAATAGAATGAAATTGGCTTAAAAAGTGGAAAATAGTTGATTAACATATTCTGAAGAGAGGGTAATGATGAAGTAGAGTGGTATCGGCCTTTTTAACCAAAAAAAATAATAATAATGAAGTAGAGGGCCTTCGGCCGATATTTTTATTAAAACCCCAAAAAAAAAACAAATTATCAAATCTGCTCCCACTCCAAAGTTATAATTATTTCTACCCCAACCGCCCGTCGGCTGGGCGGTCCACTTTCCGGACCTGACCGCCCAGCAGGCGGGCGGTCCACTACCCTTATCTGACCGCCCAGCAGCTGGGCGGTCCGATATAAAACCCTATAAAAGGGGGTTTTCTCTCTCCTGAGCAACACAGTGTTCATTCCCCCAATCCCAGAAATTTTCCAGAACCGAATGAGAGATGAGCTGAGGCGATTTTTTCAGCGATTTTGAGGCGATGGTGCACAGTAATCCCAGCACAGTAATCCCAGCACAGTGTTTCCAGAACATTGTTTCCAGCACAGTAATCCCAGCACAGTAATCCCAGCACAGTGTTTCCAGAACAGTGTTTCCAGAACAGTAATTCCAGAACGGAAATATGTTGGTTGCACTGTATGTGGGCGGGAAGTTTACCCGGGGTGCGGAGGGAGCACAGTACACCAAGGAAGCAGCCTACGGCTTTGAGGTAAATGAAAATACCTCATTTGTTGAACTGAAGGGAATAGTTTATGAAAAAATTGGTGTGAACCCCAACCGGTGTGATATAGATTTAGCTACCCGGATTAACACAGTAAGTGGTGGTAGACCTTACTATACCAGGTATCCAATAACTGATGAGTCGGTATGGAGGAGTGTTTACAACACTTTTCAGACACAGGGGGTAATGGTAATGGACTTATATTCCAGGAGAGTTCAGCGTGAATCCGGGGTTGGAACATCTAGGGAAAATAGAGGTTATGATCACTCGGGTTATGACAACCCGCGTCACTCGAGTTATGACAGCTCGAGTTATGATCACTCGGGTTATGACAACTCGGGTCGTGAGCACTCGGGGTATGACAACCCCCGCCACTCTAGTTATGACAACCCCCGCCACTATAGTTATGACAACCCCCACCCCTCGAGGTATGACAACCCCCGCCACTCGAGTTATGAACCGCCCGTATCACCCGTTTATGAGAATTTTGTACCTGATTTTACCACCGATCTACCACCACCACCACCTCCTCCTGAAACCCCAATCCAACCCAAATTTCCATATGTACCACCATCAATACCTATAGTGTCACCCGTTGCTACCCGGAGAGACCTTGACCTTGATGCTGAGCTCGATGCCATACCACAAGAAAATTTGGAAACAGGTGACGAATGGGAAGGGGATTGGGATTCTGATCACCTGTCAGAAGGTGATGGAGATTATTTACCTAAGGAAGACAGATTTCTGATTAGAGGTCGAACAGATAGGCATCCGTGCCCCACATTCAACGATACCACTGCTTTTGAAGAGGCAGACATCTCATTTTTTGGGCCGCGTGTCAGGTACAGTCAAGAGCTTGCTCCGCAGCAGGTTTACACCAACATAGATGAACTTGTGAAGAAAATACATGAGGTCCATGTTCACGGCAACTGGGAGTGCATAACTGAAAAAAGGGACCGAAGAAGGTTAGTAATTGTTTGTAAAGACGAAGAGCATTGCCACTTCCGTCTCTATGCAACCCCTGTGGGTAAGGGCAAGGCATGGATTATTAAGAAGTGTGAACCACCTCACACATGCAAGGCTGCGTTATCAAGAAAAGACCATGCAAATCTTACGGCTTCACTTATTACCGATGTAATTGAGAATGACGTTAAGGAGGACCCATCGATGAGCCTTAAGGAGGTCGCTAGACATGTCAGACGCGTTTACAAGCATGTCGTCCCAAAATACAACAGGTTGTGGAGAGGGCGTGAACTTGCGATTTGCCGAATGTTCGGTAGCTGGCATGGTTCGTACAACTTGCTTGCACCATTGCTGCAGGCCATAGTAAGTACAAATCCCGGCACTGTCTTTGAATGTTGGAATATAGGCGTACGGGATGTCGACAACGCAGTGCAATTCAAGGCCATAGCATGGGCGTTCGGTCCATGTATTCAAGCTGTGCCATACATTAGACCGGTCATCAGTGTGGATGCATGCTTCCTGTCTGGCTGTTACGACGGGAGACTGCTGATCGCATGTGCATATGATGCTGAAAACCAGTTATTGCCTTTGGCCTTTGCAATTGTTGAGAAGGAGGACGGGGAAAACTGGGGATTTTTCATGAGGTTCGTAAGAAGACAAGTGGTTGGCGATCGGTTCTTTTGTGTCATATCAGACCAGCACAAAGGAATCAAATATGTTTTTGATCGCCCAGATTTCGGGTGGTCGACAGCGAACGGCGAATGTGTGCACAGGCTGTGTATGCAACATGTTACAGACAACCTACACAAGAACTGCGGATCTGGAAAATGGGTTGCAGATACATTCAGAATTGGTGCCAAGAAGAAGAAGCCGAGAAGGGTGGAAGAGATGTTCAGAGATTTTGCCAAGGTATGTATATTTTCACAGACTTATATTTTCTGAATTATTTAATCAAACGTTTTCTCATCTGAATTTTTTTTTGCAGTACTGTCCAAAAGCAAATTTGTACTTACTCAAGGTGGGAAAAGATAATCCCGCCGATCTGGCTGAGCCACCTCGATATGAGAAGATATTGCAAGCCCGTGATGGAGGTTTCCGATGGAGAATTATGACCACAAATGGGTCTGAGTCCTTGAATGTTGTTTTCAAGAAGAGCCGGCAGTTGCCTGTGGCAGCAATTGTGGAGGACACCTTCTACAAGTTAAATGCATGGTTTGTTGCACGGCGTGTTAAAGCCCTCGAATTACTGTCCAGGTATGTATATTTTTATTCAGAGATTTTGCCAAGGTATGCATATTTTTATTTGTTGACTTATATTTTCTGAATTACTGTCCAGGAATCAAACGTTTTCAACAAGAGTGGAGGGGAAACTAAGGAAACATAGGGAGAAAGGTGCAGTTATGAGAGTTGTCCCGTACGGGGATAACCAATTGGAATTCGAAGTGCACTGTCCAGATGAGTTTGCTCCAACCGGCCGTAGACCGGATGGGACTATGGAGTTTGTGAAAAGGATGTTCAAGTATGTTGTTATTTTTGCACCTGACAATACTGTAACATGCACTTGCCAAGGAATCCAGTTGGTCCACATACCTTGTTCTCATGTTATGGCGGTGTGCCGGGAGAGAAACTTCTCTGAGGATGATTATGTCGCAGACATGTACCGTACCGAGTACCTTGCGAGTACTTGGGGTGCATCTTTCCATCCTTATCCCAACCAGTATCAGTGGCCGCCCTATGTTGGTGATAGAGTCTGTCCCGCAAGCGGGTGGATCAGAAAAGGAAGAAGACCCCACAAGCGTCAAGTAATGACCATGGACGAGATGGAAGGTAGGCGAATGGGACATCAGGCCCGCCGTTCAACAACTGACAGGCAGCGAGTAGGTACGGTTGATTCCTTTTATTTACTTATATTTTTTTTATTTACTTATATTTTATTTGTTTACTTATATTTTGTTTTGATTTTATTTCAACTAGAATGCAATGCAGATGCCATTAACGAGGCCAACGAAAGAGAAAATGCTAGAGTTGTTGCTGAGGCTACCGGTAGTAGCCACCGCAGGGGTGAAAGCTCAGGAACCGGTAGTAGCCGCCGCACTCATGAAAGCCCAGGAACCGGTAGTAGCCATGGAGAGACATCCGGTAGTGCCGCAGAACCAGCTGCACCCAGACCAAGACGTCGTATTTTGAGTTTGTTCGGCCGTCGTCGCTGATTACCAAGTTTTGTTAAATTATGTTATGAATTATTTTAGATGTATATTGTGAACTATCTAATTGGTAGTTTGTGAACTATGCAATTTTTTATTTGCCTCGATTATTTTATATGCTTCATTTTTGTTATTTTTATTACTTAATTACGTATACAAAAACTAACAACATAAAATATAAACAAACACAAAACTAATGAAATAAAGTCTGCGACATAAATTTCTAAAAATTCTACAACATAAATTCCTAAAAAATCTACTTCTTACAACGAGCCTTGAAAGTGCATGGAACAAAGTCATCATCAGAGCTTGCCTGAACTGGATCAGTCACAGCAGACGAAGTGGTAGCCTTACCAGTACACGGAACAAACTTATCGTCCGATGCTGGAGGCTCTGGATCAACTTTCTTCTTTTTCCAACCAAAGCCGTAGGGGTTTTCCACAAAGTCATCGTCTGAAATTTCATACTGAACATGTCGTTTCTTCCATTCCTCCAGTTTACATGTCTCACAATTAAAAAAATCACGACATATTTGACACTTGTATTTTTTTTCCTCATTTTTACCTCGATCACTAATTGACCCTTCTCTTGCTACGCCACGATCTCGGTTGCTCGCTTTCTTACCTCGTTTGTTACTGTCCATACCTCAAAATCGCCTGACAGCTCTCTCTTTCGGTTCTGAAAATTTGTGGGATTGGGGAATGAACACTGTGCTCATCAGGAGAGAGAAAAACCCCTTTTATAGGGATTTTAAAGAGGACCGCCCATATGCTGGGCGGTCGGATAAGGGTAGTGGACCGCCCGCCTGCTGGGCGGTCAGGTCCGAAAAGTTGACCGCCCAGCCGACGGGCGGTTGGGGTAGAAATAATTATAACTTTGGAGTGGGAGCAGATTTGATAATTTGTTTTTTTTTTGGTTTTTTAATAAAAATATCGGGGGCTTCGGCCTTATTAGAATTTTTTAGTCAAACTAATTCCATAGGTGTACGGAATTGGCTATTTCATTTCTAGGGGGTGGGGGTGGAATAAAAATATATCTCATCATTGTTACAATTATATTAATTCGACCTAACCGAACAAAATTGGAATAAAGTGAAAAGGTTACTTATACTCCTCTATTGTAGCCGAACACCACCTTACTTGTAATGGATTAATTAATTAAGCTTTGATACAATTGCCATGAATAACTTTTCTGAATATTTTATGTCATGAATTCTTGATCTTATACGAAGATCAACTCAAAACATTCCGATCTTTTTATTAATACCAAAAATATTTTTATATCATTTCTATTATTCAATCCAAGTAGTTCAGTAAATTAGTTATATAATGAAATTATAGAATACCAATTTTTATTATTTTTAAAATTTTTTTACTATTTTTATGATTCATGAAAGATAGCACAGAATCGGTTTACTTTAGCGTAATGTTGCGTAGTTTAGCGTAATTTACCGTATTTTAGCATAATTAGCGAAGTTATTGTTATTTAGCGTAATTTAGTGTAATTCAACGTAATTTAACATAATTTCAAGTAATTTAACGTATTTTAGTATAAATATGCTTAAAAGAAATAATCTAACTAATATTTTAAAAAAAATCCGAATTTTTAGCATTAAGAATTCAGCATCTTGATATTCATATTGTCTCCTTAAAAAAAAAAAAAAAAAAAAAACACTAGTGGACCGCCCAGTGGACGGGCGGTTAGGGTAGATTTAAAAATAAGTTTGGAGTGGGGGCAGATTTGATAATTTGTTTTATTTTTTGGGTATTAATAAAAATATCGGCAAAACATTGTGCTTTTACTAGTGAAAAAAAAAAAATCAGCTGTTAGAAAACATTCTCACAGAATATTGATAGTAATAAAATAAAGTTATGACATGTTATAGGATCAAAATTTATAGAAAATGAAACCCTCTCCTGTAAAAAGATGTTTGATTGCACTTGCATTGACTTGTCATTCAAGAAATAGAGAGAGAAAGAGAGGTGGTTAGGTGGGCCAGAGAATAGAGAGGGTTTGTGATTTGTGTGGTGTGTTTTTGTGATTGCCAGCTCTATACATGAACTGTTAACAATGATCATCCAACCACCAACCTAAGTTGTTCTATGTATTAATTATTATTCATCAAAAGTGCAATAATAATAATAATTTATTGCATACATTAATCACCTATCCTAGAGGCATGCTAAGTCGCAGAGACAATGCTATGCTACCTCTCAAAGAGAAACTGCTCCTTTTTTATTGGTAAAATAGGCTAGGGTAGTACGAATCATATGAATATATCAAAATTTACATTTTTTTTTAAATACTATTTTTTAGATAGTAGAAAATCATTTGATCTAAAGTCTGTAGAATAATAAAAAACAGTTATTTTCTACCTTATCTAAAACAAATTATAAATAATTTTGAAAATAAAATTTAGTATGCAAGTATATTTTTATATAGAAATCATGTTGAAAAGTTCACTTTGAAAATAAATGCAGTACCATAGCCTCCCTCAAATAAATAAATATATTTCTTTCCAATCAATACAAGTACTGAGCGGTACCTATATCTGGAGATGTTTAGCTAAGTGATGCAAGCTCTTGTTGTAATCTTTGGAATTTAGTGACCAAATAAGGAATCTTTTTCTGATCAAAGGACAACATCTGAAAAGAGACCAAAGACCTGTGGAAATTAAATGATATCAGATTAGATAGAACTTGAAGAAAATTTTCATATATAGGCCCCTCCATTCTCGAACGCTAAAATTAAATAAATAATAATAACACACTACAGTATTCCATGTAGAAATATCACAGACCTGAGACCTTTCATAAAATATATTTAAAGAAAAGGGAAGGGAAGGGAAGGAAACAACGAAACATTCAAAAGGCAGGCTAATTACATACACACCCAATCAAAACACAATTTATTTGTGAAACCACAAATTAATTGCTGCCTTTCTTCTTGAGAAAACCCCCAACTTTCTTAAATAAAGTCTTCTTCTTCTGAGGGTCATTTTTCCTTCCATTTTCGGTCGCTTTTTCACTCGCATTGTCATCCAAATTCGAATCCAAATCATCCCCCCCATCCAATCCATTTTCTTCTTTCCCATTCGACAAATCCCACATTTTGGACACAACCATCACCCCCTCCTCTTCTACAATGCCTTTACCATTCTCTTCAGATTTTGAATTATCCTTCTTGTTCCCGTTCTCCAGTTCTTCACATTCCTTCGATGCAACCGTTTCTTGGTTTTTTCTCTCACCATTTTCTTGAACAAACACCTCTCTATCTCTTTCTTTCTCCTCTAATCTCTTCTTTAAACTCTCACTCTCCTCCTGAGCCTCTACCAATGCCTTCTCCAATTCATTTACTTTAATCTCTACCTCTCTATATTCACTCTGTAACTTTTCATTTTCACCCCTTTTAAGATCTAGTTTTCTCTCAACCTCCTTTAATGATTCTACTGCCTCATCTCTCTCTAACTTAATTTTAACAGTTTCTTCCTCTGATTTCCGTACCGACTCCATGAAGCCCATCTCTTTTTCATACCATTCATCATTTGATCCCCTAGTCTCCTTTTCCAATTTCTCAACTGTTTTCTGCAAACAAACCCTTTCGTAATTTGCTTCGTCTAACATAACTTCATAGCTCTCCTTGGTGTTCTTCAGATTCAAATTTAATTCTTCAATTTCAGAGCGAGCTTTATCAAGTTCCTCACTTTTACTCAAAAAACTTTCTCGTGCCTCCCTTGCCTCAGCTGACACCTCATGCAATGCTGAAGCCAAATCATCCATAGCTTTCTTAACCTTCTCCAATTCATCTTTACTAACGGCTAACTCCTCAATTACCTCATTTCTCTCTCTAGAGATTTCCTCAATTCTGGCACTAGTGTCCTTTTCTTTCTCAATGGCTTCGGTTTTGGCTTCCTCTACAGTCTGTAATTTCAATTTCAAATCACCAATTTGTGATCTCAATGAGAGTGCCTCTTTCTCCATTTCCAAAAGTGTTTGACTAGAAATGTCAATTTCACCCTTATATTTATCCAATTCAACCTCCAGTGAACCAATTTTGTCACGAAGTAAAGAGCCCTCAACCTCTTTCTCTCTTAACAAAATGGTTTTCTGCTCCAAATCTCTAATGGTCAAATTGAGAGATTCTTCTTTCAATTTGTTGAACTCTTCAGCTTCATCCAACTTAATTTGCAAAACCTCCGCTTTCTCTCTCCACTCAGCCAGCATCTTTTTCAAATCGTCCTCTGAATTTCTTAAATTGGAAATCTCATCCTTCAACCCTTGGATCAAAATTTCAAACTCCGCTAATTTTTCGTCAGCTCCTTTACCTTTCTCAACCTCAACCATAAGCACCGCAATTTCATTATCTAACTCTTTTTTCATCTCTTCTTTTTCTCTCTCTTTCTTCACCACCTCCTTGTCAAAAGCCTCCTGTATCCTTTCCATCTCCCTCGTAAGAATCGACACTTTTTCGACATTAACCTCAGCAATTTTCTCTGAATCCTCTGCATGCGAAATTGCCATGTTTTTTGCATCCAAAGCCCTCAGAAGTTCCAGTTTTACCTTTTCAAGCTCTGTTGTTATCTCCGCCAGAGAGACCTTATCTATTTCCTGTTGGCTTTTAATCTCATCATATTTTCTCCTCCATTCTTTCTCTCTCTTTTTTGCATGTTCCAGGCTCAATTCCAGGCTCGATTGCTCCAACTCGATCGCCCGAATTTTCTCGACATCAGGCGCCTCTTCAGATTTCTTTTGGTCTAAAAGAGCGACCCTCAGCTTCTCTTTTGCTTCTTCGGTTTCATTTTTCAATTGGTTGAGCTTCTCGTTTGCTTCTTCGGTTTCATTTTTCGATTGGTTGAGCTTCTCTTTTGCTTCTTCGGTTTCATTCTTCGATTGGTTTAGCTCGTCTAGGGCTTTCTTTTTCTCATTTTCAACTAAAATAAGTTGGTCTTTGGTTTTGTTCAATTCCTCTTGGAGGGATGACAACTGGGATTGAAGCTCGGATTGTTTCACAGATGCTGTTTTTTTCTGTCATAGATTCAAAGAACTTTACATTTAAAAATTATACCAGAAGCAAACTTCGGAACAGGCAGGTGCATTATCAGTATATGATACTAAAATGCTTATTATAATCCTTGCAAACGAGGTGCATTAATATGCTTCCATATTCACGAAAAGAAACTTAAACAAAACTTGACAAAGTGCCAATTGTTAAACTTCAAATTACATAAACCAGTCTCAAACATTAGAAGTTTTAGGTCATTTGCATTAAGTTCAAAATCGAAAATAACAAGAAAAACTTGAATTTACCTCTGGTGTAGTGTTAAGCTGAGAGACAGTCTTAGATGATCTATTGCTTGGAGGTTTTGATTCGTTTGAACCAGGTGATTTGGTATGAACAGGAGAGGCTGACTTCGGGCTCAGTTTATTGGGACCGGCAGGCTTTGGGCTTAGTTTATTTGATCCGAGCGGCTTTGTGCTCGATTTGGTGCTGCCTTTAGTAATTGGAGGTGTTGATTTATTGTTTGATGCTTCGGTTAAGCCAGATCTGCCATTTAATTATCCAATTTGTCAGAATGAGTATGCTATAAATTAAATGCTACATTTGTTATACTCCAAATGATAAACCAAACATATTGCAAACGGAAAGCAATACAATGAGGAAGAAAGAAAAACTGGTTACAGAAATATTATAAATCCAGCGTAAGGCTTGTTGCTCAGGGGAACAAAAGGTAACTAGAGATCTGAGGTTATTTTAATTTTTTTTACGGGTGAAAGCGAAATAAAGCTAACGTGCATAATTATTTTCTTAAATGTTAGCAAATCCATAGAAATGCCTCTAAATCGAAATCCATTGAGAAAATTGTGAATGAACTTTCGCAAGAAATGGGACAATCAAACCCCAAACAGAGAGAATACTAGCGACAAAAATATCAGAAACAAAACTAAAACAAAAACAAAATAATCACGGAGTCGAGAGCCCTCTCTCTCGTTTTCTCAAGGTAGAGAAGAGAAAAGTATCAGATCAAATGGAGCAAGCAAAAAATCCCTAGAGTAAGAAATCTACTTAAATCTAAGGTGAGATAAATAGATCAAGACCAGTGCTACTCACTTGGATTTCGACGCCATTGGATTGCGAGAGAGAAAATCCAAAAGTGCCAATGGAGCAGTCTCTCTCTCTCTCTCTCTCTCTCTCTCTGTCTCTCTCTCTCTCTCTTCTCTCTCTCTGTTGAAGTGAAGAGATAAAAGAAAGGTACTAAACTACTAAAGTATAAGATCTGTCATGATTTCATACTTAGCTTGAATTAGCAGTTGCTACTTGCTACCATGATTCACACCCCTACTTAACAAAACTTACCTTTTAATAATTTAATAAGGATAAAAATATATATATATATATATATATATATATATATATATATATATATATTCACAGTTTCACACCTAACTTGTGTTCGGCTGTTGGCTGTTGGCTGTAGCCTGTAAATGGCTGTAATCATGACCGACAAGTTATATACCAAATTTTTTCAACATTTAATTCTTTATTTTAATTTATTTTGAAAAATTTCAATACTCTTTAGCACTTTCTGATTTTTTTTTCCAATGAACCAATTTAAAATAAATAAATAAAATATTTTTTCAGATAACATAACATGATCAGGTTATAGCATTAGTCACATCGATCATGTTAGATAATACAGCTGTAATTGTTCGGCACTGCTTTCTGAGGAGTGAGGACTCCTTTGGCCTTAATCTTTCTTAAGCCAGCCGATCGAACGGGTTGTTCCTTAGGCTGGATTAGAACACTTTCTTAACTTAAATGCTTAAGCCAACCCTGAGCCTTCCTTAGCCGAGCAACCTTCTTAGGGACTCCTTAGTTTGTTATTTCGAACAATTATACCCTTCAAAATGTGAGCTTAGAGCATCCTTTAGCTTTTATTATTTTTTATTTGTTTCTTCTCTTTAGCTGGCACAAGAACCTAAGTACAGGGAAGAAAAATGTCTCCTCTTTCTGGCCTTGATCGTCAGTTCTCCGCCGACCATCTCGAAAAGTTGATGCCACAAATGGCTTCCTCTTGAAATACCTTTTCTATTGGATGTCTAGGTATTACTGCGATATAGACATTTACCTTCAGCCATTAATTTTTTTTTTTATAAAAAGGCCTAAGCCCGTTTCATTGAAACAAAAGTTAACTTACATCCTAATAGAGAGTCTAGGTATCCATTTCAAACAACCACATAAGCCAAAACATAATAGCATCTATAAATCTGGCATAGTATTGAGCATAACAAGTAATACTACTGACAAAATAAGCCACGCATATTGGGGCTGAGGTAACTAAGAGAAAACCAAAAGAAGCATCCAGCCAGCTAACTACTATGTAGTTATCGTCCTTCATGTGGCTTGAGCAACATCCCCAGCATGCTCTGCAATAGCCAGCTGCTCATCAACATCGTCAGGATGCCAGCTAGCTAAAGGGATCTCATCCAGAACTGGTGGTAGCCAAAGTGCAAGGCAATCCTGCACCTGAGCTCTCATCGAACCTGCCCAATAGTGAACAAGGGAGATAGTCAACAATATGATTTGTTTAGGAGATTTAGGCTTACCTGTGTTAAAACATAAGTCATTCCTATGTTTCCAAAGAGTCCAGCATAGTGCACTACAAACTACGAGCAAGACAATCTTGTGTACAGTAGGTAGTTGGTTAGCAAAATGTACGATATCAAAAAAAGAAGTCCATGTTATACTAATATCTTGACAAGAACCCATCCAAAACCAAATTTGTTTACTGAATCTACAATGAACAAATATATGATTGACAGTTTCTAAGGAGTGACAGAATTGACATGTTGGATTACCAGTCCAGCCCTTTTTACTCGGGTTTTTTTTTTTTGTTAATATCCTATTTTTGGCAGTCAACCACATAAAGACTCTAATTTTCAGAGGGACAAGGATGGTCCACCACAACATGGCATTTTGCGGTTTAATCCTTCTGAAATTGATCAATTTATAAAGGGACTTGACAGTATATTTACCAGAATTTTCCCACCTCCAACTCAGTTTATCTTCTGAGTGGGTATATGAAATGTGACTTATAAGATCAAGTAATTCTATCCATTGTAGATATAAAACTCCATGGAGAGTTTGTCTGAATTTTAAGACATGCCCTTGAGAATTGATCACTATTTGAAAAGATATATCAGGGGTACTACATATATTATAAAAAAATGAAAATCTAAAGGCCATAGCACATTGTTGATACCAAATATCATGCCAAAAGGAAATTTGAGAATGTAACCCAGGTTCATAAGATACACTAAGTTCTCCCACTGATTGTATGCCAAAATTCAGAATAAGGAATATGGGCAGTAGTATAATATTTAGTGAGAATCATGAATTTCCAAGGATTATGGTAGGTAGCATCCTTGAATTTCCACCACCATTTCATCAATAGTGCTATATTCATTTGTTTAAGATCAAGGATACCGAGGCCTCCATATTCTTTAGAAAAGCAAGCAACTTGCCAACTAACAAGTGAGTATTTTCTCTTGCTAGTAGATGTACCTTGCCAAAGAAATCAACATCGTATTTGGTCTATTTGTTTGATCACAAAGGCATGAATTTTATAAACTTATAAGGAGTATAGAGGGACTGCTAATAAGACTGAGTTCAAGAGGGTGAGTCTGCCACTTATAGAGAGGAGGCTACCCTTCTAATTTTGTAGCTTCTTCTCTATTTTATCAAATAAGAAAAGCCCATTCTACTTTAGTTAATTTATGTGTGTGTAAGGGAAGACTAAGATATAAAAAAGGAAAGGAAGCCACTCCACATCTAAAGTGAGTTGCAAACCTTTGAGTATCTGGTGTATTAATTGGATACATGGCAGTTTTAGAATAGTTAACTTTAATACCAGATAAGGGCTTCAAAAGCAACCAAAGCCCACCATGCATTTTTTACATTGGTCTCATTAGCTTTCAAGAAGATGATGGTATCGTTGGCATAATGGCAATTGGTATGAGGATGTTGATCAATTGCATTTGGTCCTATACCCTGAATTTGGTTTGCATTTTTCCCTTTTTGAAAGATTTTACTCAATGTATATGCAGCCAATATGTATAAGTAGGGAGACAAGAGATCACCTTGTCGTACTCCCCTCTTACAAAAGAAATAATTGGTAAGGTCCCCATTTATATTAATGCAAGATTGGGAACTGTCTAACCATTCTTGAATCCATATGATCCATTTCTGTCCAAATCCCCTACTAATTAGGATTTCTATCAAGTAGTTCCAATTGATCTTATCGTAAGCCTTCTCGAAATCAACTTTAATCACTAACCCTTGTTCCTTAGTGTGTTGACGGTGATGGATTATCTCCTGGCTTAGAATGACATTGTCTAGAATATATCTATTTTGATGAAGGCAGCTTGATTACTATCAATGATCCTATGCATAATGGACTCAAGCCTAAAAGTTAATATTTTTGAAATTATCTTGAAGCTACAATTGACCAAGCTAATATGTCTGAATTTGGTAATGAGGGTGGCATCTTTCTCTTTTGGGATGAGACAGATGATTGATTTATTCAAACTGGTTAGCTTGGTTTGATGATGAAAAAAGGAGGTGCAAACTGAGAAGAGATCATGCGTTTGATAAAATTTGAATGTGAAACCATCTGGGCCGGGGGCTCCATTGGGTTCACATGCAAACGCTGCATTTTTTATGTTGAAAATCTGAAGATTTGATACCTTATTAATCTGAAGATTTGATACCTTATTAGCTACAACCAATTCTGGGAAACAAGACAGCTAAATGCAATCTCTATGCAATCTCATTTATCTCTTTCTTGTATTGTCTAATTATCAATCACTAAATATTTGTTGCTATGTTTAGCCCTTATTGCTAGAAATAAGACCTGATCACTATGTCTATAAATCAGGCTATCATCTCTCTTGTAATTCATAACAACAATTTATATGAAATATAATGGGTGGGAGGGAGTTCACGGGAGTGCTGTGTCAATTCTCTAATTACTCTTAATTTCTTTATGGTATCAGAGCACTTTTCTGGGGCTGTGTTCTTCCTGGTAAATACCAGGTACTAAAACCTCTTTGCCGCATCCTCTTCCTTCCTGCCGCAACCTCTCTGCCGCAACCTCCCCAAGTATTCTGTCTATTTGCATCCCTCTAATTTTCCACCATGGCCTCTGACTCGAACTACAATACAAGTACCAACAAACTCATTAGTCTCTTGCTCAATGGAGACAATTACCTCCCATGGTCACGGGCAATTTGCATCGCACTTGGAGGCAAGGAAAAATTGAACCACATAAACGATACCCCTATGAAGGAAGCCAAAACACCCGAATACAACAAATGGCATGCTAGTGACCTTACTGTTATGTCTGGAATACTGAATTGTATGGAACCACAAATCTACGGGATCTTTGCCTATGCAAATACGACCAAAGAACTCTGGGATTCATTGTATCAAATGTATGGGCAAGCCAACAACGCTTCTCGTATCTTCGAACTTCAACAGAACATCGCCAATTCGAAGCAAGAAACTAACCAGTCCTTCATCGAATACTTTGGAGTCATGAAAAGACAGTGGGAAGAATTGCGGCAGTTGGGACCTGTCGCATCTTCTGTCGATCAATACCTTCAACGAGAAGAACATGACCGAATCTTCCAACTACTGGCAAATCTATCTCCTGCTTTCGAAGAAACTAAGAGGGACATACTGCTCAGAGCTGAGTTACCTTCTCTCAACGAGGTATGCTCTATAATTCAAGGAGAAGAGACTAGGAAGCGTGTCATGAATACCAATTTCAAAAACCCCATCTCTGCCGAAAATAGTGCCCATTATGTTGCCCCTGGCAACAAGTCAGGAGATAATCGCTCAACCAAATGGAAGATGAAAAAACCAAGACCTTTCTGTGATCATTGCAAAAGGGAGGGGCATTCAAGAGAGCAGTGTTACATTCTCCACCCACAGCTTCGGCCAGCAAGGAGCAGACCAACCGAAGCACATGTTGCAATTTCTGACAGCCACACTCAAATGCAAACTCAACTGAATCAACTTACACAGCAGGTACAGAAACTGCTTGAGACACAGAAATCAGTACCGGAACAGCAAGGAACTGGAGGACCTTCATCTGAAACCGGTAATTTGGTAAAATTCGGTAATATTCTAGCTCTCTCTAGCGTTTTCAATTCCAGTATTATAGTCGATTCTGGAGCTACTGATCATATGTGTAGCTCTTCTCAGTTACTAAATAATATTCAACCTAGACTTGATTGCCAAACCGTGACAGTAGCAAATGGAGTTCAAATTCCAACTATGGGAACAGGATCACTAAACCTTTTTTCACGGAAAACTGATGTTCTGGTTGTACCTGACTTGAGGACCAATTTGTTATCTGTAAGCAAATGTGTGAAGGAATGGAATTGTGACATTATCTTTACTCTTGATAAGGTAATTTTTCAGGACAGAGTCACCAAGAAGACGATTGGTGAAGGAAAATTGAGAGACGGACTATATACTCTAGAATTGAATAAAGTTGCACTTACAGCTGCCAACAAAGTGGCTTCCTTGTGGCATTTACGTATGGGACATCCATCTGATAGGGTGCTACATGCTTTAGATTTATCGTTTACTCACAACTCTAATAATTGTGATACTTGTCATTTTGCCAAGCAACATAGGCTTCCATTTCCAGAACACTTTAATAAATCAATTAATTTATTTGATTTGGTACATTCCGATGTTTGGGGATATGCCCCAGTTGATTCAAGGGAAGGATTTAAGTATTTTGTCACCTTTATTGAAGATAAATCCCGTGCTACTTGGGTATATCTCTTAAAATCTAAACGAGAAGTTTGTGATCATTTTCGAGCCTTTTGTAATATGGTAAAAAATCGTTTTAATACCACCATTAAGGTTTTGCGAACTGACAATGGAACAGAGTATACAAATCACAATTTCCAAGAGCTACTGAGCAACTTAGGTATTACTCACCAAACTTCGTGTGTCGGTACCCCTCAGCAAAACGGTGTGTCTGAACGAAAAAACAGACACTTGCTAGATGTCACTAGAGCTCTCCTTATTTCGGCCAATTTACCAAAGACTTTTTGGGCTGATGCAATTCTCACAAGTTGCTATCTGATTAATCGTACACCTAGTAGAATCTTGAACAACAAAAGCCCAATGGAAATTCTGTATGGCCGAAAATTCAACTTATCTCATCTACGTGTGTTTGGATGTGTGTGCTATGCACATATACAAGATAGTGGAAAATTAGACCCGCGTGCTCGAAAATGTGTATTCATCGGGTACTCAACCACTAAAAAGGGGTATAAATGCTTCGAACCAAACACCAGACGTGTGTATATTTCAAGAGATGTTACATTTAATGAAAATCTTATGTTTTATAGCTTTCAGGGGGAGAAAGACCACTACAGTGACTGGAATGTGCCATTTCCCATCTACAGTGAAGGAACTCTTGCGGATCAATCAGACCAAGGTCCAGTCTCTAGTCCAGCCGGTCAAGTGCCAACCCACAACTCAGGTGAGCCCGATGTCTCTGACGGGCCTAGTGAGGCAAACCAGCCCGAAACTGCTGGCGAAGAAGAACAAGCCGAAACAGCTGGTGGGCCTAGGAGATCCACTCGGGTCACCAAAACACCTGCGTACCTGAATGAATTTGTAACTTTCTATTCTACTAGACATCCTATACAAGAGCATCTCAGGTATGACATAATTGCACCAAAATTTCGCTGTTTTTTATCTGTTGTTGATAAAGTAACTGAACCATCCAACTATGAAGAAGCTTGCAAGCATGAAATCTGGGTTAAAGTTATGCAAGAAGAAATAGACGCCCTTGACCGTAACCGAACCTGGCAATTAGTTCTTCTACCAAAAGGAAAACAAACGGTAGGCTGCAAATGGATTTATAAAACCAAATATAACAGTGATGGGTCAATAGAAAGATATAAAGCTAGATTAGTTGCAAAAGGTTTTACCCAGACCTACGGGATTGACTATAAAGAAACCTTTGCCCCGGTAGTTAAAATGAACACTGTTCGAGTAATATTATCTATTGCTGCTAATTGTGAATGGCCTTTATTCCAAATGGATATAAAAAATGCATTCTTACAAGGAGATCTTGAAGAAGAAGTTTACATGGATCCACCTCCAGGATACCACGTCCAAGGTAACAAAGTCTGTTTTTTAAAAAAGGCCATTTATGGTCTTAAGCAATCCCCTAGGGCTTGGTACGGTAAACTCAGCACTTCTCTAATTCAGTTTGGATTCAAGCAAAGCACAACTGACTCTTCTATGTTTATCAAAAGATCTTGCAACAAATTAACTGTGGTGTTAGTCTATGTTGATGATCTGGTAATTACCGGAAATGACAAATCAGGCATTGAACTTCTTAAACAGCACTTGAAACAACAATTTGACATTAAAGACCTTGGTATTTTGAGATATTTTTTAGGCATTGAAGTAGCTCGATCTCACAAAGGATTGTTCATATCGCAACGAAAATATGTCCTTGATTTGCTCAAAGAGACTGGCATGATGGGTGCAAGGCCGGCAAGTACCCCTATGGAGTACAATGATAAAGGCAGCATTGATGAGTCGCAATTACAAAATATTGAGCAGTTTCAAAGAATGGTAGGCAAATTGATATATCTCACCATAACCCGACCTGACATATCATATGCTGTTAGTTACATAAGCCAATTCATGCAAAAACCAACCAAGGGACACATGGGACTTGTAAACCATTTACTCAGATACTTAAAGGCAACTCCAGGGAGAGGAATACTAATGAAGAATAATGGGCACACTAATCTCATAGGCTATGTAGATGCAGATTGGGCAGGTAACCCGTTAGACAGAAAATCAACGTCCGGATTCTGCATGTTTGTTGGAGGAAATCCGGTTACTTGGAAAAGTAAAAAACAAACAGTAGTTGCTAGATCCAGTGCAGAAGCTGAGTATAGAGCTATGGCTGCAGCTACAAGTGAAATAGTCTGGTTGCGTGCCTTACTTCATGAGCTGAATTACAATTCGATCAATGAACCAACTAAACTATATTGTGACAATCAAGCAGCAGTCCACATCGCCTCAAACCCGGTCTTTCACGAAAGAACCAAACACATTGAAGTCGATTGTCACTTTGTGCGAGAAAAGATACTTGACAAAACCATTACCACTCCATATATTTGCAGTAAAGATCAGATTGCCGACATATTTACTAAAGCTCTTCCTCCTGGCGTGTTTCAAGGTCTAAGATGCAAGTTGACCTCAGATGAACTATTCGGTCCAACTTGAGGGGGAGTGTTGAAAATCTGAAGATTTGATACCTTATTAGCTACAACCAATTCTGGGAAACAAGACAGCTAAATGCAATCTCTATGCAATCTCATTTATCTCTTTCTTGTATTGTCTAATTATCAATCACTAAATATTTGTTGCTATGTTTAGCCCTTATTGCTAGAAATAAGACCTGATCACTATGTCTATAAATCAGGCTATCATCTCTCTTGTAATTCATAACAACAATTTATATGAAATATAATGGGTGGGAGGGAGTTCACGGGAGTGCTGTGTCAATTCTCTAATTACTCTTAATTTCTTTATTTTATCTCTGCTAATGTAAAAGGAAGTTCTAAAGAATGTTGTTCATGTTCATCTAATATATCTTTTGTATCCCAAGAAGGTCCTAAAGATGCACATTGAACCCCAGGATCACCTAGCAAATTTTTATAAAAATCGAGGATATGTTGGATGAATGGAAGAGCTTCACTGCTGGTGATATCCTTGGTCTCTCTCTATTCGATCCAAAGAGGAACCTGAGACTGATCAAGGCGACTTCCAGTCTCTCTCGCCGTATTACTAATTCTCACAACTTCTCTTCCTCTCTCCGATCTACATCGTAACGATTCATCTAACTCATCGCTGAGTTTTAATATTGCGGGCTTCCATCTATGGTCGTTTTTCTAAGCACCTTTCATAACTAAGTTTCTTCTAATTAAGTAGGGATGGGTGAGGTCTTAGTCCAAGTTGCTAGATTGATGATAAAAAAAACGATTTCATGGTTCCTTTGATAATACGATAATATGTAATAATGTACCAATTTTGGAGATAAGAGGAAGGTAACATTACAACGGATGTATAATTACTTTGATTTGAGTTCCCTTTCATATGCAAAGCCAATTAATTGTTTTGAGTTTCTAATCTTCATATTTTTCTTACCAAGGTTGTAACAGTGGTACTGGTACCCCATTTGCATTAGGGGTAACGGTACCAGTGATACATATTCATACATACATTAATGTGAGCTGGGAGGTGAAAAACCTACTGGTACGCTACTGATATGAATACAAGCCTGATTTCCGAATGATGAGATACAAGAGGCCCCGAGGACCGAGGTGTATAGAAATTTTAAACAATGAGAGGAGAGGAGAGGAGAGGAGAGGAGGTCTAGACTCTAGAGACATTAAATGAGAATTAACCAATCAATACCTGACCTGTCACTTTAAATGTGGGTGGGGTTGCTGACTTGCTGTTGCTGATGGATTCATTGGATCGGATCTTAATTACCATCATGTAAATCGGTGTGTTGATACTTGAGAAATATTTCTATTAAATAATGCATGCATGCATGAATGAAAATATTCGTTATAATTTACGTTTAAAGAATGAAAATTAAGAACACTAAAAGTTAAACCTTGAATGATATTTTCTTTTACTTATTTCTCAAGGTAGTCAATTATTAACAATTTCTTCTCACTATAAATAATATAATATCATAACAAAATTCTCGAACAAGAGCAAGAAACTAAGAACATAAATTGTAATCATACTAACTGGTATGATTAATTTTAATTAGAGTATTTTGAACATATATGAACACTTCAATATCAGTTATATGACATAAATATGATGTATAGTTCTAGAAAAAAAATACAAGATGTTTCGTAAATATTTTTACTAAATTATTTATGAAAGAAGGAAGAATTATTGAAACCACAATAGAATACATTGCGGCAAGGATTAATTGGAATTCACGTCCATTAAATTGTACCGTTGTGATGCCGACATTTTTATTAATATCCAGAGTTAATTACAAATTAATAAATATACCCAGAATGTCTGAGATTTTCGAAAAATATCCAAACCGGCCACAAAATAGCCAATTTCTTCCTCTCCAGAAACCGGCCATTTTGTGGCTGGTTTCTGATTTTTTTTATTTTTTTTAGAGCACTATGAAGAGCAAGATAATGAAATCTAACACTGAAAATTCGAATTTTTTGTTTAAATTTTTTGTTATATTACTTCTTTTGATTTATATTAGCATATTAATACTAAAATACACTATATTACTTGAAATTATGTTGAATTACACTAATTTCGCTAATTATAATGAAATACGGTAAATTACGCTAAATTAGATAGATTTTGTGCCATCTTTCATAAATCATAAAAAATAGTAAAAAATTCCAAAAATAGTAAAATTGATTCTACAAGTTCATTATATGACTTATTTACTGAGCTACTTAGATTGAATAATAGAAATGACAATTTTAATCGGAAACTTCAACTCAAGTTTTGAGGCTCTTCCCTTTGTTTTTTGGCAATTCTGAGTTTTGAAAAATGGTGTAGCAATCATTGATGCATGCGTATTTTCGCAAGCTTTCCGAAAAGTGATCATTTGCTGAAATCGGACACTCGAGCGCCGTTTTATGGCCGTTTGAAAATTCATCGTTGTTTTTCGCCTTCTCAGTAAATATATCATCCATATTCATATGTAATTTACCGTAATTTACCGTATTTTAGCGTAATTTAACATAATTTAGCGTAATTTAATGTAAGTTAGTGTAATTCAACATAATTTCAAGTAATTTAGCATATTTTAGTATAAATATGCTAATTATACATCAAAAGAAGTAATCTAACAAATAATTTAAACAAAAAATTCGAATTTTTAGTGTTAGATTTCATTATCTTGCTATTCATAGTGTCTCTTAAAAAAAAAGATAGTTTTTAGTTATAAATCACTATGAAGATAAAAGAGAAACAAAATATAGTTTCTAATTATACATCACTATGAAGACACACAGTAATTTACCGTAATTAGTATTTTAGCGCAATTTAATGTAATATAGTGTAATTCAACATAATTTCAAGTAATATAGTGTATTTTAGTATAAATATGCTAATTATAAATCAAAAGAGGTAATTTAACAAATAATTTAAACAAAAAGTTTGAATTTTCAGTGTCAGATTTCATTATCTTGCTCTTCATAATCTCTAAAAAAAAAATCCAAATTTTGTAGCCAGTTTGAACATTTTTCGAAAGTCCCATGCATTCTGGGTATACTTATTAATTTGTAATTAACTTTGGATATAATAAAAATGTCGGGTTGTTGTGATGTACCATGTGGTAATGATGTATTTATGTGAGTCGCAACTGAAAAATTATAAAAAGAGTTGGGGTGAGAGAGGCTCGAACTCTCGACCTCAGGATTACTCAGAAGCTATGAGACCTACGCGCTAGCCAACTGCGCCACCACCCCTTTGTGATTTATCAATATTGTTTATAATTATAGAAGTGTATTTCATGCGACCCATCCAACATTCCAACATAATGCATAAGATTAGTGTCCACACGTCTTATGTAGATTTAGTACAGAAAAATAGTTTGCTTTAGTCATGCAAGAAATGTCCACACGTCTTATGTAGATTTTTGAACTTTAATTTAAATGAAATCCATCACTTGGTTGCTATTTAATGAAGCGATTAGTGTCTTCGTCTTAAGTATCAGATAGTTTGAAACAAAATCAAACATATAGAGTGCGAATTTGGTAGCTCTCATATTGTTTCTCGGATGTATTAATTGAAAACTACGGAAGTTAATTTAAATATTTGATAAATGCGCGAATAATTCAAAGGACAGATGATTTATACGTTTATCATGTGTTTGTCGCTCAGTGAAAACCAATTATTAAGATATTATATGCAAACCTCATTACTGCGCAATTCTCAATAGTCACGTGACAGCGCAATTCTCATCTACTAAATTGAGTGAATTGTAATAGATAGCCTTAGCCACATTTTTCAAAAGAGGTGTGAATTT
This sequence comes from Carex myosuroides, assembly GCA_028015225.1. NCBI lineage: Eukaryota > Viridiplantae > Streptophyta > Magnoliopsida > Poales > Cyperaceae > Carex > Carex myosuroides. The sequence goes on along the minus strand of CM051489.1, from coordinate 409,962 downwards.
AAAAAAATTCAAACTATAACAGGCACTTGGTTCATTCAGCATTTATACCGATTCAGTTCCCAACAAGACCGCACAGTCGTATAATCAAAAGTAGAAAAAATTAATCGCATGCATACCCCCTTTTAAAATGTAATATTATCACATACAAGTACTTTCTATCTCACGTTCCTCAAAATATGATATTATGAATACACCCACCCACATATACATCTAATTTCTTTAAACAAATCCACTGCCCGTCCGGTTATCCCTCTCTAATGCATGCGACGGGGGTAAATTTATTGGGGTTAAAGCAATCTGTCTCATGCTTTCTAGGGATGTACATACTATGCCTCTCCTTTTGCAGGGTTTCATGTCGACATTTGCAGGGGCATACATACAACTAATCCATACAAAATGGATTTAAAAGACAAGTATTCCTAACTACAATCAAACAATTCGTTGCCTCTTGGGAGCTTCATGACCAGGGGGGAGGAACTGGAGGAGTCCAATCCTTCTCTTGCTGCTTGCCATCAGGCTCAGTGACCTCTTCACACTCTTATCTACTACTTTTTCTGTAGGCTTCGCATGATTAGCTGGATGAGAGAGAGAGGCACTTTCTTTCTCTAATTTCTCTTCAATTCCTCTGTTTGGCTTTTTCCCCCTTACTGTTCCCATCATGGCTTGTGGTACAAATTGTGCCTCCTCTTTGTCCTCTGCAAAGCAGACACTCCAAAATTAACAATTGCCTAAACAGATTTCAGTGGTGTTAATTAGGTCTGCAACCAGTATTTTATGGCCCAATTCAGTACTTTTTCAATCTGTGCCTTAATTGTTTTTTTTTGTAACAAGACTCATCCTATATAATGTAACCAATGTCAGTACACACCAGTCGGGATCAGTGCTACTTTGACCAGCACCTCTTATCCATGAGTTTATATATTAGCCAATGTAGTACCATGTTAGTTTGAAAGTTGTTACTGCTTACCAGGCAGGTCTTCTATATCAAAAAGTCCAGCCAGATTATTAATAACGGATCGAGGTGGTGTAAGGGGCCTCGGCACATCAGATTCATCACTCATTTTCTCTTTCACATGCAGAATAGGAGTTGGCTTATTGCCAACTGGGCTGAGCCCCTCGTCAGAGGGAGAAGGTTGGTCCTGGCCAATGCTCTGGAGCACCGAAACTGGAGACCCGTCAAAGGTATCACCTACTAGGCTCAGTGAATCTGTTTCTTTAATCAAGGTAGAGAACCATGGTGAAGTTCCTTTCTTCACGTAGAAGAGGATGTAAGCTGTTTGTTGTAATGCGTCAGACTCAGAAATAGAGGTAACCTGTTATCAGAAAAATATATAAGACTCAAAAGAGAAAGACACAGGTTTTGGCTTTTGGAGGCTTTTTATGGCAAAAGAAAAGTAAATAGAGGTTTTTTTAACATAGTATCATTATTTTCCCATGACCTTTGTTATTTAAACAGGTAAATGTTATTTTAAAAGAACGACAGATAGTTTCATAAAATATTCATTTGCCTCAGCGATCAAAGAGCTTTTCTTAGATCAATTGTCCCTTCCATTACTTTAGCATAGAGGTGGTGATGGGTGAGTTTATGGTTCAGGTTCGGGTATTTTTGGTTCTCAGGTCATTTGGGTTTGGCTTCAACCTGTACCTAAGCATAAGAAACTGTTTATTTCAATATACATCTTACAAAACAATGATCAAGGTCGTGAGTGTCGAGAAATGAGATGGAAAAGGAGGAAAGAAACAGAATTAGAAGGGAAGGGATCTAATTTACAAAAGGAATCCATTATTATCTGCTCTTTTCATAAGGTCTAAATAGGTTAAACGTCTGATAGGATGACAAATGGGACAGTTAGTTCTTCAAAAAAATTTAACCCACAGTTTATACTTGTGTTACTTGTACCTTTCTCTTCCTCTTTTGCAAACATAACACATCATGGGCGTTTATGAAAATGCTAGGAAAACCATGTATTCTTTTGCAAAAGATAAAGAAAGAACCAGTAACTTCTGTTTTAGAAAAATAATATGGACTTGCCTGGGAGTCATCAAAATGGTGCCACGATGTGGGAGAAGAACGGATATTGCACACGTAATGACCATAGTAGAACGAACCTCTGTGCTCCACTATACCATATAGTTCATATATCACTTCCTCCTGTCATTCAAACAGAAAAGGAGTACTATATAAGCCCATCCTTCCCCATGCCCAATAAAAGAACAATGCATAATAAAATAAATGAAAACCAAATACCATAGACCTACATGATCCTTATCAAGGTATTATCTGGGGTCAGATTAGCGATCAAACCAAACAATAACACACTATCTTATACTACCAACTATTTTCTTTTTCTCTCATCACCAGAAAAGAAAAAAAGCAAGAACAAACAAGTTCCATGAAATTCAAGTACCTGACCATCTTCCCATAATGGCATTATCTGACTCAACTGAATATAAGCTACCATGAAATATAATGGTATAGGGCAAGCTTTATATTTAGCTCTACAGAACCTCAAAAAACAGGGGACCCCTCGAGTGTTGTTATTTATCTTCTTCTCTGGGGAGACTTGAATATGAGACAAAAAAACAATATTTCTCATGCTTCAGTGCATCATCCATAATATTTCTCATTTTACAAGCATACTATGAAATTTTGAGGTTTTGTACAGCAACAGATGAAGCTTAGAAAAGGAAAAACAACTTACATCATCACTGCTACTTAGGAAGGGGTTCAAATCAAACTCGACAGGGTACTGCACAAACTTGTCAATTTTCTCAAGCGACACACCGTCATTCTTAAACCTCTTGAGGTGCAGTGCTAGCACCTGTGGTGGTTCATGTAACTTAAGCTGCTTCTCCATCTTTGACACCTGGTTCTTGCACCCTTCGCATGTGAACTTTACATCAGGATCCTCTATGGCTTCCACTTGTGTGAATGAGCATAGTGCATCAGGGAGGGTATTAACTGAGTCACTGTTGATTTCGAGGCTTAGGTCAAGGAATGGCTCGAAGGTGTCTGAGCAGTGGCCACACTCGCCACATCTTAGCTGAAAGGTGGTGCCATTTAGATTAGTAATAGAAACAATTGTACCATAGTTCAAATGCAAGGTTGTACATTTAAATGTCAGTTCTGATAGTCAGGGTTACAACAATTTTGTACTAAGGATTAAAGAGTGAGATTTATGTACTAGTCAGTTTTGTATGCTATATTGGCTTGAGCACTTATTTAGCCCCTTTTGTTTGTTATTTATTTTTTATTTTTTATTAATTTTAATTCCTATTTATACATAAAGTAGGGTAAATTGAGATTACACAGTTGCAGCATGATTCAGGCAAAAATGTTAAAATTGAGCCTTAACTGCATGATTTCAGTTTAAAAGAGGTTTGTTGGCTAAATTGAGGCTAAAGCATATCAGGGCCAGATGAATCTCAATTGAGATTTGAAGGTACATGGATACTTAATTTGAGATAAATTACAGCTCCAGTGCATTTCTGAGGGTCAGTTAGATAAACTTAATTCAAGTAATTTGCACAATTATAGTTTACTGGCCTAAATTTTTTAGGATTACTACAGCTTGATTGAATTAAAAATTGGGTTTAAGTACCTGACTCCTTAGGCGGCCTCCAAACACCTGTTTGACAATGCTCTTTTCGTCAATGGAGGATTTATTATTTCCCATTAATTCGAGATTTAGAGAACTGCTATCTAAATTATCCAAGAAACAGCGTAGAAATTCATGTGCATCAGCTTGTTCTCCCGCCACAAAGTCAGATGATAATTCTATCAAACCCTAGTTAAGGATTTACACCAGCAAAAAGAACCCAAAAACTTTTAGAAACAAAAATTATACTGGAATTTGTCTATCTTTGCTCATTCGCAGGCAACCTAATGTATTTACCTCAATAATACAAATCCATAATTACCTAGAAAACCTGCAGAATTCACGTATATCCCTGTAAAACGAGAAATATTGTGAATACTTTTTCTTCCTTGTTTTTAAGGGTGTGCTCCAGAAATTAAAAAGAAAGGGAGGGAAGTGGAGGGGAGCTACCCTCCAAATTGGGGATAGAGATTGGAGGGGAAAGGTATCCATTTTTGTGCCTTAGTTCCCCCCCTTCTCTCCCCTCCAAAATTTTAATTACTGGAGCAAGCAAAATTGCTTGGGAAACCCGGTCACCCCTCCCCTTCCCTCCCATCCCAAATTCTCATGGTTTCTTTCTTGGAACATGCAAATGGAAGGATATTCTGGGTACTTCAGATGTATTTCAAGTGCACATGAGACACTGTTTAGGTTATATGTTATCATATTACAAACAAGTCCTACAATTAATAATAAATGAAAGGATACTGCTTAGGTTGTCTTTAAATTTTTTAGGCCAAAGTATAGAGCCAGAGCCTCTAATTGATTTCTCTATATGCTCTTTGAATGCACAGAAAGAACAGAATGCTTCATCACCATCATCCTCTGCACAAGGATATAAATTCAGAAATTGAGAAGGGTTACATACAATGTTATCCCATGACATAGCCCAACAAAAAGCAAAAGCAATACACATAAAAAGTGTACATACAAGGATCGACTTCTGCATTTCTTATAATTATAGCTTAGTTTTGGGTAATATTATCTGCTCTGAACCAAAGTATATTATATCCACAATATGCAAATAATCAAAGATAATATCCTTGTCAAGTCAGATACCGTTAAGAGTTAAATATGTGGATATGAGTACAGATAATATCACTAGACTTTTGGAAGCAGGCAATAAAATGTACATGGAAATTATCATTATGTCAGGAATACATACATGTTTTGATTTACGTGCATGAATATATTTTAGAGTTTTAGTGGCAATAATTTCATTACTGAACCATAATTGATAGTTCAATACATAATATGACCTTGTGTTTTATTATTTGTAAGATAGATGTTTTGTTTTTTAAGTTCAAATAAAAGAATTATAGTATTCTTATTATTGTTCAATAACCTTTTGCTGCTAAGTTTCTGTATGCAAATTATAAGTTCTTGAGGCATACTTGTCCTATTACTTGTATTTAGTAGTATCTATTTGTAACATTGAAACCATACTTGTCTATGACTCCATCCATACTGTTGTTATGATATTATCATATAAAGAGTAAATTACACAAGTAGGCTTCGATCACTATCCTCCAATTTCACCCTGACCTCAGTACAGACAGGTTATATTTAACAAGTAGGCGCTCCTTAGATATAGTTCTTTTAATTTTGAAAGGAAAAAATTTCCAAAAGCCAAAAAAAAATCAGCACACTTACGGCATGGGAGGGAATGTTTGGCCAAACAAATCTTCTCTGCAAGTGGTACGGTATGGGTTATACATTGAAGCACTGCATTCAGAAAACAAGTATTTCCCAAATTTTGAAGAGCAGCACCCTTCACATTTGAAAAGATAATTCGTTAAATTTCCCAAATTAAAGAAGATTTATTTCCATTGAAGTTTGCCATAAAACAATTTTCTTACCACTCTACTAGGTTTTTTATGTTGAGAGAAGAATGAGAAGCTGTTGCATCTTTTACTGACTCTCTGGTCTAACTCGTCCTGGTAAGTATAAGACAGAGAAGCCAGGACATAATTATACAAGAATGAAAAACAAAACAAAAAGAACTGCAGCCCTGGTATATAGTAACAGTAGCAAGATAGTACCAAGAGTTCCAAGACTATGAAACAAAGAATAACAAATCAAGAACGGATATCAGGAGATTAAAAATCAAGGTTGCATGAACTAAAAGTAACTTTTTAGTATACATCAACAAAGGTATTAGAATATCTTTTTAAAATCAAGACCGTACAAAACTTTGATAGGAAAATTTGAGCATATTAAAGGGACTTACAGATCAGAAATCAATTAACCGCACAGATCTGAAGGAAAATTAACTAAAATTATTGATAAGTCCCTAAAGAGACTGACAGAGTTGATGAAGTGTAAAAAACAAATTTCTCCGGAACTGTCACCGATCCATTGGTTAAACTTCTAATGGATCCCTAAATAAAAAACAAAAATTAACACTTCTCTTAAATTAATCCAAGAAAATAGAAATCGCTTACTGATGGGGTGACTGAGGGAAGAAGCGGCTCCTCCATTGAAGATCCGAGATTTTTCTAGGGTTTTAAAACTGGAGACCTGTTTTTCGCGGTTAATAATGGGAAACTGGGAAGAAATTAGGTCGGTTTTCGACTTTGAAATGGCGAAAGCGGTTTTAATCTTTCCGCGTAGGAAGCGAATTTGGGGAAGAGAAGTTGGGAGGGAAATTTCGTGGATTTTGAAAAAATGGCGATCGCGCCATAGAATTTCGCTATTTGGTAAAAGCGGGTTTCCTTCCCTCCAATTTTTTGGTCGGCGATATTTTCAGTTAGCCCTTGGTTTTTCCTTATACTTGTTTCGGACCCAAGGAAAGCAACAAGACAACAAGTGCTTTTAGCGATTCGGTCCTTGTATCTATATATATTATTTCTTACCAAAGAAAAATAAACTTTTTGCATGTAAAAAAGTGGCCAAACAGACCCATCCTTCAACGTGATCACTAAAATGTTAGAATTATTTAATTAAAATAGTATTTCTTCGGTCTATTTCTCTTAATAAACTCAGAACCAAACTTTCCGATTAAATATTTTATATTTTTGTATTAATTTTTTTTATATATAAGATAGATTTTTTTTAATTTATCCAATCATAATTAATGTTAACCTATAAATGTCTAATATAAACTTAATGATAAGAAAGTATGATTTCATACATTGTCATTCATCCTCTTGAATAGAGTAAATTGTATCCATTCCTCTATTGCCTGTTTTGTTATCACAAATTTTATTTTACTGTTTTCTGACTTTTTCATTCATGAATAACTGAAGTTTATTAATATAATACCACTCTAAAAATATATTTCAGGAGAAATACTTTACCACATATTCTTGAAATTATTTATTCTATTTTTACTACCGCTATAAATGAATTTCGAGTTTGTTTTCGTGACTATTTTAAAGTACTTAATTCTTTAATTAGATTAAAATATGTAAGTTTGGCATGGTATATACCTGCTTGTAAAATATATGGCTGCATAGTATAAAATTACGAGCCTATATCACTTCAGATATATTCTCTTTCTTTTGTATTCTAATAACATGTTTTTTTCTCCAGTTTTTTTTTTTAAATGAAAGGTTGTGAGCCTAAATTTATTGCTACTGCAAGTTCTTAGAAAACACCCAACAGACCTCCCTTTATCTATAACAAAAAAAATAAAAATAATAATAGTTTCGACGCTGAATATTCGTAATTAAAATAAAAATAAGTTGGATACAATCTTTAGCAAGTGCAGACCGGCTCTTATTTGTTCACTTGGATACAATCTTTAATGGTCCATGGGATGCTTATGCTCCTGTTGTTGCTTTATATTTAGAGAGAATGGAAGCAGAGCGAACTGACGTGGCGACTGGCGAGAACAACCGGTGAACAAAACAATCCGACTACGTGGAAAGAGTCAGCAGGGGAGGGGAGGAATTCAGATCCAGTGCATTAACCCAATTTTTGAGTTTTGATCCAAACCGTCCAAGATGCTCTAACACGAATCTTAAAGAGCCTGGACCCCCACAAATAATACTGGCCCCCAGCGCTACCACCGAATAGGCACCGTACACGTCTAAACTCAAAAATTGGGTTACTTTGGGGGATCCGGACTCGGAGGGGAGGGGGGGGTGGTTTTCGCAGCGAAGGGTTTGGATCCCAAATGTTGAGGAACGAGTCAAACATGCGCCTTACCCAGACCGGGCGTTTTCATTGGATCTGCATTCGCGTTTTGCTTCGGCACATCCGGATCCGATTAATTTCAGCGTATCTATTGCGCATTTGCCCTAGTGGATTTATGCGGGTCCCACATTTCAGAATCAAAGGTTCTACTCTACATGGAATCGATTTCCCTGGACCACCGACTAATATTCTATTTCAAGGGACTAAAAGATCGCGCGCGTTGCTCCTGGGAGCAACCTCTGGAGCATGAGTTAGTTTTATTCCGTATCGGTTCATACTATCACTGTTCTGGGCCCCACACGAATATCTCGTCTTACTCCGGGAGCATCCAATTAAAAGCAGCCCCTCCCTCGAGTGTCCCTATTATTTCCCTTCTCTTGCAATTCTCTTTCTCTTTCTCAGCTGTTGAGGCGCATGCTGTTACCTAGGATTTCGTTCTTTTCCTCTTACGAGCGCGGTTTCGACTGTCGCCATTTCTCGTCAACATTCACATATTTGTATGTACATCCTTTTTCTTTCTCTATCTTTAGCCTCTCCCAATTGCTTTTATTTTTGTTTTGTTTTGTCGTGTGTATATTGTTCCGAATTGAGAGGTTTTCATCTTACCACCTCTTCCGTAGATCTTCCTTTTCTTTTATGCTTTTGAGGTAAGTACTGGAGTTCTCTTAAAGCATGATTTCTATACAATTTTTTTTTTTTTTAAACTTAAAAGAAGAATCCAAACGTATGGACTGAAGTTCCTGCTGATCTTTTATTTACGCCGTTTATTGCTAACACCGTTTTCATAAAGGCGATCCAAATTTATAATACACAAAATGCATTTTTAGTAATGGTCTCGGATAAAAGTTTGAGCTATTGCATAATATCATGCGACAAACTCTTTCCAAAATTATTTTCGAAATATCAATTAGAATAATTTTGTCAGCGGTGCATATTTGTTGTTCGTTAAAATTCCCACGGGATCGGCTTCTATACCATCATAACAAGGGATTTTAGATGAATATATATTTATTCATTATATGATGCCAGTTTTTGTTTCCCTGTGCAATTGTGATGTCTGCTATAATTACTAGGTTCTTGATAAAATTCCTGATACACTATGTCCATTTTCTTATACCAAATTATAAAAATAACAACGTTGATTTATTAAATCATCAGGTGAATCATGGATTTGAACAAATCCGGAGAGAATGTGAACTTAAGGAGGAGCATGAGTGGAAAGGGGGTTTTCACTCGAGCCGACACCTTCAATTTGAAAGACCTAGATATACAATTGGAGAAAAAATTGTCTAAGGTATTGATCAAGGAAATTAGTGCCTCCTTTTCAAGAAATAAATACAAGCCTGAAGAATGGGAGATTGATGTCTCCAAGCTTGATATCCGGTACGTCATTGCCAAGGGCACCTATGGCACTGTTTTTCGTGGTACCTATGACGGGAAAGACATTGCCGGTAATCAATTACTTCTTTCTCTGTGAAAGATTGTTGCACTGGTACGGTGTATACGGTATAAACGTGTTTTATACAATTGGAGTCCATACCAATTGCTAAACAGGATGGTGTCCTACTATCCTTATCAGACTTGTAAAGGCGACTTTAAGTGTACAATGCACACTTACTATTAATAAGATTAGAAGAAAGACAAAGTAGGTTCCATTGACTCAAAATTGGACCCACTAAATTAAAATTAAAATTTATAAATTAATAATAAACTCTGACAAACTTTATAAACCTATGTGAATACCTATTCTCTATAATCCGCGGTACTTCTGGCTCAGTTACGTGTTGATTACTCCCCAACTTTGCTGTCAACCCCAAAACCAAAAAAAGGGCCAACAAAAAATTATAAAAGCATGTCTTGTAACAGTAAACAAGCCTCAACTACTGTTGGGTAATGCATAATGCAGTGAAGCTGCTTGACTGGGGTTCAGAAGAAGTTGTCACAGATGCCGAAACAGCTGAACGTAGGTCATCCTTTTACAAAGAGGTCACAGTCTGGCACAAGCTCAACCATCCCAACGTTACTCAGGCAAACATCACTTTCTTTTACTATTTTCCAAACGAGTCTCTACATATATAAACGAATTAATCTTACGGAATATTTGCGGTGCCAGTTTGTGGGCGCATCAATGGTGCCATCTGATTTAAGGCTCCCATCTGACAAGGGGAAAGCAGAGTATGGGGCAATCCCAACCAGGGCAGTCTGTGTGGTGCTTGAGTTTCTGTCAGGTGGGACCCTCAAGCAGTATCTCATAAAGAACCGTGCAAAAAGACTCCCCTTTGATGTCTTTCTCCGGCTTGCACTCGACCTGGCAAGAGGGTTAGTTTACTAGATCCCCTTTTTAATTTTTTAGTTTAAAGAAACATATGTGAGTGTATGCATCTTTTGGGATGCAGACTGGAGTATCTTCATTCACAAAGGATTGTGCATCGTGATGTGAAGACCGAGAACATGTTACTGGATAATGAGAAAAATTTGAAAATTGCTGATTTTGGTGTTGCCCGTGTCGAGGCCAGGAACCCCCAAGAAATGACCGGTGAAACGGGCACTCTTGGTTATATGGCTCCTGAGGTAAACAAAAGCCTAAATGCCTAATTTTAAAGAATTAAATAAAAAATAAACAAGTATATGAAAATGAACAGAGTTCTAATCCTCAGCTGAATTTTCTTGTTATAATTGTTAGCATTGTAGTGATATAATGTATCTCCAAAAGCATGTAGGAAAATTTTGTGTTGTTATACTTAAACACTTCTATATTCTACAAACTAATTCAGCTTATAACTTGATCTTTACCGCTTTATGTTTGAAGTAGTCGCAACTTTTTTCTTAATCCATTTTTTTTTCTTTTGCACTTAGGTATTGGATGGAAAACCATATAACAGGAAATGCGATGTGTACAGTTTCTCCATATGCCTCTGGGAAATGTACTGTTGCAAAATGCCATATCAAGATGTTCGCAGCTTTGGTGAACTGATGACCGGTGTTGTCAGACAGGTTCTAATCCCCTACTCTGTATCTCTATATACACACAAGAACAGTAATATTATAACAAGAGTGAGGCTATGGTACTATGCATAGCGCACATCGCTCCGTACTTTGGATCATATCTTCATTTTGAAAGTCTAAATAGTCAATCCGAACCATTGAACATGATCTCCATATGAAAATGTACTTGGTGACCAAATTTTACAGTTTTTAGAATTTTTTCACTATTTATTTAGATGGGTAGAATATCACTACTATCGGATGGTCCAGAATTTTTAGATCAAGTGATTTTCTACCTATTTTAAAAAATAGTAAAAAAATTCTAAAAGACGTAAATTTCGGCATCCAAGTACATTTTTATAATGAGATCATGTTGAGCAGTTCATATCGATTATTTGAACTTTGAAAATAGAGGTACTGATCTATAGTATGGAGCGATGTGCGCTATGCATAGTGCTGTAGCCTCACTCCTATAACAATGTTATAAATTGATGGGTCAACCCTGGGATTGTGTAGGGTTTAAGGCCGAAGATACCACGACATTGCCCTAGCAAGCTGGCGAGGATCATGAAGAGATGCTGGGATGGAATTCCTGACAACCGGCCTGAGATGCAAGAGGTGGTACAAAAACTGGAGGAGATTAGAGCTGCTGTCACAGGTCAATCGCCTCCTGTTTGCTCTATGTTTTGCTTTGCTTGAGTCTCACATGAACCTGTCCATGAAGTGTCACCATTGGTTTTTCCTTGAGTTGCTCATTTTTTGACTCTGATTTAACCGTTGATTATGCATATCTCCATTTTATTTTTGTGTATGCATATTGATTGTATTTTGTATCTCTTCCGAGGCTATTGCAAAGCAGCTTCTATTTTTTGAATGTCGCTGCTGCTTGCTGTAATTGCCTCGCATTTCTTCAAGAACTTGTGAATAATCATCAAATTTACAAGGAGAAAATGATGCTCTGTTGCGTTTTTTATCATACATGTAAATCTTCCTGCTTTGTTAAGTGTTGACTGCCGAGATTGGTTATTTCTATCTAGCTACGTGTAGTTATTTCATACATGCAGTGAAGTTAGAGCATCTACATCTCTGAAACTATCAGAGTTTCTAATATGATGTGGCAGTTTCTAGACCAGTTTCAGGGATGTAGATCAGTTTCTTATTTAGCAACTGTGCTCAATAATTTCTTAATAAGAAATCGTTTATAAACTGTGAGTTGACAAAATAATTGGCTGATGTTCGCTGAAAAAAAAAATTTATTTTATTTTATTGCTGATGTGGCATTTTAGAAACTCTTAAGATTAGTTTCAGGGATGTGAACCCTTAGAAACTCCATAACCTATAATTTCTAAAAATTAGTTAATAGTTACTTAGAAACTCTAAGAGTTTTAGGGATGTAGATGCTCTTAGTGGTCGCTGCAGTTCACAGTGAAAAAGAGGGCCGTGACATCCTAATTTGGACACTGGATCTAAAAAGTAGTGTTGAGGGTTTAGGGTCTAGGGTTTAGACCTCCCATCCTGTCATATTTTAAATAGATAAGATAAATGTTAATTAGATAATATGAATAATGTTGTTAGATACCTAGCCAGGCTCGTGGAGAGTTGTCACAAAAGAATCACATCCTCGTCCTCAGATGTGTCCTCGGAGTTATGGACAAAGAGAGCAAATTTAATTTAGGAGTGGGCGACAGTCCTCATTATGGACAAAGAGAGCTGTTTGATCCGCACAGATCTTAGAGTAGTACGTGCGAACCATAAATAAATAATGTATTCAATCTCAGCCCCAGCCCCCAGCCCACCTTAAATGCAACAAAACCCTAACACCCTGATCCTTCTCCCATTCCTAAGCCAAGGGACCCACCAACAGCCGTTCCTTTTTTTAAACTATATATATATATATATATATATATATATATATATATATATATATATATATATATATATATATATAAGTAAATCTGCTCTTGGTTGCTCTGCATTTTGCTTTGTTGGAGTCTCACACGAACCTTCTCTCAAAGTTTAACCATCCTTTTCCAAAACTTCCTCATCTTGGCTCTGGTTTAGCCGTTAAGTATTAATATTGGAGTAGAATTAGGGTGTTTTTAAATTCACTAAGTCTCTTTGTGAACTAACTTAGTATAAAGTTAAGCATTTAAATTAAAATGTTTGTAAATTATTTTTAATGCATTTAATTTTTGAACATATTTTACCACTTGACTCTATATTACATTAATTTGAAGTTTTAAACTTTTTATATGTAAACGCATCACTTGTAGGGTAGGTCGGTTTCAATGGTTTGGATTCGTCGTGTAAAGTTAATTTGATAAATTTTAGAGTTAAGTACACAGAGATTTCATATTGATTATATTTTCTATTCCGTTCAGTTATGTTTCATTTCATGCTTTGTGCGGTTCTGCACTATTTAAACATATGCAACCACATACGTAGTCCATAAAGACATTTTAAAACACTGCTCCACCCAACTTTCTAGGATAGCAAACAACACTACTTTGTTAATTTCAAATGAGTGAGCCTATGGTGCTATGCATAGCACGGATGGGGTCCGTGCTACGGCTCAAAATTTGATTTTTTAAAATTCTAACGGTCGATCCAACCGCTCAATGTGATAACCATATGAATATGTACTTGCAAACTAAATTTTATATTTTTTTCGAATTTTTTTACTACTTTTTTAGATAGGTAGAAAAATCAGTGTTTTCTGAACATTCTGGACCATCAAAATTCTACCTATCTAAAAAAATAGTAAAAAAGTTCGAAAAAATATAAAATTTAGTTTGCAAGTACATATTCATATGGTTATCACATTGAACGGTTGGATCGACCGTTAGGATTTTGAAAAGTCAAATTTTAAGCCGTAGCACGGACCCCATCCGTGCTATGCATAGCACCATAGCCTCACTCATTTCAAATTATACATTTTAGAATTTTCTTACTATCCTTTTAGACAGAAATAAAATCACTTAAATCTAAAAAATTTAGACCATTCAAACTACCAGATTTTATAAATATCTAAAAGAATAGTAAAAATACTTTAAAAATATAAAATTTAATATGTAATTACATTTTCATATAGAAATCATGTAAAATAATTTAGATTAACTTTTGAATTTTGAAAATAAAAATATTAATTCATAATATAAACCAATATGCGTTGTTGTATATAGTACCATAACTTCACTCATCTGAGTGATGGCCCGTCAAACTTGTTAAGCTATTTTTAGACTTGTGCATTAAATAATTTGAATATTCCATACTTCATCTAGTAGCTTCGATGGTCATCCAACCTGCGAAAGTATTGAGAGTTAAATCCTCTTACATTACTCGCTTTGTTTTGTTTTCTCATACGATCATTGCGTAGAATACATGCACAATGTTTAGTTCTTCCAACAACATAGCAATCGATGATCGATGGATGCAAAATCAGCTAAATCAAAGAGTAGAACTAGGATGTTCTTTAGCTCACCCGTGATTTAGTGGGCTTTACTTTCAATTGATTTTAAATTACGAATACAAATCGTTGAAAACAATCTAATTCATGAGTGATGTATTTCCAAGCGAAATTTATAAATTTTCAAATTAATTTGATATAAAATTAAACAGTAAAAAAAACTGAATGAATTAAAATTAGGACCACAGGCTTAGTGCAATTATGAAAGTTCTCGTCTCTCAGAGAAACGCATATTCAATTCTCGAGAACAACATCTAAAAGATGCTAGAGGGTTCAGACAGTACACCCTTTAATAAAAAAAATCAACTTATAAACCTTTTTTTTTACTACTTGATTTATACCAAATTAATTAAAAAAACTATAAACATCAGATGTAAATATCACTCATGAAGTAGATCAATTTCAATTTAGATTAATTGTTTGAAGTCTATTGGATAGGTTTTGAAATTAAGCTCACCAAAACACCCTAGTTATACTCCGTATAAAATAATACTTTGTAGTCTTCCATAGTAACAATGTATCCTAACTCTTTACTCAATGGGTCATTAGCTACAGACTTAAAACTTGACTGAAAACCGAGTTTTACTCTTCATTTTTGCATATCCAGTACTTGAAATGTACTTCTTCAATAATTGCCGGTGACCACTTCCACTCGCACAAAAATGTTCAATGGCACAGGTTCTATCAACCAGCCTTTTCAATTTAAATATTTGCCAACAGGCCAACACTACTTGCTAAGGTTTTTACCACTAAGGATGTACAACGAAACATACGGGTTAAGCAAATGAAACCCAAAGGAGGAAAAAACACTATATATGACATCTTCCAATTATATACTAAATCACAAGCATTTGCAGCGCGGATGTAACCCTCAGACCCTCAGACGATATGTTGCTCAAAATGGAACATGGAATCTACAATAATTGACAATAATTATGCAACTCTAGCAACTTCTATAACTCCAAATATTAGTTCCAAAACCTAAACATTGAAAGAAGAGCACAAATCTCTCATTCAGATCGGACAGAGTTAAATAACTCAGCAAGTGAAGCGGTGCCTGTAATCTTGCTCATCAAGTTCTTAAACTTCATGCTGCAATCGCTTCCGCTGAAACAAAAGATTAATATTATAAGACTAACTGATACTATCAGATTACTAAAACAAGTTCTCTTTAGGAAATCATACACCCCCGGTTGAAAAAAAAAGGGGGAATCGGTTATATACCCATCAAAAGTTTAGAATTTGGATATTTACCCATATTGTATTAGAAATTTGGGCCCAATTTGAAGATTTGATGGGCAAATATCCAAATTCTAAACTTTTGATGGGTATATAACCGATTCTTCCAAAAAAAAATGTCATCTACAGCCTCCAAAATGTGAAAGTATCAGATATCCGACCAAAATACACCTTTTTAATAATGTGATATTTTAGGTAAACATGCCAGTTGGTGACATTGGATTACAATTCAATAATAATTATGTTTCCCCACTTTGCTTTCTAATTGATGTTTGGTGATACTTAAAAATAGCAGCCAAAAATGTCAAGAATGGTATAGAGCCAGTTCTAAATAGGTAAAATACATCACAGCCAACACTACAATCCTTGGTATGGACGATAAATAGCACGAGAAACAACCTAATTGGTAATGAACAGAGACAAATGAAGAGATCAATAAAATATTAACATGCGGTATGCAGTTACGAGATGTAATGCGATTAATAGTAACAGCGGCAAAAGCAAATACTGTTACAATGAAATCAGTACTGGTTATAAAATATCAGGCTGGTGTGTGTGTGAGTGAGAGAGAGAGAGAGAGGGGGAGAGAGAGAACCCAATCCGACTGATGGAAGCAATGGCGCGAAGAGCACTGCGAATCATGTCCTCATTGCGGTCAACTTCCTGCTTGACCGCATCTTGTTTTGGTTTGTGAGTTATTGTTTTGTCTATTGGCTCTACCAAGGAGTCTAGCACTGCATCAATTTCATGTCATTTGGTCAACTTATTTTTCTCAAATAGACCAAAATTCAAGTACACAAATCTGGTACTTCAGTCCATGCTAAAAGTCATTAATGGTACTCATCACTTTAATTTACATGTTATTTTATTGAAAGGATTGCAACTAACCAGCAAGTACAGCAGCAGGGCATTTGTCAGCAAGCTTTGAGAGGATAAGGTGGCACGGCATCTTCACATCATAATGGTCTGCACAAATCAAATATTGTTAAGAGCTTATTTCTATAATGGATCCAGTAAAAAAAAGTAATATTTTGATAAGGGTATAAATGAGAAAAAAGAAATAAAGCGAATCCCCATTCATGGTATAAATATGCTCTTCATGGTATAAAATCAGCAAACTAATATAATATTATTAGGGGTGGAAATCTTCCCCACACCTGTGCTTTAGCGGGTTACACCTGGTCACTTAAATCCAAGCCAATCTACCTAAATTTTTATTCTGAAACCTAATGACAATAAAAAACACAAAAAGCCAACCAGACAAGTATATTCACTACAAACTAACAGAAAGAACAATACAACCAGAACACAAGCAAAACTCACAATAATTAACCCGAGGGGTAGTTTTGCATTATTTCCCACAGAATCCAGGATGCCAGATTTGTCAGAATCTGATTGTTCAGGCCGGGAGCCAGAATTTTAAACAGGTAAACGAATTAACCAATCCCACCTATCAAAGCACTGCATCATATACTTACCACTGAGGCCGGAAATGAGGTAAGGGACGATGAAGGTGGAAGGGTTGACTTGGTCCAGGCAGCTGTCGAGCAGTGTGTCGACACATTCAAAACCAGCTTTTCGGAGCTCAAGCCCATCGTCTACCACGTGCTTAAAAGGCCCCAGATCAACGGTCCTGATCAGTTCTTGCTGAAGTTTTTTTCCAAAGAAAAGATAGGTGACTAAGGTGAGTCTGTTTTGTGCTTCACTAGATAAAAAATAGTTAATCAAGAGAAATAGTATGCTCCAATACATTGCTTGCTGTTTGAGGGTTTTGATCCCATCTCATGTAAAAAAAAAAAAAAACAAGAACTAAAAAACAAGGTAAATACCGTACCACCAATAATGCAGCTGGTGTCTTCCACTACCAGCCAAAGTTTTTTTAAATAATGCAAACAGTAGTTACAAAAAGTATAAAATAATACCTTCACAACAGTCTGGTCGTACAAAAGAGGCAATAGTTCAGGAAGAAGGCCCTTAATTAGGCTCGGCTTGTTATGTGCAGCTGTGCTTAGAGCCAAGACAGCAGCCCTTCTCACATGCTATAATACATAACACATCCATTTAGGCAAACACAAGTAACAGACAAAGCAACCCAACTAACAAACAAATATCCTATATGTCATGTAATTTGCAAACAACACCCAGCATTTCTAGTACAGTGCACTAACAGTAGACCTACTTAAATTCCGAAGATAAGATGAATTCTTGCATTACAACTGAAAATGACCCAGCCGGATTGTGAAGTCTCTCTACCGCACTATCTCTCTCTAGACAAGCTAGGGTATTTCACAAAGTTTCAACCCTCAATGGGGGGAGGTCACAGCCGATCCCCCCCCCCCACCCCACCCACACCCACACACACTACTCCCTTACCCAGCCCCCCCTCCCCCACCATATTATTTCCCTCTTCCATCCTCCCCTCACCTTTCCAGTGATCGAGGGTACAGATACCATATCAAAGGGATAGTTTCTCTCCCCATCACCCTTGGATCTGGTCAGTTGCCGGATCCCCCCCCTCCTTCCCCTATAGCTCACAACCATTACACCCCTCTCACGGGTTAGAACCTCCGGCTCAAGTCAGAACCGTATCCCCCCCTTCACATCTCCTCCTCTCTACCCCCTCTCCCTAGCTCACAACCGTCACATACCCCCCACCCCACCCTGGGTCCCTTCCCTTCCTCTCCTTTTCTCTCCCTACCATGTCTACTTATCTGGTGGGTTGATTGTGGGTCAGATTGAGGCTGTGGCGTGCTGTGGTGCTGCGATTTGTGTTGCGGGTGGCTTATGTGCAAGTGGATTATAACAGAAAATGTATATTGCATCGAATGACTTGACTTGGTATTTGATCTAACAGTTCAAATTTATCAGGACAAAACCCCACACTTGTTTAATCTTCGATGAAAATGTGAGAGAATTAAAGAGCGTTTTTTGCAATAAAATAAACTACCACCATCTAATATGAAAGAAATTATACAAGTAGGGCTTTATTTGAAAGTTCTATAATTTTACTATTTCAACAACCCCCAAAAAATTATAGACTATTGAAGTTAATTGCTATATCACAAAGAGCTGGGTGTTATTGCAAATAAGATAAATATTAGGTCTCCTGTATGTATCATATTGGAGCATTTTGCAAAAGACTCGTAAAATTTGAAGGAAAGCACAATACCCTGTCAGAATCTTTAATAAGGAGGAGGAAATTGGCGATCTCAGGATACAAAATCTCGTCTATCTTCTCAGGCCTTTCAACAATTGAGTATTTTATTGCAATAACCATTGTTGCTCTTGTGAAGGCCGCTGGGCTCGCAGTGCGTTCCTGTTCATATTATATCAAGTTGTTACACTGCCCAGTCTAACAAGTACAACAAGGCTAGTAACACTAACAGTGCAATTGTGGTCAGCAGTAACACTACCCAGCCTAAGTACAACGAGGCTAGTATGGTTATGCTCCAGGAAAATATGTAAACAAGCCTATCTTCAAGATTTTCTGACCAATACAACCCACATTACCCTCGTTTAGTCATCGGCAATGAACTTAAAATATAAGTTTAACCCAATCAAACTAGTATACAGCAACCCGATAAAATACAAATTAATGTAAATGCAGTAATAGTTGGAAGGAAATAAAATGTCAACATTCAACATAAGGAACCACAGGCAATACGCTTAAAGGAAACCGATCCAACCTTGAGAGCAGGGATAAGCTTGTTGGGCTCGATAAGGGCAATTTTACCCAGGCATTCGGCCACCACATTGCGCACTCCTTCCTCCTCACTCTCACAATGATTGAAAAGCAATGCCAATATCTTCTCCACATACAAATCCCTTAGCTCATTTTTGCCAGCTGTTGATTGCCTTGCAATAACCTAGCCGGGAAATGACATTTTCCACTATTAAAATGAATGAGAAAAACAAAAGATGCTGTGTGCTTTGTGCATATCCATGACCAAAGTATTATCTTTTTAACCATATAGTCTTTTTAATGTTCTAAAATCCAAAGAGAATTGTAACTTTCCAAATTAAGATGTACCACAATAATTATTGTATCTGAACATCAAAAGGTAAAAAAAAATATCTATGCCAATATATTTCTGTAATATAGAAGGCATTTATCAGTATTATAATCAATTATCAGGTCTAGTAACATGATTTTTTCTACTGTATATCTTGCTAAATAGCCGTGAATTAATGTGTTTCAAACTCGTAAACCCCAATGGCAAATAACATGGATAAATTTCAGAAGTATTCCTCCAAAGACAATGGAGAGATCAGGGCATAAAGCTGCCAAATACCTCTTTAAGAGAATGGAGCAGGAGATATTGCTTCTTTTGCTGATTGTCGATCTGGTTGAGGATGAAAGGAAGGTATTTTGAAAGATTGCCAACAGCAATGTTGCCAAGTGCATATGATGCCGCAGATTTGATCTCCTCAAAAGGAGACTGGAAAGACTCTATCACTATGTTCTCTATATGAGCATGGCCACTCAGGTCTTTTCTTCTTCCTATCTCCCCAAGGCAAAGCAATGCCAGGTGTTGTTTTGCCTAATAAGAAGAGAAGAATTGATAAACAACAAATACCAGTTAGAATTTCTAGCAGGGTGTAACTTGCAATGCCAGAGGTGTAATCTAGACTCTTGCTAAGACTTACACAAGAAATAAGGACAAAAAATGACCGCTGTTTACTCCCTTCTAAAGGAAATTATTCATTCTTCTACTTCAAAATCAAAGCCTGGTATTGCGGTCAGACAGTGTTTACCATCCCGGTTGTGCACCAAACTCCTGTGTTACTTTCATGGCCCAAACTTATGTTTGTCACCTTTTAGAATAGGAATTTTACACAGTATTCTTTTCTTTAGATTGGGATAAACCTGCGGTGGCATTGGCAGAGCCAGAAAATTTTTCAATGGGGGTCAACATAGAAGGTAAACTTCAATTAATTTTAGTATTGTATCAAATATTGATGTGAATGTAATGATTATTGAAAAATATGAACTTTTAACTATGGATGTCAACAATGAAACTATAGTCAAATATTTATGGGTCAATGTAAATTTCTAAAGAAAATTATCTACATAACACAACATATACATACAAAAGTGTGTAATGGGAAAAAATTATGGGGGACATTGAAACCCATTGGTTAAACTTAATCCGCCCATGGGGGCATTGAGGCCATACTTTTCTTTATTCTAGAAGTATACACGCAGAAGATTACTAATAAGAAACATTAACACAAGAGAGAAGGAAAAGAATTTACAGAGCTGCCATTATTATCGTCCTTTAGAATGCCCATGAGCATCTCTACCGTTGATGCACACTTCTGATCACCAGCAGCAAGGCAAAGAACAGCAACACATTGTGCAATGGAGTGAAGTGCCTGCTTAGTGGGGCCCCCAGACTGGGGCGAGGGTTTGGTACTTGATAGAAGGGAGTCCAGCAGGGTTTCAAAACTGGTGTTTGCTGTTTGTACCAATGCAGCAAAGAATCTCTGTAGTGCCTGAAATAATGCAAGAAACCAATATCCTGTTTGAGAAAAGCCAGCGATGTAATACGCACTAGAGCCATGTTATACCTCCTTTATCCCAACAAGACAACTTTAGTCTCTCACTCTAAAGTGGAAAAATCTGGTACAATAATTCCATACCAGGGATTATTGAAAAAGAATTCCAACTTCAGTCCTAGAAATAACCATCTCCAAGTTGGATGAAGGTAAGAATTACAGAGTCATTACAAGGCATTGTTCTGGCTTCAATTATTTAGAAAAAGGCCATATAAATAATAATACATACAAATTGAGTCTCTGACCAACATCCATTAGAAAAAGGCCATATAATAATAATACATACAAATTGAGTCTCTGACCAACATCCATTAGTCTATATACTTCATGAGCCTAATATGGGTTATGTAAAGACCAAATTGAAAATTACCTGGAGGGCTTGACCCTGAAGCAGAGAGCTTCTGATCAAAATAAGCGCTTGAGGTAGAACCTTATATCTGATGGTCACGCCCACGTTTTGGTTTGACTTTCTATCTGCCATCAAGGTGCAGCAGAGCTCTAAAGCAAGTGCCGTCATGTGAAGGTCCATGTCACTGCAAAAAAAACATCAAGGTATGAAGTGGAGGGGCTTACAAAAGTGGCATGATTTACATTTTGGTATAAAAGTGTGTAACAAGTTAAGACTTACAAATACATAAAATAGGTGTTCTGAAATTCTCCAGAAAACAGGAAAAAAAAATTCTGTAATCTTTAGCATTAATGGCCCACATTTCTTCAGGTGAAAATATAGAAAGATAAAAAAGTTCAAGTTTCTAAAATGACAAAAGAAATTTAAGGAGAACAGTAGATCAGTAAATGACCTTATCAGTGCAGACAGCTCTGCGATTATGGCTTCATAAGCTGATGAACCGATTTGATCACCATAAGAGACAACAAGAGAATTTAGTGTCCCCAATGTGGCCTGTCTAAGTGCCCTATTGGCCTGAAAAGAGAGCCCAATAATGACACGCTCTTAGTTAACTACTGTAAAATGATTTTCAGTTCAATGCTCTCTTTGAAACAATAGTCTGATCAAAAGGAATGCCAAATTTGTGCATACCTTGCGAAGGAAAGCAGTTAATTCAGATATAACTTGCTCAAGGACGCTCACAAGATTAATTTTAAGAGGTGAGTTTGCAATAACTGAAAATGCCTGAAAGGGAAGAATCAATCATTCTTAATAAGAGTTTTCAAAATAGAAAAGTACATGAAATAGCACAAGTAAACAAAAGAAACTGTCTAAAGGCCTCCAATAAGATGATTATTATTTTTAAAGCTTTACAGGGTCCTATAACTCATAACTGACATTTCTGTGTTTTGTGGGGAATCCACAATACATCTTGTTTTCCAAAGCACCTGTTATGGGTTGAGATTTTGCACAGGTGCAATGAAATATATATAAAATTATTAAAATATAAAACAAAAGATGATAACAAAGGACAATTACTTTCACAGCAGTAAGTCTGGTGATCTCATTACCCATGCGGTCTACTAGTATAGGGAGGCAAGCCGGAAGCTCCCTTTGTAAGCTATCACCAAAAGTAGAAATAACCAGGCTCATGCAAGCTATGGCGCTTTCCTTCACTTCCTGCCATTCACCGAGACCACCGTATCATCAATACAAGGAAAACATACTGAATTCCACTAATCATTTTATACAAAGGAAACAGCAAAATGCATGGTAGTTCTTTGACCCACACCAACACGACTAGTACTTAATCCACACCACTTATTTTCTTTTATACGTCTTTTCTATTATTTTCTGCTTGCTTGTGATTATCAAAAATGATTAAACAAAGATCCGTCCAAACATCGAAAAATCTACAGGTGGCCAAACCAACCATGCTAAGATGGACTGGCTGGTACAACAGTAGTTTTCTGAGAGTATAAAAAAAAAACCCACCTGATCTTGGTCTTGATTTGCTAGACGGGTCAAGATCGCATTATAAATCGGGCCTATGTAGGGTCTAAAATCCAAAGAGCGAGTCTGAAACCAAAAAACGATGATTTACTATGGCCAGAATAAATTTAGTATAAAATTCAAGTAGAAGGTCAAAGAAGTTGAGACCTCAAAATCAGGGCGAAGGACGCGCACAAGTTCTCCACAAACACGTAATGCTTCAGCGGTCACTTTGTAGTATCTATCTCCAACAGCTGATAATATAGGAGCAGATAAAGCCTACAATCAAAACTCAAAAGGTTTTAGAGAAGAAAATGAGCAGCATAACATGTGTCATATCATGATACAAGTAATACAAATAATATTAAATAAACCAATCAGATAACTTCCATCAAGAATAAATATAAAGAAAAAGCACCAGTATCATTTTTTTATGTGTTTTGAAGAATTGTCAGAATACAGAGCATAAGTGTACGACAAATAGTAAATTAGTAATTACCTGAATGTACGGGTGGAAAACAGAAGGGGAATGTGAGGCCATAACTAATTTTGTGAACACGAGTGCTTCAATCTTCAAGTTTGAGGTGGATGATTTATCCTATTGAACAAAAATAAATTTTAAAAATGTTTGAGTGAAAATTGCTTCAAGGCAGAAACTTGACCAAAAGAAAATAAATGATCCACAAGGACTTCAATTCACATCCTCTAGGTTAACTCAAATTTTGAGTTAAGATCTGGACAGTCCGATTTAAATCTGCAAATATTCAAGTGCCCCATGCGTTATAGGCAGGGCCGGATTGGCCAGAATTCTGATCGTACAGTCCGAAAATTAACTCAAACGGTACGTTAATGCTGAGGATATGGATTCCAAGGACTTCCTAGATTTTTTTTGGTGACTTAACTTAAAAAGTATAGAAAAGAGATTTGAATAATTTTACATAGCACAGAAAACTCACATTCAAAGCCTTTTCTATTCCTGGAACAAGGGACCCAATATGATCGGCAAGGCAGTCAGGCAGTACAACCACCAGTTCTTTCAGTACAGAAAAGGCTCCAACCTGATATATAAAAATATATCAGTACAAACAAAGAGACAGGCAACATTAAAGAAGGAATGTATAGTGACGAGAACCTTAGTCTTGATAGATTTTTCACGTAGCTGTCTGTTAAGAGATTTCACAATCTTAGGCACTTCTTGCTTCAGTAACCATCTTGGGCTGTCAATTACCAGCAAGAGTTGAAGGGATTAGCACAGTAGTTCCAAATCAAAGGATCATCAAAATATATCAAATGAAGCACAGTTATGTTAAAATATTATTAGAAATATACCTCATAGTAAAACAAACTCAACTATGCTATTCTATAGCAACACCCACAGCTAAAATGCTCTCATTAAATAAATAGAACTCATGGTTTTGAAACACATATGCATAATATTTACTCCAATCATTTTTATAATTAAGAAAATGCATTTATAAAAACTTCCTAGTTTACAGCCCAAGTCAGCCAACGATTCCGAGTCATCCAATTCCAATCTACAGCTGACGAGTCAATGCCAATTATGGTCCCAAGTTTCAGAACATGACAGAAAGGGAAAAAGAGGCTTGCCTTGACTCATCTGTGTCAGTTTGACCCTTGGTCACATTCCCGGTCTGCCTTAACAGCTCAATAAATGCATTAAACACATCCATCTGAAGTTTTGAAGCGATATATTAGTATAATATATAGAGCTAGGAGTATAAGTATGAATTCTAAGATTATATTGAACTAGTTCGTACAAATATACCTTCACATTCTCTTCCCTTTCCCTGAATCTTTCTATCATCTTTGGGCAAGCCTGCAAACCAAAAAAATAATAGATTTATGAAATAGGAATAAGAAATGATATCCAGTGGTTTTACCAGAATATCATATATGCAACTAGACATTTAAATTCAGGGTCTGGTTACTATGCTAGCAGTGCAGTGTCAAAATATAACATGAACCGTGATGAATGCCCTTAGAAATAGAACATGAGATATATATTTACTTCCTCACAAAATACCACCTGTGCCCTCCACCCTCGGATATTGCCTAAACTAGATGTCAATCGACCTTTACATGAATAATACCATAAGAGGTGATAATTAAAGCAATAGAGAGAGTATCTGCCATACTTTTGCATGGTATTACAGGAAAATTAATAATGTTTCAAATGGCACGTATGAAATTTATTCCTTCACCAAGTTGAAGTGCAGATTGCACCGCTTATAATTGATACTTTTACTAAGCACGCTGGTCAAAAGTCCCAAAAAAATTAGTAAATTAAATTCATTTAGGTCCAAGTTCTTAAATTTTGTTTGCATTACAACATACTGATATATTGACCAAGTTAATTTTCCTTTAATTTACTTTCACCCAAATTGCCTGTAGAGGCCATCTGCATACAGTTGGCTGAAGCTGGCTGACAGTAAATCAGAAAACAGTTAACGTTCATACAATCCCTTGCTTTGAAATAAAAAAGAAAATCAATGGGTTATAGAAAGAATTGCCTCAAGATAAAGACAGGACAGCATCTCAGGCCGAGAAACAATGATGGCAGACAAGCACTTTGCTGAAGCTCTTCTAACTTTCCAGCTTGCATCCTCATCATCTGTGTACTCATCTGCACTTTGGCTGTATGAAAGCAATAATTTAAAGGATTGCTAGAAACAACAAATTAATTGCTACATATTTTCAACCATTTACCAGTAGTAGTTGATGATTGCGTCTTTTTTAATAATTATGTCTGTGAAACATCCAACCAGGTTAATGAAGTCAAAAGCATAAAACTTCAAATCCTTTAATTTTTTTGGGAAATTACCACTATTTTGGGCTCTTCTGTTCTTAAAACACTAATTGAGACAGTACAGAAGAATGTATGGAAAAGTAAAAGAATAAAAAAAAAAGTCTGCATTGCAATACTATTACTGAAAACAGTAGTTTTCGGTCCATCTTAGTAACAACACATTCAACAATCTAATTTCAGCACATTGTTCATAAATTTATGATATCCCCCCCCCCCCCCTTCAAATTAAGAATCTGATATAACAATTATATTTAAAGCATAATAAATAATGAGGAGGGATCACTTGACAGTGGTTATTTTGACAATCTTGACAATAAATTTTCAAATAAAATTGAAAGCAGGAAAATTTATAGGTGTGTTATTGGACATGTACATAACCTAACAATCGAAATTCATGCAATTTAAGAATTGTTTCATGGTGCCTCAAGGACCATTAATTTTGGACCATTGAAATTTTTAGTCACTTAGTATACAGGGATACATATACCAAATCTTACCATAATTCATAGACATGGTATGTTAATAATATAATGTTGGACTTCAAATTTAAGCTTTATTATTGAATATTGATTGTCAAAATAAATAATTATCAAGTGATACCCCCCTCGTATATAATATAATCAACAATTGATAAAAAATGGCCCATACTCGTCCTCATCTTCATCATGTTCTTCATCATCTGTATCTTCATCCATAGTGTCAGTGAAATTGGGATCATAGCTCAAATACACCAGCGAAAGCCGCATAATATCTCCAGTATGTACAGATATATCTCTGGGACACCTAAGAAGGAAACTCTCCAGTGCCTGAAAAAGTAGTACTACCTTAAAACAAAAACTGCTTGAAGGTAAAAGCATATAAAGGGTTTAATTCCTTTTGGCTGCATCTTCAGAGATGATAGTGTTAAAAAATTAAAAGCAGTACATGTTGGTGAGGACATCAACACTGCTTGTAATTCAAGTTGAACTTTGAATATAATATTTCTAGAAAGTTAATGACTAAGAAAAACACAACAAATTATAATTGTACTCTCCAAAGGCATGCTTGGATCATCAAAGGGGTAATGCAAGAATAGTGCTTTAGAGTTGGTGTATGAAAATAGTGCAAGAAGAGTATCAAAGATAATGCGGGAAGATTGCTAGTCATGTGCTATTTGGGATAGTGCAAATGTTGTTGGATTGTATAAATCGGAATAGTGCTACTCCGAAAGGTGCTAATATGTTAGTTCTATAAAATGTTGGATGAAAAGAATAGTGCTAATCCAATGCCATCCCGAGGAGAGAAATGTGTTTAGATTGCATCCAAATGAGAATAGCATCACTAATCCAGGAACAGTGCTATTCTTGATGGTCCAAACACAAATTGTTTGTTTTTCAAAATGATTATTTGACCTAATTTCTACTAAAAGAATAACAATTTACCTGAAGACAATACTCGCGAAGTTCTTCATCATTTTCTGATGCAGTAGTACAGTAGCTTATAAGCACTGGTACGGTCTCGCTAAGGTGTGGCCCAAAGCGGTATCCAACAGATCGGCTGAAAAAGAAGCATAGATTACGTCAACAACGTTTAAAATTTATAAACTAAGGAGCAAGGGACTAGTTCAGGCCACTATAATAGAAACATACCTTAATGCACCGATCATCTGGATGTTTGTTCGGATTATATCGGGCTTTGCGGACTTGTTTTTTAAAAGCTTCACGACCTCAAATGTGCCCTTGGCCAACAGATCATCAGACAAGCTTGGTGCAAGCGATGCTGAATTATAATTAGTTTAATATTTTAGCGATACCAAAAAATGCAACAAGATCATAAAAGGAATGATTGAAAATGGGCTGTCCATAGAGAACATTTAATTGTCAGTAGCAGGAGCATGCTCCTGATGGTGGACATATCTGACAATATGTACTGACCAATATTTCAATCAAAACAAGCTGATTATCAGAAAATCAGATTAAATTTTTTTTATATTCCTTTTAGGTGAACTAAAAAACAATAAAAGCTCCAAAACAACATGATATGACAATAAATCCAAACAAACAACCTCTAGCAGCATAACACAACTGAAATCGTTGAAAATAAATAAGCACAGTAGAGTTTACCAATGCAAGCAATGGACTTCTTTCTGACACTGGCTTGGTGGGAGCCAAGCTGGGTCAGAAGTGCACCCAACATCTCTTCATGATCTTTTGCAATCAGGCTGCCAAACTTCTGGAGCACATCACATAATATATCCAGTGACTCGCACTTTATCTCTGCACTCTTCTCCTATAAAGTTCAACAAAAAAAATAAAATTAAATGCATAAAATATGGGCACCTGACAACCCAACAAAGGATTAAAGTAGGCATCAAGCATGACCAAATTTTATTTCTTTTTCAGTTATGTATTTCTTTGGAAAACTTGCATATGTGTGCTTGCAAAAAAGGCAACAAATCATGTGGAGCTTGTGAAAGAGAAGAATCAGGAAATAATCATATGAAACCTGGTAACTGTTATTGATTCAGACCCCACCAGATTTTCCAAAAAGAACCTAAATTATATCCCGGTTCTACTTTAAACATAGGATGAAGTAATACAAAGAAGGATCGATCATCTCTTAATAACAGGGAACCGAGAGGTCAATTGTATTTTCATTCTCAGAAGCAAAGTGCATGTATAATTACTTTCGAAATAACTTGAGAAAGTATCAGGCATGATATTGTAATGCTTCATCATGTTATCTTTCGGTGTATTTTAAGGGATATGTACCAAATTGACACTTTGTAAAATGGGATTCTTATTCTTTCGATGCATAGATGAAATATGGAAAATCCAAAGAAAGCATCTTAAAAGACTAGCTTGGTAGCAATCCAGCTCAGTCCTGGACAAGTTTAGGCTCTGTTTAGATTTTTTACCTTAGTTTTGTGAGTGAACCTCCTAAAAGATATTTTTGTTATAAATACATGCTACCATCTGTTGTAAAATTATTAGTTTAGCAAGACACTCACAGCACTGATTACGCCATTGATCAGTTGTGGGGAGAGAGAAACTGGTATCTTCTCAGCCAAAGATGTTGGGACCTCTGCAATTATGGTTTTCAGTGCAATGCTAGCAATGTCCCGATTCGGATCCTTCCCGTTGAGCAACTTATCACACAGCTTGTTTACCATCTCCAGTATTCTCTCCTCATGAACCTTCTTCACTAGAGGCACCAAGCTGTAAAAAATATTGAAGAATGTAGAATAAGGCCTGTATCTTTCACCTCACAACCAGGAATTAGATTTTGCAAATAGAATTCAATTCTTAGTTGTGCTCTATCTCTACTAAACAACTGGCTTTAAGTTATGTTTGTTTCCAATGTAATTTGACTCTTTGATTCCCCAAACCTGAATGTATAAAATGAGAAATTCTGTTACGAACTAATACCCGTATTCTGTCTTTGTTATACCAACCAAAGACTGCTCTATATTTCTTTGTACACAAAATATAAAATAAGAAAAGATATATACAAAACAAAGAATGTCATGGCACACCATGGTCACAAATTATCTTTCCTTTTTCTTATTTTAAATTTCATATATTGAAATTGTAGTCAACACAATTACTGATTGCTAAATCTTCTTTTGCAAAGTCAATGGCATAGTTTTAGGAAAGGAGCAAATATAATAGAAATTAGTTTGTTATTACCATTGAAATCTCTCAGTAAGTAAAAGTATTATTCCAGGAATTATTCCGTGCCAACTTAACAAAAACAAAAGATACCAGTACGTGCTCTTGGAAAACAAAGAATGTGGTGCATGACACCCCCCCCCCCAACCCCAAACTGAAAAACATAACGAGGTGAACCTACAAAAACTAAAAGGTCCTACACGACACCTATTACTTCCTAATTGTTCTCTAAAAGAATGTAAAGCACAAAAAGGATGAGCTGTTTACTACTTCATATATATTATGTACGAAGTCCTAATCTGCAGTGATACACAATATGCTCAGGCCCTTTGCAACAGTAGACACCAAAACTCTCTAACTTGTATAAATACAAGGGTATTCACCTTAACAAACCACTAAGGTTATTTATTAAAAAGCAGCAATGCATATACCACAAATGAAAATATTGAAAAATAACCAAACAAGCACCATTTGACAGCTAGGCCAGACACATCTCCAGCCGCATCATTGAGCTGTTGAAGAACGCTATTTGTCAACTTTGCTTCTATATCAGGTTCTGCTCTGAAACTATCCTTGTTCAGCTCATTTAGTAGATCTGATGTGGCCATGTATCTGTAGTCCTTGTCCTTGCCAGTCATCTGAAATTAAACATTTGCCAACCTTAATGCTTGAACTCAGATGAAATATGTAAAAGGATATTTAAGTTCCGGATCTCAGTAACATGAAACTGAGGCTTATACCAGTTATAAAGCACAAGACCAAATGAACATGCTACCCCCACCTGTTTCCTTTTGTATTTTTTTCTCACTATTTTTTATATCACCTTTTACTGTAAGTTTCAGGCAATTGTAAATTCCAGCGCACCCAATAGATTGTAATAAATAGGGTAATAGGAATCAACAAATGCTTGCCTTTTCCAGGATGCTAATCATATTCATCGCCATATCTGAGATGGTTTGAATGATCAAGCCTACGCAAATTAACAGACTTCTTAGTCCTGCACATTCAACATCAAATAATTGGAGAAATATGTGGAATAAATTAAACAAATTGAGAAGCAATTATAATGTTATCAAAATAAAGTGCTATATTGAAATATTATATCCAATTTCAGTCACAACTGATAATTGGCATAATAAGTGGTTATGAATAATCTTTTAGCCCCCTATGACTAATTAAACAATATATAGAATCCTCTAGGTAAATAAGAATTTTCTTATACAGTGTACTTGAGGAATATGGAAAGTGGAACTCCTGGCAGAGTGAATCTAAAAGGCAAATTTTTTGGATCTAACAAACTTAGGGATCAATTTCGGTGAATGTATCCGGTGATATATACATTACAGACAGCGGAGGCCAAGTCTTTGACTGTTCAATCGATCATGTGACTGTTATCATAAGCTAATTCACTTTTCTTGTTGTTCTTTTGTGCATCAACTTCCGGCCATATATGCAATTTCAATACAAGTTTGCAAAAGTAAATTTATCCATGCATTATCTCTTTACTTCCACAGTCATCTCAGATCCCACTCTTCTCAACTTCACATCTTTCCAATGCATATGTACCAAAAGTGCACCTCGAATCTTAAAATAAACATGGATAAATTCACTGAGAATGCCACATTGTTCAGGTATGAAAGACTAATATTTGTTGCTGCAACCGCCAACTATATTAAAGGTGCGCCCCTACTAAACCTTAAACCCTCAACCAAACTATTTGGGACAAATTAGAGTCTAAAATCGGCGAAATCCTTTAAATTTAAAACCCTAGAAAGCAAACAGATCCACTCGTCCAGTAAAGTAGTTGAGATAGTAGGAGAGGCAGAGAGAAAGAGATAGCGAGAGGCAAAAAGAAGATAGTACCTTGCTTTCCTCAGTGTGAATTCGAGATGTCGAGAGAGAGACAAAGGCTAGAGATGATCGGAAAACGAGGCGGAAGCGGCTTGAGATGATCGGAGAATGGGAGGGTTGCGGAGGGAGCCAGAGGTTAGGGTTTTATTAAGATGTTAAATTGCTGCTCTGGGACTGGGACTGGGAGTCTGGGAGGGAGGGTAGCGTGCAGAGCACGTGAGTTCCCCCTCGAGACGTATTATTTCCGAGCAAAAGTTATTTTCGTAAAGGGAGAATAGAATTCCTTGGAATTATTTTTTTTTTTTTTTTTAAAACTTGTAAGATTCACTAAGTAATTTACTTAATTTATTTATAGGATTGCTAAATTCTGCGTTAAATCTATTAATTGATCACTTTTGCGATGGACCCTACACAGTTGTCTTATTGAATTCTCGTACGTTCATGGTGATTGGTGGGCGTCTTATTAATATTAATTTTAAATTTATATTTATAATTATCTTTTATTAAAAAATATAAAATATGTAACATGTGTAAGAGAAATAATTCTAACTTATTTTATTACTGTTAAAAAAAAAATGAACCAATATTATACTTTTCACCGTATCTCGTTTTATAGCAAGACCGTTGAATAATTTAGCGGTCTGCATTGCTTCATGTTTGTTATACTTTTCACCGTATCTCTCTGATTTTCATGTTTGTTAAGTTGTTGTGTGGCACAATAAACTATTTTCTCTAGTTTTAAAGTTGTCAACCAACAATGTATTCAGAAAAACACAAACGAACTAGCTCTCTCATGTAGACTGTTATATTATTCAACGGTTGTGGTACAAATCAAAATTTACGAAAATTGTTGGTACATATTTAATTTTTTTTTATGTTATGAATAAAATAAACAAAATATATTTAGTCTTATAATTTGACCAATTTATCAAGACAAATGGTTTTTTTTTGTTTGTGACGCACGTATGAGTAAGTGCCTAAATGTTTTTGAATATGCATTACAAGTTTACAACTAAAGAAAATTATTTGTTGTTATAGACCGATTGATTAAATGACTTAACGCACGCAACATATTTATGTTTGTAATAAAAGATAAAAGTAGGATTTTGTAAATTTAAAACGAGTTTTAACTAAAAATTCAAAACAATTGGATAAATGTGTGAATATTCGAGATTTATAAGGATAACATGATAATATAAATTTTATAAGAAATATACATAATTTCGAGATTATTTGAAAAAATATATATACATTAAAATTCTCTCTTTTCCTAAAATAGCACGGTAAACTTAATCTCGAATATATCAAAAATACATCGGGAATTGAAATGCTGACATTGTTTCCTATCCTAATTTAAAGCAAAATGTTACTTATATATATATATATATATATATATATATATATATATATATATATATATATATATATCGTATTTTTCCATCATATTTAATCAACAAAAAATAAACAAGCAACTTTTTTAGACTGGTTACTATTTTCTCAAAACCCAAACTATTTGTTGATCACATAATGAGAAAGTATGTAAATTTTTTTTGTCACAAATGAAAATTTCATAAGATAACAATACATGTAATATGACAATCAAACAAAATATCTACTCTTTATTATACAAACTGCGTGAAATTTTTCGTAGAACTCTATTTATTGAGAAAACTACAAAATCTTTTCTTTTTAATATTAGACCATGAACAATTTTTTCTTTTTTTTTGAAGGTTATGTGGGCATATATATGCCTCCTAACCGCTGATATATTAATAAAAAAGATGTATATTTACATCACCTCGAAGTATTTAATTATATGTACAGTATTGCTAATTAAAAAATTACAATTCAGCAACCTAGTCAACTACGTAGATCACCAGTACGCATAATTTGTTCTTCTCTGTTTGAGTAGCTAGCTAGCCTCTGAAGAGAGTCTTGAAAGCACTGTCAAAGTTGTCAATAGAATCTACTGCATGCATTTTGGTGAAAGTTCAATTGTCCCAATATGAAATATGGCGTGGGAGGGAGACCATTCAATTCATCTTTTACCTTTTACCTCATACTCTTGATCATTTAAGGATGCAGCACCAATATATATATATATATATATATATAGAGTAGAACTAGGGTGCTCCTAAGCTCACCAAGCCCTTCCGTGAGCGTGACTCTAAAACCTATCAAATTGACTTCAAACGACATTTCCAAACCGTTAGATGTTCAATCTATATCAAAATGTGCTTGGAGACCAAATTTTAAATTTTTTTACTATTTATTAAGATGGTTTGAAAATCGCTGTTTTTATTAAAATTCTGCACCATTGGAAAACAACGATTTTCAAACCATCTTAATAAATAGTAAAAAATTCCAAAAAATGTAAAATTTGGTCTCCAAGCACATTTTAATATAGATTGAACATCTAACGGTTTGAAAATGTCGTTTGAAGTCAATTTGATAGGTTTTAGAGTCGCGCTCACGAAGGGCTTGGTGAGCTTAGGAGCACCCTAGTTCTACTATATATATATATATATATATATATATATATATATATAGAGTAGAACTAGGGTGCTCTCGAGTTCACCAAGCTCTTGGTGAACTCAAGTCCAAAACTCATTGGATCGGCTTCAAACGACGAATCCGACCGTTGAAACCCGTCTACCTTACTTGCGTCTACATGCAAAAAATTTAAATTTTGAAATTAATTTTGCATAGAGTCAAGTGGTCAAAAAACGTCAAAAAATGAATGCATTAAAATTAATTTATTAACCTTCTAATTTTGACCACTTGACTCTATGCAAAATTAATTTCAAAATTTAAAATTTTTGCATGTAGACGCATCACTCATAAGGTAGACGGGTTTCAACGGTCGGATTCGTCGTTTGAAGCCGATCCGATGAGTTTTGGACTTGAGTTCACCAAGGGCTTGGTGAACTCGAGAGCACCCTAGTTCTACTCTATATATATATATATATAGAGAGAGAGAGAGAGAGAGATAGGCTATGGTGAGTTGTGAAGTAAAACGTCGTTTTACTTCACGCTATATTTTTATTTTGAAAATCCAAACAACCGATCCAAACCGTTCAACTTTTTCTAAATATTGAAATGTGCTTGGAGACCAAATTTTATATTTTTTGAAATTTTTTTACTATTTATTAAGCCACTTTGAAATCGCTGATCCACTGTGAACAGTAAAAACAGTAAAATTTTCTGGACCACCGGATCAGCGATTTTCAAAGTGGCTTAATAAATAGTAAAAAAATTCCAAAAAATGTAAAATTCGGTCTCCAAGCACATTTCAATATAGAAAACATGTTGAACGGTTCGGATCGGTTGTTTGAATTTTCAAAATAAAAATATGAGCGTGAAGTAAAAATGACATCTTACTTCACAGCTCACCATAGCCCAGCTCTATATATATATATATATATATATATATATATATATATATATTGACCAATTTCAATTTTGAGGCTGATTAAATTATATACATCACCAAAACTACTAGACGGTGTATAATCTTTCCTTCCTTTTTATCTGGAGGGAATCTCATCATGGCAGCCTCCATGCTCTCCTTCCACCGATTGATTGGCGCTTAGGCGCTTAGCACAACTGAACTGTATCTCAAACAACTTTTCACCAATCTTTCAGCCAAGTCGTCCAATCTCTTACTCTTGTGAAACCCAGTCAATAAGTAATAAGCTGGAAATTAATAGTGACCAAATACACAATAAATTAAGCCCATCTTAATATCATCCATTTCTTTCACCAATTCAACAAAAGTCCTTTTCTTTTTTCTTTAATTCATATAACATTATGAATCCAGCAACTAGACGACCCATTTTTGAAAAGGCCGTGTATTAAAAGTGTTAAAAGAGTACGTATGTAATTATGTATATGTTTGTTGAAGCAGGAATTCCTTCAAAAACCATTTTCTAAAATAAGCATGGGTGCCTCGACCCATCTAGTAGAGAGTTGAATTTTTTTTTATCATGAGAGTTGAGTTATATACTATCAGATAGTATCACCATGAATACCACTTGTTTGCATTTCATCAAACAATTCAAGTGCGTCATTAAAAAAATCTGGCAGGTTTCACAACATCCCTGATCAATGAATCAGGGGGCAATACTGAAGGATGTGTATTTTGAAAGTTATCTTTTTAATAATAATTTATATGTTATTCATGATTTTATTACGAATGTTATTATTCATGTTCCTTGAGATTTATATGTTATATTCTTGGAAGTGTTCAAGAAGATGCTCTTGGTCTTGAACTATAGAACTCCCAAGATGAGAAATATTTAATCACTAAATATGTTCACAATCGTCGTAATTAAGGAGGAACATTAATTACCGAGGAAGATTGTCATGTCGATTAAAGTACATTGAAGTTCTATAAATGTTGATAAAGTATTATCATTTAATAACATGAATATATAAATGTGCATTTTATATATTGAACATGACCTAAATGAATGGAACATTATATGGATTGTGTTTTGTGTCATTAATATTTTCATTGTGTCTTTGGAATCTTAGATATGAGATTTGTAGGTTTTTCACATGAGAAGTATATAATGTGATTGCTATTTAAATACTATCTTATGATAGAAATATAATAGTAGTTCGTTGTGTACAACTTGTGCAGGAGAAATCTATATGTTAATATTATCATTGTCCCTCAATTTGAGTTATGATATTACTGGGCCTCCTGGTAAAGTGAAATTATATCGCATGTAATATAACTGATGTAGTTATAATTATAATTCACTTGAGAGACCAAGAAAACGAATATAATGCAAGAATGACACGATTCTATTTTGCATATTATTCATAATATCATGTGACAAGGATAGACACGGAATTAGTGGATTGAGTAAATGATTACTATGTCATTTTGATAACTATAATATAATGATATAACCTCTTATAGTCAATAATACAAAGTTTTATATTATTACCAAGATGACATAGATCCTCTGTACGGTCACACCAACTGAAGAGAAACAACGAGCATTTTATATTTCATAATGATGTATTAGATAAAATACATGAGATGAAATACTAAAATAAAATGTCATAATATGACATGCTTTGATCATAAATAAATTTGTGAAGTTATGCAAATATTATTTGGTATAATGTTTGAATGCATTATAAGAATAATAAGAATATTGCATAATAGAATAATATGATTAATATTATTTGTTCTTAAATTAATTTATTAAATCAATCACAAGATGAGATTAAAGATGATAAAATGGCTAAATAAGGCTAGTGGCATTTGTGTAAATAGTTTAAACTTTACACAAATAGTAGCCCTAACCCCTTGCCTATTTAAAGGGGTGTAATTAAGGAAATTTTGATGAAATTTTCTGCTCCTCTCTCCTTGGCCGAAATCCCCTTGAGCAACCCATTTTTCTCAAGGCCGAAATACTAAGAATGTGGTTCAATCCTTGGTCGAAAATTACACCTTTTCTCTCATCTCTTCTTGTTAGGTTTAGCCACCAAGAAATAAAATAGCTTGTTAATTTGAAGATCATTAGGTGGTTGGATCTAACCCTTGAACTTCACATCCATCTATCCAAGAGGTGTGCAAATTTGTTGTTTAGGTTCAAGGTGAACCAAGAGGCGTTTCCGAGAAGAACACGAGATCTAGAAGGGAAACCGGCTTCTCTCCATTAAGAGATTTGACAATCTCTTTAGGTAAAGGTTTCCATCATTTTCTCTTGCAATAAATTAGATGAGATAATTTATCTTAATTTAGTACACATTAGTTTGTTGAAGAAAATCTTGTTCGCTTTTGTCATAAAAATAAGATCTTTTGTGTATTAAACCAAGTGGTGATGGGAAAATTTTAAATTCTCACCATATAGACATACACATGAAATCCCAACAGATACATGTATACATGATCACTCAAAAGAGAGCAATGTTTCTTTTAATATTTATAAACTCAGAAATGCTATCGGTTCAGACTGCAAGCGCACAATCCTATCGAGTAGTATATTCGAGGTCGATCCACAGGGAATATTGGTTCAATGCTTTGAGCGATCAAATCATAATCTTTCGAAAGGCTAGATGAAATCTGAAAATTGAGAGATGTTGTTTTGATCAATGTAAATTAGGAAGCAATTAAAAGTAATTAAAATAAAGATAGAGATGAGAATTCCTAGGGTTTCGGCACACCATTGCCACTCAATCCGCCTTGACAATATATTCATGTTGCGTCTGATTTCCTATTGTTGTTTAATGAAAGACACCACATAGGTCACTGCGATTTATGTTACGCAATAATGACAGATCTTTCACCGAGATTCTACATAGGACGCTGCGATTTTCCTTACGCAAATGTCTGATCTCTCAAATATCTCAAAGTACTACACAGATCACTGCGATTTACTTTACGCAAGTGATGGAATTTGGTACGCATTTTATTGGTCTGGTTTATGGTTTCCCCGCTAAGATTTTTTTTCACATAAACCTAATAGATCTCAACGAGGCTAATTCATACAAATAGTTTCTCTTACCATTAAAGTACTGTCACTACCCTAACGGACTCAAACTAGATCATTGAAGTTAGATGAAGAGATAGTAAATCACAAAAGCATTTTGTTTCAACAACAAGAAATCATAATCAACAGAAATATATATATATATATCAAAACATCAAGAGTAACAAGGTTTACTGCCTAGCCCTAAGAAAAGGAACTTAGCCGCGGAACGGCATTGTTACAAGCACTCCTCTCTTCTCACTTTAATCAAATCTAACCCTAATACAAAGATAAGTTATTCTTCTGCACATGGGCCTTATATAGGAGTGGAGGGACGTCTGGAGGTTAAGTGGGGGCTAAGAAACTAATCTGGAAACAGCTGTCGGCAGTTATTCCCCAAGAGGCGCCTTCGGTTACGGACCGTATTAGGCAATACGGTCCGCATTAGGACCTTGACGGTTAGGGTTTAATGCTTCCAGCGCTATCTTCTGGTCTGTGCTAGGCTTGGTCCGTATTAGGCAATACAGACGGTAACAAAGACTTAGTCGATGAGCGTCGCTGATCCGATTAACCCGATTCTAGCTCTATTTGGTGTAAAATAGTCCCAAAACCTGTTTTCTGGAATAAAATATAAAGAATGGTGACAATAGCCTTTTTCTCTAATTAATTAAACATAAGTGTGAGAAAATATGCAAAACCTAAGCAAAAACCCTACGTAAATCATCATTATTTTGACTCTGATCAATACATTGAGGGCATTTTTTACCTTTCCATATAGACACACATGAATTGATGGAAGGGCGATTGGGGAAGAGAAAGGGATAAGGCGAAAGAGAGATATTGCGAAAGGGAGGGAGGTGTGGGTTTGAAATGAAGACGGAGGAGAGGATTAGGAAAGAGAGATCGAGTGGATATTGTAGGGAGAGAGGAAGGGAATAGAGGGGATGGGAGAGATAGAAAGAGACGAAGGGGAGGCTCTGAGGAGATGAGAGAGAAGAGGCTATGAGATTGGATGATTCCGGGATAGAAAATAAATGGAGAGAGCGACGGTCTGACTGATGAGCGAACCCCACCAATGCCAACCTAATCGCTCATTCCATTAATTTTGCAAATCCATTTCCATAACTTACAAATTGCATAACTTTAATTAATGCTCATTTTACAGACAAAATTAGAATTAGATCTGATTTCCTTCCATATGACTTGACTTACGCAGGCAAAAATAAATATTTTTTTTCTTGTTAATCTTAAAGTTGTAAGTAAAACATATCAAAGGAAAAAAAATCTACATAATCATTCTCAATTAATATGCTCCTTTGCAAAATAACATCTTAAAACATAAATAATAATAATATTTCTTGTAAAAGTAATTAACTAATTAACTGATGGACTAGTTTGAGAAATATATTGACCATTAATGCATGTCTAAATCAATGTGCTACTTCTTGGTTATATATCACACTCATCTATCTTATAACATTCTTTAACAAAAGCACCCACAAATTAATAATAAGCTAAGAAAAATTGATCAACTTATGCATGGATCTATTTGAAATGTTCATATTATAATAATATATCAATACAACCCATGAAGCCATATAATAC
This sequence comes from Carex myosuroides, assembly GCA_028015225.1. Lineage (NCBI taxonomy): Eukaryota > Viridiplantae > Streptophyta > Magnoliopsida > Poales > Cyperaceae > Carex > Carex myosuroides. The sequence continues at coordinate 370,632 of CM051489.1, read as the reverse complement.
TATATCCGGGGTATAAACCATACGCCATAAAATTCTCCAGGTAGCAATTCTGTTTTACCCTCCTTAATGTCAAACCGTCCAAGAAAAAAATTATAATTACCGATAAGTTGTCCATTCCACTCTTGAAAGTAAATGCAATTTCCTTTAAAACCTGCAAAATGACTAGCATGCAAACAAAAGCCACTTCCAAACCTATATTGTAAAAACAACATTCGGTCACCAATACCACCATTCATCTTTGTCCAACGAGTAGTAGTACCACTATATTCAAGTCGATAAACCTCAAATAGAACCTCATCCAGAGGTGTATATATTGAGATCAAATGTTTCAAAATGTTTTACCACACCAAGCACTTCACCGCACGCCTCAACCAAGTAACTGAATTTTTATTTGAGTAAAGAGAATAAATTCGACGATAAAATTTGTTCCCAAAACCAATATTACTTTCAAGAAGGCATGGAAGTTGTGGAGGAGGGTCGGAGGTGGGTGCTGCCAAACGCCACTTCTTACACAGCACGAAAATGAATGAAATTGGAAATATCACCCAACTTCTTGACTATGAGGTGGAGAATATCTGGAATTAGTTCTGCCCAATCCATTACTAAGTTTTTTTTTTCTTTAGAAATGGGATATGCACCTTGTGAAACTAGCTGAAAATTAAGAGATGCCTAAATAGTTAGTAACGGTTAAAAAACTTGTAAGATTTTTTCGTAGAAGCTCCAGTAAAAAATCATTTCCAACATAAATTATTAATAATGAATTTTTTTCTATCATAGACAAAATTTATCATGCCCCGTAGGTCATGTAAGTGTTTTCACAAAGATATACAAAATTTACAAAAAAATTCAAACACAATTTTTTCTATTAAAGACAAAATAATTCCAACATAAATTATTAATAGACAATATTTACAAGCTGTTTTTCATGAAAAATAGAATTAAATCATTGGTTAGTGTTTAGAATGAGACTTCTTTACAATAAAAATAACTCTGGGGTCATCAGTGAATAAACTCCCAAAGTCTTTGGTGAAAATTACCATATAAAGAAAAAAAACATAAATTAATAGACAATATTTACAAATTGTTTTTCATGTAAAATAGAATAAAGTCATTGCTAGTGTTTAGAATTAGACTTCTTTACAAAAAAATAACTCTAGGGTCATCAGTGAATAAACTCCCAAGATCTTGGGTGAAAATTACCATTTAATTTAATAAACCAATGGATGCAATTCAAGAACTTTGGTGAAAATTTATCATTTAATAAACCAATCGGTGCAATTCTCGAAACCTCTGACAATCAAAAGCATTATTAATTTCCAGTGATTACATGATCTAGAAATTTAATTCGGTGAAAATTAAGATGCTTGCTTTAATAATGAATTAAGATTCCATTCGACTTATATTGCCGATCAGAATTTATCTACCATCTCAGAGTTTGTTTGAACAATTTAAAAAAGAAAAAAAAAGAATCGATCTTCATGAAATAAATCATGTTTCTTGAAATCAATTGGTGAATCTGAGAATTTTTACAAACGTAAATTCACATTATAATATTACCAAAGAAATATTTGATAATCAATTAGATTTTTATTCAAGAAATATTTTAACTAATTGAATAAGCATAAATCCAACGATAAGTCAATATAACAAATATGTAATTTTGAGAAATCTTATCAAATAAAATCAATATAAGAAATTATTTAAATTTACTCATATTGAACCACAATTTAAATATAAAATTGGGATACCTTAATTACTTTCAGAAGTTGAGCGGCTTGGGTCTCATATAGGGATTATGAAGGAAAGAGAGAATAAAATATTGGTCTCCTTTCTAATTGCTGCGAAGAAAGCGAAGACATGGGATCATGGGGGATTGCTATTTAATATTATTTATAGGAGAGGAGGAGAGGAGGCGCCACTTGTAAAGTGATTATTTGTAAGTTATGTTTTTAATTTGAGTAATTAATATTAATTATATGGATTGCGGGCTGCTGAAAACAATATGCTAAATCGGACCTTCCTTATATTTTGGATAACTTATAAATATATATATATATATATATTATTTCGTTTACTGATGTAAATCGGACCCCAATAATTTCTATTTAAGGTGGTTATTTTGGGTAAATTATTAAGATTTAATGAAGGAAATAAGAAGAAGAAAAATATATAAACTATTTACGTCGTATCATAATTTAAATTTAGTATTTAAATTATGTAGTGTTACAAAATTAAAGTGTAAAGAGAAGAGAAAATTGCATATTGCTCTTCTTGCATTCCTTGAGTCCAATCGAAAGAGAAATTGCATCCAAATAGCCCTAATTACGCATTAGACCAGCACCAAATCAATTAAAACTTAGAATAGAAAATTTACTTGCCATAGAAAAGTGAAAGGAGGCAATTAATCCATATTTAGACCGGAGTGATAATGTAGTTGTGCATATTTTACTAAAAATGCAAAGCTATCTTTACTATTGAAAAAGTGAAGGAAGAGAATTAATCCATATATTTAAGTCGGAGTGATAATGTATTTGTGCATATTTTTTTTACTAAATACAGAGCTAATTAAATCTGCCATTGAAAAAAGTGAAGAAAGACAGTTAATCCATATTTAGACCGAAGTGATAATGTATCTATGCACATTTTACTAAATACACAACTAACTTTTCTAATATATCAACAATATATATATATATATATATATACCACATTTCTATCATCTAATAATATATATAGCAAATTAATATGAAGCAACAAATGGAGAAGTAATCTTTTACCTTTAGGAGGAAGGGTCATATTGTTAAATATATGCAGTTATTTCTGCAATACCTTTATATTATATTGGTTTTCATTTTATAGGATGCCAGTCTCCTACTACTTGATAAATTAAGTAGGAGATTTCTATAGTCAAGGCGTAATTGTATCAACCCGAAAAATTTAGTTATCATTATTATTTACGTTAAAAATATTTTAATTACAATATAATTCACTGTTTAAAAAAATGAAAGATAAATTGAGTGAAGAAACACATATTAGTATATTATATTATATTTCGTTTATTTTCATTATAAATATTTAAAATATGGGAAAAGATGCGCCTTTTGATGGGAGAAGTTAGGCCTGTTGGTGCACTCTTGTTAGTTAATTAAAATATATATATATATATATATATATATATATATATATATATATGTTTCCTCTATATCATTTGAGATATTATCTTTATACGTTAACCATTCCAGAAAAGAAAATAAAATCCTTTCCTTAATTCGCTCCGATTATTTTTCCATTGATATGGTGGTTGCATTTAATTATTTCCCTTCTTTCTGCAACTATAATTAACCCATGAGTGAGTAGAACAATCAGCCATCCAATAATCCAGAAAATTGATGAATACTATCCATTCCATTCCAATCCCATGCATCTATTGATATACTTTCATTCTCCCTCTCGTTGTTTATCCAAGATTTTTTGAAGTCAATTCGATGGAGCTTAATTGATGTATTTAATTGGAAATTTGATACTACGTTGCTAGTGTTTCGCTAAGGTAACCGGACTTCTCTATAATCTGTATTTTCGTTCTGTATGGTTGATTTGGATATTGGTATTGCATATTGGATTATGATGATAGCATATTAAATGGGATAGCATTTATGAGATTGGAATTTAATTTATCCGATACATGGGGGCCGCTAGTCGTGGTCGGGACCAATATGCGGGGAATGCTAGTCGTAGTCGGGTTCTATGGTTGAAAATGATGTGACTTGTTTTACGGATAACCTAGACCAATGTGATATCGCCGGTTAAATATACATGCATAATTTGATATATATTTTTTTGGATTAATCCGGCCTGTTTGAATAGTTGTTAAATTAAACCAATGTATGCAATTCAAGAACTTTGGTGAAAAATTATCATTTAATAAACCAATGATTTGGCAAGGAAGGGTGCGGCTTGGGTCTCATATAGGGGTTATGAAGGAAAGAGGGAATAAAATATTGGTCTCCTTTCTAATTGAATGGGGGATTGCTATTTATATTTATAGGAGAGGAGGCGCCATTTGTAAAGTGGTTATTTGTAGATTGTAAGTTATGTTTTTAATTTGAGTAACTAATATTAATTATATGGATTGCGGGCTGCTGAAAACAATATGCTAAATCGGACCTTCCTTATATTTTGGATAACTTATGAATATATATACTATTTCGATTGCTGATGTAAATCGGACCACAATATTTCCTATTCAAGGTGGTTATTTTGGATATTCAAGGTGATCATTTTGGATATCTTATTAAATTAACGTATTTAATGAAGGGGACGAGAAGAAAAAATATATATATAAACTATTTACGTCGTATATTAATTTAGTATTTTAATTAATCCATATTTAGGTCGGTGTAATAATGTATAATTTGTTCAGATTTTCCTAACAAGTTAGCAATTTATTTTTGCTTTAGAAATGGAATCTGCATCATAAATTAAGAGATATCTAAATAAATAGTTAGTAATGGTTCAAAAACTTATAAGAATTTAGTCGAAACTCTATTTTGTCTCTTCTGTAATACACTCCCCTTTTCTCCCGACATTTTTATTAATACCCAAAAAAAAACAAATTATCAAATCTGCCCCTACCCCAAACTTATTTTTAAATCTACCCTAACTGCCCGTCTGCTGGGCGGTCTAGATCCAGAGCACACCGCCCAGCCACTAGGCGGTCCACTACCAGAGCTGACCGTCCAGGGAGTGCGCGGTCCAGATCCAGAGCAGACCGCCCAGCCACTGGGCGGTCCACTACCATAGCTGACCGCCCAGGCAGCGGGCGGTCCATTTGTTTTTTTGTTTTTTTTGTTTTTTGTTTAGAGACTATGAACATCAAGATGCTGAATTCTAACGCTCAAAATTCGAATTTTGTTTTAAATATTAGTTAGATTACTTCTTTGAAGCATATTTATACTAAAACATGCTAAATTACTTGAAATTATGTTAAATTACGTTGAATTACACTAATTTACTTTAAATTAAACTAAATTACACTAAATTAAACTAAATTACGGTAAATTGCGCTAAATCACAAATGAATAGGGACGATATCTTCACTGAAAAGGTGAAAAACGACGACGAAACATCAAACGGTCATAAAACGGCGCTCGAGTGTCCGATTTTAGCAAATGACCACTTTTCGGAAAGCTTGTGAAAATGCGCATGCGTCAGTGATCACTATGTTATTTTTTGAAATTCAGAATCGCCAAAAAACAAAGGGAAGACCCTCAAAACTTAAGTTGAAGTTTCCGATTAAGATTTTCATTTCTATTATTCAATCCAAGTAGTTCAGTAAATTAGTTACATAATGAACTTGTAGAATACCAATTTTTACTATTTTTGAATTTTCTTTACTATTTTTTATGATTCATGAAAGATGGCACATAATTGGTCTACTTTAGCGTAATTTTCCGTAGTTTAGCGTAATTTACCGTATTTTAGCATATTAGCGAAGTTATTGTTATTTAGCGTAATTTAGTGTAATTCAACGTAATTTAGTGTAACTCAACGTAATTTAACATAATTTCAAGTAATTTAGCGTGTTTTAGTATAAATATGCTTAAAAGAAGTAATCTAACTAATATTTAAAAAAAATCCGAATTTTTAGCGTTAAGAATTCAGCATCTTGATATTCATATTGTCTCTTAAAAAAAACACCAGTGGACCGCCCAGCTGCTGGGCGGTCAGCTAGAAAACTGGACCGCCCAGCACACGGGCGGTTGAGGTAGATTTAAAAATAAGTTTGGAGTGGGGGCAGATTTGATAATTTGTTTTTTTTGGGTATTAATAAAAATATCGGCCTTTTCTCCCTCCATCGCTCATGCTTTCTCCACCGACATTTTAATTAATATCCAAAGTTAATTACAAATTAATTATTATACATACGATTCTCAACTTTTGCCAAAAATATCCAAACCGGCCATAAAATGACCGGCTTTTTTTTTTTGAGACTACGAAGAGCAAGATAATGAAATCTAACACTGAAAATTCAAATTTTTTGTTTAAATTATTTGTTAGATTACTTCTTTTGATTTATAATTAGCATATTTATACTAAAATACACTAGATTTCTTGAAATTATGTTGAATTACACAATATTACATTAAATTACGCTAAATTATGTTAAATTACGCTAAAATACGGTAAATTCTGATAAATTACTGTGTGTCTTCATAGTGATGTATAATTAGAAACTATTTGTTGTTTCTCTTTTATCTTCATAGTGATTTATAATTAGAAACTATTTTTTTTAGAGACTACGAAGAGCAAGATAATAATATCTAACACTGAAAATTTTTTTTGTTTAAATTATTTGTTAGATTACTTCTTTTGATGTATAATTAGCATATTATACTAAAATACGCTAAATTACTTGAAATTATGTTGAATTACACTATATTACGTTAAATTACTCTAAAATTACATTACATTATGCTAAAATACGGTAAATTATACTAAATTACATATGAATAGGGACCATATCTTCACTGAAAATGCGAAAAACAATGACGAAACTTCAAACGGCCATCGCTCGAGTGTCCGATTTTAGCAAATGACCACTTTTCGGAAAGCTTGCGAAAATACGCATGTGTCAATAATCGCTATGCTGTTTTTCAAAACTCATAATTGCCAAAAAATAAAGGGAAGAGCCTCAAAACTTGAGTTGAAGTTTCCAATTAAGATTTTCATTTATATTATTCAATCTAAGTAGCTCAGTAAATTAGTTATATAATGAACTTGTAGAATACTAATTTTTACTATTTTTGGAATTTTTGGAATTTTTTTACTATTTTTTATGATTTATGAAAGATAGCACAAAATTGGTCTAATTTAGCGTAATTTTGTGTAGTTTAGCGTAATTTATCGTATTTCATTATAATTAGCGAAATTCAACATAATTTAACATAATATTGCGTAATTTAATATAATATAGTGTAATTCAACATAATTTCAAGTAATATAGTATATTTTAGTATAAATATGCTAATTATAAATAAATAAAAAGTAATCTAACAAATAATTTAAATAAAAAATTTAAATTTTCAGTGTTAGATTTCATTATCTTGCTCTTCGTAGTCTCTAAAAGAAAAAAAAAATAAAAACCGGCTATTTGACTGGTTTGGACATTTTGGGCTAAAGTCAAGAATCTTGGATATAATAATTAATTTGTAATTAACTTTGGATATTAATAAAAATGGTTTCTCCATGTGCATGTATCCCTTTTTCGACTAAATAATTCGGAATAAATTATGAACATAAAACCTGTTGTAAAATTTATTTGAATCATATTTTAATTGAAAATTGCGTATATATTTAAAATTGCATACACAAAAATTTTAAGTGGTCACGTAAGTGCACTCTGCCGCCGACATTGTTATTAATATCCAAAATTAAATACAAATTAATAAATATACTCATGTTATCTAGGTATTTTTAAAAATATCCAAACCGGTCATTTAATGACCGGTTTCCTTTTTTTTTTTAACGAACCTTTTTTTTTTTATTTGTTTTGCGGTTGTAGACATTAAACTCCAGCATCACGGTAACTTTTCCAAACTCCAGTTCAATGGCCATTAAATGGACATTAAATGACCTTTTTTTGTACGCATCACGGTAACTTTTCCAAATTAATGCACAGAAAACAAATTAATTTGTATTTAAATGACCATTAAATACAAATTATTGGCCGGTTACTTGAAAATAAATTAATCAACTATATGAGTTGAATTTTTCTCATGGACTCCAAAAATGAACGCTTACTTTTCCAAAATGAGTCTTTCTTATTTGATTAATTCAAAATAAATTTTATAAAATTTGTACGTCTGAAGAATATAAGTTATGATCTAACAAGAACATAATATATAACTCTCTTGGATTTCTAAAATTAATCAAATGATAATTTGTTGGAAGAGTTTAGAAGAGACGTGCTTTGTAAGTCGGTAATATTCATTTATTTTGGCATTAGATGCGTGACAGGGTCTACAACAACAACAAAAAAGGTTACAATCGGCCATTTAATGGCCGGTTGAGAAATAAAGAGGACCAGCCATTAAATGGCCACTTTGGGTATTTTTTAAAATACCTAGTTAACGTGGATATATTTATTAATTAAATATAACGTGGGTATATTTATTAATTTGTATTTAATTTTGAATATTAATAAAAATCACGGACTCTGCCGATTAGAACTATCCATGACAATTTATTAAATAAATATTAGTTAGATATATTTTACAGACAAACCAGCCATATATTGGTCTAATTAAGCTAATCAATATGGAAATGCTGACGACATTTGTTTTTTTCTATCCCAATTTAAAGTGTATATATATAGAGAGTGTGAGTTGGACTATCATGTTTTGAGAAGTACAATGTCCGTTTTATTTTCTACTTATATCTTCATTTTCACAGTTTAAATATTTAATTCAAAAAGGTTCAACATATTTTTTTTATAATTTGTGAAATTCTGTGGATTAATTAATTCAATTATAGATAATTGCGTTGTAAAATTAGAGAGAAAATATCTCAAGACACATAATTTGAATGAACGAAGTGTCTTGAGAAATATTTTTATTTTTAAGCCACATAATTTGAATGGTTGTTTAGCGCATTGTTAAATAATCGGTTACTAAGTTTTGTAGCTGATTCCGTATTGTTTTTTTTTTGTTTTTTTTATTGCGACGTAGGTTGACGGGACGAAGGATGGATGCGAGGGTGCCTCTCTTGTCGCGATTCTGAACCCAGTAACGGAGTCGTGACAGTAATGTTTGTGTTGCAGGTACAAATATAACTAATGGTGCGCTTCTACATACAAGTTTGCAAACAATTGTAACAGAAGATCCACTGATGGAAAAGAAAAACAAACATACTAGAGCACTGTTTGTTGTTGTAAGCAATACTCTAATTAAACTATTTGACTAATTTGCAAAACATATAACAATTGAATTTAACAATTTCCTCGAATTGATATATTCTGCGGGTTCAAGACAAATTGGAATTGCAATATGGATTAGTTGAACCGAAGAAACATCAAGTTATTTATCAATAATTTAAATTGTAAATTATGAACTTGGTAAAGTAAATTTGATGTTGAAACATGGATCAATCGTTGGTAATGATTGTTAATCGTTGGCAACGATTATGGAAGTTACACAGAAAATAATTCAAGTTTAAAACCATAACTTCACAGAGATCAATCGTTGGTAACGATTATACAAAGTACACAGAAAAAAAAATTAGGGCTTAAACCCTAACCCTAAAATCGATCAAATCGTTGGTAATGATTAATGGCAAAATGCTCATTCTGAAGCCGCCACTATAAATAGAGATGTTAGGATTTGAGCCAAAAGAACAACTTAGCCGCCCCAAACTTTTCAAAAATGATTTTCTGTGTGCTTGTTCCTCCATTGTTGTGGAAGCTTAAAACTTCAATGTCCCTCAAACTACCTCAAATCCACTTCACTAATCTTGAGTTAGATTAGGCTAGAGTGAGCTTTTGAGTGTTTTTCTTGAGATTTAAAATTAGAGACTTTGTTCTCTACTCAAGTTGGCCTTGTGACTTTCCGTTAGTTGTAAGGGCTCACTGATTCACAAGTTGTAACTTTTCTTGTTGGATAATAGAAAGGCGCACCGAGAAGCGGTTGCGACACCCCGGAGACGTAGGCATTTTGAGCCGAACTCCGTTATCTCCCGCGTTTCAATTTCTCTAACTCATATATCTATCTTTATTGCAATTATTTTTCAGTTTTGATAATTAACGGTGCCTTAGGAATAACACTGTTAACATGAGCAAAGCTAGGGTGTGATGTGCTCACCAAGAGGGTTTGATGAGCATAACTCCAAAAGTATATTGGATCGGTTTCAAACGACGAATCCAAACCGTTAAAATCCATGTATTTCATAAGTGATGCATGTACATGCAAAATTTTGAAAGTTTCGAATTCATTTGCTACAAGGTCAAGCGGTCAAAGAAATGAACCTCTTATAAGTTATTTTATAAGTTGTTTTATATATTCATTTTTTATCATTTCTTTAACCGCTTGACCTTGTAGCAAGTAAATTCGAAACTTTTAAAATTTTGCATGTACATGCATCACTCATAAAGTACATGGATTTCAAAGGTTTGGATTCTCCGTTTGAAACCGATCCGATATACTTTTAAAGTTGTGCTCACCAAATTCTCTTGATGAGCATATCATACCCTAACTTTGCTCCTGTTAACAGCTAATTGGTAGAAAAGACTCATAATGTTGATGACTCTAAATGACTGAAAGGATTAGGTAACTTTGGCAACTTTTTCATATAATATTTTTTTTATTTATAAAAGTTGATCTGGTAGAAATTGAAGATCTAAAATGGTTGATTCGAAAGATCTTTCATGTATGAAAATAAATTATGCAAAATGTGAAATTATTCCACTAAATATATTTGGAAAAAAAATCTTTAGCCAGCTTTTTAAATCATTTGCTCAGTTCATATTTACGAAACAACTCCATCGGAGAAATCTAAACATCGAAGAGTTGAACTTTTTAATTGTTAATATTGAAAATAAAAATTACAAGGTCAGCTAAGTAAACTACTATCTTTACACATAGGGTTACTCTTTTGAATGATGTGATTTCATCAATTTCCTTATATATATATATATATATATATATATATATAGATTGCCAGCAAAAAATAGAATCGAAATTGGTAAATTGAGAAGATGATTCTTTTGATTTGCTGGTAATGTTGATAGGAAAATAACTTGCACTTGTAGCTTGTAAAAACAATATGTAAAAGTAAAGAACAAGATGGCTTCTGATTTTTAGATTTAGAATCCATGAATAAATCATTATTTGCTAATTGGCTAATTAGGTTTAGAGATCTCATGTATATGAAAAGATATTTAATAATTAAATATAGGAATAGAAAAAAAATACAGCTAGCTAGATTTCTCCGTTTCGAAGAGGAATGTAACATGCATGATAGTAATATTATTGACATAATTAAGTCTTAATAAAATTGTAGGTAATGATACCAAAATGAAAATTTGGTCGGATAGATGATATATACGGTGAATATGCATTATTCTATTTGTTTCCAAATTTATTTTCTGTTGCTTCGGAACTGATAATTTTGTAGCCCGGTCAAATAGAAATAATATACTCAGAATAGAATTCAAGATAAAATTACTAAATTAGTTGGTCTTTGTTTGACAAAATGGCAAGATTTACAAACACTCTTGCCATCTATTTGTGGCTAAATCTATTTAATATTCGATGGCATATATAATTTGATAGTTTTCTTTTTTAAGGGGTCAATCTTGCATAATTGCGGCTTATTTCTTCTATATACCCTTAAGAGATAGATTATTATTTTAATCAAACAAGTGTTGTATTGTGGACAATCTGGTTAGAAGGAAATAAATCATGTTTTACAGACAGAAAAGATAAATCAATCAGATTGTTAGCGATGCAAATTATTGCATTGACTTGTTTTTTTTATGTAAATCAAAAGGAGATGTAAATCATAGGGCTTTCTTTACAAGTAAGCCATTTTGAGGAGGTCAAGTAGGACATGGAAATCATCTCTCGATTTGAATGCCATGTATATGTGTGTAGAGTGGGAAAAATGGCACGGCGGAGCCGGTTCCGTTACGGAACGGCACTGTTATGATATGGAACGGCACAGCACGCGTACCGGTTATGTGCTGTGACTATTCGTTTGTCGTGACTATTTTTTGAAAATTTAGCACAGCACGGCATGTCACACGTAAGATCTATTCATGATACGACATGTGGTCACGCGAGTCATGCATAATTATGACTGTTAGATCTTGACCAAATGGTGAATCTTGAATAAACTAACTTAAATTATGATAAAATGGTCATGCGCACGTTTGGTCACGACGGCGTGACCATTCGTGTGCCGTGACCACCTCTTGACATTTTGGTCACGGCACGGCACAAGACTAAAGTCACAGCGTGTTAGTCACGAACGGCACGACACAACACGTTTTTTCCACTCTATATGTGTGCTTAAAGGAAAATTGTAATTTTGATTTCAACAAATTTGTTTTTAAAGAAGGTTTCAACAACTTGAGTATCTGTTTTTAATTTCGGATGATGCGAGTTATTATTTTGTAAGTTTATAAGGCTTAGATTAGATTATATATAGGTAGCTAGTTCAAACTTATAGAGGTGTATGTTAAGGAAATTTTTAGTATTTTGGTACCAATTGTTTGGTACTGATAAATTATAGGAAAGACACTTTTTTTTTTTTTTCAAAGTGAACCTACATTGGTAAAAAACTAAAAATATCATTGTAATGACTATGGTAATCACCACACAAAGTTTGATATTTCATATGAATAATAACCATATTTACAAAGTGATCCTACATTATACCAAATTAACCATAGTGCCATACCATCTTAAATTTAAACCACAGAATAAATACAAGTTCCCAACTAGATAAGCATAAATCATTCCTTACAATTACAAAAGAAACCTCATGTTTGAGGGAAAGAAGACATAGAGTTGGCCGGTGTTGTTTGATTTAATTGTTAAAAAATCACTGCATTTGCCAGATTTGCTTGTTTTAGAATTGAGATTATGAAATTGGAGGTGGAGGGTGGGTTAGAATTAATTGTGAAAGGAGAGAGTGAGAGAGATTGAGAGGAGGAGGAGGAGGAGAAGAAAAGGGACGAATAAGAATATAAGGCTCTCTTTGATATTCGTACTAAAGCAGATTGGACTCGAAAGTGGCAGTGGTCTTCAATTTCAAAGTCCAAAAGTCAGCCTAAAAGGCCTTTTGGGAAGGCGTACGGCCCCTGCGCTGCGGTGCGGCAGCAATGAAACGTCGCTCACTTGCAACAGGACAGGTACCAAAATACAATACTGTTTGGTAGTGAGGAAACGTCTCACAACCTTATTGCTTCTGTTCACTTTTCCATGGAGTCCGACTAGTTTCTTTACTTTTTGGTAGCTTCATGGGTTCCTTCCATCTCTCAAATTGGAAGGAGATTTTTACCTTAATCAATGAGACACACAGCCTCTCCTCTACTGTTTGATTATACTTGATTGTACTGTGGAGATTGTTGTTTGTCACATTGTAAATATTTTTTCATTATTTAATACAAAATTGGCGAGCCATTGCTCACTGACCCTAAAAAAAAATTACAAAATTAACAAATAATATTATAAAATTTAACCCCTTTTCCTCGCTACCACCGTACGTCCATTGATACTTTTTTTTTTTTTTTGAAAAGAACCAGGCAGGTGCTGCTAGGTTTGATTTATTATTCGAGTAAGCATTACATCAAAACATCAAAAGTGTTGTCTGGCCATGAAGGCTCAAGTTATAGAGCCATGTACCAGCACATAACTCATCTAACCATACATTCTTATCCTGGGCTACAAACTATAAAATCAATGGTGCATCATTGGTAACCATTCTGCGACTGAATTTCCTTCGAAATGCCTTTATCCAAAGTGTAGATTCTCCTACAATCCACTGTGCCACCATATCTGTTGTATTAAGTTTGTTTTCAAAGATTTTGGAGTTGCGCTGCCGCCAAATGAACCACAGCGTTGCCGTGAAGAACACCTGCCACTTGGACCATAGAAGCCGGTTTGATTTGTATTGGCGAGCTGATTTCTGCCAGATGGCTGGAATCGAGTTCCCTGTCTGTATGAGTGGGGCTTCAAACTTGAGGGACAGTGCAGTCCATATAGCCATAGCATAGGAGCATTGGAAAAATAGGTGGAGCCCTGATTCGAGGTGCTGTCCGGTACATAAGGAGCAGGCATCAGATGCGCAGTGGAAATTGCGTTTGAGCATGACCTGTCTTGTCAGCAATTTGTCCTGAAGGAGGAGGTAGGCAAAGAGCTTGATGGCCGGAGGAATCGGGTATTTCCAGATTGTTCGAAATTCCCATTTTTCCATGCCCAGCCCTGCCAGAAGATGGTAGGCAGAGGCTGCACTATATTGGCCATTAGGGGTGCAGGTCCATCTCAGTTCATTCGGGGTATCATCCAGCAGAGGTAGTGCATATGGGGATATAGTTGATAGCACGGCATCTCTCAGAGACCAGGCATGATTACGTTGCCTAGTCCCAACAGCAGCTAAAGGTTCCTGTCCCCATCGGTCGTACCAGAAAGATATGTGTCTGCCATTACCCACATGCCAGTTAGTGAATGAATCAAAGAAAGGTCTGATCGAGATTAATTGAGACCAGAAAAAGGAACCCTGTTTGGACCAAAGTAAAGGGCCTTCACTGTAGTTTCCCTGCCATCGAATTGGGGTAATCCGTGACGACCATAGTGAGTTTTGATCATTGTAACACTTCCACCACCATCGCAAGAGTAACGAGATGTTGCGAATATATAGGTCCGAGAGTCCTATTCCTCCCCATTTTTTTGGTGTACAAACCATGTGCCAGTTGCAGAGCGAAATGGATTTGTTGGGACCCTTTGGATTGCGCCATAAGAACCTTCGTCTTGATTTGTCTATGCGTGCAATGACCCATTTAGGCAACAAAAAGCAGATCATAAAATATGTTGGAATGGTTGAGAGTACTGATTGCACAAGTTCGCGCCTTCCTCCTCTGCTTAGAAGCTTGGATTGCCATCCCTCAAGCCTGCGCTCGATCTTTTCCACCAAGGGCATGTATAGATGTCTGGTTGGCTTCCTAATAGTGAGGGGCATGCCAAGATATGTTACTGGAAAGGTGGTCTGAGGGCATCCCATTACAGCTTTAACCCAAGGTAAATCAGGAGATGCAATATTTATAGGAACAAATATGCTTTTGGAGAAGTTCACTTGCAATCCCGAAACTTTTGTAAATAATCTTAGGGCTAGTTTGAAGGAGATTAGGGAAGTGATGTTCGATCGTGCGATAATTGCCGTATCATCGGCATATTGTAGGGCAATGATAGAGTCGGGTATCTTGGTGGACAAAGGAGAATGGAGTAAGGAGTTGGTGACCCGAATCATCTGTTGAAAGACATCAACAGCCACATCAAAAAGCATTGGAGATAACGGGTCACCTTGCCGGAGGCCCCGTTTATGGTAAAAAGGCTCGGATGATTCACCATTAATGCACACCCTAGATGAGGATGTAGACCATATGGCAGTCATCCAACTGATCCATCGGTCCGGGAAGCCTCTAGCTCGCATTACCTGAATTAGAAAACCCCATTCTATTGAGTCGAAGGCCTTCTTGAAGTCTATTTTTGAAAAAGCAGCCGGATTGCCCTTGGTTGCTATATGGTGCAATAGCTCTCTTGTAGTGGCAAAATTCTCAGAAATTTGACGGCCATGTACAAAGGCCGTCTGATTTGGGGAGATTAAACTAGGCAGCACATGCCGAAGCCTATTGCTCAATACTTTTGAGATTAACTTGGGAATCAAATTAAGCACACTAATCGGGCAAAAATCAGTTGGGGATCTTGGCTGATCCATCTTCGGAATCATGACTATGGTAGCCTCGTTTGCCGATTGAAGGTTGAGTTTGTGATCATAGAAATCCCGTATCAATTGAAAGATGTCATGGCTGATCACCGGCCAATAGATCTTTAGGAATTCATTAGGGAGTCCA
The DNA here is from genome assembly GCA_028015225.1 of Carex myosuroides. Classification (NCBI taxonomy): domain Eukaryota; kingdom Viridiplantae; phylum Streptophyta; class Magnoliopsida; order Poales; family Cyperaceae; genus Carex; species Carex myosuroides. Next base: position 355,007 of record CM051489.1, on the reverse strand, counting down.
TCGGGTCCCGAGGCCTTGTTATTGGCTAGTTGCTTAACTCCCAATTCAACTTCTGCTAAAGTGAATTCTTCTTGCAGTGCAGCTAGGCAGTGAGTGTTGGGGTATAATGCCTCTGGTTGAAAAGGCAATACCAGAGAAGTAGTACCTAACACCTGCTGCATGGATTCCGTGAAAATTTGACGGATCTGATTTTCATTTGTGACCATCTGACCCTCATGCTCAATTTGTAACACCCGATTTCTCCGCAATCTAGCTGAAGCGAAAGCATGAAAGAAACGGGTATTGCTATCCCCCTCTGAAATCCAATGACAGCGAGAACGCTGCTTCCATTTGGATTCGATGTTATTCGCCAACTGGTAAGCCCTCTCGCGTATGATTTGTCGAAGTCGGAATTCCTGAGCAGACAGATTTCGTTTTTCTTCAATCTGATCGAAGAAGAGAATGGACCTCTTACTGAAAGCGAGTTGCTTTTCCATCATCCCAAATGCTTCCTTTTGCCACAGGAACAGCGCCCTATGCAGAATTTGCGTTTTCCTTTGAAAATCCGCTATACCTTCATTAGCTCGAGATAGAAGAGTGGGCCACAATTTCTGTATCATCAATTTTGGCTGAGTGTATTTGAACCAGAATAATTCGAACTTAAAGCGTCTCTTCTGCTGCTGAAGCCCTTTACAGGTTAGCACAAGTGGGGCATGGACACGATGATTTCCCGTGCCTCCAAAGTGATAACCGGGTAGGCTACCGTCCAGTCCGGAGAAAGAAAAACGCGATCTAATTTGGATAGAACCGGTTGCGGACGCTTACTTGACCACGTGAAATTTCGGTTGCTTAACGGGATATCAATGATACCCGAATCCGCTATAAACCCGTTAAAGAGCTCCATGAGTGAGAAACTCTGGGTAAGTGTCGATCTATCAAGTAGCCATCTGGTTAGGTTGAAGTCACCTGCGAGAAGCCATGATTGATTAGATAGAGCAGCAATATGAGTTAGTTCCTCAACGAAAGCTGGTTTTTGAGTGTCATCAACCGGTCCGTACACATTAGTCACCCACATCAGCCGGTTTGTACCAGAGTGTCTAAGTAGCACTGTAATCGAATGGTGAGTGTCTAAGTAGCACTGTACGTCCATTGATACTTATCTCTCAAGTAATCATTAAAGAGGAGGGTTCAAATGCCTTCATTTTTTGTGCCTCCACCATGCCTCCATTTTTACAAACTTTGATAACTCCAAATTTAAAACTTAAAAGTCAAAATAAAACCGTTGGGTATGATCTACATCATTTTATCTATGTGCTCATAAAAAAATTACCATATTTTGATTTTGTTTTTATGTGAATCAATAAGTTGAAAAATCAACGTATAGAAATTATCCACATTAGTACATTGTTTACAAGCTCTTGATGACAACCAAAACAAAATTGAAATATCATAATTTTTTACACTTGCACAGATAAAATGATGTAGATCATACCCAACGGTTTTTATTTTGATTTTTTAGTTTTAAATTTTGATTTATTAAAGTTTTTAAAAATGGAGGCATGGAGGAGGCATGAAAAATAGAGGCATTTGAACCCTCCTCATCATTAAAATAAGCTCAATTACCATATTAAACCACTGATATTGATTGAAAGGGATATTATTAGTAATTCTTTGATGAACTAAAAGTTGGTAAACGCAGTATATATATATTTTTAAAATTAAGATCATGTGTCATTTTGACTTGGCCTAATTAACTGAATACAAAATTTCAATAATAATTGCCATAGGATATTAAAATAAGCCATGAGTCAAGTTTCCGACAATGGTTGGTAAATGACTTGAACATATTTTGTTTCATTTGGATGGGCGGTTCTACATTAATTAATATTTTATGTTATCAGCGTTGAAATGATGACATGTAGTATTATTTCTCTACTTGCATGAGCCAACAACTTAATTTAACTCGTACCGCACCGTACCGTAGATTTTCGTTAAAATTACGTTTGTCAATAATAATATCATAATCCGTTAATTCGATCTAGATTTTAAAAATATATATTTGATCTGCGTATAAATCTTACAAGAAGATATAATATTTATTGAATTCGTATTTAAATCTTGCACGATTAGGATTCGAAATCGATCCACTCGGTATCGATTCGGTTTATGTTACGGTCCGACTCAAAACTCAATACTGACGGATTAAGTTAATTATTTTGACAATAGTAAAAAAACAATATCGTGACTTGCATGCCAAGGTACATGGATTAATTATCTTAACAATATTTTGATGTTTTAGTTATTTTAATTGTCAATTACAAAGAAAGGAAAATTTCCACATTCAGCCAGAGTCCAAAAGGCCGAGGCCCGTTGTTCTAAAAAATATCCTTAATGCTTGCTCTCCTCTTTACTTTATTAGTCAACTAGTCAATATAGAAAATAAAAGAAGCGCTCTCCCCCCCCCCTCTTCATTAATAATTAAAACCTATTAATATTATCATTAAATTGGTTTATTTTTGCATAACATGTTAGCATACATCCATTATCATATGCTATATTCACGAACAAGTTTCTTTGACAAACTTCTTTTTATTTGAAATCTTGGAAGCGCGAAACTTTATTAAACTTGTATAAATGAGACTAAATAAACATTTAAAAAGATTTCTAACATACCAATAAATTTTGTAGATGAAGGATCATATAGTAGATTCTGAAGTCATCCGGTTATCTAATTTTGTAATCTTTAATTCACCCATAATATTATTATAACAAATCATATACTATTTTTAATTAATTCACGCATGGCCAACGGCTTGTACTAAAAAAAGAAAAAGTAAAACTCCACGCCTTGAAAAGTCCAAAATCACACAAAAAAAACTATGATCTGATCAGGTTGTTTAGAAAGTGTTTGATTCTTTGACTAATCAGCACAAAGCATTGGTTACTCGGTCAAATTTTGAAAATATTCAAAACATCTGTCTCTGACCAGTGACCATATTGCAATGCATGTTTTATGACTTTTCAGATAATTCTGAGAACATCCTTGTCATACTAACAACCTGAAATGAAACATTTACTTTACTCACAATTATCAGCTACAATTAGATTAGATTTTCACAAAAGGAGTATAACAGATCCCATGAACTAAACTTCTAGGTCTACAGATATAAGTATCAGCATTTACAGAGGAATTGCATATCCCTCGATTAAAAAAAAAGGAGAAAAATAAAGTAAAATGCAAACAAAAAATAAGTTAAATATCAATCAGTAAAAATCTCAACGCAACCCGACGCATCTCTAATTGTCTCTCAGTAAATCACACCTCTACTGACGGATTTGCGATGCGTAAGAACTCTAATCGGGCTAGGAAAATACCACCATCTGGATTCCTTTCCCTTCTCTTCCCCTTTCTCATTCGATCCCTTAAACGGCCAGATTGCTGCCCATCTCCATTTCTTCTTTTTAATGCTACTTCCAGTCGCCACCGATCTGGACCGTTCAAGCTCAATCCCAATCGATCCAGACCGCATGAGCGCAAACCCAGCCGATTTGGACCTCGCAATCGCCGACTCACCTGCAATCAGATTGGATATCTTGTCGCATCCTCCACCAGAAGATCCGTTGGTTCCCCTGCCCGATCCGTTGGCAGAGGAGAACGACGAAGAGGTGGATGATGCTGACGGCGAAGGGAGGCAGGGACAGGGGCGTAATTTAGCGCAGTCCGGACAGAGACGGATCAAACGGTCGTGGAGGCACAAGGGGCACACGCTATACGGTGGCTGCGAAGACGACAGGTGTTTCCGACAGCGTCCCCCTTCGTCGGCGGGCTCGTCCCACCTCGGAGCATCGTCGACCGTCGATCTCCTCTCAGACTTCATCGCAGCCGTTGGTTTGGTTTTGTTTTGTTTCCTCTCTCTCTCTCTCTCTCTCTCTCTCTCTCTCTCTCTAATTTTCTGTTGTTGGAACTGTCGAAGGAATACACGGGGGATGGTTTATATTGGTTGCAGGTTTGCCACTGTGCGAAATGAATTCATATCACCTGAGGTATCAGAAATTTTGAGTTTAGATGCGGATCGTCCGACCTGATTTCACACGAATATTAAAGGAATCCTGCATTCCATGTCGGACCGGATTTGTCCGGATTCTGATCGGACGGTCCGCATCTTAAATCAAATATTCTGTTACCTCAGAGGATGTGGACTGCAAAACTGCGGATTTCTCCTTTTTTTTCTTGGAACTACTCAAACAAATGAAAAAGGTTATACGTAATATAAAAGAAATAAATAGCACTAAAATAACCTTATTGTTCACATTATTAACGATATTGCCAATTCTATAAGTTTACGAGCCGTCGGTTATCTCTCGATTGTCTTTTCAATTATATGGCGGGTTCGGATTGTTTTCCGGGCACTAATAACATGTTTATTTCTCATTTGATCGTCTGTGTACGACTGAGAAACTGGAAGCGGTGCACAGACAATAAACAATTAGGTTATACAATTTTTGATTGGTTTTTATGTTGACAGGAATGCCCGCTACAAAATATACGACGCGAGAAGAACCACAGAAAAACTAGACATAGATTTGGTGCGAGAAAGGACGTGACACGTGTGTGTGTGAAGGGAAGGCGATTCGTGCGCTGCGGTTAAATTGGTGACCGGGGCACTCCAATGTCGGGATTGATTGAACGGCGTCGATTTGACAAAGGTAAGGTCGTGCTGTTTATTTACGTGGTGGACCCGGAGTATGGTTAATTGACCTTTGTAGACTTTGGTCTGGGCCTCTGGGGCAAAGAGTCAGTTAATGATTTGTCGGGAAGTGCATCTGCGCCGAGTGCACATGCCTCCGTCGTGGATTAATTGATTATTCACTGTTGGTTTGCGATTCTCTGGTTCCTTTCGGCGTGGGCCGGCCTGGTGCACAACTGCTGCCATAAATGCACCCATCGACCGCAGACAGCCGTTGATTAAATCATACGTCTGTGTTCGATTAAGCGTCCACGTGGCGAGTCCTGTAGCCCAAGTACACACGTGCCACTGGGCTGAATCTGAATGCCGGATGGTTCCTGATACGTCCTATCTCGGAAGATGAGGCCGTATGGTGATTCTAGGCTAAGTAGCGATCGTCCTGTCAATGGATGACAGGCCGAGGTGCGATTTGAGTTAGGAACTCGGGATGTGGATCGAGTTATGAACTCGGGATGTTTCTGAGAGATTCTGACTCTAACCTGTGTGGTCTCTCTATGTGAAAATTGCGTCCCCTGTTTCATGGGGCTTACAGCCTTATATAGTCCAGCCATAACGGCTATCTCGGGCCATTATGGGGGACGTGGGCAGTTATATCGACCGTTACTAGGTCGTGGGCATTAAGCCAGCCGTTTCCGGGACGTGGGCATTAAGCTAGCCGTTGCCACGGCTATCCCGTATGTCGGTTGGCATTTAGCCTATATCCGGGCCCCTATATTCGGGCCATATACTTTTGAGGCCGCCGAGTTGGGCCTCGGTTTTAATGATTTTATGGGCTTTTTCATATGACGAGGGTTGGCCTTGTACAGGTCCGAATCCCAGTCTTTCATGGCCCAGTTAATTAAAAGGGCCTGTGGAACATGGTCCTATCAGTTCCCGTTAGGACCACAGTTACAAATGAATTATTCGGATTCAGTTTGACGAGATCAAAAATTTGTGATTCGGAAATAATTCGGATATAATTCGGATCAGAAATCTTAGTCCTACAAGGAAGTAAAAAGAAAACAAAAAAAATGTTCTGGAAAAAATTCGCGAATTATTCGGGAATAATTCGGTCAAAGTTCGGTTAGCCGCGGTTAACCGAATAATTCGGCGTTCGGTTCATCATCACCAAGAAAACGAATTATTCGCGAAACTTGTGACTATGGTCACGACTGGATGAAGTATTTTTATGTATTAGTTTCGTATTGTCTTTTATGTTGCTACAATAGTCTAATTCTGATGAGCATTTCCATCTCTGGTAGGGGTGGCAAAAAAGCTCGTAGCTTGTGGATAGACCGTGACTCGTATCAAACTCGCTCGCTAATAGCTCATTCATTAGTGGACCGAGCTGTTAACGAGACAACTCGTCACTAATTTGATTCAAAATTAACAAGTTCGAGTTGGTGCGTAGCTCACTCGTCACTAGTTTTCTGTTGGCCTTTTCTTTTAAATGAACGGTCAGAAAGTTAGTTTCCGCTAATAATGGCTTTACATTTTATATATAAATTAAAGCTTCTTTGCATTACGATAAACCATCCAAGTGTACAACACAAATTGATTTGCAATTTTGCCGGATTTGGAACCCCTTATTATATCCTGTCCTAAGGAAATATTTAAAAAATAATTCCTATTTGCCGAAAATAAAAACAATAACCAAACTACTACTAATTGATGACATGGTCAATATTTTATCTTAGATTCGTGCGGGGGTGGGGGTGGGGGTGTGGGTGTTCCTTCATTTTCTACATTAATTATTTTCAGGGTTAGGTTGTAAAGTCATAATAATCGAATTTCTCATGAAGTAGTTAAAATTAGGTGCACTAGATGTCTTGATAAAATGGAAAAGTTCGCTAAACCTGAAACGCTTAATATAAACATTAAAAGTCGTTGTCGCCCTAGTCAAGTCAAGTGTTCTTCAAAATTTAGTATGTTATGTTTCTTATTTTTTTATTCGAAAATTGGTTACTTTGGTTTTATATAAAATATTTTGAAGCCGTATTTTTTCTTGGGATAATTCTAAGTCACATTTTATTTTTAAAGAAACCAAGCAGAGTCGAGTTTGACAAAACTAGAACTCGGCTCGTGTTAGAACGAGCCGAGGTAGCACATTAAGAGCTCATTCGTGCTGTGAATTGTATGCGCTCGACTTGGCGTTGTAAATCCTGCATAGACTGCGAATCGGAAAAGAAAATTCTTCTTTTTCCTTCAATAAACTTCAACTTTTTATAGTGAGTGCAAAGAAAATTAGTGCAAGGGTTGGAGATATGGTTTCAGTGGGACAGTTGCTCCCTCCTGAATTTTGAAATTTAGTAAGAAAATAAAATAGACCTGGTTCTTTTTTGCCCCTCTGAAATTAGTTTGCCAATTAGATTTCATCGTGAAAGAGACAAATACAAAAAAATGAATCTGAACGGTGGGATCAAATAGAAGCATGCATGGGTTAATAGTTTTATGAGCTATTTTTGTATTAGTTAATGGGTTGTATTTAATTAATTTTCTGTTTGTTTGTTGTGTGAATTTAGCTTTAATTGAGAGTAAATGGAGAGTTAGTGCTTGACACATGAGGGATATTAAGTAGTAATGCGATTTGCGTGATGCTGTAAACATATATATGATAACAAAAGTTTCTTTCTAAGTCTTAACCACATATGATAAAAAATGATATCAGTAACTTTAGTGACATTGACGGGTGTGCCATAACATTAATTAACATGGGACCAGTAACGCATTCGGGTGTTTGACTTGGTCGTCCGTGAAAATTTCAAACCCGTTCCACTATATGCATGGTCTAATAAATGCATAAATTATAACTACCTCAACTTAGTTGGTGGTTAGGTGGTTTGGTTTGTAGCTAGCAGCTAGCTAGCTCAGCTGATGACGTGGTAGCCCCCATGCTCGTTGTATAAAAAATTCATCTCTGCATGTCATTAAAAAGTTTCAAACTCGGTCACCAAAATAGTCAAATTGCTATAAATTAAAGATTTGGTTTGACCAGACTCCAGAGGGGATCCCATTTGATTGCGCCCTGATTGGATATGGATGCTCCCAATTATTATGCTCTTTTTCTTGCCACACATTTCAAATTACATGGAGCCCATGCATATTTTTATTTGTGGCATTTGAAAAAAAAAAAAACAAAAATTTAAAAGCATCATGTTATGTTATGTTTTATCTGCGTTTTATCCCTGATAATCTATCTATATATTAGATGAAACACAGACCAGAACCAGATAGATATATAAAATTTGTACAATTTGTTGCGTAAATCGATCGGCTTTAAATACAACTAGGTTTCAACCACTAAACATGTAAAATCCAAAATTTCACATTAAATAAGCCATCCTCGAATATTGTAGATCGATCTCGTAAGATAGTAATACAAACTAATCATCAGAATGCATGTTATGATTATAGCTAATATAATTAAAATCCAATAACAGTTAGCTTACAATTATAAAAACAGAATCCAACCCAAATAACCATACCAACATGCTGCAAGATTCCAACGGCATTATATGCGCTTATTATTATTATTATTATTATTATTATTATTTTTAATTATTCAAATAAGGTCATGTGTTATAAAAATATTAGTCGATAAGTGCCAGATAAATTGTTTGGTGTGACGGCGGCGGAATAAGTTGTGGGGTCGTGGTATTTCTTCTTAAATACCTCGGAAGCGAAATTAAATTCCACCAATCAATGTTTTTATATTTATTTTATTTATTTAATCATTTCTATGTTCAAAATTGGAAGGCATTAGATATTTTCCTGTATAACATTTAAAACCAATAAAATTGATTTGTCTCACACTCTGAGCTAGCATGTGGTCTTAGGCATTACACATTATTAGTTACACTTACGTATGTGGTCTTAGACATGCATGCATACAACATATTTCAAGTATTAGAGAACACAATAAGAGTCAACCGGATAAAATACATATTGCCAAAGATACAGATAATTTCAGTTGCAATTTCAATGTATTTATGTATAGGGTGCAACAAACTGTTTATCCGATTATTTCATTTAAATCAGCCCACTTAATCTCTTAACTTAAATTCGACCTTAACAGAATTTTCCAACAAATCCAGTCCAGAATTTCAAAATTTATGTCCTCGGCCCAAGGCTCACTTAAAATTATCCGCCAATTCGATTTTTCTGCAGTAAGCTCAAAGCCCAAAGCCCAAAGCAACTTTCTTTCCATTTTCCTTATCCAGAACGGATCCAGATTAGGCGAGTTACTGCCGAAATTTTTATTAATAGAAAATAAAATAAAAAAATATCGACATTGAAGAACGTTTTCGCTGGAATTCGAAATGTAGCAAAAACGTGATGGTCCATAACGTCCAGGCACTGTAGCTGGACGTTATGGTCGATAACGTCCAGTTAATATAATAGCTAATGATCTCTAATTAACAAAAACCACTGTAGCTGGACGTTATGGTCCATAACATCCAGCTACAATGTTTTTTTTTTCTTGCTTCAGTTTGCGATTTTTTTGAAGAAAAACCACTGTAGCTGGACGTTATGGACTATAAAGTTCAGCTATAGTGTTTTTTGTTAATTAGAGATCATTAGCGATCAAATTAACTGGACGTTATGATTTATAACGTCCAGCTACAGTGCCCTAGACGTTATGAACCATCACGTTTTTACTACATCTCGAATTCCAGCTAAAACGTTCTTCAATGTCGATATTTTTTTATTTTATTTTCTATTAATAAAAATTTCGGGAGTTACTGACCCTCTCAGATTAGATCCGAACCATTTAACTTTAATTTGCACAAATCTTACAGGGCGCACTGTATTTCAAACAGGCTTCGAAGCACCGTATCCTCCCAGGTACCTGACTCCGGACAATTGAAATGGACGGCTCAGATTTACTCTCAAGCCGGTGCTTGCTCGTTGTGCTTTGAGATTCGTGCCAAATTAAAAAAAAAACAATTTTAGGCCGTCTGATTCTGATTCTGATTCAATTGTAATCAGTTCGGTAACCTGAGGGGATGTGAATTCCAGAAAAGTCTGCAATTCAATCCCTCTGACACGGTAATATTATGAAAACATCGATTTTTAACCGATGACACCTCCAATTCGTATTTTTCTTAAAAATAGGCACTTGGGAACCCGCAACTGGTGTATCAGTAACAAGAATAAGGGGTACTTTGCCTGTAATATTTTTTTCTTAATGCAATGAAGCACGGCTAGGGGTTTTCAATCAAAAAAAATCAGGAATGCAGTGTACCAACTTGGATTAAATTAAATAAGCTATCGAATAAGAGCATCAAACAAGAAGGGAGCTGTTAAAGCTGGTAGCCAGCAGTACCAGTCACGGTTCTCACAGAATTTAGTTTGAAACAAAATTTCCCAATTTAGGTGTATAGCCTTGCCAATCAGACTCAGTTCAACAATTCAAGGCCTCAAGGGAAGCCAGAAATTAATTACTAATGGGTAATGGCGGTATCAAAACAAACTCGATAAGAAAAAGAGGGAAAAGATAGATAGATACCAAGAAATTATTCTAAGCTTTTTCAGCTCAAATTACAAGTTTACAACAATAAACACACTTACGCACTTGAGATAATGATTTTAACACTAAGCGGGTGAGGGAGAAGAAAGAATACCCGACAGCCGCACAACAATTAGAAAGCGGCCGCTCACAGCTGACACCTCTCTCAGGTTGCCACGCAGAGAAGGAAAGAAAGAGATTGTTCGAGAGAGAGCTCACAAAGAGCGGTGAAAAAAAGATATTATCTTCGTTCTAGTGTTATGCAAACGGTCCAAAACCTTCCGGTTCATGGGTCCGGTACATGGTCCGGTCTGGTTCGGTGTGGCCTGATCTAATTTTTTTTTATCAATTCACATATGTTCGAATTTCTGATCTAATTAAATCTTTCTTTTTTGGAATAATAAAATTAAAATTTGAGAATAATAAAAATAACAAGAGTTTGGAAATAATAAGAGCATGAGAGCATGAGAGATTGAGAATAATAAAGTTTGATGTGAAAATGAGAGAAAAATGGGATTTAATTTATTGAAGTTTTTTGGAGGAAACAACTAGTCGCTACTAGCAGTTATTTTTTAAAATTTTGAACTTGAAATTTTGAATTTTTTAATTCTCCAAGAAAATTGATGGTTTTAGTCTGATTCGGCCACGGTCCGGAGTGGGTTTAGTACAGTTTTGGTCCGATTTGTCCCGGGTTAGTCCGATTTTGGACGGGTTGAGGCCGGTTTGGGTCCGGTTTGCCACGGGTTATTACAGGTTGCCACGGGTTAGGTCTGGGTCTGCCACGGTTTAGTCGGGTCGTTCGGTTCGGTATGGTTTTAGTCCGGATAGGGTCCGGTTCATGGGTTTAGAACCGCCAGTTTAGTCCGAGTCTAGTGGAGAAAACCCACCAAAAACCAAAACCGGGCTAATACCCTTCACCATCCTCGGTCCGGGTCTTGACCACAGTCCGAGTCAGTACGGGACGGTTCCGCGGGTGGTCCAGTCCGGTCCAGGACCGTTTCGTTTTTTTTCAAGACACAATCTTAATCATTAAAAGTAGAAAATGATTCTCCAAAAATATAACAATATTCTTGGTCATCTCCTTTTGCCATTGAATCATGTGTATTTGTTTATTCCTTTTCTAACTCTGTCACCACAAATTTTTTGTGTCGCAAGAAATAATCAAGAAATATTTCATTTTCTTTCTGAACGGTGGAAACAAACGATGATGGAAACACGTGCGACTTACTACAAGTACACGCACAGGAGATCCCACACTGCATCACCTCGTAAATGCAGTTAAACACGTGTACCGACTGTACGATCTCAGGGCAAATATCTTTTTCTTGCGACACGTGTAAATCGGGTACGATTTCCTAGAAGGCGCACACGATCCATTCGTGGCGGCTTTAACGACGGCTCGTTAGTTTAGTCTCAATAATTTTCTAACTATATAAAATTCCAAAATTATTGAGAGTAAATTATTGATTCAGTTTTAATAGAAACTGTAAATTTAATGTATAAATTAATTAACATTTAAGTTAGAAACTAACTAATAGATATTTTTCCTAAAAATAATAATTTGACACTAACAGAAATATTCGGTCTTATTGATTTTCTGTTCCGCGTTACTATTGTTGTGAAAATTGATGAACATTGACTCGTTTCATTATTTATCAAAAAAAAAAAAATTATTTTTTAATTTCTGAAAATAAACAATTTTGGTAATGGAGTTCAGAAGGCATTATGAAACGAATTCAAATCCAGTGAAGTAACTAAATTTTTGAGTTTTGAATTGAGATCGTCCAATTCGAATTCGAATTCGTGAAAATCCATCTCAGAAGTAAGTGTACACATTCCGACGACAAATTCGAATTCCGAGATGATATCGAGCGACGAATTCGAATCGGACGGTCCCGATCCAAAACTCAAAAATTGAGTTACTTTGGGGGATCCGGATCCTTATGAAACAGAGCGCTGAGAAAAGTGACGCCATGTAATTCGTGTCAAAAAGCCGATCGACACGACCGACTCATATTGAATGAATGACGAATTGACGATGTATCTCTCGTCGTCAATCAACTAATTATCGCCCTCTGCTTTTTGTTTGTTTTTTTGTGCAGTACACTGTACACAAGTACACAAACTAGTCGATATGGATTGCATTTGCAGCATTTCCAATTATTATAATTGTAAAGCTCCGGAAGCTTTGTCGAGAGCTGTGCGGAGCAAAACGAACGCTCTGATATTCGGGCTAACGGAGGGGGCTGTATTATGGGCTTTGAGATTCGTGCCAAGTCAAAACGAACGGACCAGATCAAAAGCTCCGCACAAGCTCCGCAGAGGATAGCATTCCAGCTTTGTCACCGGTACACCTGTTCAAAAGTTCCGAAAGTTACACATAACGGAGCCCGGATCCCCCAAGTAACTCAATCCGCATCTTCCGATTAAAATTCTTGTTAGTTCGGTTTGAGATAAATATAAGAGATTGCTTTAATACACACGTCAAAATAGAGGCGGAGCCACATCTTAAAATTTATAGAAATTAAAATGTAAATAGAAATTAATTATATACTTTTTTTTATATTGTGAACAAAGATTAATTTTACAGTTATTATAATATTTTATTTTAAACTATATAGAAAATTATATATAAATATATGGAAATTGATCCTCATATATTGTTAGTACCGAAATTTTTATTTATAGCATTTTCAAAAAAATAATAAATCAAATAACCATTGTTTTGGGGCAATTTTAAATCTAGCATGGCCGCAGAATGCCGGAGCGGACCCCTACATGACATTATATAAGGGGTCCGCTGTTTTCATTTTTGATATCAATTCAAAGAAGTTCCAATCCCTTTGACCTCGGGTAAGTTTTCTTCTTCTTCTCTAGTTTTAATTTTTAGTGTAGAGTAGTAATTAGATTTAGGTTTAGGATTTAGGGTTAGGATTTAGGTTTAGAATGTAGATTTAGGGTTTATAATTAGAATTGTACCAAAATTTAAATAGAATTGTACCAAAATTGAACTAGCTTTAATTGTACCCAAATATAATTGTACCAAAATTGAACTAGGATTTAGAATTATAATTGTACCAAAATTTAAACCGGACTTATACCAAACTCTCATATTTGACCAAAAATTATCCAATACAGCATGACATCCAGTAGAGATATACCGTTTTCCAGTAGGGGTACACAACATGGCCCTACAGCCACGCCCTACGAGATGTCTCAGTACATCGAGACAACATTGGCAGATGTTCCGGGTATCCGGAGTCACATCGACAGGGTCAGCGACTTCTTGTGGTACCCGAATGTGGAGCATCGGATTTTAGAGGCTGCCACTGTGGTAAGTTATAAATTTGTCATATTTATAAAAATACTAATAACTTAATTTTTTTTATAAATGAACTTGATCTGATTCAATACATTAAATGCAGGGTTTGGATGCGGTTACAGTTCGTCACAACCGCACTCATCTACGGTACCAGCCGGCGTATGGGGGGTATTGTTAGTAAGTAATAATCTAGAAGTCAATAATATGATAATTTAATTATATAAAGCTTTGTTCATGAATTGAATGATTAATACTATGTCATTTTGTTTCCTTGAGTATTATTGAATTTATGAATCATTTCGAGTTAATGACTGGAATTGTGAAACTTCATAATATAGATGATAATACTCTAAAAGGTCACTGATCGAGGTAATTAGCAGGAACACTAATTACCGTTACAAGGTTAGTATGTGGATTAAAAGATGGTCAAGTTTTACAGACCATAGACACAAAGTTGTCATTTTAATCACATAGATACATGTTCTAGGAACATGGTATTTGACAGACCCCGAATGAAACATTATACGGAATTGTGTTCGTGTCATTAATGCTTTCATTCAGTGTTAAGTTCTACAGTATGAGGTATTCATCTTTCCTAACTAAGAGATGTGTATGTGTGATTGTTACCTAACGCTATCTGTAAAAAGTAGCTATAACGGTAGCTCTTCGGTATACATAAATTAGCTAAGGTAGTGATGGTCTACCAAAAGTACTATTGTCCCTTGTATTTATTATACGAGTTATAGTGTCACTGGGCCCCTTGATAGAATAAGATTATCTGCATGCGGTGTGATTGACAAGAGTTAATCATATTTGATAATCTGTTCAAGATCAAGAAAAGATTAATTTGCAAGGATGACACAAACCTACCTTGAAATTAATCTGACAGCTATGAGACGAAAGAATTAAACACGAGTAAAAAGTTTACTGGATCGTGATATTGTACTGTACATCATCATCTGTGTAATTGGATGGTCATGATGCGTTTTGCCAGATGCCTCTCATGATTATAGAAGTTAAAACGGTTTTATTCTATTTACCAACATAACACAGATCCTATCGGGTCACACCTATAGGAGTTAATCGGAGAATCTTATTGATTGATTATAAATTGATTATGATCAATAATAAGATGGTTTATAATTAATTATACTTGATATAATTATATTATAAATGTCATGTAAAAAAGACAAGCAAAAACATTGGTTAGTTTATAAACGTGTATGACACGTTGTATAAAAGTTAACCGGTTAATTTATAAATGTGCATGACACGTTGTATAAATTACCGAAATCAACAACCGCAAGAAATATAATTATTCAGAATAATTATACGGATATTAATTGTGTTCGGGGCGAGGGCATTCTGGTCTTTTCAGATTCGTCCTTATCCGCATGACACGTCACTGATCCTATCCACATGACATGTCATCAATCCTATCCACATGACACCTCACCCCTAGGTGGCATGCCTTGTCATGGGGGTATTTTGGTCTTTTCACAACATTTCAAAGGCTATAAAAGAGGGGTAGGGGTAGAGAAAAGATAGAAATCAGATTCGACTCGATTCGATTCGGTTATAATATTTTCTCTCCCAAATAGTGTTGCAGTTTAAACGAAAGTTATACGTAACAGTTACGTATTATCTTTCGAGTTGTTGAATAGTGTTTGCGAGATTTCAGTGAATAGTGTTTTCCCGAAAGTCACGGTATTTCTGTTTTGCTTATTAGTAAAATCAGAATAACTGCCGGTCGGGAATTCTGCTATTTCGTCTTTTTCTCGTGAATAGTGTTTTTGCGCAATACCGCGGTTTACGGTATTTCTGGCAAAAGAAATAAACTGCTCTCTGGTTAGTCCTGGTGGATAACCTATAGAGGCACCATATGTTTGGTGCTCCAAGAGAAGATGGTGCTCCGAGAGAAGTCATTGCTCAGATCCGGTCTTCTCGCTCGGTCTGCATTCCAATTGTAATTTGGAAACAAGGTATAAATGTTATATAAATTTATTTACTTGGTAAATAGATTTAAGTTTTAGAAATCAATTACGAGAATAGATCCTTAAAGGATTAAAAGAACGATACCATCTTTTAATCCTTGGCTTGAGTTAGACGTAGAAATTTTTGTTCTACGGTCTTTCCGCAGCTTAAGTCTAAAAGTTAATCAATGGGTTTGAACAGTCAAAACCTGAGTTTGGACAGTCAAAACCCAACAGGTATTACGCTAGATGAGATTGTACCAGCTATCCCAGATGGCCGAGGAGAATGCTGACGAGGGTTTATCTTCCGGCCTCGTTGAGCGATGGCGTTCCGAGATGCACACCTTTCATCTCCCCCATGCTGAGATGACAGTCACCCTACAAGACGGTGTTTAGTCCTGAGCAGTAGACTTTCATTTGTTGTACTGTTAGATGTTTTATTAGATTCTTATTTGTAGTATTAGTAGATGTTTTGTCAGATACTCATTTATTTCGTTGATTAGTTTCTTGTTGGTTTGATTTTTTTGTTATTTATTTATTTTGTTGATTTCGTTATCTCATCGTACACAAAAGAATTTCAAAGAAACCACATATCTAAAATATTCCAAACGAACGACATATCTAAAATACGATACGACCAAAAATCAATTTAAACAACATTCAAAACTAAATAAATAACACTCTTAACAAATTACATATTTCGTTTTTTTAAAATAAAAAATAATGGGTCCGCACTGGCATATAGCGGACCCTGGGTCCGCACTATGCCGGAGCGGACCCTCATATGGGTCCGCTCCGGTATTCTGCGGTCTCCCAAAAATAGGTCTGCAGAATGCCGGTGCGGCCATGCTAGATTTAAAATTACCCCAAAACGATGGTTATTTGGTTTATTATTTTTTTGAAAATGTTATAAATAAAAATTTCGGTTGTCAGTACATTCACCCTGTGTCAAAGCAGATTGTATGGTTCGAATCCAAACTAAAAAATTGAAGTACATTAGGTGATATGGATTCATATGTAAGGTTGACAATAAAGCTCGTAATTAGTGGTTTTGTTTAAGATCGGTTCAAATTTCTTTCATAATTATCTTGTTTAATTCTGATTTTGTTCGTCATTAGCGTGGTCAAGTTTGATTTGACTTGTTTCTCAACTCGTCGTAAGAAAAATAATTAAGTTATTTTTTATGCTTATTCTAAGTGGATAAAAATTGTTTCAAGAAAAATAAGGTTCATACTAAGTTATATTTTATAATTATCATGTATAAGCACTGGGGGATCCACATAGAAATTGAGGTAGGCAAGTGTTTACTTCTGGATTTGAATTTTTTATTTCGATTCAGTACTAATTGTTCATTGTGCCTACCCCTAGTCTGATGTAGTGCCTACTCCTGGTCCGAGTTAGTTCAATTCTTGAACCGATTCCTTTTGAGTTTTGGTCAATTATGCGTATTTCATTTTTTTCGGATATGCGATACTCTATTTCGTAAATAGAATGAAAGAGAACATGAGAACAAGAAATGTCTGACGGTAGGACCTATTATTACAATTCTAAGGAGGTGGGTCGGCCGAACTTTTTGTGCCTTTTATTATTCATCATTTATATTTCGGTTAAATTTTTTATCTAAGCTTTGACTTTGATTTGCTAATTGGCTAAGAACAGTCCCACTTTGAATTGTGCCAAACGAATTTTTAATTAGCTTAGGAAAAATATTTCAATGTTGTGTCAATCGGTTTTATGATTATAACAGATTTTATAATAAACATAGTTATAGAGATTGAGTTGCAATTGTGTACCCGACAAATTAATGGATTTGAACCCGATTAGTGCCATACCCTAACAAAAATTCTGGATCCGCCCCTGTATATAAGGGGGTAAATATTGTTGCAAGAAAAACAAGGTTCATACTATTTTAACTCATTTCTCAGCTCGTGGTAAGAAGAAAATCCAGTTATTTTTTTATGATTATCATAAGAGGGTAAAACTTGTTGCAAGAAAAATGTAATTATTTTTCGACTAGTGATCTATAACGCAGTTCACATTATTAAATTAACAAAAAAAAAAGATTTATATGCGGCTCACAATACAAATAAGATAACTTGGTTCGGCTCTTAAATTTGTCTAAAATCAAGATCAGCTCGCTATGACACCCGAGTCCTAATTTGGTCTAATTCTGCTCGACTCGACTCGACTCGTTTACTGTACTTCCCCACATATATGTTTTTCTTTTTTGGAGCTTGGTATATCGTCTAAACGGTCCGCAGTATTGAACATGCCCGAAAGCATTATGAGTGAATGTGGTTTGAATTTTTCTTTTGAGCTATTATTATTTATCTACATTTAATTTATATATATATAATCTTGGAAGAGTTTGCTACTGTTTATTGAAGTGGTGACACTTTCTCAATTGTTCGATTTGAATCCAATGGATTGCGATAAATCCAGATCTATCAGTGTGACGCGTGTTCTTCATTCGTTCATTTTACTTTGAACCCTCCGCCATTGCCTCTTCTTCCTAACCTAAACCTTTCCTTCCTCTCCTCTGTCTCTTCCTCTTCTCTCCCGTCATTTTCTCCTCCGCCTATCCTTCTCTTCTCTCTGCAAACTCTTTGTCTTTCTTAAACCTTCGGCTTCATCCTCTTCTCTGTCGCCCAAGCTTCTCTCCTCCGCCTATCCATGTTCTCTCGCTTCGCCTACCCTCTAACCCGTCGCCCCTTACTCCGCCTCACCCCGACCTCTCCCTTCTGCCTCACCTGTTGCCGTCTTACTCCGCCTCAGTCTGTCTCACCCGTCGCAGTACAGCGATGCTCTCAAAGCAATTAGGTTGGTACAATTTCAAACAAATTTCTAAGTTTGTGGGAAAATTAGATTTCTACGAAATTAGGTTTCTAGATTTGTAGATTGGTACGGTGTACATTCTTTTTGTGATTTTATAGCAAAAAAAAAATATTTCTAACGCTATAATTCATTTTAAAATATTTTATATAACTTTTTTTTTTATCATAATTGATAATTGTTATTTGTACCCTCTATTAAGAAACTGTTTCTAGTCGCTATGTTTAGAAACTTTAAAATTAATTTAGGAAAGTAAATGTTTAGAAATTGGAGACTTCAATTTCTAAACAGTGATGGATAATTATTTAGGAATTCATCTTAACTGGTGTAATTGACAACTTGCTTTCATTCTTTACATTAGTTGTTGGGTACATTTTAAGGCACATAATAAAAGGATCTTTATTCAACGAGCAAAAGAAAAGGGAAACATTGAAGGTTCTTAATTAACCCATGCAACTTTGGTATGGCTATCCGTGAGAATTAATGTTATCATTTTATTTGTAAGCTGCCGAATTTTAATTTGTCTATTCGGCATATTTTTGAAATTACTAATTATATTGCAAATTTCAAAACTTAAAAAAAAAAAAAAAAATTACGCTTACTTTTGGAACGTGGGTATTCAATAGTTTTAATTTTGGAACGTGGGTATACTGACACAAACCCAAATGAATATCTAGAGAAATTTCACCAATAGTTTTCAATTTTTGGGAGAATATTGTAGTTAATTATTAAGTCCATATGATTACACAATTAATGTTCCTAAATTTACGGACTTTAATTAATTTGTTCCCTCAATACTTGGATCATGTTTGCTTTGGTCGAAGCATCTTTTTGCATCATGGGTTTTCCACCAAAATTGCATGGTGGGGAATATTCGAGAGAGGCGCATTTGCTACTTGTTGAAAAGTGTAGCTCAACATTGCCTTTTACACCCACATCCACTAAATCTTTTTTTTCCTATTTTATGAAGCATCCATTTTATGTTTGATATGATTCACACCATGCTTTTTTATTATATTTATTTTATCTCTTTGTTCATCTTCCATGTCATTCGTCATATTTTTTTTGGATTCTCGAAATCCGCGCATTCAATCACTACATGAATAATCTCAAGTATCTAACTAGAGCAGTGAGCCTATTTTGGATGTTCCATCTTGATCTGCCTTTTCAACTTCAAGCTATGATTTAGAATAAATTGTAAAAGTTTGTTTTGTAACATGAAGATGCAACAATTAATTATGCAACTGCTCCATTGTTCTTAATCAAGTGCATTGAACATTTTTAACCTTTTTTTTTTAATCTTGTACAAATAAATTTTAAATTATCTGTTTTCTGAAAATTATGGCACCAATTCCTGATTCAAAGAAGGTTATGTGCTCTGTTAATATGTTGGTTTTAAAATTATGCTACTTGACATTATTATTCAACGTTTTTATTTTAAAACTTAGTATACAATATTTAGATTGCATTATTACTTTTAGCATTTATCTATTGGTTTTGGTATTCAAATTATGTGTTTTATTTTTCAGCTTAAATTTTCGACCGAAGCTTTGTCGAAAATTTGTCGGAGCCCGTAGAACATTCGCCAGAGTTTGTCGGAGCACCGCAGGACCTTCGCTGGATTCAGATTATTTACATTAGGCATAGGACAGTCTTTATGTTACATTATTATTTTACATTTTAGTTTATTATCTTTGTGTTTTTCGTGCTTCGCTCGTACCTCATATTCTTTGATTGTTGTCTCCGTTTCTCAAATTCGAACCTCTCAACATAACCTCAATATTAATGTGTTAGGAGACTAAATTTTATATTTTTTTAACTATTTTTTAAATAGATACAAAACTATGTTTTTGAAAAACAGTGATTTTGTATCTATCTTAAAAAATAGTAAATAATTTTCAAAATATAAAATTTAATATCAAGTACATTTTAATAAGGAGATTATATCGAACTATTCGGATTACTGTTTGAAAATTAAAAACAAAAATAAAGTGAAAGACATGAGACATTTCAGTTGTACTCTTTTAATCAGTGTTGTAAATAACAATATGCGCTCGTCGGACGGGTAGGGTACCGCCAAGTCATTAATCGAAAATAATCTGTAGATTAGTCGAAAAAATCCATGATGGTTTGATCGTTGTCAACGACTAATCGACCGATTAATCGGTCTAAACAATTGTTTTTACAACACTGCCTTTAACTAAGTTAGATGTTTGTTATAGCTTCGTCCAAAGTTTGTCGGAGTCAATACCGACAAACTTTTGGTGCTATTGCCGTAAATATTCCTGTCGGTAATAGCAATATCATCGGAAATAACAATTTTTATTGGTATATATTCAACAATAGTTACTTTTTATCCTTATAGATTTTACATATAGTGGCATATTCTTGTAGATTATGTGAAGTAACTAGTAAATTATTTAAAAATTAACTAGTCAAAAACAAAATACTACTTGTCAAAATAATTGATATCATCGATAGTAATAATAATATTATTGATATATTAAGAATCAGTCATTGATCGATCTAAGTGATCAAGTAATTCTTTATATGTCAGAGGTAGCAAGTTCAAAATCCGAATTTTTTTTTTTTTTTGAATATTTAAATTTGAAAACTTTGTTCAATTTTCTTATCTTTACAAAGTAGTTGAATGAGTAGACATAAATTTATTTATTATAAATATAGTAATTACTATCATCACTAATGTAATTAATTTGCATTTAATGTGACACACCTTTAGTGCTATTTTCACTGTTTTTTTTTCAAGACAGGCGGAGGGGAGACGGGGTAACAATTCAACAATAATTTCGGTATCAACGGGACTTCGGTAATTAATAATTTGTAAATAAAGTACGTCACTTATATAAAATAGATATCACCTACTTATGAATTATGATCTTATAAAATATTGTCCCACCCAGCCACCCAGGTCAGGTATACCTTTGAATACGGATCTAATTGATATCGGATTTGGTTTTACCTCCAGCGGATCTAATTTTAAATAAAATGCGGTTCAATTTAAGTATCATTCAGATAAGAACGGAATTGTTTTGTTTTTACTTTCCCTTTGTCTCTTTATATCTTCCTTTTTATTACTTCATTGACAATGTAAATGTAGTATTATTAATTTATTATACTAGACTTACTAGTGCGACTCCTACTGCCTTCCCAATATCCTCTGAGGTATCACAGTAGTTCTGTTTAGATTCGTACCGTCCGATCAGAATCTGGGTCAATCCTGTTTTAGATGAAATGCACGGATTATGATCGGACGGTTTGGATCTAAATGGAATTATTCTGTTACCTTATGTGATATGAATTCGTGCCAAATCCCCGCAGACATTATAAGACCAAATCCCGAACCCTTCACCCCCCCCCCCCCCCCTTCTCTCTTGCTCTCTGCTCTTCTAGTCGATTAGGAATATTGAAAAAGCCTAGAAACAATAAAAAGTCGCATTGTTTTTCCATTGGAGCACAAGAAGATGATCATGGTGTGGGTTTTAATCTCTATTTGTTTTCCATTGCAATGTTGGTAGTTTAAGCATTTTTATTGGAAGGAAAACTGTTTCATTTTATTTATTGGATTCATTCTTGTCTTCAATGAGATGTGAAATTTTTGGGGGGTTTTTTCGTGAAATTTTTGCCACTTCGGTTTTTCAATTTTTCTATGTTAGCTATATGTTTTGCTAATTCAGCATTCACTTTTACTCGATTTGATTAATCAGGGAGAAGAACCCAAATGGGAAAAAGAGATGAAGAGGGAAGAAGACAAGAGATGGCCGCCATGGCTGAAGCCATTACTCGCTACCAAGTTCTTCGTGCAATGCAAGGCGCACAGCGATTCGCACAAGAGCGAGTGTAACATGTACTGTCTCGATTGCATCAATGGCGCTCTCTGTTCTCTCTGCCTCTCTCATGACCACCAAGACCACCGCACTATTCAGGTTTCACCATTCATCTCTTTCCTGTACGAAATTACTTTGACTTAATCGTGCACGCCAGGTGTTTGTAGAAACTATCGAGAGATTACTTTGTTCATTTTTCTGTTTTTGCTCTGTTTTTTAATGCTTTTCCAAGATTTTTCTCCTTGCTAGTTAATTGATTGGATTCTGTATTAATTGTTTTTTTTTTTATTACGGTAAGCTACACATTTAATAATTGATTCTGTTGCATCTTTTGCTCAGCAACTGTTTGTAATGACCAGTGATGAATGTTCTTCTTATAAAAGGGAAGAGATGTTATGGTATAATACAATACAATAATCTATATTCAACAGAGATACTATTTATGTACAAAAGGAAATTGATTTCCATTATAATTTTTGATGAATAATGTTTTACAAAACTAAAACTCTTGCATTTGCCTTGCCACTGGAAAAAACTGCTCAGAATCTATTTTTATCAATTGTTTTCTTGCAGTTGTAATTCCAATTTTCATTATATACTAATCTTCACTTTCATAATAGTCATATTTAACAAACTTTTTTTTTTTTTTTTGAAGAATGGTACAGGAGGTTTTTCATCCTACCTTAATTGCCTTTTCAGTAACAAAAATTAAGTACAGGTTTCAAGCACATAAACATGCGCACGCATGCATACTATGCTTTGTCATACTTTATCTCACACTGCATAAATTTCATGAGTTCCTTATCCAGTGCACCTTGTTTCTTATAGACGAAAATAGGCCATTTTTAATGAAGTCTGTTTAATTAGTCTTCTCAGCAAAGCATAACTCATGGTATAAACAACTTGTAATGTTATACCATGCATATTAGTTGCAAATAACATAACTATTCCGGTGTGGTACAGATAAGGAGGTCGTCGTACCATGACGTGATCAGAGCAGGGGAGATACAGAAGGTGTTAGACATAAGCAGGGTGCAGACATATGTCATAAACAGCGCACGGGTGGTATTCCTGAACCCACGGCCCCAGACCCGTCCCCACAAGGCCGGGGCCCTCTCACACTGTTGCCTCGTTTGCTTTCGTTCCCTCCTTGACTCCTTCCATTTCTGCTCTCTTGCTTGCAAGGTTTTTGTTTTTCCTGTACTGTTTAATCGTTGATTTGTTAGATATGACCATCATCAACACTGTTAGTATTATTGTTATTGTCATCATCATCATCATTATTAATTTATTATTAGTGGGGTGGTGGGTAGGTTTCCTGTGGTCTTTTATAATGTTTCTCTCTCTGTTAAACGAGGGAAGGTGTATTTTTGGTGATATTTTAGATGTCATTTTTTTGTGATTTTCTTAGCATCTTGGATGGATTTGCATTTTGTTTTCATGTTTTTAATTTCATTATTCTGGCAATATATATTGGTCAAGAAATCAATATCATAGCAGATAGAAGCCCTTGATTACCTCAATGTATTAGGTAGAGCTTCAACTAATACAAGAATAAATTAAGAGATTTGGGCCCTTCGCATGGTCAGAATTGCATAATAGTTTGACTCAGGCACTTTGAAACTAATTTTGACTTTTCTTTTCTTGAGAAAAGTTGGGGAGAAAAACAAGTTTTGCATGCCTTGTACTGGTTCTCAGCTCATAAGTCATAACTGCATAATTTTTTTGTATGTACTTGATGCAATTATTGGCTGAAATTTGGTGAAATATCTCTGCATTTGTTGTTCCAATTTTTTTATCTCACAAATGGCTTCCCCAAAAAATAACAAATTTATAATGGAATCTGGAGTCAATGACCTCCAAAGTTCTCCTTCAATTTTTTTTAAACAAATTTAGATTTCTGTGTAATTGCAACTTGAATTTAACTATTTAAGGCTATTTATAGTCTTTGCTAAAAAATTTGAAGCACAAAAATTACAACTCAAACAAGTTTTTGATGCACAGATTGCTGGGACCTCAAGTGAGGATCATTACAACAAAAAGGGAAAGAAGGAGAAGATGGATGCATCAGAATCCGATTCGTATGCCGGTTCAAGCCAGGAGAGTGGCAGGAGCACTGTTGTGGAAAGTTTTAACCCGTCGACCCCACCGCCAACAGCTGTCAGTTACCAAACTGGTCCCACAAAACGGCGCAAGGGAGTCCCTCATAGATCCCCTTTTGGTGGCCTCTTGCTAGAGGTTTAGATAGCACTGTGCTTTTATGACAGTTACTACAAGTATAACCTAACAACTAAATATGGTATGAGTTTTATGAAGATATATGGTTTACCTAGTTATGAAAACTTAAATAAGTGACCCAGAATGCTTCTTCTAAGGTCATGAGGGTCTTGGAGTTAGAAATAGAGTCTAAATTTTGTTTGATTGTATAGTTATAGAAATGACAATTAGTAATGGAGGCTGATAAATATTGCACAAGTTTTGTGAATTTTTAATGTTTTGTAGACTTTGTTTGAAATGAATGTAAATATAAGTTTTCAGAAAAGGGGATCCAGTAATTGGTATATATTTCTATGAGGTGTTTGTCTTGCTTTGTACTTTTTATCCCTGTTTTTTTTTTTAGTCTTTTGACTATACCAGAAACAAACACGCATCTGATTGTCTCGCCATTTCACCTTCATTTATTTATATGAAACTATTGGAAGTTTGACACAAATTAATAAACGTAGGTAAGCATGAATAGGATTATGGTTTAAACACAGGAAGTTGGGGACGAATGAAAATGTGCATGATTGCAACGTGTCATGAATCCTTAACTTGAATATCAATGCGGCGTCACATTTGAGATTAGGGGTGTTCATCGGGGCCGGTTTATTTGGTTTTTAACCGAACCAAAATAGTTTGGTTCAAACGGTTCGGTTTTTTCGGTTTAATTGGTTCGGTTCGGTTCAATTTTTGATATAGATCGGTTTCTTTAATATGGTTCGGTTTATAATATCTAAAAACCGTAATAACCGAACCGACCGATTTCTTTAACATGGGTATTAATCTTTACAATGAATTTAATCTTTACAGTGGTACATGGGTATTAATCTTTACAGTGTGGTACATGGGTGGTTTCAACTTGTGAATTTAATCTTTACAGTGTGGTACATGGGTGGTATAGTGGTACAATGTTTCACATTATTGCTGAATTTATTATTTACAGTGTATTAATCTCAACTTGTGAGTTGTAAATGCCTTGTTTTATAATAATCTCAACTAACAATGGTTTGTTCAGTTTAACCGAACAAACCAAAATTTACTTTGGTTCGGTTTTAATCGGTTGCTATGTTTACTTTGGTCGGTTCGGTTCTATTTTTGAAAACCGAAATAAACTTTGGTTTGCCTATTTTATTTCGGTTTTAACCGAACCGAACCGATGAACACCCCTATTTGAGATTTGACTTAGAATCAGCTCTTGACCATTAGGATTTTTTTTTTTTTTTTAAATTACCAGTCTTTGAATTTGCTAACAACTGATTTGTTCAATTCAATTTCGGTACGTTTATTGGGCACATAATCGATATATAATCGATGTTATTCTTTGACTTGTAACCGCTTTCTATAATGTAATTTACCAAAAAAGAGAGAGGAAGAACCGCTTTCTATAATGTAATTTACCAAAAAAAAGAGAGGAAGGCTTGCAGAATAGAACTAATCATAAGCTATCATCACAGCATGACACCTGTACCAATTGTAGAACTGGGAAATTCCAGATTTACTGTTGCACAGGTCATGAATAAAGAATAAAGAATGATGTGGCATCCCTCCAGTAACAGGAAATGGAGAGGAGGAAGAAAGTGTCTACATACTATATAGGTAGACAACTTGGTTGACCCGTTCCTTGAAAATCGGGTTCATAATGCTGCCACCTCATAAATCCCGGATCCCATTTTTTTTAATTAGAAATTCAAAAAAACGTAAACAAAATGGTTGTTTGTTTGTCGATGAAATAAAAGGACTTTCTATTGGAGTATCTAGTAGTCTAGTAGATGGAATCAAATTTTGTTGCTTTCATTATTGTTATTAATTAGAGGGATTATAGTTATTAATTAGTTGCTTTCATTATTGTTCTATGTGGGTAACTTAGTGGTTTTAGCTTTGAGTAATGCAAACTTCTGGGTTGATTGTCAGCCTTTTTTTACAAAAAAATACAAAGAAAAAAAAATTAGGATTGACTTAATGATTTGATTTCAGTAATTTTCGAAATTTATAGCATGCATTAATCATAGAATATTCGACAAGTACTATGACTTAAACATTCATTCAATTTGATTGAGAACATCTCAATTATCGAAAACAGAATGGATAATATATGATATGTATTAGATCCGTATTCGAAAAATTAAATATGGATATCCGATATTCAAATATCCGTGTGGATACGGATATCGATATGATTTTACGTTTCAATTATCCGTATCCAAATAGTAGATATATACATTAATATTTTTTTATTATAAAAAGTGGATTTCTCCACTCATATAGTTTAATATATATTATGAAAATTATATTACTCATCATTATAATAAGATAAATATTATAAACTTTAGTATTTTTTAATAATATTTATGTATTTTTTTAATATATATTCGATCCGTATCCGTATTTGAAAAATAAAAAAACGAATATGGATATGGATATGGATATGATTTTACCGCTATCAGCTCCGTATCTAATCGGTTTTCAGCCCTAAATCCTTCTCTTATTTATTCAATTAATGAGAAAATTAAAAAGATTAACAAAGACACTATCAAAATTATAGATTTCCTATACAATATGCAACACACATGCATCAGCAAGACATCACCTTGAGCCTTGAGGGTCCCTTCTGTTTCCATAAATGAAGGATAGGTATTGCACGTCTGATATATTATATATATAGTCATATAGATGGATCATTATCTCTCCCTTATTTCTGAAAACAAAATTGTGCCCTGACTTCAGAGAAACTCTAATTACGATACACTAACTTCAGATTTTGGCAGCATGTCAAATGACTTTGTTACCATGATGCACTCATAATAATGGTGAAATGTCTCTGTGTTTTATTATATGGATGTGATGTGATAGTAAGATAATGAAATAAAAAAGCTGATGTGTACTTGGGGATTAGTTCTAGTTTTAAATATTGATTTGAGGCATGTTCTAGTGAAATCCTGAAATTTATCGTGAATAGTGATCTTATTTAAAAATATATTTTAATAAAAAAGTTCAAATGCCTTCATGTTTAAGTGTATCCATTATCTTAATTCTTAAAATTTTAGACGTAAGAATCAAAATAAAATCGTTATTTATGATCTATATTATTATTTATACCCATATAAAAGTTTACGATATTTCAACTTTATTTTAATTGGTTCAAGAACTTGTAAATATACTGATGTGGATAATTTCCTGACAATAATTTTATAACTTATTGATTAGTATAAAAATAATATAAAAAATGCCTCAAAGAGTAGAGTGCCAATCTAAATATTATAGCTTACATATTTATTTTGACACAAATTTTAAAATTTTTTGTCATAAAAGAATAAAAAATAAAGACATGGAGAATAAACAATTGAAAATATATGATAAAAATTTGCGTGGAAGTTATAGCTGTAAATCACATCCTATCCTATCCTATTACAGACATAAAACTTAAGTTTTCAATTATACATAAAATATGCTTAGAAATACCAATAGTCGTAGTTATTGTACAAGATGATAAAATAAATTAATAGCACGTAGAACTGAATATAAGATACATATTTCATCATTTTCCTCATCAATTTTACTTAAATTTTTTTATTTTTTTTATTAAAATCAGTGACGGAGCCACATTGTGACTAGAAGATGGATGCTTGTAATCCTAAGTCCATAAAAGTTACAGAAATAATTGTTATTATGCTTTCTAAGAAAAATTGAACAAATATCCTGGTCATTTAATTAAAGTAAGTGTAAGTTTATATTGTTCTGAATTTTTTGCCCAAATACGGTATTTTCTAGCTTTGTCACCACAAAAGCAAAATAAAAAAATAAAAAATTATAATTAATAATTGAATTCTGTTATTGATGTACAGTTGATTCGTGCTACAGTTCATAAGTTGATTAATGTATTCTCAAATATTAAGTCTCGTGGTTCTTTTTTTCTTAATCATACTGAAATATGTAGCATTATTGGTATTATATAGATAAATATTGAAGATGCAAATTAATATGACTTCATAATTAAAAAAATATGGTCCTCTATATTGTTGACTCTCTGGCCTAGATACGATTTATGCTTCTACTGTGATAATTAAATTGATATAACATCTAATATAATATTAAAACATGATTGTTGATTTGTTTCATTCTTAAATATTTTGAAGCATTTATGAAACGCATTTAAAATTTGTTGGCCCCTTGATTTGAAAACATGGACCTGGTTGGAAAGACTTAAAATGATGAGAACAAATTAGTTTAAAAGAGCGTTAATTTGGATACAAATACTATTATTTTTCATGCATGTATTATATATGTATTATGCTTTCATTTTTGTAATCTTAATAACAAATATAAAATCGATACAAGTAATCTATATTGCTTTCTCTATACATATTATAAGTAAGAACTTTTCGACTTTATTTTCATATTAATCAAAACTTTGAAAAATCAATTAATGTTCATAAATTATTTACATTAGTGTAGTTTTGCGAGTTCTTGTTGTCATTTAAAACAAAGTCAATATATTGTAAATTTTTACATATGTATAAATAAAATAATATAAATCATATTTGATGATTTTTAATATTAATTTTTTTTAATTTGAATTATAAATATTTTAGATCCTTCTAGTTCTCATGTTTATTCTACTAAGACAAAGTAATTTTTGACTGCCACGGCAGATCCATTCACACTTGCATGTTTCCCGGTAAGATATAATATGGGGGGGGGGGGGGGGGGGGGGGGGGGGGTGTGTGTGTGTGCTGCCTATAGGCCAATAGCCTAAACGCACCCATAATGTACCCATTAATAGCACCCATAATCCAGACCCATTGGTTCGGTCCATGGTCCGACCGGTCCGGTCCGGTCTGTACGGGTTTGTCTGTTTCATTTTTTTTTTTCCAGTGAGCAGTTTCAATTTTTGACCAGATTCAAAATTTAATTTAGAGAAAATAACTACATGAATTTTTGTGTTATTTATATCAAATTAAAGATATGGAAGTCTAGTTTTCAGATAACATAATTTTTCTATACAAAAATATTACAGATTTGTACAGTTTTAACGATTAATTGACAGGGGTCAGAATAGCTTGAAATTCCAGTGAGTAGTTCCAATTTTTGACCAGATTTAAAATTCGATTTAGATAAAATGGCTACATGGATTTTTGTGTTATTTATATCAAATTAAAGGTATGGAAGTCTAGTTTTCAGATAACATAATTTCTCTATACAAAAATATTACATATTTATACAATTTTAATGATTAATTGACAGAGGTCAGAATAGCTTGAAATTCCAGTGAGCAGTCCTAATTTTTTATCATATTCAAAATTCTATTTAGATAAAATGGCTACATAGATTTTTATGTTCTTTATATCAAATTAAAGGTATTGAAGTCTAGTTTTCAGATAACATAATTCTATATAAAAAATATTACATATTTGTACAGTTTTAACGATTAATTGACAGAGGTCAGAATAGATTGAAATTCCAGTGAGCAGTCCCAGTTTTTGACCATATTCAAATTTCAATTTAGAGAAATGGCTACATGGATTTTTTTGTTAGTAATGTTCCTTTAAAATAAATAATTTAAAAGAGTAATTTAAATGTTTAAAAAATTGCTGAAAATATTAAAAGAGTTTAGAAATTTATACCGACACAAATTGTACATCAATTAATTGAACAAAAATTAATATGCAAAAATTTTAAAATAAATATTTTCTACTTTTTTACATCTTATATGGCCAAATAATACTTATAAATATCAATTTTATATAATTTCATCGCTATTTGCCTCTTAAAAATGAGCCAATAATTTCGGACCGTTCATTTTTACATTATCAATCAACGGTCGATCTGCAATGAAATGATTCCAAATTTGTTTTAAAATGATCAAGAGAAAACTCTGAACATAAAAAACACAAAATTTCTCGAGTTTGGTTATGTCTAAACTTCGATCCAACGTGAAGTGTTTATAGCCCTTTGATGTTTCAATATTCCGATAACCGGATGGATAGGTAAATGAATATAAAATTTGATCAAAATTTTCTAGAATAAAATAAATATAATGCTATTTAATTTCAACGGTTCCGATCGACCAACGGACGACATATTTACGTTTGCCTTCACCGACTCACAGAACTAGAGTTTATGACTCATATCCTACATGCATGAACATGAAACATAAACTCTTGTTTTGTGAGTTCATGAAGATGAACGGGAATATATCGCCCGTTGGTCGATCAAAACCATTGAAGTTAAAGAACATATCAATTGCTTTATTGTAACAAAGTTTGATGAAATTTTATTATCATTTACCTATCCATCCGGTTGCCGAAATATTGAAACATCGAAGGGCTATAAACACTTCACGTTGGATCAAAGTTTAGACATAACCAAACTCGAGAAATTTTGTGTTTTTTTATGTTCAGAGTTTTGTCTTGATCATTTTTAAACAAATTTGGAATCATTTAATTACAGATCGATCGTTGATTGATAACGTAAAAATGAATGGTCTGAAATTATTGGCTCAATTTTACGAGACAAATAACGATAAAATTATATAAAATTGACATTTATAAGTATTATTTGGCCATAGAAGTTGTAAAAAATTAGAAAATAGTTATTTGGATTTTTTTCATATTGTTTTGTGGTACATGCATGATGCATTACATAAATATGTTAGATCGACCGGTTGTGTTAATTCGAATTTATAGTAATTTAAATTTGAAATTGGAATTTATTTTGTAATATGTTAGATTTATTTTTTATATGTTAGATTTATTTTTAAACATGTTAGATTTATTTTTATGTTATATTTATAGAGTAATTTAAAATTCAAATTGAATGTTAGATTTCATTTATGCTAGATTTATTTTTAAATTCAGATTTTTAAATTCAAATTGAATGTTAGATTTAGTTTATGTTAGATTTCATTTATGCTAGATTTATTTTTAAATTCGGATTTTAAAATTCAAATTGAATGTTAGATTTATTTTTATTAATTGAATAATGCCACCTTTCAAGCTATTCTGACCTCTGTCAATTAATCGTTAAAATTATGCAAATCTGTAATATTTTTGTATAGAGAAATTATATTATCTGGAAACTAGACTTCCATACCATTATTTTTATATAAAGAACAAAAAAAATCCATGTAGTTATTTTCTCTAAATCAAATTTTGAATATGGTCAAAAACTGAGACTGCTCACTGGAATTTCAAGCTATTATGATCTCTATCAATTAATAGTTAAAACTGTACAAATCTGTAATATTTTTGTATAGAGAAATTATTTTATCTGAAAACTAGACTTCCATACCTTTAATTTGATATAAATAACACAAAAATTCATGTAGAAATTTTTTCTAAATCGAATTTTGAATCTGGTCAAAAACTGGGACGGCTCACTAGAAAAACAAAAATGGACCAGACCAAATCAAAAACGGATTTGGACGGGTGAGGTCTGGATGGGGGGGGGGGTGGGTTTGGTCCGGGTCCGGTTCGGGTTAGAGGGGGTTAGTCCGGTTCCGATCCGGGTAGGGGGGGGGTTTGGTCTGGATCCGGTACGGATTAGAGGGAGTTAGTCCGGTCCGGATCCGTACCACGGGTGTTCTAGTCCGGTCGTGGACCGGACGGTTCTTTTCAAAACACTACCATAATGTACCATTAATCGTTCCCTTTTGCTTTGTTTCTTCTCTGCATCCCCTGTTTTGCTTTTTTACTTCTAATCCCTTAAAAGCCGGCTTTTATAGAAATGTCGTACTCGTTTTATCTTTCATAAGATTCACACTATTTTATCTAACGAATCAATAAAGTCAAACGAGTCAAGCATGAGTATAGTCAGGAATTAGTCTGGAAATAGAAAAAAAATTCAGTGTAGACAAAAATTGGGAGCCCAGTGTAGCTCAGAATTGAACGAGACATAATTTTATAATTATTTTGATTATTAAGTATATTTTCAAAAATAAGTATATTTTGAAAAAAAGAATTAGATATAGACAAAATTTTATATTTTTTTTTTTTGAAGCATATGTATATTTTTATAATTATTTGAAAAAAAAAACATAAAAATGGACATTTGACTCCACCCTGCCTAAAAAGATAAGTTGCATACAAAAGTAAGGGATCTGCTCTCATTATGTGTGCGGATTTAATTACTATCGGGTTTGTAAAACCATACCGGTAATTAAGCCGATTCGCTACCAGCCTACCAGCCGACATTTTTATTAATATCCAAAGTTTAATACAAATTATTAATTATGCCCAGACTTTCAAACTTTCGCTAAAAATACCCAAACCGGCCATTTTCTGGCCGGTTTACTCTTTTTTTTTTTTTTTAAGACTATGAATAGCAAAATAGTAAAATCTAACACTAAAAATTGAAATTTTTTGTTTAAATTTTTTGTTAGATTATTTCTTGTGATTTATAATTACCATATTTATACTAAAATACACTGGATTACTGGAAATTATGTTGAATTACACTATATTACAATAAATTATGTTGAATTACACTAAATTACAATAACTTCGCTAATTACGCAAAATTACGCTAAAGTAGACCGATTATGTGCCATCTTTCATGAATCATAAAAAATAGTAAAAAAATTCCGAAAAATAGTAAAAACTGGTATTCTACAAAGTTCATTATGTAACTAATTTACTGAGCTACTTGGATTGAATAATAGAAACGAAAATCTTAATCGGAAACTTCAACTCAAGTTTTGAGGCTCTTCCCTTAGTTTTTTGGTGATTCTGAATTTCGGAATCCGGCATTGCTAGCACGGACGCATGCGTCTTTTCGCAAGCTTTCTGAAAAGTGGTCATTTGCTGAAATCGGACACTCGAGCGCCGTTTTATGACCGTTTGAAGTTTCACCGTCGTTTTTCCCCTTTTCAGTGAAGATATCGTCCCTATTCATATGTAATTTAGCATAATTTACTGTATTTTACCGTAATGTAATGTAATTTAGTGAATACAGTAATTTACTGTAATTTCAAATCTGCAAAAAATTTTTTTTTCGAATTTCGAATCTGCAACTTTCTATACGGAGATCATTGCCTCCACTAGATCAAAGATTCATTCTGAATAAACATGATTGTTGTTTGTCGGTAATCTATTTATTTTATTTGTATTATCAGTATAAGTAATAAAACATTATGTTAACTTATTGAATAAGAAATTAAGGATACATGTAAGAAAAACTATTGTTAACTTATTGAATAAAGTTATGTATGTGATTTATTTTATAGTTATTATATTATAGGGTAATTGATAAATATAAAGTATATATGATAATATTTATATTTGTACATATAATTATATAATATTTATTATTATGACAACAAGATCTATATAATATTTTATATAATTTTCTCATTAGAATTCTAATTGAGGAGGAATCTAGGTACAACAATTTTGAGTTACAACAAAGTTACCACAACCATTTTTTACATTTTCAAAGTCCAAATCGTCGATCCAAACCGTTCAACATGATCTTCACAATAAAATGTACTTGCAGATCAAATTTTACATTTTTTTTGAATTTTTTTACTATTTATTAAGTATTTTACAAAAACTAGTCAAATTCAGACCATTGAATTTTGTACCCACCTTAATAAATAGTAAAAAAATTCAAAAAAATGTAAAGTTTGATCTGGAAGCACATTTTATTGTGGAGATCATGTTGAATGGTTTGGATCGACGATTTGGACTTTGAAAATACAGTAAAATACAATAAAATACAGTAATTCAGTGTATTTAGTATAAATATGGTAATTATAAATCACAAGAAATAATCTAACAAAAAATTTAAAGAAAAAATTTCAATTTTTAGTGTTAGATTTTACTATTTTGCTAGTCTTTAAAAAAAAAAAAAGAGTAAAACGGCCAGAAAATGGCCGGTTTAGGAGGGGAGTAAACCGGCCATTTTCTAGCCGGTTTGGGCATTTTTAGCGAAAGTTTGAAAGTCTGGACATAATTAATAATTTGTATTAAGCTTTGGATATTAATAAAAATGTCGGGCCTACCAGAGACAGTTGGTGTAAGGTGGCTCACCAAACATAACCTATATAATATAAATTAGTATTTCGTAATGTACCTTGCTTTTTAGTTTACATACAAATTTTCTATGGCTTGCAACTAATAACAGGA
The DNA here is from genome assembly GCA_028015225.1 of Carex myosuroides. Classification (NCBI taxonomy): domain Eukaryota; kingdom Viridiplantae; phylum Streptophyta; class Magnoliopsida; order Poales; family Cyperaceae; genus Carex; species Carex myosuroides. The sequence continues at coordinate 320,437 of CM051489.1, read as the reverse complement.
TACTTTTTAGAGATATTAATAAATAAAAAAACTAGTTTTTGGTGTAGTGATTAGTGAATAATTATAAGATCAACGTTAACGCTTTCCTCATATGAGGTCGTAGATTCAAAATTCTAGTGAAAAATCCGTGAATATTTATAGTTAGAAGGCTTGGTTCTCATTTTTATTTAAAAAAAAAGCTTAATAAATAAAATATTAAATTCAATGAATTTGGATTTCTTTTTAGAAAGAATAAAGATTTTATCAACCGCAATTGTTGTGTAATAATAGATTTTCAAGTAAAACCTGTAGAAGAAAGATAAAAATGGTAGTCTGGTAGACCCAAGAGCTCAGAGTCCCAAGTCAAAACAGAAAAACACTTTTAGAAATCCCAAGTGAACAAAAATGATAGAGAATTAGAGATATAAGATTGAAAATATTAGTTAGTGTACATTATAGAAAATAGTTATAAATATAAGGATGGCAGGAATGAGATAATTAGTGGAGATTTTTTGAAATATATTATATAATAGTCTATAAATAAATCCCATGTAATTATAATCGATACACAAGATTAATACAATATTCTGTACTCTCTTTATTTCCTAAAAAAGATAAAACTATTAACAAAGAAAACATATATAAGAAAACATCAATGAATTAATTAATGGTCTGTCATCAGGGGCGGACCTAAATGAAGCCCGGGAGGCAAGGCAACTGTTCTCTTCTAGTATCCGATTAACTAATAAATTTGAATCCGATTAGTTATTTTTTGTCCTGTGACGAAAATTGTGAATCCGCCCATGTCTGTCATTGTGAGTAAACTTCACTTCAAGTGGAGCGTGTCCTCTGAAAATTTTGCAAGGTTTACTCCATATATATTACAAACTGTGTCATATGAGCAATATCTCCCAAGCTTACTGTCTTGCTCATTCTTTGATCGACAACCAATTAATAATATTTCATTGTCAGATTTGAAATCGATGGCTCAGATCAAACTATAATCCACAATCCACATGACATCACGATTCTGTGATTTTGGCTAGCTAGGTCTACTTAGGAAGCAGCACGTTTCTGCAAATGCAAATGAATTCGCTAGTAGAATAGGCAGGTAAAACATAAACATGCTGTGCAATTAAATTAATTGCAACAGAGAAGGTGATGTTAATTAGTATGTTACAGATGTTCCCTTTGGTCTCTTTTACTTGCGTTGCTCCATTCTTTTTCTGTTGTTGAGTTAGATAACATATCTGAAAGCAACGCAGAATTAGATAAATACGGAACTGGTCCATTGATTCACAAACTCAGAATTGATTGGAAAAGTATAGAACAGCGCAAGGTTGTTGGATTGGCTTAGTTATCCCAACCTAATCCGACCCAAGAGATTGGATTAGGAATAAGAGGCGGTCCAATGACCATCAGATCAAATTTGGCCCGATGTCAAGTATGCACAACTGTTGATGTAATTTGGATGGCTCCGATCAGACATCGGAACCCCCCCCCCCCCCCCCCCCCCCCCCCCCCTCCATTGGATTAATGAGTTAAACCTTGCATCGTCCTCTATGTGACATTGAATGTTGTCAATATAAGATCATGAATTAAGGCCCAGAGGTTAATTGGGTCATTTAAGCCCATACAATACTTTCAATATTCAATATTCAAGGTAATTTAATCAGCATAATAAATAGACTATATATTAACGATATAAAATAAATGAAGTTTTGTATGTTGAGAAAATAATATTAAAATAATGAAGCTTAATTTTGAGCTCTAGTTCATGCAAAATAATATCACGACACTTGAAAAATTTAGCAGTTTGGCGTGACAATGAGAATAGGCCGATGAGGCCCAAGGAAAGGTCTTTTTGGGGGAAAACAAGTGGCGACCGTGTGAATTAGGGACCGAGTTCTCAAATTTTTAAAAAAAAATCTGCATATACGCTAAGACTGTCCTTCTTCAGGAATCAGGGCCGTTGCTTTTTAGGTACGTTATTAAACTAACTGACGATAATTCCACAAATTCAATATAGATTAGGATTTAATCGAATTAGGAATTATATTGAGATATTTTGTATGAGAACATTATTTTTCTGGGGTGCAAATGGAGAGAGGAAATAAAAAACTCTCTTTAATTTTTGATACAAAACAGAGAAGGGATCTACTCCCTGTACTCCCTCTCCCTGTGTGAGAGAGCAAGAGAGAGAGAGAGAGAGAGAGAGAGAGAGAGTATTAAAAATAGAAACGGTAATCAGGATTAATATGTATCCATATTAAGCGCCTTTTCATTCATTTATACTAATTAATTTGTGAAACCGGTAAGGTAAGGAATCAAATAATACAAAGGAAACGTAATATTCAGTAAATGTAGATTACTTAGTTAGATCTTCAAGCTTGTAAATATAGCAAATGATGATTAAATTATGAGTTTTCTAATCGTAGGTTTCAACAAATTCTTATACAGACAAGTACACGTACATTATGGTATGAAGAAATCAAGAAATACACCATGCACTAAAACCAAGGTCTTTAGCAGTTATTGAAATATTAAGGAAAAAAATAAATCTTTTTTATAAATATATGAAAAGCTTGTCTCTTGATATTATATTCCGCTTTCATTCGTTTAGCTTCCTCCAATATTTTATAAAATATTTATTTCAAACTTCTTATGTTTTATTAAATGTTAACTATGTTTTTCCCATAATTTTGATTGGCATTTTCTTTTAAACAAATTTGAGTCACTTGTTATTAATTTATAATGCGAGTCTCACGTTTTAAGCATGTTTAAACTACCAAACTCACAAGTTTTTTTTTTATTAGCAAATTTCCCATAATCTTTAACTACAAATCTCTAGCTTAATCACTCCTACTATAATTTATTATAAGACACCTAACAATATTAGAGCTACAAATATGTGCCCGCCCTAATATTTAAAAGAGTAATTATATTTTTCTCCATCTATCCATCCCAATTTCATCCCCAACTAATTAACTTCCTCTTCTAACTATAATTTCAAATTCTAACTATCTAATGGTCCCTACAAATTAATTATCCAATTTTCTCCCTTTATTTCTTTCCTCTCTCCCTCCCTCTCCCACCTCCGCCTCCGCCTTCCACCTCTGCCTCCACCCTCCGCCTCTCCCTCTCCGCCTCTCCCACCTCTCCCTCTCCGCCTCCGCCTCCCTCTCCCACCTCTCCCTCTCAGTCTCCGCCTCCCTCTCCCACCTCTCCCTCTCCGCCTCCGCCTCCCTCTTTCATCTCTCCCTCCTCCACCTCCCTCTTCCATCTCTGCCTCCGCCTTCCTCCGCCTCTCCCACCTCTGCCTCCGTCTCCCATCTCCATGAACTATTTACACTTACACGATGAGGATGAATAGTTGCTCGATGAAGGATAAATACTTGCATGACGAGGTATGAATACTTGTGCAACGGACAACTCGAAAGTATGTCATCATGTATCTCATTTGAAAGAGAAAATTGCGTAGAAGACGTTGGTGGTTTTAGATTTGCAAAATTTCTCACAGATCGTCAGAAATATTGGTTAGATTGAACAGAGAAAAAAAAATCACCTTTAAAAACGTGTAGAAGATGGGTAAGTGATGTGTACGTCCAGTTTTTTTTTAAAATACTTGATATCTTAGGTGTGAATACTTGATTTATTATAGATGAATATTTGATTTATTATATGTGAATACTTGCGCGCTCTTGTAAAATTAATCGAGGTATGCACATATGCTTGTAATACTCTTGATACATGAACTATTTACACTTACACGATGAGGATGAATACTTGCTCGATGAGGGATGAATACTTGCATGACGATGTGTGAATACTTGTGCAACGGACAACTCGAAAGTATGTCGTTATGGATCTCATTTGAAAGAGAAAATTGTGTAGAAGACGTTGGTGGTTTTAGATTTGCAAAATTCCTCACAGATCGTTAGAAATATTGGTTAGATTGAACGGAGAAAAAAAACCACCTCTAAAAACGTGTAAAAGATGGGTGAGTGATGTGTCCAGTTTTTTTTAAATACTTGATATCTTAAGTGTGAATACTTGATGTATTATAGATGAATACTTGATTTATTATATGTGAATACTTGTGTGCTCTTGTAAAATTAATCGAGGTATGACATATGCTTGTAATACTCTTGATACATGAACTATTTACACTTACACGATGATGATGAATACTTGTTCGGTGAGGGATGAATACTTGCATGACGATGTGTGAATACTTGTGCAACGGACAACTCGAAAGTATGTCGTCATGGATCTCATTTGAAAGAGAAAATTGTGTAGAAGACGTTGGTGGTTTTAGATTTGCAAAATTTCTCACAGATCGTCAGAAATATTGGTTAGATTGAACGGAGAAAAAAAAAACCACCTCTAAAAACGTGTAAAAGATGGGTGAATGATGTGTCCAGTTTTTTTTTTTTAATACTTGATATCTTAGGTGTGAATACTTGATGTATTATAGATGAATACTTGATTTATTATATGTTCTACTTGCTCGCGTCAGTTGTAAAATATTTCAGATATTAGGCGGTTCCCAAATAGTAAGTGGCCCCCCTAAGTAGTTAGTAGTTATTAAAGTAGTTATTGACTGGGGGATGAAACGGGGGATGGATTCCGGGGGATAGCTAGGCTCTCCCTTTTTAAAAAAGATTAGCTAATCATTTATTTGATTTGAAGCAATCGTAACGATATAATAAATTATTTGGTTTATTTGCAAAGGAAAATAAGGCAACATCATTCTTTTTTCATATCCAATAAAAAAATAAGTTATGTATCAGAATTTTATTTTTGAAATTCAATAACCTTAAAAAATATATTTTCGACTACTAACTAAAATAATAATAAAGTATCACAGTTCAAATTAAGTCCCGAAATTTTTATTTATAACATTTTCACAAAATAAATTAATAAAATAACCATCGTTTCTGGTCAATTCTAAATCTAACACGGCCGCAGAATGCCAGAGCGGACCCCCATATGGGTCCGCAGAATGCCGGAGCGGACCCGGGTGACCCGGGTCCGCACTATGCCGGAGCGGCCCCTGTTTTTTTTTGTTTTTTTAATCTGATTCTGAAGTTGATTATGATTTTGTTTTGGAAATTTTTATCAAAAATTAAAGTTCATACTGTCGTTTTATCTGAAATTGTTTGAAATGTCGTTTAATCTGATAGCATTATGTTTGAAATGTCGTTTAATCTGAAATTGTTGTTCGTCGTTTGTTTGATCAAAAGAAACATTACAATAGAAAGCCATATAAAGAAGCATACAATAGAATAATGCTAATGTTATCGGAAATTACAAATACGTCTAATTAACCGAAAATAAACAACATTTCTACGAGTACAATTAAAAAAGCAACATTAACTCTCAATCTCGTGCAGCTCGAGCAGCTCTGTTTTGTCTTTCTTGTGTATCTCGGCCGGCTTGGTGTCCTCTTCTCCTATTATGTAGAACGTCCATCCACATCGGAATTCTGTCGTGCTGTCTTCTGCCCACAACAATATTTTTTTTCTCTGGAACAAGGACCGGGCCATCGTGTTGAGGCCATTCCGACTGATTTCCATAGACATGCCATTGTGCGCTCCATGTGTTGATAAGTGTATGGATGTGATAGTAGTGACTTACAAATACGCCAGGGTCGATGCCTCGGAGACGACACACGGACAGAACATGAGAGCACGGTATTCTCTCCAATTGAGGCTTCTGGCACGTGCAAGTTACCGTGTGATCATCCCCGATTATCGCCGTGTATTTGTAATTGGCCTTGGTAAACCGACCAGAATCGTCAGGTATGAAAGCGTGAACTCTCTCCTGTGTGGAGGTTACCTCGAACTCGTTGTTGTTTCCAAAGCCCCCCAGCGTCTTCATTTTATCGGACCTCTCGAATCGTTTGTTGATCAGCTACGAAAAATTAAAAAATAATGAAGAAAGAACTACAAATAAAAGTACCTGATGCACACGACACGAGAATTGTTGACCTTGACTGACTTCCCATTCTGCTTTGGCCCTCCTTTGCGCAAACCATGTCATACATTTGTAAAATGTGTCTTCAATTATTGCTGCAACCGGTAGCCTACGAGAGGACTTGAAGACCTTATTAAGCGATTCGGACCCGTTTGTAGTCATGATGCCCCAACGGTAACCACCGTCCAGTGCTTGGAATATCTTCCATGGTTTGGGGCACTCGTTCTCATCTTGATCCAAATATTTACCCACCCCGTCCAGCCAATTGAGGGCAATGTCACATGCCTGCCCCATTGCTTGCATTCCTTGCTCGTACCTCCTCATTTTCCTCTTAGCCACACATATTCTAAAAAAACGGATTGCCTTATCACTGCAACCGTTCTTCTTCATGTTCTCGGCTATGTGAGTAGCACAAAGACGGTGAACACATTGATCCTCATCCTCCTCGTTCCACCCCATATCATCTTGTCTGAACACATTTTTGATACCCTTTCCCCTATCAGTGATGACACACATGAATCTGGAGCGGATTACATTACGGCGCAACCATTTCATGAACCATGCACAATCGTCATAACTCTCTGATTCTACCAGTGAAAAAGCCAACGGGAGGAGCTGATTTTCAGCATCGTACCCGGTTGCAATCAACAGCTTGCCTATGGTTAAAACCCATTTTTGTAAGAGCCGAAATCAACTAAAATAAATAAAGTGAAAACAACCAAATTAGTTACCTTTATACCGGCCTGACAGGAAACATGCATCAACTGTGATGACCGGTCTGATATGTTGAAAAGCAGCTATGCACGGTCCAAATGCCCAAGCCGCCCTATGAAAATACCTCCATGGTCCAGGTTCACCAGTGGGATATGAGGTCACCTCAAACAATGTTTCTGTCAAAAAATTTAAAAAAATAAGTTCAATTTTTGATTGAGAATGAAATGACATAAAAATTGAAGGAACAATGTAGTACCTGAGTTGCTTCTTTTGATTGCCTCCAACAATGGAACTACAAGAGCGTATGACCTCTCCCAACTGCCAAATTGACGGGCTATTGCCAACTCACGGCCACGCCATAGTTTGTTGTACGCCGGTATCTGACCGTTGTACCTTTCAGCAACAGCAATTCGGACAGCCTGAATACTCAAGTCGACATCGTTCCTCATGTGAGCGGATATACACTCGGCAACCATAGCAGCTGACAACTGGACGTGATCTGTTCTTGTCGCATCCGCGTGGCATGAATGTTGTGTTGGGCACTTGGAGACACGCCATTGTGTTCCATAACCGGTGGCCCTTGCGAGTATGTACCACCCACAGTAACTGTCCTTGCACTTGAACCTCATTCTTGTGCGGTCACTGTGCGTAGGTTTTACCTCTTTGTTGCAAAGGATGTGAAACCTGGCAATTGCGCTCTTCATTTCCTCTTTTGAGTCATATGTTTGTCCCTCGGACAATTCATTCTCATACTCTGCCCTACTTCCAAACAAACCCGAATTGGCTTCCATAAACCCTGATGTGTCGTTGAAAGCATTAATCGGGTGTTGAAACCCGCGATCCATTATCCGAAACCCGCGATCCATCTTGAATTTCTTTGATAGTCCGAGCACAGGCCCGGTATCTTCCTGGTCAGAATAATCGCTCATACCCTCAGGATCAACAGGACCCCAATTTTCCTCTGCCTCTAGTATTTCCGGATCCACTTCTTCATCGGATTCATCCGGATCACAAGTTTGACCCCAATGAGCGGTCCGACTAGATGAAGGCTGGTCCCTCTGAACTGGGGCCCGACGGGAGGGTCGGTCCCTCTGAACTGGGGCCCGACTACTGGACGGTTGGTCAATTTGGACAGGGGACGGACTAGAGCCGGATGAGTTACCCCGACTACGACCCTGGATTAACCTCATAACTGGGTTCGAACGCCGGGCTCTGGTAACCTCCACATATAGGTCAATTATCTTGTATGCACCCCCAGAAAAACTCATGGTTTGGTTGTACAATACTTGCCAGACTCCCTCATTCTGAACTGGAAATAGTTGGAACCAGGTTTGTGCCGAATTAGTCGGCATGCTAATTTTGGCATCAATTTTGAGGTCATACTGACCCTGATCCAACCCCAAATTCTGACTTATACTTGATTTAAGTCCCAAATAATCAGTACCCGGCAATACCGGGATCACAGTAACAGGTCCAATACTATAGTAAACCCCGTTAGGACCTGTTAAAACATCCCCACCAGTGTAGATGGATACCATAAGAGCCATTTTTCCAATTCAATACAGAAAAAACCTACAATTAAAAATTAACTAAATTAATTATTCTAAATTAATTATTCTAAATTAATTATTCTAATTAAATTATTGCTAATTTAATTATTGCTAAATTAATTATTCTAATTAAATTATTAATCTACTGAAATAAAAATAAAAATTTAAAAGAAGAGAGAAAAAACTTACAGATTAGAGAGCTAACTCAGGAGAGAGAAGGTGTGAGAGTGTGGAATGAAATTTCTCTGTCATTTTCGGGATATAAAGAACAGGGTCCGCTCCGGCATAGTGCGGACCCGGGTCCGCTCCGGCATTCTGCGGACCCATATGGGGGTCCGCTTCGGCATTCTGCGGCCTCCCTCATATGGGTCCGCTCCGGCATTCTGCGGCCGTGTTAGATTTACAATTGACCAGAAACGATGGTTATTTTATTAATTTATTTTGTGAAAATGTTATAAATAAAAATTTCGGAATTAAGTCATACCGACCATTCCAATAAACTCAAAAGCTAAAAGAAAAGCACATATTTTTTTCATTAAGCATACAGAGTGTTAAATATTCAAAACAAGAAAATAATGAAGATCATTTGTTTTTTTCACACATTGTGTTAGGGTATTTATATGACCAATATAACTGTCGAAATAAAAAAATTAAATTCAATTTTTAAGGTTTCATTTACATTTGTAGTTAGATACCTTCGACCTGCAAATTCATTGAAATCCAAATTCTTCAAAGAGCTTCACCTCCTGCTCTGTTCCTTAACAAAAAAAAAATGTAAGGAAAAATGAAAAGGGTTTAATATTTGGAAGCTGATATGAGTACCCGCAGTTGAGTACCCGCACTGTACCCGCACATAAACTATCATAACTGTTTTTGGAGACCGCACCTAAACTGTCATAACTGTTTTTGGGAGCTAAACTGTCAAAACTGTAATTTTATTTTACAAGTATTAATAGTAACATTGTGAAGTATTTATACCTATACAAGACAAGTATTTATATCTATACAATGAACTACATATATGATATATGAATTTTTTTAAATAACCGTACCCGCACTTTTTTTGAAAAATTCTCGCGTCGTACCCGCATTAGGGGACCACACAACCGTTCCAAAACTGTAATTTTGTTTTACAAGTATTAATAGTAACATTGTGAAGTATTTATATCTATACAAGACAAGTATTTATATCTATACAATGAACTACATATATGAAAAATCCACAACCAAAAAGTCACGTGTCAGACTGCATTGGGGACCATTACTTTTCCAAAACTGGGGACTATTACTTTTCGGGGGCAGTAACTGTCAGACTGCATTGGGGACCACAACCAAAAAGTCACGTGGATCACACCACCAATGCTACATTCATGGTTTAAATTAATTCACATACAAAATGGAAAGTATTTATACCTAAATTATCAAGTATTCATATATAATTCATCAAGTATTCATACCTAAGATATCAAGTATTTAAAAAAAACTGGACACAATACCTACTCATCTTTTACACGTTTTTCAAGGTGGTTTTTTTTTCTCGTTCAATCTAACCCATTTTTGGGACGATCTATGAGGAATTTTACAAATTTAAAACCACGAAACGTGTTCTACACAATTTTCTCATTCAAATGAGATCCATGATGACATACTTTTACACGTTTTTCAAAGTATCAAATATTCAAATATGAAAAGTATTCATACAAAATAGAAAGTATTCATACCTAAGATATCAAATATTCATATATAATTCATCAAGTATTTATACTTAAGATATCAAGTATTTAAAGAAAAAAACTGGACTCATCTTTTACACGTTTTTCAAGGTAGTTTAATGATTGACAAAGTTAGTTATACCGTTATGGAAGTTAATTGGGAAAGGAATCAACTGCGGGTACAATGCGGGTACTCAACTGCGGGTACCAAAATAATTATTCTTAATATTTACCAATATACGGATGATTTACTTTTGTCTAAATCATTTCTCCTTGAAGGGTATTTTAGTCTGTCCAATTGTTTCTTTCTCAAATAAAGCTTTGGTCGAACTATATATATATATTCTGCGCAAATGTTTTTTCATTTTCTGTTGTTTGAGGAAACATAGCCACCACTTTCGTACAAATACAGTTTTATATATATTCTTATGATCTTATCCGAATTACCGAGATATCAATTATATTCTGGCTCTTGGTATCTTAACTGCAATTTTTTTTTTTTTATCATATAGATTGATTTTATATTAACTTGTAGAGGGAGACTATGATACTATGCATGCATAGTGTATAACGGATCCGTATTACGAATTAATATCTTTATTTTAATGTCTAAATAATGGATATGAACCGTTTGACACAATTTCTATATAAAAATGTACTTGTAGACTATTTAAAAGTAGTCATTTCTATCTATTTAAAAATAAAGTGATTTTTTTAATAAATATAAAATTTAGTTTGCAGGTACATTTTCATTTGAATATCATATTAGAGTTTAAATCGATTATTTAAATTTTAAAAACAAAAATATTGATTCATCAATTTGCACTATGTATAGTACCATAGCCTCACTCTAACTTTTCACCACATTCAATAATTCATCAATTATCTTTATTGTTAATTTAAAGTTGCACAGTAATTTTAACATTATTATGTACTTAATATACATATACTCTAAATTATATTTAAAATATCAGATCCAGAATTTAAAATTACTTCTATGATTATCAAAATTTTCAATTATTAATGGATCCAACCAATTAAAATGCCTTGAAAAATAATATATAAATAATAAGGACAAAATTTTCAGAGAGAAAATGAAGTTTTTTTTTAAAAAAAAATTCGGCTCTCCTTATCCGAAACAACAAAAAGGGCAAGGCAGGGGTAGTTAGGTCAAAAACTCCTAGTAAACCCAACGCCTCAAAGCATTTTCACCTCAAAAATGGCAGCCACAACATCTCTCCTCTCTATCCAAAACCTCAACGCGAAACCCAACTTTCCCCTCCAAAAATGTCATATACTTTCTCATTATACCCCTATTGTCTCCTTCAAATCTCTATCCTACCCATCAATTCGTGTGCCTTGCCTGAGACTCCAGTGCTCGGCGGTTCAAGAGGCGGTGGTTACAGAGAGCGGTGAGGTCACCTCACCTTCGGTGAGCTCACCGGAGGCGGAGGAGGGGAGTAAAAGAAAGCTGTATGTGGCGAACTTACCATGGAGCATGTCAGGTCCAGCTATTAAAACTTTATTTAGCGAGTGTGGCACCGTAAAAGATGTCGAGGTAGTTTTTCATTTGTATATATGTTCTTAAATATTGAAAAAAAAAAATATTTCATATTGATTAAGGAATTAACTCTGAATGTTCCGAGGATAATTGTAATTGCTTGATATGTAGAATATGAAATTATGTGTGAGATTTGACATTTCATTGTAGGAGGAGCGCATGTGTCAGAAAAAAAAAAAATTTCTTTATGCATGCTTTTGAGATATTTGAAATTTTTTCTTATATTGTACAGATAATCAAGCAAAAAAATGGATTGAGCAGAGGCTTTGCATTTGTTACCATGGCTTCTCCGGAGGAGGCACATGCTGCTATTGCAAAATTCAACTCTTATGTAAGCATAAATGTAGACAGAAGACAGTTGTATTTTTCTGATAGAAATATTTAGATAATTGTTTCAGTTAGGGAATTTTGCGGAAAACGCCCTACATCATGACCAACAGATTGCACCCATAGTATAGTGAATTGTTTAAATCACATACTTTTAACTAAATTTCTGACACAGTCATAGTATAGTTTTGTGAAAAATAATGTAATTGGGGGTTTACTCAACCCATTGAGAAACTTAGATTAGTACTCTAGGGTGATAATATTCAGATGGCACCAATGGATCTCTTACTAAGTGCTTAAATAATTGTCAACAAGGGTTGTTCTTAGTAGCATCGTTCATAGGAGAATAGAATAGATCCAAATTCTCCAATGTTCACATGTACGTAAACTACAGATCTATTTGATGTTCGCTGTAGTAATTCTTTTGGTTTGATTTTCTTGATTTGGACTGTCATTTATTGATTGTATTCTTTTGTTCTGATGTTCTCAGTAACAACTTGGGTATGGCAAGAAAAGCTTATATACTCTCTAAATTTTCTCCTACAACCTCCTAAAGCTACTAAATCCATTTTGGTTACAGAAAGTATAAAAATTATACAAATAATCTCTACGCCTTCGATCTAAGTTTTGTACAATTTTACAACAAATTAAGTATATATTGTATAATTTCTTGATATTTTAGGGATACAATTTACCTTTTAAAGGATCTTTCTCTTCTGCAATGCAATTTTTGGTGACATTTACCTCAGACCTCAGCGGGCTGAAAAAAATTATATTTTGCTTTTATTTACCAGGAATTGCCGGGAAGGACAATTAGAGTTGAATTTTCCAAGAGATTTAGAAAACCTCCCACCCCACCCCCAGAAGGAACCACCATTTCAATGGACAGACATGTTGTGTATGTATCAAATCTTGCATGGAAAGCTAGATCTGCTCATCTAAGAGAACTTTTTGCGGATTTTGACCCGATATCAGTACGTGTAATCTTCAATAATCCGACAGGGCGCTCAGCGGGTTATGGGTTTGTCGCTTTTAGTACCAAAGAAGAGGCTGAGGCTGCCATTGCAGAGCTTGATGGGAAGGTAATTTAATGAAAACAATAAATTTGACTCATAACTTGTCAGTACCAGTATAATAACAGATATTTAGTAACAACTAGTTTTTCTTGGTATTAAAGTATGTGTGGAATTAATGTTAATTCCGGCCAAATTATCTCCATCTCTTATGATGCTAAATTGGCTGGATGAGTTACCTGATTACCAACAAGATTAGTTTGTAATATAATTTCTTGCCATCTTTTTCTTTTTTGGTCCCTCCCAAACAAGAATTAGGATATATGCTTGGCATTATTTCTGGAGTGAGGCTTTGGTACTTTGCAAAGCGCCATCGATCCATACTATGGATTCATATCTTTGTTTTCGAAGTCCAAACAGTTGATCTGAAATTTTCAACATGATCTTCATAGGAAAGTGTACTTGGAGATCGAATTTAACATTGTTTAGAATTTTCTTACTATTTTTTAAATAAGTAGAAAATCACCGAATTTAAAAATTCTGACATCCAAAAGTAGTGAATTTCAACCTATCTACAAAAATAGTAAAAAAATTCTAAAAAAAGAGTAAAATCCGGTCTCCAACTACATTTTCATATAGAGATCATGTTGAGCGGTTCAGATTGACCGTTTGAACTTCGAAAACATAGATATGAATCCATAGTACTGGCCGATCTGCGCTTTGCAAAGTACCATTGCCTCACAACTCTTGTTTCTGACTTTTATTGTTTTAGAACCCCCATGTTCTAAACAAGAAACTCTGTTTTTGGTCCGTGATCCAGGTGCTCTCTCCACATAAAAAATGTTTTAGTATATTTAATTTTGTTATAACATGTGTCCTTCCAGTTACAAATTTTTAATTTTACTTTCATAATGTTACTTGTCTTTTTCCTGTAATATGGCTATAAAACTGGCTATGTATTTTTACAATTCAGATTATTATTATAGGGTTTGTTTACGTCTTAACCAATGGATAATGCTTTTTTGCAACTCTTGTTTGAATTTCAACATGATATGTAAGAGAAAATTTTGCCTGGTTGTACTATTGAGGGGCAAACTCCGCCTGTCTAGTTTCTACACAGCCTGTCCCAAGCCAGGAAAAAGGAGGAGGGTTCATGATAGGCTTGGCGACCCAGCGGTAAATAAACAGCCTCTTTATGTGAAACCCTCACGAATTGGGCAGGTGTAGTACTAGGATGGGTGATCTCCTGGGAAGTCCCTGTGTTGCTGATTACGGTTGGGTTTCATTTCTAGCCTACTCCAACTTGTTTGGGAATAAAGGCTTTGAAGAAGAAGAAGTACTATTGAGGGGCAAGTTGTAATGTGTGGAGTAATTGCACAGTTGAGGGCTAATTGTACGGCTATGTAGCTTGGAGCTAAATTACACCACTAATTTTAATTGATAGATACTTTTTAGTTTTTGAGTACTTGGTTCTGCATGCATAATTTTCAATTTTAATTAGTGATATTTTCTTAGTGTGTTCTGTGCGGATAATACCTTTTGCCTCAATACAGGAGCTTATGGAGAGGCCTGTTCGTCTAAAAATGAGTGAAAGAGGTGATAAACAATCCGAAAATGAAGCCGAAAATGTAGCCGAAGAATCTGAAGATAGTGTAGAAATGAGTGAAACAGTTGATAAACAATCTGAAAATGTAGCCGAAGAATCTGAAGAGAAGGTAACGTAATAGTAGAAATTTCATCTATTGATCATACTGAGCTAGCTAGTGCTTTTGTTTCTTTTCTTCTGGTGATCCTTGTGTACTCGGTAAATTTTGTTATTTTTATAAATCCAACCATAGGAACCCTAACAGACGTGAGAGTGAGATTTTGGTTTTTACTATTTCCTTGCTTATTTATTTGGATTTAAAATTTGGTTACAATCTTTTACAATAGATAATTTATATCATTATCTTATTCTTCATTCACTCTTTACTTGTAGTGGTCGACACCTAACCAACTTATCACCTCTTTCATTTATTTTGTTAGATGCTTTTCGAAGGGTATTTCAAGAGTTATTAAACTGGTTCGAGGATATCATAAGAAACACATCAAAAATTGTCCTGTGCTCTTTAGTTTCTTTTAGCATCTTCTTTGGTATCATACATTCAGGCAATATGAATTGTCCTTCAGATTAAGAAAGGTTTTGAAATTATGTTAATTTTACAAGGTGGCTCTATAATTAAGTTAATCTTTTGCTAGTCAATATGATTGTGCCAAGTGTCCTAACTAAGGTCAAAGCGAGCACAATTTCACTGGTAATTAACCTAGGCGTTTTAGTGTGATCTCACACCATGGTTATAATAATGTACCAACTTTATAATGAAATATTAATTTGGGTTAAATGGTAGCTTGAGACGTGCTAATGTCAGTATGAGAATATTTGTCTTTCTAGTGACAAATAAAGTGTCGAACTCAGGTCGATGTTACTTGACTATAATTTGATGTCATTTTTGTATAAATGAAAGGATAACCTACATGTATGATTTGACTGACCATAATTAGATGAATGTAACTTGGGTCACCAACTCTACAGATTAATAGTTTTTTCATACAATCAATCAAAGTCTTGTCATGGAGACAGAAATTGAGTTTGAGAATTTATTTTCTTCTTCTTTCTGGGGAGAGGTTGTGGAGATCTTTTTGTGGAGACGTGTGAGTTTCGTAAGCTTTGATTTAATACTTTCAAATAGATCCTCTTTGCAGTAATCATTTATTTTGTGTGGACACGTCATCCTTTCAAATACTCTCATGAACATCCATTTATTTATTTATGTTCAATTTTGGATGCCACAGAATTTATAAGCGTTCATTAATTTCGGTTGGCCTTTTTCATTTTTAGCTGAAACAAACAAAGTAATTTTGAAAAGAGCATCTCTATTCTGATATTATAATAAATGGTTTCTTTCTATCAGTTCAGTAATTTTAACAATTATTCCTCAATCAATTTTATATTATACCCATGGAGCATTATTGGTTTTGTGCTCTAATCATACTCCACATCTTTATCTCCGTTTTCAAAGTTTGAACAATCGATCTGAGCTACTTAATATGATCTCCATATTAAAATATGCTTGGAAACTAAATTTTTGTTTTTTTTTTAATTTTTTTATATAGGTACTAAATCACTTGTTTGGATGGTCCAAAATAATATTAAAACAATAATTTTGTACCTAGTAAACAAAATCTAATCACAGCAAAAGTTAAAATGTATCAGTGTATTTTTGTAAGTTTTTGATCCAATTAAAACAAAGGTAAAATATCAAAATCTTTTACACAAGCATAGAGAAAACCGAAATTTTTATTTTTAACATTTTAATAAAATTCATTAATAAATTAACCATCGTTTTCGGTCAATTTCAAATCTAACACGGCCGCAGAATGCCGGAGCGGACCCATATGGGGGAGGCCGCAGAATGCCGGAGCGGACCCCCATATGGGTCCGCAGAATGCCGAAGCGGCCCCAGGGCCGCATAATGCCGGAGCGGACCCTGGTCTTTATATCCCGAAAATGACAGGAACATTTCATTCCACACTCTCACACCTTCTCTCTCCTGAGTTAGCTCTGATCTGTAAGTTTTTTCTCTCTTCTTTTAAATTTTTTATTTTTATTTCAGTAGATTAAAAATTTAATTAGAATAATTAATTTAGCAATAATTTAATTAGAATAATTAATTTAAATTAATTAATTTAGTTAATTTTTAATTGTAGGTTTCTTCTGTGTTGAATTGGAAAATGGCTCTTATGGTATCCATCTACACTGGTGGGGATGTATTAACAGGTCCTAATGGGGTTTACTACAGTATTGGACCCGTTACTGTGATCCCGGTATTGCCAGGTACGGATTATTTGGGACTTAAATCAAGTATATGTGGGAATTTGGGGTTGGATCAGGGTCAGTATGACCTTAAAATTGATGCCAAAATTAGCATGCCGACTAGTTCGGCACAAACCTGGTTCCAACTATTTCCAATTCAGAATGAGGGAGTGTGGCAGGTATTGTATAACCAAACCATGAGTTTTTCTGGGGGTGCGTACAAGATAATTGACCTATATGTGGATGTTACCAGAGCCCGGCGTTCGAACCCAGTTCAGAGGTTAATCCAGGGTCGTAGTCGGGGTAACTCATCCGGCTCTAGTCCATCCCCTGTCCAAATTGACCAACCGTCCAGTAGTCGGGCCCCAGTTCAGAGGGACCGACCCTCCCGTCGGGCCCCAGTGCAGAGGGACCAGCCTTCATCTAGTCGGACCGCTCATTGGGGTCAAACTTGTGATCCGGATGAATCCGATGAAGAAGTGGATCCGGAAATACTAGAGGCAGAGGAAAATTGGGGTCCTGTTGATCCTGAGGGTATGAGCGATTATTCTGACCAAGAAGATACCGGGCCTGTGCTCGGACTATCAAGGAAATTCAAGATGGATAGCGGGTTTCAGATAATGGATCGCGGGGTTCAGCACCCGATTCATGCTTTCAACGACACATCAGGGTTTATGGAAGCCAATTCGGGTTTGTTTGGAAGTAGAGCAGATTTTGAGAATGAATTGTCCGAGGGACAAACATATGACTCAAAGGAGGACATGAAGAGCGCAATTGCCAGGTTTCACATCCTTTGCAACAAAGAGTTAATACCTACGCACAGTGACCGCACAAGAATGAGGTTCAAGTGCAAGGACAGTTACTGTGGGTGGTACATACTCGCAAGGGCCACCGGTTATGGAACACAATGGCGTGTCTCCAAATGCCCAACACAACATTCATGCCATGCGGATGCGACAAGAACAGATCACGCCCAGTTGTCAGCTGCTATGGTTGCCGAGTGTATATCCGCTCACATGAGGAACGATGTCGACCTGAGTATTCAGGCTGTCCGAATTGCTGTTGCTGAAAGGTACAACGGTCAGATACCGGCGTACAACAAACTATGGCGTGGCCGTGAGTTGGCAATAGCCCGTCAATTTGGCAGTTGGGAGGGGTCATACGCTCTTGTAGTTCCATTGTTGGAGGCAATGAAAAGAAGCAACCCAGGTACTACATTGTTCCTTCAATTTTTACGTTATTTCATTATCAATCAAAAATTGAACTTATTTTTTTAAATTTATTGACAGAAACATTGTTTGAGGTGACCTCATATCCCACTGGTGAACCTGGACCATGGAGGTATTTTCATAGGGCGGCTTGGGCATTTGGACCGTGCATAGCTGCTTTTCAACATATCAGACCGGTCATCACAGTTGATGCATGTTTCCTGTCAGGCCGGTATAAAGGTAAGCTGTTGATTGCAACCGGGTACGATGCTGAAAATCAGCTCCTCCCGTTGGCTTTTTCACTGGTAGAATCAGAGAGTTATGACGATTGTGCGTGGTTCATGAAATGGTTGCGCCGTAATGTAATCCGCTCCAGATTCATGTGTGTCATCACTGATAGGGGAAAGGGTATCAAGAAGGTGTTCAGACAAGATGATATGGGGTGGAACGAGGAGGATGAGGATCAATGTGTTCACCGTCTTTGTGCTACTCACATAGCCGAGAACATGAAGAAGAACGGTTGCAGTGATAAGGCAATCCGTTTTTTTAGAATATGTGTGGCTAAGAGGAAGATGAGGAGGTACGAGCAAGGAATGCAAGCAATGGGGCAGGCATGTGACATTGCCCTCAATTGGCTGGACGGTGTGGGTAAGTATTTGGATCAAGATGAGAACGAGTGCCCCAAACCATGGAAGATATTCCAAGCACTGGACGGTGGTTACCGTTGGGGCATCATGACTACAAACGGGTCGGAGTCGCTTAATAAGGTCTTCAAGTCCTCTCGTAGGCTACCGGTTGCAGCAATAATTGAAGACGCATTTTACAAATGTATGACATGGTTTGCGCAAAGGAGGGCCAAAGCGGAATGGGAAGTCAGTCAAGGTCAGCAATTCTCGTGTCGTGTGCATAAGGTACTTTTATTTGTAGTTATTTCTTCATAATTTTTAATGAAGTTTGTTAAAAAAAATATCTGACTTCTTCATTATTTTTTAATTTTTCGTAGCTGATCAACAAACGGTTCGAGAGGTCCGATAAAATGAAGACGCTGGGGGGCTTTGGAAACAACAACGAGTTCGAGGTAACCGCCACACAGGAGAGAGTTCACGCTTTCATACCTGACGATTCTGGTCGGTTTACCAAGGCCAATTACAAATACACGGTGATAATCGGGGATGATCACACGGTAACTTGCACGTGCCAGAAGCCTCAATTGGAGAGAATACCGTGCTCTCATGTTCTGTCCGTGTGTCGTCTCCGAGGCATCGACCCTGGCGTATTTGTAAGTCAGTATTATCACATCCATACACTGATCAACACATGGAGCGCACAATGGCATGTTTATGGAAATCAGTCGGAATGGCCTCCACACGATGGCCCGGTCCTTGTTCCAGAGAAAAAAAATATTGCTGTGGGCAGAAGACAGCACGACAGAATTCCGATGTGGATGGATGTTCTACATAATAGGAGAAGAGGACACCAAGCCGGCCGAGATACGCAAGAAAGACAAAACAGAGCTGCTCGGGCTGCACGAGATTGAGAGTTAATGTTGTTTTTCTAATTGTACTTGTAAAACTATTGTTTATTTTCGGTTAATTAGACGTATTTGTAATTTCCGATAACATTCGCATGTTCTATTGTATGCTTCTTTATATGGCTCCTTGTTCTATTGTAATGTTTCTTTTGATCAAACAAACGACGAACAACAATTTCAGATTAAACGACATTTCAAATATAAGTAATTATACACAACTTCCAGACAAACGTTACATTTTTGATAAAAATTTCCAAAACAAAACCATAATCAAATTCAGAATCAGAAAAAAAAAAGAGACCAGGGTCCGCTCCGGCATAGTGCGGACCCGGGTCCGCTCCGGCATAGTGCGGCCCCATATGGGGGTCCGCTCCGGCATTCTGCGGTACCCCCCATATGGGTCCGCTCTGGCATTCTGCGGCCGTGTTAGATTTGAAATTGACCGAAAACGATGGTTAATTTATTAATGAATTTTATTAAAATGTTAAAAATAAAAATTTCGGTAGAGAAAATTGATATGGATCTAACGCCGAAATTTTTATTTTTAACATTTTAAAGAATTAAATTAATAAAATAACCACCGTTTTTGGTCAATTCCATATTTAACACGGCCGCAGAACACCGGAGCGGACCCATTTGGGGGCCGCCGCAGAATGCCGGAGCGGACCCCCATATGGGTCCGCAGAATGCCGGAGCGGACCCGGGTCCGCAGGGTCCGCACTATGCCGGAGCGGACCCTTTTTTTTTTTTTTTTTGTTTTTTTTTTTTCTGATGAAGTTGATTATGAATTTGTTTTGGAAATTTTTATCAAAAATGTAAAGTTTGTACTGGAAGTTGTGTGTAATTACTTATGCTTGAAATATCGTTTAATCTGAAATTGTTGTTCGTCGTTTGTTTGATCAAAAGAAACATTACAATAGAACAATGTTAATGTTATCGGAAATTACAAATACGTCTAATTAACCGAAAATAAACAATATTTTTACGAGTACAATAAAAAAAACAACATTAACTCTCAATCTCGTGCAGCTCGAGCAGCTCTGTTTTGTCTTTCTTGTGTATCTCGGCCAGCTTGGTGTCCTCTTCTCCTATTATGTAGAACGTCCATCCACATCGGAATTCTGTCGTGCTGTCTTCTGCCCACAGCAATATTTCTTTTCTCTGGAACAAGGACCGGGCCATCGTATTGAGGCCATTCCGACTGATTTCCATAGACATGCCATTGTGCGCTCCATGCGCTCCATGTGTCGTGGCTCATTGTTCTATTGTAATGTTTCTTTTGATCAAACAAACGACGAACAACAATTTCAGATTAAACGACATTTCAAACATAAGTAATTACACACAACTTCCAGTACAAACTTTACATTTTTGATAAAAATTTCCAAAACAAAATCATAATCAACTTCATCAGAAAAAAAAAAAAAAAAAAAAAGGGTCCGCTCCGGCATAGTGCGGACCCTGCGGACCCATATGGGGGTCCGCTCCGGCATTCTGCGGCGGCCCCCAAATGGGTCCGCTCCGGTGTTCTGCGGCCGTGTTAAATATGGAATTGACCAGAAACGGTGGTTATTTTATTAATTTAATTCTTTAAAATGTTAAAAATAAAAATTACGGGATCTAACGGTTTCATTTTAACATTTAAGTTTTAAATTTTGAGTTATTAAAGTTTTCAAAATAAGTACATAATAAAACATAAAAATAAAGATATTTATACTCACTCATTGTCATATTAATATTTATAATTTCTTTATTAAAAACGAAAATGTTTTAATTTCTAATGGATTCACATAATTTTTGGCTTATCATTGAAGATCGCACATTTTGCGAGACACCAACCAACTTAATGCAATCGATAGATAAAAAAAATAAATTATTTAAAAAAGTAAAAGAAGTAAAGCTGCAGAGCCTAATTAAACCAAACAAAATCTCAGAAGCTAACGGAGGAGGCTTCTTGACTTTGTTTACTACCGCCGCTTTAGCAAAAGAGAAGAACAAAGAAGAGAAAAAAAAAAAAAAAAAAAGGTAAACCGAAGTTGGAACCATCGAATTGTACAGTAACTTTATTCTGTCTTCCTTGTGAAGTTTCTCTTCGCTGGATTCATATTTTAAACATTCGATCTAAAGCTGCTATGGTATCATGCTTCACAAGTACAGTACACAATTTGATCTTATTTAATTCGAATCTGATACAAATTAAATTTGATCTATTTTAAGATTTGTGTCAGATTCTCTTACATCCGATATATAGTTTGGATGCGAACTCATATCTTTGACAATATATATAGTTCAATTTGGAATAATACCAATTGCAAATATTAGAAGAAGTGTTGTGACAAAATGTTGCGTGTATGTGTGGTCGTCCACTATTCGTAACAAAAGACTCATGTCACAAGAAAAATTACAAAAGAAATAAAAATGAAGAATTTGGACAACTTTTAAGGAGATTGCAGCATTAATTACGTCATTTAAAATAGTCAATTTAGATAGAACGAACAAAAATTGACCTACCATTCTTGCTTTTTAAAATTATTAATTAGGTGAGGTGCGATAAACTTGCTTCATGGGCTTTGTTGTATGGATACGGTACCGTATCTATCCGATATGGATACAGCGATACGGTAATTTTCAAGGCAATACAGATACGGCGATACTGGTATCGTATCGGATACGATACGTGGCCATATATGAAGTATCGGAATAACATAGTTGGTGGTGTTTGCTTTACACATCTTTTAACAAAATTGAAAATATAAAGAAGATCTGGACTAAATAAAAAGTCTGTTGAGTAGAAAAATAAAATTTACTAGTTCATGTGATTATAATTATGTGCGGAGGCTATTATATTATGCATATTTGAAGTGATTATACTGAATACGGAAGGCGGTTATTTCGAATGCATAAAGTTATTATTTTGAAACTTACTACATTCAAAAAGAGAGAAGACATGAACTGCATGAGTCAACAAAGTAATTAGCAAGTGACATAATCAAGGCACCAACTTGAGTTGCAGGTACTTTTTTTTTTTTTTTTTTTTTCATTTTATCCCTTTTGCCTTCCTCATCTCACCATCAGAAAGGGATCACAGAACTAACAATAATTATATTATTGTTGGTGTTGCAATCTGGAACTGGAAGAGAGATATATATTATTGTTTCTATTTAAATTAAATAGGCTTAGTTTTAATCCCTTATTTTGAAGCTTTTAAATTTTTTAAAAACCCAACCATAAATTCTTTCAATTATTTCATTGTAGACTAAGTACTGTTTCTCTTTTTTCTTCCTACTAGAGTTCAGATGATTTAAAAAAAAAACATAAATTTTGAGTTTAGATCTGAATTGTCTGATATGTTAGTTTTTATTTAATTATGTGACCTTTTGTTATTATTGTGCACCAATTTCATTTACAAAAATTAATAAAAAAACATGAGTAATTTTTGATGAAAAAATTCAGATTGCTATTTATAAAATATACTGGTCTCAAATGTTGCCTCAGTGTTATTTAAATATTTCTTCTCTTATTTGGACGCACTCAATCCTAAAAAAAAAACTTTGTCCATAAAAAATAAATAGAGAAGTAAAAGAAAAAAGCCTAAGGTCTCCATTATCACGTCTGAGGAAAACTACCACTTAACGATGTTGTCACTCCAAAACTGTAAGATTTAATTTACATTTGTTATTTTATTTTGGATTTACGGATTCTGAATTGTTTGTGTTCTAATTGCAAAACACGCTATGATTTTATTATATCTATCACGATAAGCTCTAGCACAAATATTAAAGGAATCTCGTGAATTTCTAATTGAGTCAAATTGATCCGAATTTTGATCGGACGATTCAGATTCAAGCTCAATTTGAGTTACTTTCGGGAATCCGGATCAATCATTTCTCTTTTTTTTTTTCAACTATTAATTGGTCAGTTAATAGAAAACCCTAAGAATTTTTACAATTGCACTAGTGTAAAAGAGTCCACTGTCCGATACTTTTCAGATTATTTTTAAATAATTCTTTATTTAATCTTATCTCCAATAAAAAAAATTCAATTTTAAATCTATGTTATTCAACAAAATTATATTAATTTTTTTTTCTAGAATGTTATTTCGATCAAAGTGTGAAATTTTCAAGAAGTGCATATGAAATTTCCCTTTAGAAAAAGACCTTTACTTTCTGGGACATATACAGGACAAAATTTGGGTTCGTTTTCTTTTACAGGCGAACTGTTAGGGTCTGTTCGGCCAAACACTGTGCGCGTGGGAAAAAAAAATTCACTCATACTTCGCGAATTTCAGCCCACGCGCACAGTGTTTCGGCCACTCAAAAATTTGCATTCCCGTTCCCATTTCCGTTCCCTTTAGACGGCCGAACAGGCCCTTAAAGTCAAACAATAGCACTAGATTGGTCGGTTTGCTTGGTGTTTTTCCCCTTTTCGTCTTTTTCGATCTTTTTATGACTTCTTTATGAGGTTTGTTCCTGTTATTATAAACTAAGTAATTACTAATTAGCAATTTGATATAGTTATTACAAATGCCTGCATCATTTATTATGCTTGACTTTTGTTTGAAGCACAACCTAAAATTATTCGCTGCTACATTTGCAGCGGACACATCACAAAAATTTGGATAAAGATATTAATATTGTTTTTATTTTCATAGAGCGTACAAGTTATATATTTTATCATTTTCACTCTATTGTATGGATTGGCAATGAGCCGGCTCGGTCTGAGCTAGATTAAGCTCATGGCTCGCTCGTTTTACCAATGAGTAAGTCATGAGCGAGTCAACATTAGAGTCCGAGCTTTAAAAATGGCTTGTGACTCGTTCGTTTTGGTAACGAGCGAGCCGGGCTAGCTTGTGAAAGGTCGTGGACCAAAAGCTCAAATGTATTAGATAATGCATTATAAAGTCAACTACCATAAATTAAGTTTGCAACTAAATTTATACATACCAAAATATCAAATTCTAAAATTCATACAAACATAGTTCACAAAATAAATTCACGCATACCAATTTCACACAAATTTATACATATTCACAAATTCATACCTGGACCGAGCTGGCTCGCCAGCTCGAGAACGAGCTAGGTCCCAGCTCAAACTTGTTAATTTTGGACCAAGCTAGTGATGAGCTGGCTCGTTAACAGCTCGGTCTACTAACGAACGAGTTGTTAGCGAGCGAGTTACGATCTATCTACGAGCTACCAGCTTTTTTTGCTACCCTACTATTATTTATGCAATGTATAAAGTTAAAATAATGTTGTTAATATCTTTAATTCAAAATTTGAATTTGCCATTTCTTAACAAATATAAAATTTGAGTATTTTCTTTTGTACTTGCAGACAAGAAATTAATACTTGAGTTATTTTCTTTTGTACTTGCCTTCATTAGTCATTTATCATGACTTTCTCACCCTCTTAAACAGATTGAATACCGACGAATAATAACTAAATCAAATCCTATCCGCATTTTATTTTCATATACGAATGCAAATATAGTTTGAATATTAAAATAAAATTATCACATATTTCATAAAAAGTTAAGCACATTATACATACATTAGTAAAAATTAACTACGTAATATTTTCATAACAAATTTATTATTTTAAAAATTATATATTAACGGAAAAAAATCAGTCACTAATTATCAATAGATTGTTAGTCAAAATGTACAAGAAATATAAATCTTAATAAAAATGATACACGAGTAGATAATTAAGCAACTAGATCTAAAATTAATTGTATCTGTAATAAAATTTTATATTATACTTAAAAGTCCAGTTCAAAATAATATATGGACCTCTGAAACGGTTATTCAAATATTAAAAGATACATGTGCCGATAATTATCCGAATCCGTATTTTCTTTGGAATTAAAAACCGTACTCATATTTGTATCAGTTAGAAAAATATTTTCATTAATTTGTATCTATCAAATGTCTGAATCTGTATCTGTAGCGGTTAAATATCCGAATGCTAATTTGAATATGATTATATGAATGAATAATATCTGATCCGTTTACTCTCTTAGCCTCTATCTAAAATACTGACTAATATTTTTTGGTGATATATAAAATCAGTAGGCCTTTTATCTTTTTTTTTATTTTTTTTTTATTTTTTGCAGTAATCATGATCTTGTCGATATATATGTGAGATTGATCATGAAGAACATTAATTATTGTTGAGATGTAACACTAATCTAACAGTGATGAATTAAACTGCACTATTAATACGAGTTCACTTCCTCTCTACTTCTCTTTTCCTCTCTGCGTAAACACATACTAACCAACCACACAAAATTGAAAAAACAAAGGCATTAATTAGGACAGCTATCGTTATTCCTTGGTTAAGTAGAAAAAGAGACGGGCGCAAAGAAATGAGAAATCGTTTGCTTAGATTACTGACAATCTCTCTACCCAATAAAGCTACTCACTCGCTCGCTTTGACTGCTAGTGTGTCATTAAAGCATTTTAATTCCTTTTTCTATCTTAGTTTAATTTAATTAATAGTAAGATCCATCGAACCCGAAATGAACGGTTCAGATTTGAGAGACCATTTAAGTTACTGGAGTGGAGATCGAGGAACCAAACTTGGGGTCCCACTCCCATGTACATCACCTTAACCTCAGTCCTCGGGATTATGACATTATGTTTCCTTCTATTTGTTATTCTTTTTTGTGCTGCCTAGTTTGACCATCAATTTCCCTGGATCGATCCAGTGGTGGGTGGATTGGATTCTCCATCAAGGTGGTTAGAGAATACAATTTATCGTCCAAAAAATAGGGAAACCTTTTGAAGTTCCCTTGCAAGCACTGTGTAATTAATGTCCATCTCGTATCGTATCGGACACGATATGTGTCGACACGACATGTCTATACCTGGCTGTAAGTGTCTGTCAGTATTTTGTCTCGATTTAAATCGGAATCAAATTATTGTTAGAAGAAAAATATATGAATATTTGAGAGAAAAATATGACTTCACACCTTTTTCTCAACTAATTGGCTTATGTTATGGTTTTTCTCCTCTCTAGTTGAAAAAAATAAAAAAGAAATCCGATTAAGAAAACATTAGACATGTCATGCGACATTTACACATACTTCAACGTGTCTCGTACCGATTTGATGATTTGATACTAAAATTTACTTCCGAATAGACACTTCTTATAACACGACACGTGACATGTTAGCACAACAAAGTACAAAAAAAACACGTCCTGTTCTAACACGTGCAATGTATATATGTCGAATTCAAATGCCAAGTATTATTATAAGTTCATTACTTCGAAATTACTTTTGCAAATTTGACCGATCTACTCTTGAGAGACAAAATATTTCATAAACACATCTCCATTCTTATATTAAGCACGTCGATGTCCTAATCCGTCAACGGCTACGATTGAAAGATGAAATTTCAAACTTAATATTAGCCCTCCAATCACATAATCTATCATCTTTTGATTAAATGCATCTCTCTTATGTGTAGAAGTTTAAATTTAGTTAAAAGAAGACTTGTCACACGTACCGCCACACTATTTGTTACAATTAAATTTGAGTCAATTCAGTTTTTTAGTAATATTTATGTGCGTGAAATATCTTTCCTTATTTCTCCTTCAATTCAATTGAGACAATAGAGATATGTTTCCTTATTCTCCTTCAATTCAATTGGGCTGTCAGAGAATTAGAAGGAAAGTTGCAAGTAGCTCCCTCACCTTTTCATATTTATGTAATTTGAATGGGTGGGTAGTTAGATGATTTCTTATTTTTAAATTTATTTTTAGGACTTCACATTATAAGTTAGCAGTAATTTTTTTGTTCTCTTATAATACGTTCCGTTACAACGCACGGGCATGATACTAGTAGGATCTAAAGAACTGTTCCAGAAACAGAGGAAGGTTAAATTTGCAATATAAATTTTGAAGGGACTTTCACTTTTGTTTGCAAAATGCTGACATGTACTAAGTAAATGACCTTTGGTTTTGCAACTTGCATTGTTTATTAATCCTTCTTCAAAGAAGAAAAAATATGAAGAACCAATGCTTCCTGGTTCCAACAATTATCTCAAATATCTCATTATCTTAAAATCAATCCTTCTTTCAGCACTAATTTTTTTTTGCCACAAAACTATATAATAATTTATCACCACGAACAGATGAAGAGTCAGGAAATAAAATAGGTGAAATAAAATATTTCTGAAAAAAAAATGACAAACAGAGATTAATAGATAAAGCAATAAAAACAAAAAAAAAATAATAAAGATAAAAACGATGGGGAGCAATGCATATACATCCGACATTTTTATTAATATCCTAAGTTTAATACAAATTAATATTTATGCCCAGAATCTAAGCTAATATCGAAAAATGCCCAAGCCGGCTAGAAAATGGCTGGCTTACTCTCCCCCTAAGCCGGCCATTTTCTGGCCGGCTTACTCTTTTTTTTTTTTTACCCGCATTTTATCCTATATATACCCCTTTTTCTCTCTCCTCCTCACAACTTCCTCATCTCTCAACCGAATTTGCTCTCTTCTTTGAGGTAATTTTTTTTTATCTAATTTAAATTTAAATTTATTTAATTTAGGGTTTAGGGTTTAGGATTTAGGGGTTAGGATTTAGAGTAATTTGTTGTAATTTAGTGTAATTAGCATAGTTGACCAATATTTAGGCTATTTTGGCCTTTTTACCATAATTAGGCTAATTAAGCGTAATTTAGTGTAATTAGCACAGTTGACCAATATTTAGGGTATTTTGGCCTTTTTTTACCATAATTAGGCTAATTAAGCGTAATTTAGTGTAATTAGCATAGTTGACCAATATTTAGGGTATTTTGGCTTTTTTTACCATAATTAGGCTAATTAAGCGTAATTTAGTATAATTAGCATAGTTGACCAATATTTAGGGTATTTTGGCCTTTTTTACCATAATTAGGCTAATTAAGCGTAATTTACCCGAATGTAGCATAATTAGGAAAATTAGACCATTTGATCATATTTTGCCGAAATTAGGCTATTATAGCATATGTAAGGTTATTTTAGGCACAATTAGGTTATTTTAGGCGCAATTTGACCCATTTTAGCATTTTTAAGCGCTATTGTAGCATTTTTGTCCCTTGTTAGCATATTTTACTGAAATTAGGGTATTGTAGCCAGTTTTAGCATGTTTTAGGTTATTGTAACCGCAGTTGACCTATTGTAGCATGTTTAAGCAGAATTAAGCCTATTTTGATCGTTTTTAACATATTTTACCGAAATTAGGTTACTGAAGCCTATGGTAGCATATTTTAGGTTATTATAACCGCAATTGCCTATTTTAACATGTTTAAACAAAATTAAGCCTATTTTGGTCGTTTTTAGTATATTTTACCAAAATTAGGTTGTTGTAGCCTGTTTTAGTATGTTTTAACGGCAATTGGCCTATTTTAGGTTATTTTAGACATCAGGATGCTTAGAGCACGGTCTACCAGTCATCCAGTAGTGGACGAGCCGATCAGTACCAGCAGCACAGAGCACATCAGTCATCTCCTGTGGATTCCCCACAGCGATCACCGAGTCTCACTGGCTTCTCGTGAGGTACGTACCTTTTTTTAGATTTTCTTTAAATTTTGTTGGGTTTAAATTTTATTATGTTACCACCATGCGGATTACTTTTTTCAACGCAGGACACGGGTCTTTTAGATGTGAAGTTGTGGTGCGTTCATATGCAGTACTACGAGATGATGGATCCGTACCTCATCAACCTGGGTCTCTACCAGGTTGTGGACATCGTGCGGGCAGAGAGAAGCATCAGTGCGTTTAACAACAAAAATAAACTTTAAAGATTAAACCGACATTTTTATAGAAAATTATTTGTGTAAAAATAAGCTTTATCCAAAGTTTAATAGAAAATTATTTGTGTAAAAAAAAAGAAAAGAAAAAAGGGTAAGCCGGCCAGAAAATAGCCGATTTATGGGGGACTAAGCCGGCCATTTTCTGACCGGCTTGGGCATTTTTCGATATTGGCTCAGATTATGGGCATAAATAATAATTTGTATTAAACTTTGGATATTAATAAAAATATCGGCATATACATTATTGGAAAACCGGAACTCACATATTTGTTATCTTTATTTCATAGAACCCTTTTGGGACACACAAATTGGTATAATTCCGGTGGCAACAAACAAATAATACAACAGTAGGTATCTGATATTTTATGATACGTATCTGAGTGGTCCTCTACGCAGAGAACACGTATCGTATCCTCTTTCATTGTAGCAAAATATCTCAACCTCTTTCATTGTAGCTAGACCAGGTGTAGTGGGTAAATCATAATAAAATTAAACTCACTCGCATTAATTACTTGATAGTAATGCACAATTTATTTATCGTTGACAAACATTTATATTATTTTTAGGCCTGGTAATTATCTCAATTGCCACATAAGTACATAACCCATGTGCCAGGCAGATGTCAACACCCAAATGGTATATATCAACCTAAGTAATACTAAATATATACCAACCTTAGCAAAATTAATTAAGTGATAATCTGATTATAATTAAATGTGAATTTAAAATCGATAAATAAAGTGTCGAATTGAGTGTCAATTTTTTTGAGATAGTAACCGATCGATGGTCTAGGTCTAGGATATATATATAGAAACTTTAGTCTCAAGTCTGGAACATGAAATACTAGTGTTGGATTTAGAGACGTCTAAATACAATAAATTAAGTTGGACATGCGTGTATTATAATTATATGTCTAATACTGTCACGAATATTAATGCCAAAATAAGTGATTAATTAAGGAATGGCATTATACGTATTTCAATTAGGATTTGGAACCGAAAATGTATAGAAATAAATTTGATTAATTATAATTGTTAATGGACCGATTATAATTAGTCTAACTAATATACATGTGATAATTTCGGCACAAACTTGAAATTAGTGTAAACTAATTTCAGCACTAAGCTGGAATTATTTTTGGCTATGGTTATTTTGGCATGTTACGCCAATTTTAGGCTATGGTTATGCTAAATTGAGGACCTGGCACTTGTATTTAAAGGCTGAGTCTCCAATGCTTGCAATCACGATCACAATTGTCTGCTCCATTAAAGACGAGATACTCTGTCATATTTTTCGGATAGCCAGAGAAAAGAAAGAGAGGATTGCAAGTTCTTGGAAGGACTCGAGAGCCAACAACTCAAGTCAAGACCAGGAGCTTATCAACCTAGAGCCTTGGAAGCTGTCTGATTGATAGCATACGGAGGCTTTTGAAGATGGAAAGTAAGTTCCGCTGTGCATTAAGTTTAATTTTCTTGCATAGGATCCTAGGGTTTTAGGTTTTAAAGTAATTAGGAAAACCCGAAAATACAACAAGTGGTATCAGAGCCATCTATGCAGGAATTTATGGTAATTATGATCTAGAGAAAAGGCTATGCCATCTTCAATTGTTTGTAAATTATTTTCTGTTTTTCAAATCGAATTTATTGTTGCAAATAGTTGTTAAAATTCGCTTTAATCGATTTTTTATGCGTATTTTAATCGAATATTCGAATTGTGCCAATCCTTGTGCTTTGTGCGATCTTGGAGAGGTTTTGTTTGATGGTTTTGATTTTGATTCGCATAATTTATCACATTTTGGTGAAATATACGAAGGTGCGCTGATTCCTTCGAAAGGTTTAATTATGCAACAAACTATAATTTTTCGTTTCTGAAATTTGGAAAAATAAGCAATTGGCGCAATAAAGGCTGTTTTTGCAGTTTTTCGGTTTTTTGAAAATTTCCAGATATGAAAATTAGTTATCTCTAGATCAATACCGGTTACAGACCTTAGGAATAACTGTAAGTAATTGTAATTTAGGTTATGTTAATTATAATTACTATAGTTATTAAGTTATTAAGTAAAGTATGCTATTATTAGCCTAATTAGTTATAGAATTTAGCCATTATCTATAATTAGTATTTAACGCTAATTAAGAGTGGGATAAAAAAATACATAAATAAAAAAAATATATATACTAAATTCTTGTCATGATTATAGCTAATTTGAGCATAACGTTATTTAGTAAATTCTAAATAAGATTATTTGGTTATTTCCAAATATAAGCACAAAGTTTTAGTTGTCTCTAAATAGAAGCATAAAGTTATTTGGATATTTCTGATTATTTCGCTATTTCTAAATAAAAGCATAAAGCTAAAATTATATTTTGGAGAATACTAAAGT
The DNA here is from genome assembly GCA_028015225.1 of Carex myosuroides. Lineage (NCBI taxonomy): Eukaryota > Viridiplantae > Streptophyta > Magnoliopsida > Poales > Cyperaceae > Carex > Carex myosuroides. The sequence goes on along the minus strand of CM051489.1, from coordinate 288,820 downwards.
GTTTTTAAAGCCTAGTATTTATTTTTGATGAATATAGTTAACATATGAAAATTAGTTTATTCTAATTAATTAAAGCTCCCATTAGTTACTATATTCTATTTAGGACGAGTAGTCATTTTAGGATACGTCCTAGAATAGGCTTTAGGCATAGTTTTAGGATCTATTTAAAGGCAATTAGGATTTACGTGTGTCATTTTGTACAAGTTGAGCACTGATTGTTCGCAAACGAACCTCTCTGTGTGAGACAAGTGCAGGGTGGCACATGACAAGTTTAAAATGACGTGCTAGAAATGGATGTGAGTGTTAGCTTTCCCAAAGGAGGGTTAGCGCTTGCTGAAATTGTTTAGTGCATAAGGGTAGTGTACAAAAATAAGTTGCAACACACATGGACTAGCGATGTCTAGAAAAGCATCGGGGGCTTGGAACTTAAGCGATCCGTCTGTGATCCTCCTCCCCCCGTTGACTGGCCTGGTCGTTAGTTCATGGATATGTTAATTTGACCCAAAGGTTGATTGACAAAAATGTTACATGTTTGTACTTTATTCACTACACCAGAGTGCCTGAAGGTAATGATTGCACCCAAAGGTGTTTCATTAGTGAATGGTGCTTTGGCTAAAGATTTAATGGAGCAAATAGTTTTACACATGCCTTTAGATAGATTTTAGAATTATGATTAAGGATCAAATCGTGACGCATCGTATCTAAATTATTTCCTTGTTCTTGAATTTTCAGATCTAAACATAATGTCAAATCTAAGTCAGATTAAGCCCCTCATGGGGAACAATTTCAAACAGTGGGAGGAAAAGCTGAAATTAGTCTTAGGGATCATGCAATTGGACACAACACTGAGATTTGATCGCCCCAAGCCTAATAAAGAGGGTGAGGAAACTCCCCAAGAGAAGGCTGATATTACGAAATGGGAGCATTCAGATCGCATGTGCATAATGGTGATGAAGCAAACGATCCATGAGACTTTTCGAGGCATAATACCTGATACAGAGACCGGCGCTATTAAATACCTTAAGGCCCTTGAAGAGAAATTCACAAAGAGACTGAAGTTAGTACACTCTTTGTGAAGTTGGCAACAATAAAATACAAGGGAAAAGAAGGGGTTAGAGAGCATGTTATTGAGATGACAAGACTGCAACGTGCCTTGAAAGGGCATAATTATGACATCTCTGATGAGGTTCTCATTGAGTTCATTTTTTTGTCTCTCCCGTCTAACTTTAGTCAATTCAAGTTGACTTATAATTGTCAAAGAGAGACGTGGACACTACCTGAGTTTGAGGCTCAGTTGGTGCAGGAGGAAGAGAGACAGAGAATGACTAAGGGAGAAAGTGCTCATGTAGTAACATCTAATCCTAAGGGTAAAGGCAAGAAGTGCAAGTCTACTGCCAAGGAAAAAGGACCCACCAAAGAAGCTGCAAACAATGTCGCAAAGAAAAGCAAGAAGGAAGATACTTCTGCGGAAGCAGAGGAACGTAAATGCTTTTTCTGCAAAGCGTCAGGACATACGAAGAAATTCTGCACCAACTATCATGCATGGTTGGCAAAGAAAGGTATGTCTCTCGCTTTAGTTTGTTCTGAAGTTAATTTAAGTTCTGTATCTAGATATACTTGGTGGATAGATTCAGGTGCAACGTCTAACATCAGTATATCGATGCAGGGTTGCCTAAGCCATCGCAAGCCAAGTGAGGCGGAGCGTTACGTTTACGTAGGAAATGGAAACAAAGTAGAAGTGAAAAGCATAGGAAAATTTAGATTATTATGTAGGATAGGATTTTATTTAAGTTTTGATGCTTTAGTGGTTCCATCCTTCAGAAGGAACCTAATTTCTGTATCTTATTTGGACAAAAATAGTTATGTATGTTCATTTAGTAATGGAAATTTCAGTTTGTGTCAAAATTCTAAGCTTCTTGCTTCTGGTATCCTGTCTTCTTATGATAATCTTTATTTTCTAGATATAGACACTTCACATTCAGAGGCACTGCATATAGATAATAGAAAACGTAAATTAACTTGTGAGAAATCAGCAACATTATGGCACAAGCGATTAGGACATATCTCTATGAAAAGGATAGAACGTCTTGTGTCTAATGATATTCTCCAACCTTTAGATTTTACAAACTTAAGTGATTGTGTAAATTGTATAAAGGGAAAACAAACTAATAAACGTAAGTATGATGCAAAATGATGTAATGATGTCTTAGAATTGATTCATACGGATATCTGTGGTCCTTTTCCAAAGGCTACAAGAAATGGTCACCGTTACTTTATCACATTCATAGATGATTATTCAAGATATGGTCATATTTACTTAATAAAAGAAAAGGCGGAAGCATTAGACGTGTTCATAAAGTTCAAAACGGAAGTTGAGTTACAACTTAACAAACGTATAAAGTCCATTCGTTCTGATCGTGGTGGTGAATACTACGGTCGTTATGATGGATCAGGAGAACAGCGTCAAGGTCTCTTTGCAAAATACTTAGAGGAATGCGGAATTGTGCCTCAGTATACGTTGCCAGATTCACCTGCAATGAATGGTGTTGCTGAACGGCGAAATCGCACCCTTAAAGACATGGTGAGAAGTATGATTGTTCGTACAACTCTACCTGAGAATTTGTGGGGAGAAGCCTTAAAGACTGCAGCATACATACTTAATAGAGTGCCTACTAAAGCAACTAACAAGACCCCTTACAAGTTATGGGTTGGGCGCAAGCCTAGCTTGAATCATTTGAGAGTTTGGGGATGTCCATGTGAAGCTAGGCCTTATAAGCCAAGTGAAAAGAAACTGGACGAAAGGACCGTTAGTTGTTACTTTATAGGCTATTCTGAACGATCTAGGGGGTATCAATTCTATAATCCAACAGAACATATAGTTTTCGAGTCAGGAAGTGCAAAATTTTTGAGAATAATGAGTTTGTGGGGGGAGATATGACAAAAGATAGTATTTTTGAAGAAGAAGAGACGAATGAGAATGAGACTATGGACCAAAGTCCTGGTTTTGTTCAAATTCCGATTGCATTTAGAAATACATCTTTTGACAATGTGCAAACTTCATCATCCCAAACAACTCAGTTAGAAACTCAACATGGAATAGAGAACACAAATGAACCTGAATCCAACCCAAACCCTGACATTGCCATGACCAATGTTGATGGCCTAGGGCCTGTGGGAGATTCAGAAGTTGGTAATGATGTTCCTCCTCCTGTTGAAGATCAAGTTGTAATTGAACCTCAAGAAAATCTAGAGCCTGTGCCAATTAGGAGATCTACTAGAGAGAAAAGATCTACACAATCGAAGGATTATGCATATCTTCAAGAACATGAGTTTGACATTGGCATGTTTGAAAATGATCCTGTTAATATCAAACAAGCTGTGGAAAGCTCTAACTCTTAAATGTGGATTAATGCCATGAATGAAGAGATGAAATCTATGTACGACAATGACGTTTGGGATATTGTTCCGTTGCCTAAAGGCAAGAAACCCGTTGGTTGCAAATGGATATTTAAGACTAAGCGGGATTCTAAAGGCAATGTTGAAAAATACAAGGCACGTCTTGTTGCGAAAGGTTTCACACAGAAAGAAGGCATTGATTATAAAGAGACTTTCTCTCCAGTTTCATCGAAAGACTCTTTAAGGATTATATTGGCGCTTGTAGCACATTATGATTTAGAACTTCATCAGATGGATGTAAAGACGGCATTTCTCAATGGTGACATTGATGAAACAATCTATATGAAGCAGCCAGAAAACTTTGTATCAGGTGATGCAGGGTCTATGGTTTGCAGACTTAAGAAATCTATCTATGGTCTAAAACAAGCATCTCGACAATGGTATCATAAGTTTCACAAAGTTGTTAGCTCATTTGATTTTGAGTCTAACATAGTAGATGAATGTATATACCTTAAGTTTTGTGGAAGTAAATTTATTTTCTTGGTTTTATATGTAGATGATATATTGCTTGCCAGTAACGATAAGGACATGTTGCATCAAACTAAGAATTTTTTATTTAGGAACTTTGAAATGAAAGATCTTGGTGATGCATCATTTGTTCTAGGGATTGAAATACTTAGAGATAGATCTCAAGGTATTCTAAGGTTATCCCAGAGGAACTATATCGATAAGATTCTAACCAGATTTGGCACGCAAAACAGTAAACCAGGAGATATACCTGTATCAAAAGGAGATAAGTTTAGTCTAAACCAATGTCCCCAAACTGACTTAGATAAAAACATCATGAAAGATATTCCCTATGCCTCAGCCGTAGGTAGCATCATGTATGCACAAGTATGCACGCGTCCGGATATTGCGTTCATTACTGGAATGCTAGGGAGATATTTAAGTAACCCAGGTATGGAACACTGGAAGGCAGCCAAGCGAGTGTTGAGATACCTAAAGAGAACTAGGGACTATATGCTCACGTATCGGAGATCGGAACAGCTCGAGGTCATTGGATATACCGATTCTGATTTTGGAGGATGTGTCGACAGCATGAAGTCAACATCAGGATACATCTTTATGATGGCAGGCGGTGCCGTGTCATGGAAGAGCGCTAAGCAGTCATTGGTAGCCTCCTCCACTATGGCAGCTGAATTTGTCGCATGCTATGAAGCATCTAATCATGGCGTATGGCTGAAGAACTTCGTCACAAGGCTGAAAATTGTGGATTCTATTCAGAAACCACTCAAATTATTATGTGACAACAATTCAGCAGTGTTATACGCAACCAACAACCGAAGTTCATCAAAGTCGAAGCACATCGACATTAAGTTTTTGGTTGTAAAAGAGAGAGTACAGAATAATGAATTATGTATAGAACACATAGGTACAGACTCCATGATTGCGGATCCTCTTACTAAAGGATTACCACCCAAGCAGTTTCACGAACATGTTGCTCGTATGGGTGTAATATATGTTTAGGATAGTTAGAAAATGTGGGAGTCTGAATATGTTTTAAGTTTTGATGTTCTATGTAATGTAATTGTAAACAGTTTTGTTGATATATACAAGTTGCATTCAATTTCAGTTTCATTATTTCTTTCTTTAAAGTTTAAAATATTTGACCTCACTAAAGTTTAAAGTTTAAGGTGACTCAATTAGAAATAGGCACATCTAATCACACTTGCGTGTAATTTCTAAACTATACATCCAAATCAGATTCATGTCATTCAATTATGTTGACAATGTGATCTATGTCGGTTTAGTTATGCATAAATATAAAAGTAACTACTGCCGCTTAGGTTCTTTGTTAGGATAGTTGATGGACGGAATTGTTCGGGAAATACGATAAGTAAAGACAGAAAAGTTGCGCAATAAGGATAAGAACATATAATTAAAATGTTACACTTGTCCAAGTGAGAGATTGTTGGATTTAGAGACGTCTAAATACAATAAATTAAGTTGGACATGCGTGTATTATAATTATATGTCTAATACTGTCACGAATATTAATGCCAAAATAAGTGATTAATTAAGGAATGTCATTATACGTATTTCAATTAGGATTTGGAACCGAAAATGTATAGAAATAAATTTGATTAATTATAATTGTTAATGGACCGATTATAATTAGTCTAACTAATATACATGTGATAATTTCGGCACAAACTTGAAATTAGTGTAAACTAATTTCAGCACTAAGCTGGAATTATTTTTGGCTATGGTTATTTTGGCATGTTACGCCAATTTTAGGCTATGGTTATGCTAAATTGAGGACCTGGCACTTGTATTTAAAGGCTGAGTCTCCAAGGCTTGCAATCACGATCACAATTGTCTGCTCCATTAAAGACGAGATACTCTGTCATATTTTTCGGATAGCCAGAGAAAAGAAAGAGAGGATTGCAAGTTCTTGGAAGGACTCGAGAGCCAACAACTCAAGTCAAGACCAGGAGCTTATCAACCTAGAGCCTTGGAAGCTGTCTGATTGATAGCATACGAAGGCTTTTGAAGATGGAAAGTAAGTTCCGCTGTGCATTAAGTTTAATTTTCTTGCATAGGATCCTAGGGTTTTAGGTTTTAAAGTAATTAGGAAAACCCGAAAATACAACAACTAGTACCAATAGGAGAATATTCAAATGTCAAGAAATGTTTCAATTGTCAGTTTGGATATAAATATGTTTCGACATAAATTAAGCCCAAAAGTACCGATATTAATTAGGTGATCAACCTTAGCGAAGGAAAATCATTTTTCTTTTGAATATTTAACTGCACTGGAATTATTGACAGAGCTAATTTGGCATTACGTAGCACAAGATCAATAGATATAAAAGAAAGATGTATATATGATTACTGCACTGCATATAGTTAAAATAGTTCTGTTAATATATTTTACCCTGAATTTGGTCCAATTCGCCTCGGTTGCAACCTCCGGAGGTTAATTAATCTCAAGTGCACTGTACTCAATTACATAATTAAGAGCAGTTATACCAATGCTTGTATATATTACCAACTTCAATAAAAGATGACCCAACAGGCAACATGACCTGAAGGGAATAAAAAAAGTCAACAAAAGTCCTGTGGGCCCGGATGTCAGTGACCCCACAGAGTATCGGTCGGACCGGCACAAATGATTCCGACTCCGGTCAACTACGCCGGTCCAACGAACCATCATGATCAAGTCTCACTTCTTTAGCATCCCTCTCTCTCTCTCAAGCTCTCATAAAAAAAGATGCACACAACATATCCGGACAGACAGATCAACAACAAACAAGTAAAGATAAAAAAAAAAAAAAAAAAAAAGATAAAGAGAAAGAGAAAGAGAAAGATAAAAGATTAGTATGAGAAAGAAAGAAAGAACATAACCCACCAACCTCTCTCCCTCTCTCTCTCTCTCTCTAAAACTTTGCTTTGCATCCAAGCCCACTGTCATTCCTTTGCTGTCAGCACTCCATCACCTCCTCACCAAAAATTAAAATCACCTCACCATGATTTAGCGCAAAATTTAACCCACATTCGTTCATTCATTCTTTATTCATCCCCTTACCTTCTTACCACACCTCTAGGTAGCTCCTCTCATGGCAAGCACAAACCAGCAACCGACATGGGTGCCGTACGTGCCGACCCGGGATTGCTCTCAAGGATTTTGTAGCATGTACTGCCCTCAATGGTGCTACTTTCTCTTCCCTCCCCCTCCCCCCTTCTCCCCCTCTAGCACGGATCCCGATGCATCCAACGGACCCATATTCTCCCCGCTTGTCATCGCTGTAATCGGCGTTCTGGCATCGGCCTTTCTGTTAGTCACCTACTATGCTGTTGTCTCCAGATACTGCAATCCTGGGTCCCGCATGTCATTCCGTCGTCGCCACAACACCAGTGCTGACCAACCAGCAAGCGGAGGATCGGATTACCCGACTGCATGGCATGCGTTAACACCGGCCAATGGTCTTGACGAGACCGTCATAAAGATGATTGCCATTTGGAAGTATGAGAGAGGGGGTTTAGATGGTAAGGTTGGTAGTGATTGCTCGGTTTGTCTTAGCGAGTTTATCGATGGGGAGGACGTTAGGCTTCTCCCGAAATGCACCCATGCATTTCACGTGCAGTGTATCGATACCTGGCTCAAGTCACACTCGAATTGCCCGCTCTGTCGTGCCAGCATCGTGCCCACCAGACAGGAAGATGCGAAAGAGAGCGAAACGGCAGTGGATATATCAAACAGTAATATGGAGACTGATGTTAATGGAAACAGTGGCACTCGTAATGCTGGTAATGAAGAGGAGATAATTGAGATAGGAGATGAATCGGAAGGATCATCAAACGATGATGCCGGGCCCCGAATCAGGAGATCTTTGTCTATGGATTCTGACAGGGATGATGGCACACGCATGTCGATCGCTGATGTTTTGCGATTGAGCATGGAGGATGAGTTGATGGTTGCAAAGGAATGCGGGTTGTTGGTGCCCGGGCCGGGATCGTCGCTGAGTTCAGGGTCACATAGCAAAGATCAAGGGAGCTATAATGTACTTGCTGTGCCCATGAAAAGATCATTCTCTGGTGGAAGGTTGTTTAGAAACGGGAGAGGAAGGGATAGTGTGCTTCCAATTTCAGACAATTCTAGTGTTAGGTAGCTTTCAAAATTATAATTTTAGTTTGGAATTTGCAATTACAAAATATTTGAGAGAGTTCGCTTGAAAAAAAAGAAAAAAAAGAAAAAAACAAAGAAAACAAAGAAAACAAAGAAAACAGGGGAGTGTGTTTTTGGGGTTCTGTTGGAGATTTGTTCTTCATAGATGCAAAGAAATTTGTGTTCAATTTAGATTTAGAAAGACAAAATTCTGTGCCCTTACTGGGTTTGTTGATATTTGATAGAATTTGATATTTGTTTATTTTTATTTTTTTGGTAGAATTATTCGTTTTACCAGCTGGTTCAGAAATTTCACATAAAGTGTTATATGAATGTGGTGTTATTGTTGGCATATTGGATGGGGGGGGGGGGGGGGGGGGGGCAATTATGGTTATTTCTTCTCTCTTCCTTTGCCTTAGATTGAATTATATGAAAGGAATCAAATAAGAGGCTACCATGTGGTATCTTTAGCCTTTACTGTTGGCGTAATAATGTATATTTAGATCTGAACTTGTAAAATCTTTTGCTTCTGTTTCTGTTTGTTTTATTATTCCTTTTTGTTACAAATGCCTCAAGGCTGGTCATGCGATTCTAACAGCTCCCATACGAAGGCATCATAATTAAGACACAAAAAAAAGGTTCTATTATATTACCAAATTTGTACTACTTTTAGTTTGAAGTGGGCCTTTTCCACGGCAACTTTTCATTTATTTTTTATTTTTTCAGTAGATACCCATACCCTTACTAGATTTAATTTATAATTTGCAAAATTTGAAATGGAATAACAACACATTCTCTTTACCTGATCTCATCCATTGAATGTGCCACTATTTTAATTTAAAAACAATTTGATTCCTTGCCACAGACAGAGTCTTTTATCGCCGATTATAAAAACAAATCAAAGCTTTTGTGGTTTATTCCATTAGACAACCATTAAAGAGTTGGGATTTGGGAGGCAGCCCAGATCGAAAATTTCGGTTGCCCTTTTTTAAATGAATAAATCTCTCATAAATATTAACTAGTTGAGTACTTTAACCTTCGATCTTTATAAAAAAAAAAAAAAAAAAAAAAAAAAAAAAGAGCCTGATAACAGAACCTTAATGAATCTAAATGGAAGAAGGACCAACTGGCTTTGCGATGTTCTTCACTGATCTCATTACGTTGTTTTCCTCTCACGTGAAATTTCGTCGTAAAATGGGAAAATATTATTTCAAAATTAAATTTACCACTCCATACAGAATCTTTTATTACCAATTTACAACTTCGTTTAAGGTAAGTCACCTAACAGATGCATAGAAGCCAGATGCATACGATATTGAATAGTATTTTTAACTGCCCATTAATATTAAGTTCCAAATAAATTAACAAGTCATATAATTTAACAAAAAAATATAGCAAACAAATATACATTATTTGAACATATCGTGGACAAAAAATATAATTATTGGTCGAATTATTGTCAAATACATTAAATAATATAAAATGTTATATAACTCAACCCGGCCATAAATTACTAATTAAATAAAATTGAACAAAATATTATATACAGTATTCTTTCAAAAGAAAAAATCGAGTAATGAATATGACGTTCATTTTATCCGTATTCTTATTTGATAATTACTCCCGAGTAATGAATAAAATTTCTTATCCATATCCTTACTCGATTTATCGAGATAATGAAAAAAAAAAAAATTATTTTTATATGCATGTCTTACCGAATATCATATATGATTAAAGAACACGTAAAAGTATTGGGCTGCGCAAGATACGTCCCAAACACAGCACGGATCAGTAGTATTGAGGCCGGGCTTTAATGGGTCCAATATATCCCAGTGTACTAAGATCATATATATATATATATATATAGTTGGGCTCTAATTAATTTGATTTCCTTCATGATCTGATGGTTTAATTAATTTGTTACGCTGTCCAATGTTCCGTGCATCTAATCTAAATTCAACTAATCTTACCAACAACCATCGATACACATGCATTAACACCTCAACGGCCAAGGGCCAACAAAATTAATTTGTTCCAGTGTTAATGATATATCAATCCACAACACAAGTCGATACATAATATGCATATTAATTAATTACCATAGCCACCCTAAAAAGTAAATATTGAAACACATAACCCATATTTATAATTTTCTAGTGAAGTCTCCAAACGATCTTAATTATTGGGTTACGTACAGAGAACTTTCTCTGGGCATGCAAATTCTACAAGTTAATTAAAAAAGGGGCCCACTTATCTTACTAATCAGGGAAACCTAAATTCGAACCTAATAGTACGTACTGCATATTGTGGGAAAACTTGGAAATTAATAAATTTAAAAAAGATATAATAAAATTAAATGATTAAAGGCTAAGGTTATATATTATGGATTCATAGCCACCATTTCCGCTTGGATTAGAGTCAAAATATGGTGTACAGCAGCTGCTATATCATCTACTGTTGTCAGATTGCATCCTTCCTCCACCTAAATGCACAAAATTTTAGATTTAAACAATCAAAGTCTTGTAGGGAATACTGATACTAGCTATTGTATTATTAGAAGATACATAATACTAATAGTGCTCTAAATAAATATTGTAGGTGATGGAGCAATTGAATTGATGCTCTCTTTGACCAATCACCATTACTGACATATATATATATATATATATATATATTTTTTCTTCCTGTTGTTTTGGCAAGTTGCATTAATTCAGTAGAACCAGATTTCATTTTTCTGAGAGAAGTATTTAAAGGAAGAAATAAATAAAAAAGTTGGTCAAGGAACAATATGAAAAAGAAAAGAAAGAGAATCTTCTTCCGAGTGGAGGCCAGCAGTTAGCTTGGAGTTCTTTACGATAGTCTAGATTCCATTTGGTGTAAATCAGACTAGTTATTGTCCATTTCTAATATTTTTTTTTAATACAACCAATAGTGTATGTCAAGTTAAAACTTTTTATAAATCAAAGGGCAGAGAAGCATATGTCCTTTGTCTAGAGTAGACTCTGTTAGATATCAGTGTAGCAATGAAAGACAATGCAAAAAGATTCCCAGACAATTGTTTTCACTATATATGTTAAATAAAGCATTTGTTACTGATCACCAAAATGCACTTGTTTTGTTGGAGTTCCAATTTATTCGCCATGCATATAATATTTATTATGATTTAATTATGACACAAAAATTTGACTCGCTATAATGTCTGAAAGCAAAAGTACATGTACATTTATATTGCTAGACTACTAATACCTCACATAACATCCATATATAGAAAATCAAAATATTAGTGAATTTTGTAAAGTACAGATTACAATAATTAATTTTATCCGAAAAGTATAATTAGTAAAGATGTCCAAAACATAAAAAAAGAAAAAAAAGAAATAGGAGTAGCATCACCATCAGAAGTCTCTTTCTCCGTATGGTCAAAAGTAAGGTAACACTAATTAATAAGACCACTACTATTGTCTATTGATGGATCCCTAGCTTGTACCGTACAGTTTTCCTTCATTTCAGAAATCTTGTATGATCATAAAGGGACGGAAAGAAATTGAAAGCAATGATGGGAAGCAAGACTAATGTTTTGCTAAGGTAAATTTTGGAAACTTAAGTTCATCTTGCACGTATGAAGCAAAAATTGCTATATTAAAATCTTTACCCGGTTTACATTTGGGAAGATCAACTATAATATATCTAATAGAAAGGGTTTGCATTGGTCCCATTAAGTACAGTTTCATTAAACCCCAAATTCAGAAACAAAAGCAAAAAGTTGCGCAACCGGGGGATTTCTGACAGTCCTGCAGACACGAAAATACAATGATTTCATCGTGGATTGGGTTCCAAATCATCATGTGACTTAGTGCGCGTAAAAACTATACCTAGGAGAAATTATTGGCTCCTCCCAAACGACACAATCTAGGGGTGAGTAAATCGCTCACAACTCGTAACTCGCTCATAACTCGCTCGCTAAATGCTCATTAACAACTCGCTATAACTCGCTCATTAACAACTCGCTCATTAACTTAATGAGCCGAGCATGAGCATACCCCAACTCGCTCATTAGCTCATTAAGAAATGAGCCGAGCATGAGCATACCCCAACTCGCTCATTAGCTCATTAAGAAATGAGCCGAGCATGAGCATACCCCAACTCGCTAATTTAGTATTCATTCATATTAGGCATATACAGTATGGTACTGGATTGGCTTCTGATATATTCCTGAGCTATTCTTATTCATTTTGTTACTGTTAGTATATTCCTGAGCTATTCTTGAGCTATTCTTATTCATTCATATTAGGCATATATAGTATGGTACTGGGTTAGTATATTTCTAAATTATGTTAGTATATTCATTTATTTTGTTAGTATATCCATTCATTTTGTTACTGTTTGTATATTTCTAAATTCTATATTTTTATTATTGTTTTGATAATGCAAATTTGTAGGTACGTGATAAGCCGTGAGAACGACAAGAAGATAGTTTGTTTGATTTTGTTAATTTGCTTATGGACAATTTTATGTTAAATTATGTATTGTTTAATTTGCTTATGGATAATTTTTTTGTTAAACTTGCTTATGGACAATTTGTTAAATTCTATAAATGAAAATTAGTTTTTGAATGATGTATTGAAAATAACTCGGTAACTCGCTCAGCAACTCGCTCATTAACAACATGCTCATTAACAACTCGCTCATTAACAACTCGCTCATTAAGCTAATGAGCCGAGCATGAGCATACCCCAACTCGCTCATGCTCGCTCATTAATCACCCCTAGACACATCAGCAATAAAATAACTTGATACCCAATTTTTTTTGTTATGAATACGGTTTATTAATTAAGCTGTGCTTATTAAAAAAACATATTCACTTAATGTTAAAAAAAACATCTTGACATGTGCATAGAATTTTTTAGTTATAGAAATTATATAAAATAATGTAAGTTATTAGATGTATTGCAGAATAAAAAACAAAAAAATCTTTACTAAAAAAAGAATAAAAAAAATCAATTCCTTTAGAAAATTCTATAGGAACAGAAAAAAAAAAGACAAATAATGAGACTGATTCCATCTATGACATCAAAATATGAATGTAATCCATCTAATATCCTATTTTATTTAATACAATTTCTAAAAGTAAAAATAATTATCACTCTGTCATTGATAATACAAGAGAAGTGATTGGGGAAATTAAAATTGAGAAACCATCAATCTTTTGCGTGCTCATAACAGTATGAGTACAAGCTAGGAAGGAAAAAAAAATGTACTAAATCACTATTAGGCACCATAATTTCTGGTTTGTTGAACCCCCAATTGTTCATTTAAAAGAAGCAATAAATTTGAAAATGATCGATCAAAGATGCACCACTAGGACCTGGCTGCCAGTTCGAGTGGAAAAAACGTGCAGTGCCGTGTCGTGACTAACACGCCGTGACTTTGGTCTCGTGCCGTGCCGTGACCAAGTTAATTGTTCACGTGCCGTGACCAAAATGTCAAGGGGCGGTCACGCCACGTGAGTCACACCGTGCCTAAATATGCCGTGACCATACGTGACTCGCGTGACTCGCATGACCATCTAATCATAATTTAGGTTAGTTTATTAAAGATTGACCATTAAATCAATATCTAATGGTTCTAATTACACGTGACTACGTGTCGTGCCGTGCCGTGACTAAATCTTTCATGTGCTGTGCCGTGCTGTGCCAAAGTTTTAAAAGATGGGCACGACACACAAATGGTCACAACACGGTACACGCGAGTCACGACACGTAACTGGCACGCGTGCCATGCCATTCTGTACCATAATCGTACCGTTCCGTGACGGAGCCTGCTCCACCGTGCCATTTTTCCCACTCTACCGCCAGCTATAGTTTGTTTTTGTTATTGTTAATTGTTGTTGCATTTTATTATTATAATTGTTCATATTCATGTTGTTGTTGTTATTATTATTATTATGAGATATCGATACTAGTTGGAGGGAATTAAGTTGACATTTTGTTGAACATCTATCAGCTAAACAGGTCTCTTATAACAATTAATTTAAACCCCCCCCCCCCAAAAAAGGTTTCATGCATATATATATAGGCCATAATCCACTTAGGCTAGCTACAATCTAAATTGAATAACAGGCGATTTTGTAAAAGGTCGTCGACATAAAAACTAGCAGCTATTATGTGGGCTCCTTCAAATAATTGAGAATACCTTTTTAGATTGTTCTAAACATTAATTATCCAGTTACCTTATAAATAATTACCTTATATATAAATAGTAAAAAAGAACAAAATTAAACACAAAGCACCAACAAGAGTTCTGTACCTTAACGCTAAGCGAGTAGAGCACCATTGCATCCATTGTTGTGACATTGAGGTGCAAAATTGTGAGCCGCAGTGTCTGTAGCCCTGCCACCATTTTTAATAGCTGCCCGGGTCGACGGGGCGACATTATTCGAATATTTGCATGCGTTTCAATTAGAGTTACCTCTATATCGGCAACAGCGGACTGTTGGTGCTCAGCTGGGACTGGGCAATCTCTTGGTGCGTGACACCATATGTATTGCGGATAGGAGAAGAACTGTGAAAATGGGGGAGACTCGACGTCAAACTTGGTTGAGTTGCTGGTGGAATCGACGTTGGTGGTAGGATTGGCGCCTTTCTGTTCTTGCACAAGTGCTCTCTTCTGGGCTTCTAGGGATTGGAGGAGTTGCTCCAACTCCTTCACAAAATCAATGGCTCCACCAACAATTGAAGCTTGGTCACCCTTCAGATGGAAAATCATAAAATATTAATTGGACAAGTTATATTGTTTATTAAATTAAGGATTGCAACAAGTACTTGGTATTAATGAGGTAATGATTGGAGAGCGCATTAATTGCACTTTGATAAATGTGGATAAGTCATCAGCTTTTCAGTTTAGGTTTGCATATATTTATTTAATATGCTTGAGATAAAAAGCTATTAATATAAAAAAAAAAAAAAACTATTGATAAAGAATGGCATAAACAAGGGAAACTGGTCCTGTAGTTAGAGAATAATACTATTCATAAAGAACTTGTGACAACCTAACATTCTGTAAGCAAAAAAAAAAAAAAAAAAAAAAACAACAACCTAACTTTTCTTGTGTAGGAAAGATTCCCTTCATGAACTGCAATGTATGTTTTTTTCGAAACCAACATGACAGAGACAAGGGAAGAATTTTAAAAATGGATCAGGGCATCAGGCCATCAGGGTGCTTTCAGACATGACTGATTTTTTTTATCAACAGTCAACAGAAAAAAAAAGAATTCAATCTTACTAAGAAGGGCACATAATTGCCATGAAACATGTCCAAATTAAAAATTGTAAATTTTTTTTTTTTGAGAAAACACAACAATGCTGCTTAAAAGCAAGACCAAATTGTTAGGTTGACTTCAGGTTGTGTAGCTTATATGTGCTTTTTAATTTTTAAATGTGTTTCATACCTTTAGTTTTAGGGTGTCTAATTTTTTTTTTTCCTTCGTTCATCTCTCTATATTGTAATCTTGTATATATGAAGTAACAAATTTATTTTGAATTATATATTTTCGGTTGGTAATAACCAGCTAGCCTTAATCAAACAATGCGGCTTAATATTAGTACTGCAATTTTAAATGGATTTTGCTTTCGTTGAACCAAATACAAAAGATATGCACAATTGCACATATATATAAAGAAAAAGATTTATAATCAGAAGACAAAATGTAAAAGATAAAAGATGAAATAGTAAATACTCTTTGGATGTACGAATCTGGCATGAGCGACCGCAGCACGGTCAAATACTCGTTCATCTGGCGCCGACGGTTCCTTTCAACGGCAATGTGCGTCATCCTTTGACTCTCGGCATCCTCTTTATTCTTGCAAGTCCTCGCTCTTCGCCTCTTCTTCCTCCTGCTCTGCACTGCCGTCTGTGCTGCAGCGGTCATGGTGGTACCCGTCAGTATTGTGTTGGTTGGTGGCGCGCAAAGCAGGGTGACCGTGCCGGCCTCCAGGTCAGCATTGTTGAGCAATATGCTTGCATTTGAAGAGGTGGGGTAGTTATTTTGAAGTGCTTGTGTAGCATTGATGGTGTCATATATGAGGAAGGTTGGAAGGTCACTTGAGGCTAGTGTTTCTAGTGTCATGGCTTTTTAGATCGATTTTTCTCTTGTGTCTTAACCGAGTTTTCAGTGGTTATTAGCTTTGGTTTTTTGAGTGATGCACTTTCTACATCTCTCTCTACAAATCTCACATTTGGAATTAAGGTATTGGGTG